>CM069087.1:24889453-26089453 GCA_035578085.1 Solanum pinnatisectum
CAATCCTTGAGAGATCGTGCATATCCAAGTCATAACTCTTAAATTCATAATTCAAATTCAAGATAGAGTTAAGAGTAAAGTTTGAGGAAGTTCTTTGAGTCATTTTTGAGAAGTCTTTTACAATCTTTTAAAACTTGTTTTAAGACTTGAGTACTTGAGTTTGAGAATGAGGAGAGTTGAGTTTCATTTTTCAAAATGAATATATGGGAACTATCTATTCCCAATATTAAAGGTTTTACATTTAAAATGGGAGGAAACAGTGATTTCCAATAAGTTTATGAGGAGTTTTGAGCACATTCTCTTTTAAGAGACCCTTTTGAGAAATAATCTCAAAGTTTAAGAATGAGGAAATGTTTTTAAATAAATAAGCATGAGTTATATTATTGGGAGTAGTAATGAGCACCGATATGGGGATCAGTTAAAACAAGTCAGAGTCCTCATAAACCATGTATGCTAACATGGGTAAAGGATCATACTTCTTAGACGATTCATTATTGCTTTAAAATCATAGCTTAGTGGATTCAGTTAGTTGAGGATGTCTTATACTCCGGCAAGGTATTGGATTTTTCTAGCAGCGTAGGTGATACGTTGTATCATCACATAGCTTATAGTGATGGTTATGGTTTAAAGAATCTCTCAAATAAGAGTAAAGAGTTATTGTTGTATTTTTAAATACATTGAGTTATTATCTACTATTTTAAAAGTTTTCTTTAAAATGCATCTCTATTGTTGCCTTTATATTAAACTAAGTTGAGTATTTCTGAGTTTGAGTATCTTTGAGTATCCTTGAGTTAAGTTGAGTTGATCAGTTGAGTTACGATGAGGTGAGTATGTTCTTCCTTTTTATTAGTTCCAACTTATGTTTGTGCTTTAGAGTTCCCCTTGCATGCTCGTACATTCCATGTAGTGACGTCATTTGGCCTGTATCTTTCATGATGCACATATAGGTAACCAGGGTCATCAATATGCGCTTCATTGATACCATTTGCAATTTGAGTTAGCTTTGGTGAGACTCTTTACTTCTGGAGAATTCCCATTTACTTTCAACTTTGTGAGGATGTCATGGGTCTTGTCCTAACTTCCATCATTGTCATTAGAGTCTTCACAAATAGTAGTGTTTTGAGGAGTCCTTTCTATTTCTTTGTTAAATTATTTAAAGACTTGAGTTGCCTATTTTTGGCTAGTTAAGTATTCTTATATATTTTGAGTTATTTATATGGCACAGTTGAGTTAAATCTTTGAAATTGAGTTCATATACTATTGATTAAGTCTTCCGCTGAGTTTTTGACTCATGCCAAGGGTTCGATTAGGGCCAACAATGGTTCTCGAGTGCTAGTTACGTCCAGGGTGTAGGCTTGGGGCGTTACAAACTTGGTATTAGAGCACAGAGTTCAAGAGACCTAGGGTGTCTAATTTTTAACGTTTCAAGTACACATCATCCAATTCTATGTGTCAACGATCATAAATCAGTATAAAAACCCAACTAAATGAGTTCGGGTCTAATCCCACAGGGAGCGGTAGCTGTTTCAAATTCAAATAGGAAGTGCAAACGTGGTCTAATTATCCATAGGAATAGAAATTGTTGAAAAAGACATTACTCAAATTAAAGGGGTGATACGAATGTCAGATTGGGGTTTTGGTTTTAATTAACAACTACAAACAGTCACTAAAAACTTCGAAATAACAATAGGGATAAGGATTTTCAGGATGTGATCGATTATAGGCAAATATAGGAATATGGGTAATTGCAACTACTAGTAAATACCTAAATATCAATTAGTTGGCTAGACTATAAGGGAGATAGTTTTCTCTCGTACATCTACCCCATATTAGGTGATTAATTTCAAACATCAACAAGCATGACATTGAAGAACAGCCCACACCTTAGTTCATTCACTCCTTTAAGTTGAATATATGGGATTGGGTTTAGGATTCACTCTCTCGAGCTAAACCCAGCTCAACCCAGTACCCACAAATCATCAATCAATAATCTTAGTTCTAAAACCTCTCTCTCCAGCAAGCCAAGAACACAAAGGTATAGTTGCATTTGCAACTACAACTCATAAATTAACCCATATTTAATGACTAAACTCACTTCAAAATAACATTTAAAGTTGTAATTAACAATACCCACAAACTAATTCAACCCCTAGTCACATGATCACACCCCAAGAATTGGGGTTTTAGCCAAACATCATAAAAGGGTAAACACAATTACCAAATTGATTATCCATCAACTGGGTAAGCGAGATTTAGTCTTTACAATGCTCAATTTGGAGAATATTCAAAATCCACTTCCAAAATCTCCAAATTGAATCTCTGAGATTCTTCAAAAACTAGGAAAAACTCTAGAGAAAATTGTTCTAAGCTAATTTCGTATTGTCCACAATGTATCCCGATTAAAAACTCTTTAAATAAAATGTTCAAAATCTAATTTATAGTCACCAAAAATAAGCCAAGAAGGGCCATTTGGCGAAGTAAGTCAGGTTTGCTGAACCACTTGGCGAGCTGCCCTTTGACCTCTTCTATCGTTGTTTCGCCTTGGCCTTCAGCATCCTCGAGTTCTGTAACTTTGGGCGATGTAACTCTGCTTCGCGGAACTGCTCAGCGATTCACCGACAGCTCCTTTTTGTCGCTGACTTGGTTTCTTCCCTCAGGGCTGGTACACTAGAACTTTAGGCGAGCCATATAGCCACTTGGTGATTCGCCAAGTGCTCTTGGCGATCACCAGGCTTGCCTTTCTTCATTTCTTCAGTTTGTTTTGTTCTTTTTTGCTTGTTAGTGTCCTTGCTTTGTTCCTCAATCCATATACCTGAAAATCAATTATTTAACATCAGTTTATAGCACAAATTAAGCATTTGAGGACACTAAATCTATATAAACAAATCCCCAAATGAGTCCAAATCTTGTACTCATCAACAGCTCCAACATAAACTTTTGCTTGTTCTCAAGTAAAACTCAAGTTCAGTAGTTCAAAAAGGATGTCTCAAACAGTGCTTCATAAGACTCAACATGAACACACATAACAAGACTCAACTACTCATCTATGATCAATTGTGCACTCAAAGATTCAAATTATGACTCACCATTCACAAATATACTGAAGTTAACAATAATTTCTTCAAATGCAAGTTCAAGCTCAACAAAGGTACTTAATGCCCTCACACAAAGATGATTCTTATTCACACAAAGTTCTTTAACAATTTATAGTTTCGGAATCACATACAACTCTCACACTCACAAAGATGAACACATGCATGACTTCACCCATAGGTTTGTCCTTATTTTCCAATCAACATTTGTTTCAGCTCACTCAATATCACAAAGGTCTTTTCAAGGCTTGTAACGGGGCTGATTGTAAAGGTATAGTCATTTAGGCTCAGTGTCTGCTACCCTCATGAAATGTGGTCTGAACATCACTTTCTCCCTTTTCTTCAACATTTTGATCATGTTCATAATTCACTCCATTATTAACTTTCACATGGACTTCCGGATAGCCCATTTCTTTTGCAATTTTCATCACTTATTTCACAACTTTTTCATTCTTTTTTTTCTCTTTTCTTCTTTTCTTTTTTTTTTTTTTGTATATATATATATATATGGAGGGGTTCAATATTTTTCAAAACCATTGCTCAAAGGGGAATTTTTTCATACTTCTCTATTTACCTTCTCTTTTCACCACACCCCCAAATTAGGCTTTTGGCCTAAGTTGGATATTCAAACAAACCCCACTTCATGAGAGTAATGGGTGAATGGATAAAGAGGGATCACAATTTTTCAAGTTTCTTCCAAGAAAAGGGTAAGGCTCAAAGGGGTTCAAACAAGGTTCACACATCTCACAAGGTTGACCACAAAAGAGGTATATTGTCAAATTGTTTCACTCTTTAAAACTGTTACCTAAGATCGTTGCAAGTGCTTGCATCACTTATTCAACTAAACCAATAGGGCATATTCTAGGTGTCATCACACACAATTTTCAAGGTAAGCTCATCACGCAAGGCATTGGCACCAATATCAAATGAGACTCCACACTTTCTAGCTAGTGTCTAATGTTCATCACAAGAGACTTCATTTGATAACCAACTAGTCACAAGGAGATGCAAAAAGTCCACACATTGTCTATGCAACTTCATTTGACCTCATCATAGTCGCAAATTCCTTTCATTCAATTAAGAGCACTATTCAAGTCATCGGTACTGATCATAATCGATACTCAAATTTGCACAAGAACAACCACAATCACATACAAAAGAGGTGGCACAAAATTTTTAAATATAGGTCAAAAAAACATTTCCATTCAAAACAAGGAGCAACCAGCTCAAATATCCATAAGATAAGACCAAAACAAAATATAAACACATATAAATCACAAAACCCAATATTCACAAGCTAAATTGTAATCTCAAAAGGTAGGTATCGAAATACCTCACCCCACCCACAAAAGAAAAGCAGTTGTCCTCAAATGCAACTAAAAACACAAGAATTAATGAAAACAATAGAGAGGGAGGTAAAGATGATCTTGTTTACTAAGTCACTCCATCTGTCAGGGCATCAATGCCTGGGGTCACACTCTGGTATCGGGCATCAGTGCCCAGGGTAACATCAACACTGGAGCTTGCCATAGAAGTCTCTCTCAATGAGGTCTGAATGGCTTAATGCACCATAGCCTCCTCAACCTCAGTCAGGACCTCATATGTGGTCTCCTCCTAAACACCAAGCTGCTCCTCATCAGTCTCAACCTCAGACCCTGCAGCTATATCATCAGCTCTAACCTCATCTTTGGTGGTAGCTGGAGGCATATTAGAATAGGTTGGAATATCTGTGTCCAGGTCATCAGGGATCTCCATGGTCATAAAAATCATCGACATATCATTGGACTTCAACTTATCCACATCCTTTATCAACTCTGCAATTGCGGCCTTTAAGGTCGTCACCTCATGAGTGGCTTCTTGACCACTCTCACACACCTTTATCATTATCGTGAGGGCATCAATAGACTCTCTTAGAGGTGTCACAATAGTGATGAGAGCTCTCTCGATCATCCTGGGACTGTAGCCTCTAGCCTGGAGGCACATTCATTAGTAGAATGGGCTAGGTGCCCCATCCGTAGCAACACGGCCTGGGTGAGTGGAGGTCTGGAAGTAGTACTAGAGGCAGATCTAGGAGGTAGGGTAGCAGTAGAAGAACTCGAAGTCATTGAAGGGGTTGAGCTAGAAATACCTGAAGGCTCAGAGGCCGAAGTAGGCAATACTGCCTCTGCAGGTAGTGTTTCAATATCAACAGTCGGGGATGCATCCACCAGGGCTGCCCTCTTCTTCTCAACCTCATCCTTTAAGTACTCATCCTCAATGCGCCAGATGTGAGTAGAGGAGGTGGGAATCACTTCCACTTCCTTCTTCTCATCACGTGGCACCCAAGCTTGTCTACACAATTCGGTGATCAACAATAGGAATGGGAGAGATGTCTGGCACTGCCTAACCCTCATTACCATCTCCTATCCAATGATCATACCCAAATTAAGGCTCTTCTATCAATGATAGAGCCAAGATAGGCTGCCTTCGTTTGGCGGAGGATAGACTCATTCTAGGACGACATGATTGTGCTGCTAATAAACCCAAACTAGTACCTCACCACCATATTCAGATCCTTCTTTTCTATGGGCACCCCGACCTCAATCCACCTAGGATTACCATCAATAAGAAGAGGAGCCAACCAATGTTTCATGTCCTCTAATGTCGTTCTCTAGTAATCATCTGCGATATTCTTAGTGCACTTCAATACGGCATTTTTGTCATCACTATCACACTTAACTTTTCTTCCCCTAACAAATACATAGTCTACTGTCTTAGGGGCAACAGCCTTCTTCTTTCCCTATGACACTAAGGCTCCATAGGCAGTGTAAAACTCTCAGAGCCAATTAAGATATAGGGGCCCCAGGGTTTGGTAAAGATCTCAAACTTTTGGGACTTTAAGGTACACCATATTTTCAGGTACCGGTCTATCACACTATCTATAGACAACCTCTTCTCCTCAATGATAGTCCTCAGTCTCTCAGCCTTTATTTTGTTGAGGGATCGGGGAGGAGGACCCTGTGCAGGTGGTTCTGGGACCGCAACCTGATCATGAATTGGGTGAAGAGGAGTGGTCTGAGGCACCCGAATCCTAGACGGATCATACATCCTCTTGGAGCACATTTTAGCTCTCTGGGCCAATAGTAGCTGATCATCCCCAGGCTCAGAGATGACGGCCTGAGGAACCTGGCGTTCTCCCTCACTTTCAAAAGTGGTGAGATGACTCGTGTAAACTCCCTCACTATCAGATCTGACCTCCGGTGATGCAGTTGCGGGCGCCTTGCCTTTGCCTTTCCCTCCAGTGGTAGGACGTTTAGTCTCCTTTTCTTTAATGCCGCTGCATCCTCATTGATGATGATTCCCTTTGCCCATTTGCAGGGCGGCATGTCTCGTCCTAGTACTTTGGATCTAGCCATATCTACAAAACACATCCAAAACAGTTAGAAATAATTCAAAAAAATTTGCAGAATTCAAGTTGCAGAAAAACTTACTGAACCAATCGGCGAGTCACCGAGTCACTTTGGTGAGCTAGATCAGGCTTGCCGAAAGGACTAGCCTGAAAAATTTCTAGAAAAATGGTAGGTCGGCGATGTTAAAGGCCTTACAGTGAATCAGTGACATCAATTGGGGAACTCAAACAAGCCCGCTGAATATTACAATGTGTTTTAGGGGTTAGGGCGTAGAAAGGGTGATCAAAGGAACCTTTTGCGAGCTCACGCTTCCCGCTGAAAGTTATAGACTCAAACTAAGCTAAATTATGAAATTAAGGGTGATCAAGGAGGACGTTGGTGAACTGCCAAACCGTTCTGCGAACTCGACCTAGCTCGCCGAACAGCCCAACATGCCAAATTTCAACCCTGATTCTCAAAATCAAGCCCGTAGCTCCCGAAATCAAAATCAAACTCACACACTATACAATTCATACAAGACCCACAAGACCCATGCCTTCGGGGTACTCAAACTTCCCTCGATTTGGCTAAAATTGGCTATTTGACAACTTTTGCCCTTAAGAATGACGTCAACCACTCTATAATTGGGAAAATTA
Organism: Solanum pinnatisectum; assembly: GCA_035578085.1. Classification (NCBI taxonomy): domain Eukaryota; kingdom Viridiplantae; phylum Streptophyta; class Magnoliopsida; order Solanales; family Solanaceae; genus Solanum; species Solanum pinnatisectum. Next base: position 24,896,570 of record CM069087.1, read on the forward strand.
CGTCATTTGGCTTAATTAGGGGTTACTCAGAATTCACCCAACTAGACCTAACATAAAATAACTGCAACCCAACAATTTAGAATCAATTTTTACACATTAAACATAAGGATTCATCATTTTAAGCAATTAAGCACAATTTCGAAACAGAAAATAAGCAATCCAACACATCAAACATGATTTCAACAGAGACCCAACACAAAACAACACACAATTACCAAGAATCTTTAAGTTCAACTACTAATCGAGAGTTCAGGGTTCGCAAAACCAACTTGAATGCCGAATTGAGAGTTTGATATGCTAGGCGGCAAAGTAATCCAAATCCAAGCACGAGATCACACACACAAACAAAGGAAAATAGTAAAATATGGGAAAGTAATGAAGATCTAGAGTGTGGGATAGAGTGTACGGAGTTAGAAATGAGAGAATGCGAAAGATTTTGAAATTTCCATTTGGCCTTTTAAAACCTTTCAGTTCGTGGCCCTCTCAGCGGTATTAGTCAACCACGCCGAACCACTCTGCGATGCACCGAGTAGTGACTTACCTCTCCTATTTTACAGGACCTCCAGTCAATTAGGAGGTCTAAACAGTGGACACAATCGGGCTCGCCGACCTATTTGGTGAGTCACTGACTGGACTCTTGGCTCGCCAAACTGCACATTCTCAAATACATTCTACTTTTCAACATGCACAATCAACACCAATTATTCAAAATCAAATCAAAGCATTAAAAACTTAGGTTGCTTCCCAAGAAGCTCCTTAGTTAACGTCGTGGCATGACACAAGTACCCATTCAAGCTTCATTCTTGGGGTTTGCCATAGTATCACTAGGCAACCCCCTTGTTGTCTTGGGTTTAGATACGATGAAATCTGACCCATTTGGGTCTCCAGCTGCTTAATCGAGACAAAGTGAGAGGTCACCATCTGGTTCAGAGTCGATACATCCTGCTTTATTTCTGTCAAAATTTTGTCGAACTCTTCGACTTTGTTGAGAATGCATGAGAGCATATCTTCTGTCCTGCCACTCTCAGAGTCCTTGGGCTTTCGACGCTCATGGGAAGGAACATACATATCCTTTTCTCCCTCTCTATTCCATCATTAGTTGCCTCCCGACCTTGAGTATTTTGCATGATAAATTTCTCCTTGATTGGCTAGGAAGTTTACTTCCTTATTGTACAACGCTTCAAATTCCATGACATTTTTGGCTAAGATATCCAGCTGGGTCATCATTTTGGCCAAGTTCTGGTCTCTCTTTTGATCCTTTATTATTTGTTTTTTTGTTATTTTGTTAGTGAGAGGAGAAACTTGGTCTTCACGAGTATACCATGCCTTGGTTATCTTGGTCATGCAATCGAGGAGGTGGGACGATATTGCGTAGGGATGTTGCTTTATACCACCCGGAGAAAGTTGGTCAGCAACTCCTCTGCTTACTAAATCAAGACCTCTATACAAACATTCCAACAACACCTTATCTGGAAGTCCATGAGTTGGGCATTGTAGCACCATCTTTTGAAACCTCAGCCATGTCTCATGGATCGGCTTACCTTCAAAACGTTTGAAACTTTGGATGCTATCCCTAAGAGTCATTATCTTTGAAGGGGTCAAGAATCGCACTTGGAATGCTGTTGTAAGTTCATCCCATGAAGTGATGGAGTCTCTTGGCAACTCAGCTAACTAATTGCTTGCCTCGCCTATAAGAGAAAATAGGAACAACCTCAGCTGGACCGATTCTTGCGATATGTTCTTAAATGAGAACGGTCCATAAACATCAACAAATTTTTTGATATGCATATAGGGATCCTCATGAGCTAACCCCCCAAACAAACCCTTCATTTGTAGGAACTGAGGCATGGTACTTGTGATGTAAAAAACAATGTTTCCTTCAGCTGGAGGTAAATAAATGGCCCCAACACCACCCATTTGTATTGGATCATTGATATTTGGGTCATTGACATCGCTGAGGTTTCCGACATCATCTTGGTGGCCCACATGGCTGCCATTACTTTCGTTAACGCTCATTTCCTCCTCTGTTTTAACACAAGCAATACAAAACAAAACTAAAAGTTAGTAGATTCAACTATAACTAGAAATAACACAATTCAACTTTACCAAAAGAATTTCAAACAACACTATTCCCGGCAACGGCGCCATTTTGATTTTTAACGTTTCAAGCACACCTCATACAATTCTAGGAGTCAAGGATCATAAATCAGTATAAAATCCAACTAAATGAGTTGGGATCGAATAACACAGAGAGTGGTACGTGTTTCAAATTCAAATAGGAAGTGCAAACGTGGTCTAATCAGCCATAGGAATAGAAATTATCGAAAAAGACATTACTCAAATTAAAGGGTGACACAAATGTCAGATTGGATTTTGGTTTTAATTAACAACTACAAACAGTCACCAAAAACATCGAAATAACAATAGGGATAAGGATTCTTGGGATGTGATCGATTATAGGCAAATATAGGCATACGGTAAGTGCAACTACTTAGAAAATAGCTAAATATCATTGAGTAGGCTAGACTATAAGGGAGATAATTTTCTCTCGAACAACTGCCCCTAATCAGGTGATTTATTTCAAACATCAACAAGCATGACAATGAAGTACAGCACACACCTTAATTCATTCACTCATTCGAGCTGAATGTGTGGGATTGAGTTTAGGATTCACTCTCTCGAGCTAAACCCAGCTCAACCTAATACCCATAAATCATTAATCAACAATCTTAGTTCTAAAAGCTCTCTCTTGAGCAAGCTAAGAACACAAAGGTAGAGTTGCATTTGCAACTACAACTCATAAATTAATCCACAATTAAGGATTAAACTCACTTCAAAATAACATTTAAACTAGTAATTAACAATACCCATAAACTAATTCAAGCAATAATCACATGATCAAACCCCAAGAGTTGGGGTTTTAGCCAAACATCACAAAAGGGTAAAAATGATTACCAAATTGATTATCCATCAACTGGGTAAGCGAGATTTAGTCTTTACAATGCTCAATTTGCATAATATTCGAAACCCACTTCCAAAATCTCCAAATTGAATCTCTAAGGTTCTTCAAAAACTAAGAAAAACTCCAGAGAAAATTGTTCTAAGCTAATTTCGTATTGTTCACAATGTATCCTGATTAAAAACTCTTTCAATAAAATGTTCAAAATCTAATTTATAGTCACCAAAAATAAGCTACGAAGGGCCATTTGGTGAAGTAAGTCAGGCTCACCGAACCACTCGGTGAGCCGCCCTTTGACCTCTTCCATCGCCTTTTTGCCTTGGCATTCAACATCCTCAGTTCTGTAACTTTGGGCGATGTAACACTGCTTCGCAAAACTGCTCAGCAATTCACCGAGTTCTCCTTTTTGTCACCAACTTGGTTTCTTCCCTCAGGGCTGGCACAAAAGAACTTGAGGCGATCCATCTAGCTACTCCGTGATTCGCCAAGTACTCTTGGCAATCACCAGGCTTGCCTTTATTTATTTCTTCAGTTTGTTTTGTTCCTTTTTGTCTGTTAGTGTCTTTGCTTTGTTCCTCTGTCCATATATCTGAAAATCAAGCATTTAACATTAGTTTATTGCACAAGTTAAGCATTTAAGGTCACTAAATCTATATAAACAAAGTCCCAAATATAGTCCAAATCATGGACTCATCAGTGTCTATGAAGCCTTGTCTATAGAGTCCTAGTTATCGCTGCGAAGCGCGCCACATCTATAATTTTGAGGCTGCGCCATTTAGGCACTATCTCACTTCTTTCATACTCTTTTCATGTGATAAAGTTCAACTCTATAAAGTTTCTTTCTAATTTATGTTTGTGTGTATCTTTCAGATCATGCCTTCCCGAAAAGCTGTATGAGGTCGTCCTGCTAGGAGGAATGTTGATCCCCAAGATCAAGGGGTTCCCAATGCACCAAAAGTGCAACCCCAATGAGAGGTCACTAATGCTATGTTCTGGGATGTTATCCGAATGTTGAGTGAAGTTGTGACCAACCAAGCAGGACAACAGAGAGGGAATTAACAAGATGTGGATGATACATATAGGATCCGTGAGTTCTTAAGGATGAATCCTCCAGACTTCACTGGTTCAAGTATCACTGAGGATCCGAAAAACTTTGTGGAAGAGTTGGAGAAAGTGTTTGAGGTGATGCATATTGCAGATGTTGAGTGTGTGGAAGTGGTTGCACACAAACTCAAGAGTGTCTCTAGGATCTGGTATGACCAATGGAAGAAGAGCAGATATTAAGGGGCACCAATTGTGAGTTGGATTGTGTTTGAAAGTGCCTTCATGGGGCGTTTCTTTCCCCCTGAGATGAGAGAGGCAAAGGCAAGAGAATTCCTCACTCTTAAGCAGTAATTCATGAGTGTGCATGAGTACAACCTCAAGCTAACTCAATTGTCCCATAATGCTCCAGAGATAGTTGGTGATATAAGTAGCAGGATAAGCTTGTTTGTGTCTAGATTGTCTCATCTATCAAGTAAAAAGGGTAAGGCTGCTATGTTGATAGGGGACATGGACATATCAAGGCTTATGATCCATGTCCAGCAGGTTGAGGAGGAGAGGCTGAGAGATAGAGAAGAGTTCCAGAACAAGAAGGCTAAGACAACATAAAATGAGTCCGGGCAGCATAAGATCAATACGAAACGGTCATCTTTTTAGCAAAAGCCAAATAGACCTATTCCATCACCGGCTAGTGAACCAGCACTAATGAATAAAGGTGTGTTTAAGAATTAGAATTCTTAGACCATCAAAGCAAGACCTGCACAATCTCAAGGTAGTGTGGCACAAGGAGGCAATTGGACTCATGCATGTGCTTACTGTGGTAGAAACCATCCAAGAGTGTGTTGTAATAACTCAACTGGTTGCTTCATGTATGGTCGAGCAGGTAACTTCTTTAGAGAGTGCCCTAAGAATAGTCAAGCTAATAGTAATGGGGGAAATAGAGCCCAATATTCATTAGTGGCTCCGCCAGAGAGGGCTAAATCCTAGAGGAGCTACTTCAAGGAAAGGCAGAAGAGAAAATCATTTTTATGTTATCACCAGTCGTTAAGAACAAGAGAATTCATCAGATGTTGTCACTTGTATGATCAAAGTATTTACTTTTGATGTTGATGCTTTACTTGATCTTGGTGCGAGTCTATCTTTTGTGACTCTATATTATTCCTAAACAACTTCTTGATCAGTTCAGTGTTTCCACACCTGTTGGTGAGTTTATTCTAGATGAGAGAGTTTATCATGATTGTCAATCAGAAGGACACCATGGTCAACTTAGTCAAGTTAGACATGGTGGACTTTGATGTTATTATAGGTATGGACTAGCTTCATGCTTGTTATTCCTCAGTTGATTGTAGAACTCAAGTAGTTAAGTTCCAGTTTCCTAACGAGTCTATTATAGAGTGGAGGAGTAGTTCAATAGTGCATAAGGGTCATTTATTTCATACCTTAAGGCCAAAAAGTTAGTTTCCAAGGGGTGAATCTATCACTTAGTCTGAGTTAATGACTCTAGTGTTAGAGACACCACCAATTATGTTAGTTCTAGTTGTGAGTGAGTTTCCAGAGGTCTTTCCAAATGATCTTCTTGGTGTCCCTCCTTAGAGAGAAATAGACTTTGGTGTAGATATTCTTCCTGATACTCGACCTATCTCTATTCTGCCATATAGAATGGCTCCAGCTAAGTTAAAAGAGCAGTTGAAAGACCATCTTGATAAAGGTTTCATTCGACCAAGTGTCTCACCTTGGGGCGCTCTAGTCTTATTTGTGAGGAAGAAGATGGTTCTCTTAGGATGTGTATTCAGTACCGTCAATTGAACAAAGTTACTATGAAGAATAAGTATCCCCTTACGAGAACTGATGATCTTTTTTATCAACTTCACGGCGCCACATATTTTTCTAAGATAGACACCAGATCTAGCTATCATCAGTTGAGAGTAAGGAAGAGTGATATTCCAAAAACAGCTTTCGAGACCCACTATGGTCATTTTGAGTTTCTAGCTATGTCTTTTTGTTTGACTAATGCTCCTGTAGTGTTCATGGACCTTATGAACTGAGTATTTAATCCTTATCTTAATATTTTTGTTGTCGTATTCAATTATGACATTCTAATTATTCAAGGAATGAGGAGGATCATGCTAGTCATCTCATAGTAGTTCACCAAACTCTTAGAGATAGGGAGTTCTATGCCAAATTTCCAAGTGTGAGTTTTGGCTTGAGTTAGTGGCATTCTTAGGCCACATTGTTTCAGGTGATGATATTCCAATTGACACTCTATAAATTAAAGCAGTGTAGAACTGTCCTAAACCCACATCTCTAACGATATTAGGAGTTTCTTGGCATTGGTTGGTTATTATAAAAGGTTTGTCGAGGGGTTCTCATCTATTTTGTCCCCGTTGACAAAGTTGACTTAGAAGACAACAAAGTATCAACGTTATGAAGCTTGTGAGAAAAGATTTCAGGAATTAAAAGTGGGGTTGACTATTGCCCCAGTGTTAACCTTACCGGAGGGTACGCAGGGCTTTATTGTGGATTGTGATGTGTCCAGAGTAGGACTGGGTTGTGTATTGATGTAGAATGGCAAAGTTATAGCTTATGCCTTTAGACAACTTTAAGATTCACGAAAAGAATTACCTAACCCATGATCTAGAATTGGCTAACGTGGTGTTTGCTTTGAAAATATGGCATCACTATCTCTATGGTGTTCATGCAGATGTCTTCACCAATCACAAGAGTCTCCAATATGTATTCAGTCAGAAAGAGTTTAGTCTCACACAAAGGAGGTGGTTGGAGTTACTCAAGGATTACGACATTAGTATTCTCTATCACCTAGGTAAGGCCAATGTTGTTGTTGATGCCTTGATTAGGTTTTCTATAGGCAGTACTTCCTATGTTGAGGAAGGCAAGAAAGAGTTAGCCAAATATGTGCACAGACTTGCACGATTGGGAGTCCAGTTAATGGATTCCAATAAAGGAGGAGTAGTGGTGATGAATGGGGCTGAATCATCACTAGTGTCCGAAGTGAAAGAGAAATAAGACCAACACCCTATTTTGCTTGAATTGAAGGCAAATGTTGATAAGTAGAAAGTGATGGGTTTTGAACAAGGGAGAGATGGTGTATCAAGCAGAGCGCACAATTCAAACTTTAGAGGATATGTTGAGGGCGTGTGTGGTCGATTTCAAGGATAATTGGGATGATCACTTACCTCTCATTGATTTTGTTTACAACAATAGCTGTCACTCTAGTATCCAAATGGCTCCTTTTGAGGTTCTTTATGGGAGAAGATGTAGATCTCCTATTGGATGGTTTGAGGTTGGTGAAGTTGGGTTGATTGGACTACACTTAGTTCATCAAGCTATTGAGAAAATAAAGATCATTCAATAAAGGTTGAGAACAACGCAAAGTCGTTAAAAATCCTATAGTGGTGTTAGGAGAAGAAACTTGGCGTTTGAGGTAGACGATTGGGTTTATTTGAAGGTTTCACCCATTAAGGGTGGTATGAGGTTTTTAAAGAAGGGGAAGCTTAGTCCCGGTATATTGGTCTTTATAGGATATCCAAAAGGATTGGCAATGTATCCTGTAAATTGGAGCTACCGCTAGAGTTAGCAGAAGTTCATTTGGTATTCCACATTTCAATGTTGAAGAAGTGTATGGGCGATCCTTCACTTACTATACCTACTAAAAATATTGGTATTAAGGACAACCTATCGTATGAGGAAATACCCATTGAAATACTTAATCGTCAGGTTCGCAAGTTAAGGACCAATGAGGTAGCATCAGTCAACGTCTTCTGGAGAAATCAGTTTGCTGAGGAAGCTACATGGGAAGCTGAGGAGGATATGAAGAAGAGATACCCACATCTCTTTTCGTTCAGAGAAATTCCAAACTAAGGTAGGGTGTTAGATATTACCATCCTTATTCTATTTAGAGTGATCTCATTCGTGGACGAATGTTCCCAAGGCGGAATATTGTAACACCTTGGTCTTAGAAAGAACTAATTTTAGCAATAACCAATTTGGGAAGAGCTAAATTAAAAATTTTGCAAATTAGCCTTAAGTTGTGAGTTTTGGGTCAAATTTAAATGACTATAAATTTAAGCACAACATGAGTTAGGTGGCCTACAAAGTACCAACTGAAATATATCTAAGTCCTCTTTCTAGCGCCATCGAGTTTGCTAAATTTTGAGTTCAGATGAGGGGGATATGCCCGTTTGAGTTCAGCCTGTCCGATAAAGGAAATTCATCCAAATTAAGGAGGGATATTTTGGTCTTTTCCTTACCCAACTAACCTAACTCATTTAGGGGTCTAAAATGACATAGATCATTTTTCACAATTCTAAAATACACTTGGGTTTTAGAGAGAAATTCAAGAGGAGAAAGAAAGGAAAAGATTCAAGCGTTCAATATTTTCTTGCAATCGTCAAGGAATTTAACCAAGATTCTATCCTAACGAGGTATGCAAGTTCTCATAGTGTTGGGTTCATTCACCCACATGCCAATAATGTGATTTTATTCGTAATTTTTTTCTTGACGTTGAATAATTTGAGTTCTTGAGGAGATCTTGAGGTTTTGTGCTTCGTTCTTTGATAATGAAATTCTTGTTGAGTTCTTGAGGTGAGAGTTGAGAATGAATGTTGGTCTTGGTGGGTTTTGGTTTGGATTTTGTTGTAATTATGTTGTGTTTAACAATCAAAAGATTTTAAGGGAAATCATTCGATTTTAGATGAGTTAGGGCATGAGATTAAACAAGAAAAATCGTCAAATTCTGGGCGGGGGCTTAGGGAGGGACGCCACCATAGCGCCAGAACTATTGCCCAGTAGTTTAAGGGCTGGCATGGTACACAACTTGGTGTGCCCAAAACACTGGTCAGTAAGTTTGGCTGGCGCCCCGTAGTGCGCCAGGGTCGCCACGTCCCCTACCCTTCCGACCTTCTTTTCGTGTGAGTTCCCTCGAATCGTACCTACATTTTCTACTTGATATCCATACTTAAAAGCTTCATCAATCCTTGAGATATCGTGTATATCCAAGTCATAACTCTTGAATTCATAATTCAAATTCAAGATAGAGTTAAGAGTAAAGTTTGAGGAAGTTCTTTGAGTCATTTTTTAGAAGTCTTTTAAAACTTGTTTTAAGACTTGAGTACTTGAGTATGAGGATGAGGAGTGTTGAGTTTCATTTTGCAAAATGAATATATGGGAACTAAGTATTCCCAAGAGTAAAAGTTTTACATTTAAAATGAGAGGAAACTTTGACTTCCAAATGCGTTTATGAGGAGTTTTGATCATTATCTCTTTTAAGAGAACCCTTTTGAGTAATAATCTCAAAGTTTGAGGATGAGGAAATGTTTTTAAATATATTAGCATGAGTTATATTATTGGGAGTAGTATTGAGCACCGATATGGGGACAAGTTCAGACAACTCAGAGTCCCCACAAACCATGTATGCCAACATAGGTAAAGGATCATACTTTTTAGATGATTGCTTATTATTTTTAAAGCATAGCTTAGTGGATCCACTTAGATGAGGATGTCTTATACTCCGACAAGGTATAGGACAGTTCTGTCAGGGTGGGGGAGACGTTGTATCATCATATAGCTCATAGTGATGGTTGTCAGTTAGAGAATCTCCCATATAAGAGTAAAGAGTTATTATTATATTTTAAATACATTGAGTTAATATCTACTATTTTAAAAGCTTTCTTTATAATGCATCTCTATTGTTGCCTTTATATTGAACTAAGTTGAGTATTTCTGAGTTTGAGTATCCTTGAGTTGAGTTGAGTTATGTTGAGATAAGGTGAGTATGTTCTTCCTTTTTATTAGTTCAAGCTTATGTCTGTGCTTTAGAGTTCCCCTTGCATGATCGTACATTCCATGTACTGACATCATTTGGCATGCTTCCTTCCTGATACAGATACAGGTAACCAGGGTCATGAACAGACGCTTCGTTGATACCACTTGCAGTTCGAGTTAACTTTGGTGAGCCTCCTTGCTTTCGGAGGATTCCCATTTACTTTCAGTTTTGTTAGGATGTCATGGGTCTTTTCTTGACTTTCATCATTGTCATTAGAGGCTTCATAGATAGTAGTGTTTTTTAGGAGTATTTTCCATTTCTTTGTTAAATAATTTAAAGACTTGAGTTGCCTCTTTCTGGCTAGTTGAATATCCTTATATATTTTGATTTATTTATTTGAGACAGTTGAGTTAAATGTTTGAAATTGAGTTCATATATTATTGAGTAAGTCTTTCACTGAGTTTTGAGCCAGGCAAAGGGTTCACTTGGCCTAGCAATAGTTCTCGAGTGCTAGTTATGTCCAGGGTATAGGCTCAGGTCGTCACAATTGCGACTGAAAAGTTTGGTATAAACTGAAAATAGAGAATTAATTAAGTTTTGTATAAGATGGATGAGGGAGAATTAAGTTTTAATTAGAGAGTGACTTTTGAGATTCTTAAAAGGGGGAAATAGGAAAGGGTGAGGATATAAATTAGTGTGTTATAAGTGTTTATTGCAATTTTTTTTTGTTAATCAAATATTTGTTTATAAGAAATTAAGCACTTTAGTTTTATAAAAAAAAAAAAAATTAATTTAGATAAGAGAAGGCCAAAAATAGGAGGAAAACACACACAGATAAAAGTTAAAAGTTAGATTACTAAAATATCCTTATAAAGTCATAATATTTATGGATAAAAATATAAATACACATTAATCAAAATAAATACTATTATTATATATTTATGAACAAAAGTATATATACACACATTAATTTTATATATATAAAATTACTGCAAGTCTTCATTAATTACATTGACCCACTATAATTATTTAGCTAATGTTATCTTGTTTTGCAAAATTATTTGTCCAAATTAAGATTAGCATCTGCAAGACTTTCATTGCACAAGTTTTATATTAATATTCAAATATAAGAAGAGATTACCTTGTATATTCAACTTTTAATGTCGCGTGGACAGCGAACAAGTACACTAGATAGACATAAAATTTAAACTCATTTATAAATATAATCTCATGAGGTAACATAAACATATCATTGTTTTATATTACATTTAATTGGTATTCGTACCCACACATTGCGTAGATATTTTAAAATGTCATAATTTTTAAATTAAAAATAATGCTATAGTATTACATTAATACTATTTATATGATCATATTAACTTAATGGTATATCAATAATATTCGAAAATATTTTCTCGATCTAAAATTATGTCAAATCCTATGTTATATGTAATAATATTCAAACTGTATTAATGAATTTGTATGATATTTTCAAGAATTGATTTCGTAAACTGCTCATTAGTTTCATGCTAAGATTTTCAAGTAGCAAATTATAGTCTGATTTTGTAAGTGAAACTTAAACAACTCTAAAGATAAATAGAACATTTTTTATTTTAATTAATGAAAAAAAAAATTCCCCAACTTCAATTAAAAAAAAAACGTATACTTCTACGTTACAAAGATTTAAAAAGATATGTGGTATAAGTATAATATTTAAAATTCCTTAGAATAATAAAAATTAAACTACAAATTTAATGACAGTAGATTTTATGCAAATAATTTTTTTTCTTTTTTGAAGCTTTTTCAGTTGTTTCATATGTCTTCCCACCTATAAGTAAAAATAAAGAACACTCTACTCTAATAGTTTCATAGCATCAATTTCTTTGGAAATTCTATGCATCAAGTTGTATTAGAATTTTTAAAAATAAATTTTATATAATAGACACATCAAATAAAGGCATTTATCACTGAAATTTATAAATAACCAACAATAATAAGAGCTATTGATGAGACTTTTTCATTACTCTCAGTTTTTTCATTTAGCATATAAGTCTTTAAGTGGGAAAGTTATATTATCTCAAAAATTATTTAGTATTAAATTTAAACTTTAAACCTTAATCTCTTAATTAAATTTTTAAAATCATTTCAATATAATTTTTTTGTTCAAAAACCCAAATTCAAATGCAAATATATTTTTAAACTAAAGTTGTAAGTTGAAGTCTGAAATATCAATATTTAAAACATAATCTTTATGTTAATTAAATAAAATAACGAAATAGATTTTTTGGGATTATAAGTCTTGTCATTTTTATCTAAATTTGTGTACCTTTCAATTTAATTTCTCTATATACATTTTTTTAAAATAATTTGGTGTGAACTCTTGATACTTCTAAGTTCTTACTCTAATATAGTTGTAGAGTTAAGAAAATTAATCTCTTAGCTAGAAAATTATATTGTATCTATATTTAAAATTATTCTTTATGTATGTATTATGAGTTAAATCTCCTCGATTTCTTTGCGTGTTTATATTTGAACCTCCCTAATAAACTATTTATGTGTTTACTGTAATATACATAAAGTGCCGAAAATATATACAATTAAATAGTACTTTAATACATCTTCCTTCTGCATAAAAAAAACAAATGATATACCTTATAGCATTTGGTAAAAAAGGAAATATGATATACCTTATAGCATGCATAATTGTTGTATTATTATAAATACACATCATTCATAATTCAAAATGCTTTCTTATTTCGGATTTAAACATATTTTCACCGTGAGATTATTTATTTATTTGTTTTTTTTTCGTAACTATCATTACTTTGTTAACCTTTTGCCATGTGTTTTCTAAGAAGTATTTTTTTTCACTTATGTCCTTTCTATTACTCATCTTTTAATTTTATGTTAATAATGATACAGTTTTTTTCACTTTTAAAAATTTATTTCTTATTGCATTTTTATTTCATTAGTAATTTTTTTTATTATATAAATTCAAAAAGTATAATTTCAATCACTTTATAAAATAAAATTCCATACAAATAGAGAGAGAATGTAGGTGTTTGCAACAAATTTTACACATATGGAAATAAAAAAATCACGCAAATAAAATCTGAAGAAACATGAATATTTTATTGATAATAGTGCGGGTACAACTTTGTTCCTCCCTTGATTTCACTCTCCTAAGATTTATCCATGATTCGAGGGCCATTAGTGGCGTATTTCTTGAACTAGGATTGTAACACCCAGAAACTAGTATGTCAAACTAGAGCTTTACGTAAGGTTCTAGAGCTTGACGTAGGGGTTAAAGTCTTAGATATGACCTCCCGTACTTAGAATGAAGGGTTTAGGGGTTAAACATCAAGGTTTGACTCCCCAAGGACCCACGAAGGGTCCTTGAGGACACTAGAAATTACCCAAAATTTGCCCCTTGGACAGACTACCCACGATTGGGGACCCACGCCCCATTGGGGGATCCACGCCTCGTGGATGGGGTTGTAAGTCAAGACCCTAAAAGTGGAGCTACAGACCACCACCCACGGAGGACCAGCACGGCCCGTGGGTCGAGGTCTTGTGGGTGAGGCAGTAAGAACCCTTAAGTCTGTAAAGTTGGAGGGTTAGGGAACTTTCTAGAATTAATTAGTTATTAAGTGGGGTCATTTTATTAGAAATTAGACCACCTATAGAAATCTAATAGACCCCTAAATACATTCATCCTAGTCAATCTTTGAATTCACTAAAGCGACCCAATTCCCTCCAAGAAATTCTCTCTCTAGGAAGCAAAGAAGAAGAAGAAGAAGAGAAGCAAGTTAGGGAAAATTCCTCCATTGTTGAAAGAATTGTGAGGGCTTTATGATCAAGGTATGATAGCTTATTCATCCATGGATTCTTCCATCCATGGAGCCCCCTAGATTTCCCTCATTTGTGAAGATGAGCCCCAATTCTAGCTAGGGTTTCTTCCTATATTGTAGGTTAAGTTGAGATATGATTCCAATTGAGTGGATAGTACTTGTATATGATTGATTTAGTATTGAATTATTTTATTAAGATGAATTTACATGCTTTCCATGGCTAACCCTAGAGTAATTGATGAAGTTATAGTAATGTGAGCTTATGCCTTAAAGAGGGAAATTGAAGACTTAGACATGATCTTCTAGAATTGATGATGTCTATTGTAATTGTTCAAGAATAAAAGCAAGTAGACATGAATTGAATTACATTATTGTATATATTATGGATAACGACTAGTAAAGCTTGAAGTTTAACCTTTATGATGATTTATGACTAGAATTGATTAAAAATAACGTATGTGATTAGAATGCCTTGAAATCTAGGTATGAATGATGATTGTAAGAAGTAGAGCTTTGAGAGTAAGGCTTGTAGTCATGAATGTTGATTACTAGGGTTTTGAGAGTAAAGCCAATAGGATGAACTATGTATGTCAAGGCCCTAAGAGTGAAGCTTATATGATAATGGTAGACTATTAGATAGAATGGTTGTGGTAGGACTTTACCCACCTAATCTACCTCATGGATGTTTAAATGCATAAAGGGACATAATCACATGAGTTAGGATGATATCCATGTCTAGTGCTTGAACCCTAAGTGTGATTATTGAAAGTAAGTCTTGAACCGTAAGGAGGTGAATTATAAGATTATGCTTATAGTAATTGAACTATTTGAATCATGTTATCATCCATGTCTAATGTAGTCATTCTAGATGTGTTGGTTTGATATGAGTCTTGACCCTTGAAAGGGCAATTATACGATATTATGCATGAATTATGAAGTTTAGTACATGGTTTAAGAACACTTTGAGAGTAAAGTGAATATGCTCATGATCTAGTTGTTATGTTGTTGAAAGGTTATTCTCATATACACACTTATGTATGAATATGATATGACGTGAAAGGTTTGTCACATGTAGTGATTCTAAGGTTGGAAGAATAGTCTCACCTATTGAATCTATGAGCTTTATTATGAGTTATGTTGGATTGAGTATCAAGACATTCTTCCATAAATATGAATTTAAGTCAAGACATAATATGAACTCAATGGGAATTATGCTTAGCACTGAGTGGATATTGCCAATGAGATGGAAGCTTCTCTGTCAATAAAGGGCGGGTTTCTAGTAACAATCTCATTATCCCATAAACTATGTGCCCTCATAGATTACTTAGCTATTGGATCCACCTAAGCTAAGAGTATGGTTCTACCTTAGGCAAGTAGAAAAATCCCTTTTTGGTGTGGGGTATACATCGGATTTCATGTTATCTCACATGGTCTGTGTCAGTTAAGGCTAATTCCCAAAACAAGAATATGAATTATGAACTATGGTTACTTAAGAAGCTTACTTAGTGTGAGTAAGAGTATGGGATCTTATTCATGCATTACACAAGTATGCTTTGAGGGTATTCATGGTATGTTCATTTTATGTTATGATGATCTATATGTTGAATATGCTTATGGCTTATGCTTATGATGTATGCTTAGTTTGGATTGTTGCTATAGTTTCCTTTCTTGGTATGTTGACTAAAGGTGTAGATTCCCTTGTCTATGAAGACTTAATCTAAGGATGATACCATAAGATGGTAAGTATGATTATGATGACCAAAGGGGATACTTAGCATGCATGGGATTATGGGATCCTATCCATGCATTGCACAAGTATACTTGGAGGTTACTTATGAAGTGGTTTTCTTATGATATGAAGGTCTAAGTATTGACTGTGTAATGTTTACATTATGCCTATGGTGGAAATTATGCTTTTGAGTATGTTATCATTTCTTATGATTTTGGTGTGGTTTATGTTGACTAACCCTTATATTATGTTCTTATGATGTTATGTTAGCTATCATATTTAGTAATTTTGTACTAACGCATACTCTTGCCTACATTCTCATCAAATGTAGGGTTCGGCGATTTTGACTTCCATTCTTGAATATAGGTTTCTTGAAGTGCAAGGAGTTGAAGACTTGGTGAGTCCTCATAGCATCGAGGATAAAGTCACCATTTTCCTTTATGTCTTTCTTTTATGTTTTAAGACTATTGTATAGGATATGTCCCAAGAGTTATTCAAATTTGTATTAGATGGTTTGAGACAAAGAGTTATAGACTTCCGCTTGCTTTTATGAAAGACTTCGATTGTATGGAAAAATAATTTAAATTTCTGCACTTTCTCTTATCTTATGTTATGATATGCTAAATGGCTTGTATGAGACCCTTTTGGGGTCAAGTATGCCATGCTAAGTCTAAGGTGTACCCCTGGGTCGTGACAAACTTGATAATCAGAGCACATGGTTTAGAATGGTTCTAGGATGTCTCAAACCACGTCTAGTAGAGTCTTGTTCGTAAATGTGAAGCGTGCCACATTTATGAATAGGAGGCTATTGGATGCTTAGGAAACTTCACTTTTTCATTCTCTAAGTCGTGCTATAGAGTTTAACTCTATAAGTTCTTTCTCCTTATTTGATGGTCTTCGGGATATGACTACTTGAAGGGGTCTTGCTACAAGGAGTGAGGGAGAAAATATTGGTTGTGATGCCAATTATGGCTATCTGACTAGATAGAACTTGATATACTAAGATTAGATATGTCATCCTTAGGATGAATTGGTAGTATTATTGTTATGCTTCTATGTGATTGTACAACCCGTATAGTCGAATTGTTAGTTCTCGAATAAGCCTATCCAAGAGTGGAAGGTGGGGAAGTCTATGCCATAAGTTTGGATTATATTTTGTCTTAAAGTTGACTTAAGGGTTGCCTATACCACCTAGCTAAGATGAGGGAGATATGTTTAAGTGTTGACCAACTTCAAAAAGTTAGTTATCCTTTAAGATTGATCTTAACTATGGTCAGTTTGAGTAGGGTGTTTATATGATACCTAGATACAATTGGTTGGTAGATCCCACCAAAGGTGATGATATAGGTTGAAATAGTTTAGAATTGTCTTAATCCAACCTTAGTAGAATTGAAAGAGACATGAGGGTAGATGTTTTGCTGGTAGAGAGGGTTGCATTAGTTGTGGTGAGAGCAGCCATAAGATGAGAAATTGTCTAAAGGCAAAGGCTATGAAAATAGAGGATAAGCAAGTTCCTCCTAATGGTTCTGGTATGTGTTTTATGCTTTAGTAGATCCTGATATTGCTTGTCTTTTGTGACTTGATATGCTATACTTTGATGTTGTCTTGAGTATAAATGGGCTACATTATTGTCATGTGTAATTGATGGTATTACCCTACTTGGTCATTTTGAATTTTGGGTATGTTCATAGATGTGATAAATAGGGTGTTTTAAAAATGCTTAGATGTGGTGAGTGAATACTCCTCTAAAAAGGGTAGAAGTGTAATTCACCATGGTTTAGAATCGTCTTGGGTGATGGATGTGAAAACTTAGTGATGACTTGTTCCGACCTTAGAATTGAAAGAAATTAGCCTTAGAAGAGTCTGTATAGGCTAACTCCCAAGGAGGAGATGATGTGCTTAGATAACAAGGTCGTTGAGTCTTCTTGATGTTCATGATTTGGGGTGGTTTGAAATTCTCACCTTCAAAGATTTATTGAGTTTGGGAAGTTTAGTCTCAGGTATGTAGTTTCATATGAGATCTTGAGTGGGGTTAGTAATGTTGCTTGTGAACTAGAGTTGATTAATGAGGGGTACTGGTGTATTTGATTTTCCATGTCTCTAAGTTAAAGATGTGTGTTGTAGATGAAACA
The DNA here is from genome assembly GCA_035578085.1 of Solanum pinnatisectum. Lineage (NCBI taxonomy): Eukaryota > Viridiplantae > Streptophyta > Magnoliopsida > Solanales > Solanaceae > Solanum > Solanum pinnatisectum. Next base: position 24,914,064 of record CM069087.1, read on the forward strand.
TTCATAAATTCCTTAAGAAGAGTTGGGAGTTAAGGATAATTTCTCTAATTTAGAAACACCGGTAGGGATCTTAGACCAGCAAGTTAAGAGATAAAGGTGCAAGGAAGTTGTTTCCATGATTTCCTTATGGTATGCATGTTCTTGAGAAATTCATATTTAGTGAGAAAATGAGTTTTCGTAATGTATGCTCCTCATGTTGTTCTGCATTTAGTATGAGTTTCCGATTTAACTTAATGAGATGAATAGACGAGCATGCCTTAGTTTGGAGTTGAAAGACTCCTCCTTGAATGAATGTTTTTTTAGAGTAAAATTGCATATAGTCTCCATGAATGTGTGTTGAGCATGTTTTAACTTGGAGATGGTAGTTCCTCCTTGAATATGAGTAAATATAGGATTTCATGCATTTTGGGTTGCTAGATGTAGTTCCTACTCCCTTGTGTTGCATTGAATATGTTTAGCTTGAAGTTGAAGAACTAGAGCTTTGAGAGTAAGGCTTGTAGTCAAGAATGTTGATTACTAGGATTTTGAGAGTAAAGCCAATATGATGAACTATGTATGTCAAGGCCCTAAGAGTGAAGCTTATATGATAATGGTATACTATTAGATAGAATGGTTGTGGTAGGACTTTACCCACCTAATCTACCTCATGGATGTTTGAATGCATAAAGAGATAGAATCACATGAGTTAGGATGATATCCATGTCTAGTGCTTGAACCCTAAGTGTGATGATTGAAAGTAAGTCTTAAACCTCAAAGAGGTGAATTATGAGATTATTCTTAAATTAATTGAACTATTTGAATCATGTTATCATTTATTTCTAATGTAGTCATTCTCGATGTGCTTATTTGATATGAGCCTTGACCCTTGAAAGGGCAATTATATGATATTATGCATGAATTATGAAGTTTAGTACATGGTTTAAGAACACTTTGAGAGTAAAGTGAATATGCTCATGATCTAATTGTTGTGTTGTTGAAAGGTGACTCTAATATATACACACTTATGCATGAATATGATATGATTTGAAAGGTTTGTCACATGTAGTGATTCTAAGGTGGGAAGACTAGTCTCACCTATTGAATCTATAAGCTTTATTATGAGTTATGTTGTATTGAGTGTCACGACATTCTTCCATAAATATGAATTTAAGTCAAGACATAATATGAACTCAATGGGAATTATGCTTAGCACCGAGTGGATATTGTCGTTGAGATGGAAGCTTGTTAGTAAAAGGTGGGTTTCTAGAAGTGGTCTCATGAGATAGTAGATCCTCCGCTAACAGAGGGCAGGTGTTTAGTAACAATCTCCTTATCTCATAAACTGTGTGCCCTCATAGGTTAATTAGATTTTGGATCCCCCTAAGCTAAGAGTATGGTTCTACCTTAGGCAAGTAGAACAACCCCTTTGCGGTGTGGGGTAGACACCACATTCCATGTTAGCTCACATGGTCGATGTAGGTTAAGGCTAATTCCCAAAACAAGAATATGAATTATGAACTACGGTTACTTAAGAAGCTTACTTAGTGTGAGTGAGAGTATGGGATCTTATTCATGCATTGCACAAGTATGCTTTGAGGGTATTCATGGTATGTTCCTTTATGTTATGATGATCTATATGTTGAATATGCTTATGATGTATGCTTAGTTTGGATTGTTGCTATTGTTGCCTTCCTTGATACGTTGACTAAAGGTGAAGATTCCCTTGTCTATGAAGAATTAAGCTAAGGATGATACCATAAGATGGTAAGTATGATTATGATGACCAAAGGGGATACTTAACATGTATGGGATTATGGGATCCATTACATGCATTGCACAAGTATACTTGGAGGTTACTTATGAAGTGGTTTTCTTATGATATGAAGGTCTAAGTATTGACTATGTATATGGACTATGCTTTATGATGACTAATGCTTACATTATGTCTATGTTGGAAATTAGGCGTATGAGTAAATTATCATCTCTTATGATTATGGCATATGGTTTAGGTTGACTAACCCTTATGTTATGCTCTTATGATGTTATGCTAGCTATCATATTTAGTACTTTTGTACTAACGCATACTCTTGCCTACATTCTCATCAAATGTAGGGTTCGGCAATTTTGACTTCCATTCTTGAAGATAGGTTTCTAGAAGTGCGAGGAGGTGAAGACTTGGTGAGTCCTCATAGCATCAAGGATAAAGCCACCATTTTCCTTTATATCTTTCTTTTATGTTTTAAGACCATTGTATGGTCTATGTCCCAAGAGTTATTCAAAGTTGTATTAGATTGTTTGAGACAAAGAGTTATAGACTTCCGCTTACTTTTATGAAAGACTTTAATTGTATTGAAAAATATTTTAAATTTCTGAACTTTTCTATTATCTTATGTTATGATATGTTAAGTGTCTTGTATGAGACCCCTTCGGGGTCAAGAACGCCATGTTACATCTTGGGTGTACCCCTAGGTCGTGACAAGGATGATTTAGATTTGACATCTATATGAATATTCCATGACTTTTGTGGAATATTCAAGATGCCTTTTAAGGGAATTTAATACCCTTTATGTAGGCATGAACTAGGGTTTAGGGTTGGGTAGCCTCCAAGAATCCTAGTTAGAATCGAACACACCTTGTAGAGTCCCAACTCAAATTGAACAGGTCTTGTAGAGTCCCATAAAATTTTAATGTCTACAAATGCCCCATGCTTCAAGGCTTGTCGGAGTGTAGACTTGCTGAAACTCTAAGATGAGGCTTGAAGTACTCATACTTAAACCTTTGCAGTTTTGTGACATCATATTTGCAGATTTGATCTACGAGAGAAGAGATGAAGGGCAGATTTGGTCCCACTGGGCGTGCCAATTTTTTTGGAACAAATTTTTACATATGGAAAATAAATAAACCACACAAATAAAATCTGAACAAACATGAATATTTTATTCATAATAGTATGGGTACAAGTATGTTCCTTCCTTGATTCCATTCTCCTAAGATTTATCCATGATTCGAGGGTCGTTAGTGGCTTATTTCTCAAACTAGGATGATATAGATTTGACTGCTTTATGAATATTCCATGACATTTGTGGAATATTCGAGATATTCGAGATGCCTTGTAAGCAAATTTAGTATCCTTTATATAGGCATGAACTAGGGTTTGGGTTGAGTAGCCTCCTAGAATCCTAGCTAGAATCGAACACACCTTCTAAAGTCCCAACTCAAATTGAACACGTCTTGTAGAGTCCCACAAAATTTCAATGTCTACAGTAGGATATTACGATTTATTATCAAAATTCAACATCTCTTTAGTATTGTTATATAGTATTTGGATCCCTTGATTGCTTGAAGTTGTCATGACTTGTAAAATAAAAGATCATTCACTATTATTTTATAAAAAGTCTATCAATATTTTGGCTATGTTTTTATTTTTGCATCATAAGTAAATGTCACGACTCAGGGTACCCCCTAGACGTAACACGGCGTATTTGACCCCGAAGGGTCGCATACAAGCCCTTAGCATATCATTAAGCATAAAACTCATAGAATAATGCAAAATTAAAAATTTTCTTTACAATCGAAGTCTTTCATAAAAGAGAATGGGAATTTAGACATTTGTCTCATTTAGCCATCTAATTACAATCGATTAATGAATAGGGACACAACCCTTACAATAGTTCTCAAAAGATATACTAAAAGAAACTACTAAGTAAAGATACTAGTCCTCGAATCTTGAGGACTCACCAACTAGCAAGGGGGATTACCTATCCCAAGCTTGAATCAATAGGAGACCACCTTCAAGAGTCAAACCCTACACTTATAGAAAATGTAGAAATATGGGTTAGCAAAAGAATGTACTAAGTATGGTAGCCATGCAAAAAAACCTTTAAAACATGATAAAAGGGACATTTTAGTTGACACCATGCAATATGCTAATTTGAACATCATCTTTGAAATAGTTGGAGAATGTACTCATAAAACAACTCACATATAGTTCATCATACCATAAAGGGTAACAACATAAACATAAGCATAGTCTCCAATCATAGACATAGTGCAAATATCAATCATCATAAGACATAATGTACATACATAGTCAAATACCAAGTTCATCTCATCATAATAGAATCATTACCTAAGTAACCCTAAGTTATACTTGTGCCATGCACAGATAGGATCCCATAACCCTACTAAGTACCACTTTTAGGTCACCATGCTCAAACTTGTCATTCATTAGTCTCATCCTTAGTTAATACTCATAGACAAGGAAATATTCATGTTCATTAGTTCATGTCGAGGAAAGTCAATCATAACAACAATCCAAATAGAGCATGCATTAATTCATAAATCATCATAATGTAATGGAACCACACCAAAGTCTACTTGTGTAATGTATGAATGAAGTCCCAAACCCTCACTCACACTATGTAGATCTTCTTGAGGAGTCATTAGCCATAGTTCATGTTTCATGTTCATAGTTTATTTACATAAGAGAAATACACCATGGCTACTCTCAAAGCCTATTTGTGCCATGTAGTAATGGCATCCCATAATACCACCCATACTAAGTAGATCCTTTTGAGGAACCATAGATCATAACTCACTTTTGTGTTCATAATTCATGTCCTTTCTCATTGGAGGGAATATAGCCTTAACCGACATAGACCATGTCAGCTACATGGAATCCGGTGTCATGTAACCCCACATCGAAAGAATGTGTTCTACTTGCCTAAGGTAGAACTAAATGTATTAGCTTTTAGGTGGATCCACTAGCTAAAGAACTATGTGGGCACATAGTTATGGGATGTGGAGATTGCTTCTAGAAACCCGACCTATTGTCCTTGCAATGACACAACAACCAACATTATCATCATAGACACTTCCCTCTCAAAGTGTTCATAAGCATGTACATAATATCACAATCATGCATATATCACATATATTGCATTCAAGGATCATAAACTATATAAATCAACACATCTAACATTCATTATAATAGACATGGATATCATCGTAATTTAAGTAGTTCATTCATTGCATGTATAAAATCATTTACTCACATTGTAGGTTATGTGGGTGAAGTCCTTCCACAATAGCACCGTATACAATTCAACATGCATAATAGCTTTCTTGTTAAAGCGTCAATATTCATAGCTCATTCCTTTTAGCTTTTACCTTTAAAGCCTTAGGAGTCATCTTCATATTATGAGCATTACTCTCAAGCAACACCTCACATGGTCATCATGTAAACCTAACTCTCAAGGTAGACTAACCACATGCTTCATTCTTACTCAACTATAGTCATATAGCATCAAGTAAACAAAATCACAATACTACTTCAACCATGATTCACTATGTAAGACCTAATCAAGTTAGTTCATATCTACAAGCTTTACTTATAAGCAATTCATGTCTAGGTGATCTAATCTAAGGCAATTCATCAAGAAGTTCATCAATCTTAGAACGTCACATATAAACCCTCAGCTAGCCTCTTTCAAGACATAGCCCTAATCACATCAATTCACCTTAGAAATCTTAGGTTAATCAAATATACATGTAGAATCATCCTTAAATCATGCAATTAGATCATAATCCAAACTTATGGCATAGAATTTTCCCCTTTCTACTCTCGGATAGGCTCATTCGGGAACTAACAATTTGACTCATAATAACCTTGTTGGGTTCTAAAACTAATAGAGGTCTAATAACCACACATCCAAAACCTATCAAGGTTAACACGAGTAACTCTATGGGAGAAGGAAAATTTTGGACACATATAACTTCCAAGACTCCACAATCATTAAATGAGTCAAGGAGGACTTATCATCTTAAGCTAGAGGAGAAATAGAAGGGAACATAAGGATATCGGGACATCTCATTGGCTCTTTGCCTCCTATGTAGCATTTTCAATTAAAACCTTCACTAAAATACCCCTCCTCATCATTCTCATGGAAGCACTTTCTTACTCCTTTATTTCTTAACTTGTCGGTCTAAGATCCCATTCTGTACTTCTAAATTAGAGACGTCCTCATTAAGCAACTCTAGCTCACAAGCAACCTTACCAATACCTCTCAAGGTCTCACATGAGCCTACCAAACCAGGACTAAACTTCTCAAACTCACTACACCTCTTAAGGTGAGAATTTCAAGCCAATTTATATCAAGAACATCTAGAACACTGAACGACCTTGCTATCTAAGCACATTTATTTCAACTTCTAAAGTCAGAGAAAGTTATCACTCAACTTTCCCATCTATCACACAAAGTGATTCTAAACCATGGCGAATTTCACTTCTATTTTCTTTTAAAGGAGTCTACTCACTTAACATCTCTAGGCATCACTTAAACACCACTATTCATCAAATCCTCTATCACATCCTAAAATTCATTATGTCTAAGAAGGGATCTACCATCATTATCGTAGAACAACAATGAAGCCCATTCATACTAAGGGAAACATCAAGGTCTAGCATATCAAGTTACCAAAGACAAGAAATACCATAATCTAATAAAGCATAAAACATATACCGAAACCATTAAGATCCCCTACCACTCACTCTTTGAGACTTAGGGGTAGACACCCTCTCTTGGTTAAACCTTAGGGGAAACTTAGAAGAGCTTTGTGCATGAAAACATTGTCTCTTTCGATTCTACTAAGGTTGGATCAAGACAATTCTAAATCATTTCAACCCTTATCATCACCTTTGGTGGGATCTACCAACTAATCATATCTAGGTATTATCTAAGCACCCTACTCAAAATAACCATACTTAAGATCAATCTTAAAATATAACTAACTCTTTGAAGTTGGTCAACACTTACACTCTTCTTCTTTACCTTAACTAGGTGGTACATGCAACCCTCAAAGTCAACCTTAAGACACAACATAATCCAAATTTATGCCATATTATTTTCCCCTTTCTACTCTCGGATAGGCTCATTCGGGAACTAACAATTTGACTATATGGGTTCTATCATCACATAGGAGCATGACAATAACACTACCAATCCAACCTAAGGTTGACATATAAATCTAGCATGCCAAGTCCTATCTCTAATCACATAGCCATAATTGGCACATCAATCAACATCTTCTCCCTCGCTCCTTGTAGCATGAGCCTTTCGAGTAGTCAGATCTTGAAGATCACCGGTTAGAGAGAAAGTCCTTAAGCAGTTAAACTTATGGCACGACTAGAGAATGAAGAAGTGAGATTTCCTATCGTTTTATAGCCTCTCTTTCATAAATATGGCACCCTTCACACTATGAACAAGACTCTACTAAACGTGGCTTATGAGACATCAACCAAAAATAATCCCAAAATCTTATGCTCTGATACCAAGTTTTGTCACGACCCAGGGGTACCCCCTAGACGTAACATGGCCTACTTGACCCCGAAGGGTCGTAAACAAGACCTTAGCATATCATTAAGCATAAAACTCAAAGAAAAATGCGAAATTAAAAAACTTATTTACTATCGGAGTCTTTGGTAAAAGAGAATGAGAATGTAGACATTTGTCTTATTTAGCCATCTAAATACAATCGATTAACGAATAGGGACACAACCCTTACAATAGTTCTCAAATGACTTACTAAAAGAAACTACTAAGTAAAGATACTCTTCCTCGAATCTTAAGGACTCACCAACTAGCAAGGGGGATTACCTATCCCAGGCTTGAATCAATAGGAGACCACCTTCAAGAGCCAAACCCTACACTTGTAGAAAATGTAGAAATATGGGTTAGCACAAGAATGTACTAAGTATGGTAGCCATGCATAAAAACCTTTAAAACATGATAAAAGGGACATTTTAGTTGAAACCATGTAATATGCTAATTTAAACATCATCTTTGAAATAGTTGGAGAATGTACTCATAAAACAACTCACCTACAGTTCATCATAGCATAAGGGGTAACAACATAAACATAAGCATAGTCCCCAATCATAGACATAGTGCAAATATCAATCATCATAAGACATAATGCACATACATAGTCAAATACCAAGTTCATCTCATCATAATAGAATCATTACCTAAGTAACCCTAAGTTATACATGTGCCATGCATAGATAGGATCCCATAACCCTACTAAGTACCACTTTTAGGGCACCATGCTCATACTTGTCATTCATTAGTCTCATCCTTAGTTAATACTCACAGACAAGGAAACATTCATATTCATTAGTTCATGTCAAGGAAAGCCAATCACAACAACAATCCAAATGAAGCATGCATTAATTCATAAATCATCATAATGTAATGGAACCACACCATGGCTACTCTCAAATTCTACTCGTGTCATGTATGAGTGAAGTCCCATACCCTCACTCACACCAAGTAGATCTTCTTGAGGAGTCATTAGTCATAGTTTATATTTCATGTTCATAGTTTATTTACATAAGAGAAATATACCATGGCTAATCTCAAAGTCTACTTGTGCCATGTATGAATGGCATCCCATAATACCATCCATACTAATAGATCCTTTTGAGGAACCGTAGCACATAACTCACTTTCATGTTCATAATTCATGTCCTTGCTCAATTGAGGGAATATTACCTTAACCAACATAGACCGTGTGAGTTACATGGAATCCGGTGTCATGTAACCCCACATCGAAATAAAGTGTTCTACTTGCCTAAGGTAGAACTAAATGTATTAGCTTTTAGGTGGATCCACTAGCTAAAGAACTATGTGGGCACATAGTTATGGGATGTGGAGATTGCTTCTTGAAACCCGACCTATTGTCCTTGCAATGACACAATAACCAACATTATCATCATAGACACTTCCATCTCAAAGTGTTCATAAGCATGTACATAATATCACAATCATGCATATATCACATATATTGCATTCAAGGATCATAAACTATATAAATCAACACATCTAACATTCATTATAATAGACATGGATATCATCGTAATTTAAGTAGTTCATTCACTGCATGTATAAAATCATTTACTCACATTGTAGGTCATGTGGGTGAAGTCCTTCCACAATAGCACCGTATACAATTCAACATGCATAATAGCTTTCTTCTTAAAGCGTTAATATTCATAGTTCGTTCCTTTTAGCTTTTACCTTTAAAGCCTTAGGAGTCATCTTCATATTATGAGCATTACTCTCAAGCAACACCTCACATGGTCATCATGTAAACCTAACTCTCAAGGTAGACTAACCACATGCTTCATTCTTACTCAACTATAGTCATATAGCATCAAGTAAACAAAATCACAATACTACTTCAACCATGATTCACTATGTAAGACCTAATCAAGTTAGTTCATATATACAAGCTTTACTTATAAGCAATTCATGTCTAGGTGATCTAATCTAAGGCAATTCATCAAGAAGTTCATCAATCTTAGGACGTCACATATAAACCCTCAACTAGCTTCTTTCAAGACATAGCCCTAATCACATCAATTCACCTTAGAAATCTTAGGTTAATCCAACCTAAGGTTGACATATAAATCTAGCATGCCAAGTCCTATCTTCTAATCACATAGCTATAATTGGCATATCAATCAACATCTTCTCCCTCGTTCCTTGTAGCATGAGCCCTTCAAGTAGTCAGATCTTGAAGATCAACGGTTAGAGAGAAAGTCCTTAAGGAGTTAAACTTATGGCACGACTAGAGAATGAAGAAGTGAGATTTCCTATCTTCTTATAGGCTCTCATCCTTAAATGTGGCACGCTTCACACTATGAACAAGACTCTACTAAACATGGATTATGAGACATCAACCTAAAATCATCCCAAAATCTTATGCTCTGATACCAAGTTTTGTCACGACCCAGGTTACCCCCCTTGACGTAACATCGCGTACTTAAGCCCAAAGGGTCACGTACAAGCCCTTAGCATAGCATTAAGAATAAAACTCATAGAATAATGCGGAATTAAAAAATTTCTTTACAATCGAAGTCTTTCATAAAAGAGAATGCGAATCTAAACATTTGTCTCATTTAGCCATCTAAATACAAACGATTAACGAATAGGGACACAACCCTTACAATAGTTCTCAAATAACATACTAAAAGAAACTACTAAGTAAAGATTCTCGTCCTCGAATCTTGAGGACTCACCAACTATTAAGGGGGATTACCTATCCCAGGCTTGAATCAATAGGAGACCACCTTTAAGCGCCAAACCCTACAGTTATAGAAAATGTAGAAATATGGGTTAGCACAAGAATGTACTAAGTATGGTAGCCATGCATAAAAACCTTTAAAACATGATAATAGGGACATTTTAGTTGAAACCATGCAACATGCTAATTTGAACATCATCTTTGAAATAGTTGGAGAATGTACTCATAAAACAAGTCATATATAGTTCATCATAGCATAAAGGGCAACAACATAAACATAAGCATAGTCTCCAATCATAGACATAGTGCAAATATCAATCATCATAAGACATAATGCACATACATAGTCAAATACCAAGTTCTTCTCATCATAATAGAATCATTACCTAAGTAACCCTAAGTTATACCTGCGCCATGCATAGATAGGATCACATAACCCTACTAAGTACCAGTTTTAGGTCACCATGCTCATACTTGTCATTCATTAGTCTCATCCTTAGTTAATACTCACAGACAAGGAAACATTCATATTCATTAGTTCATGTCAAGGAAAGCCAATCACAACAACAATCCAAATGAAGCATGCATTAATTCATAAATCATCATAATGTAATGGAACCACACCATGGCTACTCTCAAAGTCTACTCGTGTCATGTATGAGTGAAGTCCCATACCCTCACTCACACCAAGTAGATCTTCTTGAGGAGTCATTAGTCATAGTTTATGTTTCATGTTCATAGTTTATTTACATAAGAGAAGTATACCATGGCTAATCTCAAAGTCTATTTGTGCCATGTATGAATGGCATCCCATAATACCATCCATACTAAGTAGATCCTTTTGAGGAACCGTAGCACATAACTCACTTTCATGTTCATATTTCATGTCCTTGCTCAATTGAGCGAATATTACCTTAACCAACATAGACCATGTGAGTTACATGGAATCCGGTGTCATGTAACCCCACATCGAAATAAAGTGTTCTACTTGCCTAAGGTAGAACTAAATATATTAGCTTATAGATGGATCCACTAGCTAAAGACCTATGTGGGCACATAGTTATGGGATAGGGAGATTGCTTCTAAAAACCCAGCCTATTGTATTGACGAGAGAGTTTCCATCTCATGAGGTCATTGTAGAATACTCGGTCTATTGTCTTGATGGGAAGGCCTCTACCTCATTTTATATATCCACTCAGTGCTAAGCATTATTTCCCAAAATTACTTGTTTAGTCTTGAATTGGATTTACATATTTAAAGGAGTATATTACCCTTCGTTCAACCTAACTCATAAAATAGCTCATAGATTCAAGTATGTGAGAACTAACATTCAACATTAGAATCATCATTAGTATGTTAGAATAACTTTCACACCAACATCATGTGTTCTCATGAGAATGGACTTTCAATCAACACAATAGGATCATCATGGTTATGTACATGTCATGCATAATAATGTGTAAAGGTGCATATGAGAACTAGACGTTAATTTACACCATAGTTACATCATAATCATGTTTATGCATGGTGTGTGTGTGTAATTGTCCTTGCAATGACACAACAACCAACATTATCATCATAGACACTTCCCTCTCAAAGTGTTCATAAGCATGTACATAATATCACAATCATGCATATATCACATATATTGCATTCAAGGATCATAGACTATATAAATCAACACATCTAACATTCATTATAATAGACATGGATATCATCGTAATTGAAGTAGTTCATTCATTGCACGTATAAACTCATTTACTCACAATGCATGTCATGTGGGTGAAGTCCTTCGACAATAGCACCGTATACAATTCAACATGCATAATAGCTTTCTTCTTAAAGCCTCAATATTCATAGTTCGTTCCTTTTAGCTTTTACCTTTAAAGCCTTAGGAGTCAAACTAGTATTCTAAGCATTACTCTCAAGCAACACCTCACATGGTCATCATGTAAACCTAACACTCAAGGTAGACTAACCACATGCTTCATTCTTACTCAACTATAGTCATATAGGATCAAGTAAACTAAATCTCAATACTACTTCAACCATGATTCATCATGTAAGACCTAATCAAGTTAGTTCATATCTACAAGCTTTACTTATAAGCAATTCATGTCTAGGTGATCTAATCTAAGACAATTCATCAAGAAGTTCATCAATCTTAGAAGGTCACATATAAACCCTCAATTAGCCTCTTTCATGAAATTGGCCTAATCACATCAATTCACCTTAGAAATCTTAGGTTAATCAAATATACATGTAGAATCATCCCTTAATCATGCAAATATATCATAATCCAAACTTATGGCATAGAATTTTCCCCTTTCTACTCTCGGATAGGCTCATTCGGGAACTAACAATTTGACTATACGGGTTCTATCATCACATAGGAGCATGACAATAACACTACCAATCCAACATAAGGTTGACATATAAATCTAGCATGCCAAGTCCTATCTTCTAATCACATAGCCATAATTGGCATATCAATCAACATATTCTCCCTCGCTCCTTGTAGCATGAGCCTTTCGAGTAGTCAGATCTTGAAGATCACCGGTTAGAGAGAAAGTCCTTAAGGAGTTAAACTTATGGCACGACTAGAGAATGAAGAAGTGAGATTTCCTATCGTTTTATAGCCTTTCTTTCATAAATGTGGCGCCCTTCACACTATGAACAAGACTCTACTAAACGTGGCTTATGAGACATCAACCTAAAATAATCCCAAAATCTTATGCTCTAATACCCAGTTTGTCACGACCCAGGGGTACCCCCTAGACGTAACATGGCCTACTTGACCCCGAAGGGTCGCATACAAGCCCTTAGCATATCATTAAGCATAAAACTCAAAGAAAAATGTGAAATTAAAAAACTTCTTTACAATCGAAGTCTTTGGTAAAAGAGAATGAGAATGTAGACATTTGTCTTATTTAGCCATCTAAATACAATCAATTAACGAATAGGGACACAACCCTTACAATAGTTCTCAAATGACTTACTAAAAGAAACTATTAAGTAAAGATACTCTTCCTCGAATCTTTAAGACTCACCAACTAGCAAGGGGGATTACCTATCCCAGGCTTGAATCAATATGAGACCACCTTCAAGAGCCATACCCTACACTTGTAGAAAATGTAGAAATATGGGTTAGCACAAGAATGTACTAAGTATGGTAGCCATGCATAAAAACCTTTAAAACATGATAAAAGGGACGTTTTAGTTGAAACCATGCAATATGCTAATTTAAACATCATCTTTGAAATAGTTGGAGAATGTGCTCATAAAACAACTCACCTACAGTTCATCATAGCATAAGGGGTAACAACATAAACATAAGCATAGTCCCCAATCATAGACATAGTGCAAATACCAATCATCATAAGACATAATGAACATACATAGTCAAATACCAAGTTCATCTCATCATAATAGAATCATTACCTAAGTAACCCTAAGTTATACTTGTGCCATGCACAGATAGGATCCCATAACCCTACTAAGTACCACTCATAGTTTACCATGCTCATGCTTGTAATTCATTAGTCTCATCCTTAGTTAATACTCACAGACAAGGAAACAGTCATTTTCATTAGTTCATGTAAAAGAAAGTCAATTATAACAATAATCCAAATGAAGCCTGGATTAATTCATAAATCATCATAATGTAATGGAACCACACCATGGCTACTCTCAAAGTCTACTTGTGCCATGTATGAGTGAAGTCTCATACCCTCACTCACACTAAGTATATCTTCTTGAGGAGTCATTAGTCATAGTTCATGTTTCATGTTCATAGTTTATTTACATAAGAGAAATACACCATGGCTACTCTCAAAGTCTACTTGTGCCATGTATGAATAGCATCCCATAATATTACCCATACTAAGTATATCCTTTTGAGGAACCGTAGCACATAACTCACTTTCGTGTTCATAATTCATGTCCTTGCTCATTGGAGGGAATATAGCCTTTACCGACATAGACCATGTAAGCTACATGGAATCCGGTGTCGTGTAACCCCACACTGAAAGAAGGTGTTCTACTTGCCTAAGCTAGAACTAAATGTATTAACTTATAGGTGGATCCATTAGCTAAAGACCTATGTGGGCACATAGTTATAAGATAGGGAGATTGCTTCTAGAAACCCGGCCTGTTGTATTGACGAGAGAGTTTCCATCTCATGAAATCATTTGTCGAAGGCCCAGCCTATTTTATTGAAGGGAACGCCTCTACCTCATTTTCTATATCCACTCGGTGCAAAGTATTATTTCCCTAAATTATTTGTTTAGTCTTGAATTGGATTTACATGTTTGAAGGAGTACTTTACCCTTGGTTCAATCCAACTCATAAAATAGCTTATAGATTCAAGTAGGTGAGAAGTAACTTTAAACTTTATAATCATCATTAGTATGTTAGAATAACTTTCACACCAACACCATATGTTCTCATGAGAATGAACTTTCAATCAACATAATAGGATCATCATGGTCATGTACATGTCATGCATAATAATGTGTAAAGGTGCATATGAGAACTAGACTTTCAATTTACACCATAGTTACATCATAATCTTATTTATGCATGGTGTGTGTGTGTGTAATTGTCCTTGCAATGACACAACAACCAGCATTATCATCATAGACACTTCCCTCTCAAAGTTCTCATAAGCATGTACTTAATATCACAATCATGCATATATCACATATATTGCATTCAAGGATCATAGACTATATAAATCAACACATCTAACATTCATTATAATAGACATGGATATCATCGTAATTTAAGTAGTTCATTCATTGCACGTATAAACTCATTTACTCACAATGCATGTCATGTGGGTGAAGTCCTTCGACAATAGCGCCGTATACAATTCAACATGCATAATAGCTTTCTTCTTAAAGCCTCAATATTCATAGTTCGTTCCTTTTAGCTTTTACCTTTAAAGCCTTAGGAGTCAAACTAGTATTCTAAGCATTACTCTCAAGCAACACCTCACATGGTCATCATGTAAACCTAACTCTCAAGGTAGACTATCCACATGCTTCATTCTTACTCAACTATAGTCATATAGCATCAAGTAAACTAAATCTCAATACTACTTCAACCATGATTCATCATGTAAGACCTAATCAAGTTAGTTCATATCTACAAGCTTTACTTATAAGAAATTCATGTCTAGGTGATCTAATCTAAGGCAATTCATCAAGAAGTTCATCAATCTTAGAAGGTCACATATAAACCCTCAATTAGCCTCTTTCCTGACATAGCCCTAATCACATCAATTCACCTTAGAAATCTTAGGTTAATCAAATATACATGTAGAATCATCCTTAAATCATGTAATTATATCATAATTAACACACATCCAATCAATTTGACCAACTTGCAACAACATTCATAAAGTAAAGAAGAACCATAGCTATGATTAGGGAACTCATGGATTTTTGAGGAATTCAACTTGAAATCATATAAAATCAGTAATTCATCCATAAACAAACATAGTTGAACCTTTAAAAGCAACTTTGAAAGGAATCCATGGGGTTAAGTTGAAACCCTAGCTTTTGGGGATTTCTAGATTTGAGATAAAAGCTTATGAAGGGTCTCCTTGGGTGATAGCTACCCAAGGATGAAAACTACCATACCTTAGGTGTAGAATCCAACCAATTTCATAGCAAAAATCTCCCTTCTTCAAGCCTTAGTTGATCGCTTTCTTGGTTTTCAATGGAGTTCTAGAGAGAAGATATTTTGGAGGGAAGAGTAGTTGGGATTTGATTTGGGGTCTTGGGTTATAATGAATTAATGAGGTGTTTAATTACTTAGAGTAGTATATATATACATATATATATATATATATATATGTATACATATATATATATATATATATATATGTATAAATACCATATTAAACGACCCCTACACAAAACAACTTAAAAATGAATTACCTAACCTAACCCACCTGTTGGCCAAGACTTAACAAAACTGTAGACCACAACTCACGCCCACCACTCACGAATTGTGAGTGAACCTATGGGTCATGCTGCTAGTTCATAGGTCAGGTCTGCAACTCCCAAAATGGGGCCTTGACCCACAACCCCTTTCGACGGGGCGTGAGTCCCTTTTGGGCAGTTTTGGGTGAACTTGTTAGGGTCCTCCTCAAGGACCCTTGGTTGGTCCTTGGGGGGTCGTACCTTGACGTCTAACCCCTAAACACCTCAACCTAAGCTTGGAAAGTCAATATACAACCTAAAACCCCACATCAAACTCAAAACAAACTCGTTAGGCTCTAGTTTCACCTACTAGTTTCCGTTAGGCTCTTAGCTTGGTCTTACTAGTTTTCCGGGTTGTTACAGTATTGTGATATGTAATTTATTTAAAAAGAAAACTTTTTTCTATCAATAAATTTTAGTTATAAAAATTACCAACATGAAAAATTTGTCATTATAAAATTTTCTTTTGTTGCTCCACACCTTTCGCCTTCACAACGCTAGTGTAGTAATAAATAAATATTCTTCAAATAACCAATTTATGACTATGTATTTCGGCTATAAATCACATAAAAAGGGACCATTTTAATGTTAGCATTAAAAATGAACAAAAAAAGACTAATTTGTGAAGAAAAATTAAATGTCATGCAAAGCCACAAAATTGACGAAACAATTATCATAGTAGTAATGTATGTACCAAAAATATTAAAAGACGGCGTACACATCCACTGCCATGAAATTCTTCAGAATTCCTCCATTTCTTTATCGTTAATATCTTCTTTCTTTCCTGACAATCATAATCAAACAATTTCAGATCAAATAATTAAGAAAGAGAGGCATATATACACACAATATACTACTATACTTCCTCTAAATATGCTTTTATGATCCAATGTAAGTGTAATCAGATTTTTGTTTGAATGTAATTTTTGTTTTACACATGTTTGGATTAAAAGAGGTGGGTTATGATGTTTAGATGATTTTACGGATAAGGTTAGTTATTGTTTGAAATTCAAATTTTACATTAATTATTTAAATATCGTATCATGGCTAATTTTAAGCTTTTTTTTTTTTTAAAGGACGTGGGTTCTTTGTTTTTGTTTTATTCAGATTTAAAATTTTTTCTTTCTATTATTAAATAAAAATAAGTCATGTTATCTCACATCTAGATAAAAATTTAATAATTTTTTTTTAAAAAAAAAGGAAAAAAACCTACCCCATTTCCATTTTCCCCTAATAAAATCCACAGTTTTTTATTTTTTATTTATTATTTATTTTTTTGACAATAAGTTTTTAATTATTATTTTTTTATTAGTAATTTAATTGTTTTTAATTTTATTTTGAATTGAAAGTTTCCTCTTTCTAGGCCATTTATCCGGATAGATTTAATAGATTAAAAAGGGAAAAAAACACTACCCATTCTCCCTACGAAAACCACAGTTTTATTATTTTATTGACAATCAGTTTTTAATTTTTAATTTTTATTATATTGTTTATTTATTTTTTCTTTTGGATTGAAAGTATTTTCTTTATTTTATTAAATTGGGTATGTTATCCGTATAGAATTTAGTAAATTTAGAAAATGGAAAAAAAAAAAAACTACCCCAATTCCTTTAAGAGAATCAACCGTTTTTCTTTTTAGTTATTTATACATATCCGCGCGTTGCACCGATATTTTAAAATATAATAATATTTTAAATTTACAATAATTAAAATTTTTTGTCTATTTAGTAATGTATATTTTAAAAGTAATAATACTAATCATTAACTTATTATTTGAGCACATTAAATTAATATTATTAATATTATATAACATAATTTTCATAATACCAAACATGTCACATGCACATATTTGGTGCAAAAAGATCCTAAGACCACATTTGCTTTATTACTCTTCATAGGATACTGTATTTTGAAATGATCTTTGGTCATAATAATTTTTACCATATAACTTGCTCGATTTATAAAATATGTTAAAGTCCTAAAATTAATAATATTTATTTTCCGTCATAAAATAATGTAATATATTTTTTGAGATTATAAAATCTAGTTATTTTTAATGAAATTTGTATAACTTTTAATTTATTTAAATTTGAATTTTTTGATGTTAAAAGGCATTTGTTATTATTGCGCGTACAATTATATATAGATAGAAGATAAATTATACAAAAATTATTGATTTTAATGATAATTAGGGGACAAAAGTCAAACACTAATAAAAATATACTCCTCCATTCACTTTTGTTGATTACTATAAAAAATAAATATTTATTTCACGTATATAATTAAAATATAAGAGATAATTTATTATTTTATATCAATTTATTTTTTTTATTAAGTATATTTATTCATTTCATAATGAATGAGATGGCTTATGATATTAAGGGTGATATAGTATTAAAATTGTTAGGTTATTTATTATTCCTTTCATTTTAATTTATATACGCGATTTGATTGATATGATTTATATATATTTTTTTAAATCTCATTAAGTATGCTTTACTTAAATTGTTTTACCAATATGAAATGTAATGCCAATTTTTTTATATAGTGAGTGCAGTGTTCAACATCCTTCCTTATATGTATCTTCTTCTTCTAGATCTTTTTAATTAGTAAAAGCATCCCATAACAGGTTTAATTTCTTATTTTGTCAAAAGAAAAAAATTCAATCACATGCATATAATAATATTTAAAACCCCAAAATAATATATAATACATAGTAGTATTCGAATAAAGAATTCAGCAAACCATAGAAAAAAACTCTCAAGAAAAAAAACTATAGACAATTAAAATTATTTTCAAACTTCTCTTACTCTATTCAAACTTATGTTTTGGATACAATGCTTTCAAACTTCTCATAAGTTTTTTGTTCTAGTGAACTGTCGTTTTAAATTAATGATAACATTTATCCTCCAAAATCTGCAAAAAAAAAAAAAAGTGAAAAATGTTGAATTAAATTTCACTATTTGGGATTAAGGTATTTCTTAAATATAAAAGAAAGGGAAAAGGGTCTGAAAAATACTCCAACTTTGGCCGAAATTGTTGTTACGATATCAAACTTTAAGGAGGACTTTTTACCCCCTCCCCCCCTACACTATTTAATAATGTATTTTAAAGGTATATATGTGCCCACGTGGACACATTATTATTTATAATGATGCAATATTTATGATCTCCACGTGGGCACATATATACCTTTAAAATACACTATTAAATAGTGCAGAGGGTAAAAGGTCCTCTCCAAAGTTCGGTATTGTTACAGCAATTTCAGTCAAAGTTCAAATATATTTCAGACTATTTTCCCTAAAAGAAAGAAGTCTAACATTTACAAACTTTAGCACCAATTACAATCTGCAAACTTTTCCACCAATTACAATCTGAATTAAATTTCACTATTTGGAATAAAGTTAATGCTTCAATACTTTTACTATAAAAGGAGCAACTAATTTTTTGCAATTGAAAAAAAACAATAATTTTGATGAACATATTTTCTATTTTATAGATCAAATTCATGTCATATAAATAACTATAAATAACTATACATAATATCATTGAGATTGTCAATAATAAAGAAGGAGGAGGTAAAATCATACGAACCAATAAATAATAAAAAATCTTAAGTTGATTATTTGGTAACTTTGTTTCAAATACTCCAAGAGAAAAGATAAAACATCAAAAATAGTTTTTTTTAAAAAAATATATTTTTTCTTCTACGATTAAGTGTTGAAGTAACCTAACTTCAAAATTGATATTTTCTACACCTTTAATTAAAAGAGATCAACATAATTCACCACTTCAAAGCTCTCCAGATTTTTGTGAGAAAATATTTTCAAAGTTACTTTGTCGTAAATGCTAATGAGAATCTTTCGTTTGTCTCCTCTCTTTAATCACATCAAGACACCATATCTCTATCATCCTTTGAACTTCCTTCCACATGTTCAATAAAAGTATTTATAAATAATAGAGATTGAAAAAGAAGTTACTCTTTTACCGTTTTTAAGATAATTGTTGTCACTTATCCCTAAATATTTGGTTTTATCTTATATTACGGTTAGATTTTGAATTTTTACTATTTTTATCAAAATAAATATTTCAGTAATAATTTATTTATTTAGCTTTATTTGTTTAGATTTTGAAGTTTTTTTTTTCCACCTAAAATTTAAAATACCGATTAAATTTTTTTATATAATAAATTTTACAACTTGTTTTGTAACGACCGGGTTCATCGTTATAGAAAAGCCAATGGGGAAAATTTTTGGATCGGAAACTTTTTCGTAATATCTTGAAATTTCCCAACCTAGTTCAGATTTGGACGAAATTGGAGTCTTTAAGGTGTAGGGAAATCTGGTAGGAATCGAGTGAGTTAATTATGATTTTGATTACATGAGTAGTTAGATAACTCGTCAAAGAACCCATACGACTTTACGGAATTGAATTCGGGTGAGTATAACTCCCAAAATCGATCTGAGCATAAAGAGTATTTTCTGAGCATCGTAGGTTAGAAGGGTGTTGTGAAATTGGAAATTTGGAATTCCTTAAATTGGTCTCTGTCTCGCAAATGCCGCCTCGGTAGGGATTTCTGCCACTTTGGCGGGCCAGACGCAACTTAATGTCGTTTATAAACCCCTAAACGACCTTATATGACACTTTTCAATTTTTAGAGCTAAGGAACAAACCCCAGGTGACTCCTACTCATTTTTCACCATTTTTGAGGCTAAAGGTAAGTTTTTCACTCCCTGAATCCATTTTTTGATCCGTAGAACATAATATAATGGGTGAATATTGATGGGGAAGGTTTTTTTATAGATTCTATGGTGGAAACAACCCTAATTTGGATGATTGGGATCATGGGTATGATCTAGGGTTCAAAGAATTGTTAGTAATTCGGGTAATTAGTGATTGTTTATTGATTCCCATATTATAGTGATTGTTTGTAGACCAAGAACAAGTGGAACGAATCCTAAAAGAGAATGATCCAGTTTCTTAGGGTTTCAAGCTTATTTCGAGGTAGGTGATGGTTGTGATTCTATGATTGTGTGATGTATGCTTGTTCTTGCTTTATTATGATACTTGTATATGTATGAATGTTGCAATGTTGATCACACTTGTTTTAAATGAGTTAGATGAATTATCATTGCCATGAAATCATGACTTGAATGTATGATCTTGAGGATATACTTGTGTTTGTGATTGTGGTGTGTGAATGCATCGGTTGCCACATTCCGGCATAACTAACTTGGATCGATTGTCAAGTTTCGGCATAAATATGGGATCAGTTGCCATGTTCCGGCATAAATATGGGATCGGTTGCCACGTTCCGACATGCTAACTGTTTGGGTTTAGGTTCCATGAGAGGACCAATAATGTGATATAAAATGTGAAACTGATCGCTGATCGTTGTTCGTAAATGTTGATAATGTTGTATATGTTGATATATATGCATGTGATTATATTGTTGTCTTCACTTGGTTATGTTGCACTAGTGGGATAGCCGTGTGATCCTACTAGTACACTGTGGTTGTGTACTGATACTGCACTTACTCTTATTTTTGTTGAGTACAGGGCATCTTCAAGCGGCTACTGACAGACCTCGCTTAGAAAATCAGTGATCGTCGCTTCGAATCCAAGGGTGAGCCAATTTTTTTGAGCTGCCATGGGATTCTCTTTCGTCTATGTCCACCATTTTTGGACTTAGACATTTGTTTTAGTTAGTTCATTAGTATGGGGTTGTATCCTTTCTTGTTTATACTTGATTCATTGTTAGATGTTTTGGTACATTGACTTTGAGGCTCTATGTTATTCTTCCGCATTATTAGTTTGTTATTGTTAGACTTTTGTTGGAGTTTATGGGAACTCCATATTTATTTCTATAGTGTTCGGCTTAAATGCCTTAGTTATTGCTTTGGTTGCTTGGTTTGGGTTATAGTAGTGGTTCTCCCATCGGAGCGTTAGTGTGGGTGCTAATCACGATGGTCTGGGTCATGAAAAAGTTGGTATCAGAGCCTAGATTCGTTGATCTCGATGAGTGTAATAGAGTCTCGCGGAACGGTACGGGGAAGCCTTTACTTTTCTTTGAGAACCTATAGGACTTTAAGTAATCTGTCTAATTTCTCTTGTCACCTTTCGTGCTATAACTTGATTCCAATTGGTATCTGTCGATTCAAATTGGTATCTAACCTCCTTCACTATTCTGTCTACAGATGGTTAATACTAGGTATAACGGTGTCAGGCCCATAGCTCCTGTCAATGCTCCAACTGAGGAATTTGCAGTGAGAGGTCGCGGTCGAGGCAGGGGTAGAGGCCGTGGAAGAGTAGCGCCTGCTGGAAATGGAGCTCCTGTTGAGAATGCTCCTGTGAATGAGAACCCTCCCATGCATCATCAGGAAATAGAAGAAAATGTTGAGGTTGAGAATGTTGAGAATGTTGAGGAGGTTGGACAAGAGGAAGAGGTGCAGGCCGAGGCTACAGGTATTCCTCCTATCGACCTAGTGTTAGCTTAACAGATCATGTCATGTTTGAAGGGATTGGCTGGTCCTGGAATGCTCCCATGTGTTCAAGCAACTCAAGCTCCTACTAATCGTTTGTTGCTAGCACTACGCCTAAGACGGGTGGAACGGGAGGTAATTATCATTTTTTCTATCCTTTGTTAGGTTCTATCATGACTGGTAATGAGCATGAAATGTTGACTAAGTTTTTGAAGCTTAAGCCTCCGGTATTTATTGGTTTTGAGAGTGAGAATGCATATGAGTGCATTCTGAATTGCTATGAGAGGCTGCATAAATTGAGTATTGTTCATCAACATAGAATTTAGTTTGTGTCCTTTCAACTTCAAGGTGAGGCCAAACAGTGGTGGAGAGCTTATATGGAGTGTAGATCTTCTACTTTACCTCCACTCACTTGGACCCAATTTCATGCTTTGTTTTTAGAGAAACATATGCCTAGAACTTTGAGAAATCGTAAGAAAGATGAATTTATGGCTTTAGAGCAAGGTGGTATGTCTGTGGCTAGTTATGAGGCCAAGTTCCATACATTATCTAGATATGCTACGTAGTTGGTTACTACGGAGGAAGAGAGAATTCGATTATTTATTAGGGACTGATTCTGAGTTGCAAGTATTATTTATTCACATGACTTCTATAGGGAGGAGCTTTAATGAGGTGACAGATTATGTTAAGAAAGTGGACAGAGTAAGGCGAGATGGTCAAGCTAAGGCGTTGACAAAAAGGGCCAAGAATTCAGGCAACTTCCAAGGTTCTTATCCCAGAGGTTCAGGGAGGCCAACGCTTGCAGCCAAGCCAACTCAGTCCGCTATGCCCGCCTCTACAAGTAACTACTCGAGAACTCCATTTTATAATTTTTAGGATAGCCAGGGAGTCACGCCTTTGACAAGCAGCAGACTATCTTTTGATTGTACTTGCTACAATTGTGGAGAACCTGGGCATATGAGGAGAGATTATCCCCATCCGCATGTATTAGATGCCATGCAGTAGCCTTCTAAAGCAATGGTACCCACGAGGAATGGTAATAATGGTAGAGGACCTCCACAAGGTGGGTGAGGAAGTAATCAACAAAGACGTGGAGGTAGAGGTAATGGTAATGGAGTTACGGGTAACGCGTAACCAGGCAGGGAAATGGCTCATCATGATGATAGAGCTCAGTGTTATGCTTTTTCGAGCAAGAATGAGGCGGAGGCATCTGACGCGGTCATCACAGGTACTATTATTGTTTGTGACTAGATGGTTAATGTGTTATTTGATCCGGGTTCTACTTATTCATATGTATTCGTAAGATATGCATCATATTTTGATATGATTTGTGATATTCTTGATGCCCCTATTCGTGTTTCTACCCCAGTTGGAGAGTCAGTTATAGTTACCCATGTCTATCGTGCCTCTCCTATTTTGTTTATGGGTTTTTAGACTTGGGCTGAGTTGGTGATTTTGGATATGGTTGACTTTGACATAATCTTAGGCATGACTTGATTGTCCCCCTATTATGTTGTGCTTAATTGTAATACTAAGTTTGTAACTCTAGAAATTCTGGGAAGGGAAAAATTAGAGTGGGAAGGGGTGTACAAGCCTAAGCAAGCTAAGATTATATCCTCTATTTGGGCTAGTAAACTAGTAGAGCAGGGTTGTTTGGCTTATTTGGCTAATATTAAGGATGTTGATATTGACGCTCCATCCATTGAGTCTATTCCTGTGGTGTCTGAATTTAGTAAAGTGTTTTCTAATGACTTGCCTGGTATGCCTTCGGATAGAGATATAGATTTTTGCATTGATTTGGAGCATGGTACGCCCCCCATTTATATCCCTCCATATCACATGGCACCAGCAGAATTAAGAGAGCTTAAGGCTCAAATCCAAGAGCTTCTTGATAAGGGATTTATTGATCCTAGTGCTTTCCCATGGGGTGCTCCAGATTTGTTTGTTAAGAAAAAGGATGGTAGTATGAAAATGTGTATAGATTACCAACAATTGAATAGGGTCACAATTCGAAACAAGTACCCTTTGCCTCGAATAGATGCTCTTTTTGACCAATTACAAGGTGCAGCGGTTTTCTCTAAGATTAATCTAAGATCCAGTTACAATCAATTAAAAATTAGGCCTGAGAATGTTCGCAAGATGGCGTTTAAAACTCGTTATAGGCACTATGAGTTTTTAGTTATGTCTTTTGGTTTGACCAATGCGCCTACAACTTTCATGAGTTTGATAAATGGGGTATTCAAGCCATTTCTTGATTCATTTGTTATAGTTTTTATTGATGATATTATGGTCTATTTGAAAAGTGAGGAAGAGCATGCCGACCATCTTCATATTGTTTTGAGTATTCTTGGGAAACAAAAGTTGTATGCTAAAATTTCTAAGTGTGAATTTTGATTGAAATCGGTTGCATTTTTGGGGCATGTAGTTTCAATAGAAGGGGTAATGGTAGATCCTCAAAAGATTGAGGCGGTTAAGAATTGGGTTCGGCTTAGCTCTGTGACGGAAGTTAGGAGTTTTGTGGGACTCGCTAGCTATTATCGTCGATTTGTGAAGAACTTTGCTTCTATCGCCACGCACTTGACTAATTTGACCAAAAAGGAGATACCATTTGAATGAACTGAAAAATATGAGGAGAGCTTCCAAAAGCTCAAGGCTCTCTTGACCACCACACCTATTCTAGCATTACTAGCTGAAGGTAAAGATTTTATTGTTTATTGTGATGCTTCACATTCTGGTTTGGGTGTTGTGTTGATGCAGGATAAGAATGTTATAGCTTATGCCTTAAGTCAATTGAAGGTGCATGAGAGGAATTATCTAATGCATGATTTAGAGTTGGCAGCGGTAGTGTTTGCTCATAAGATCTGGCAACATTACCTCTATGGTGTTAAGTGTGAGGTATTTACTGATCATCGTAGTTTGCAGCATGTGTTCACTCAAAGGATCTGAATTTGAGACAGCGAAGGTGGATGGAGTTACTTAAAGATTATGTTGTCACCATTCAATACCATCCAGGTAAGGCTAATGTAGTGGCAGACGCTTTGAGTCGAAAAGCGATGAGTATGGGTAGTTTAGCTTGCTTAAGTATAGCCAAGCGACCTTTGGCTAAAGAAATTCAGAAGTTGGAGTCTAAATTCATGTAATTGGGCATCTCAGAACGAGGTGGGGTGCTAGCTAGTATTGAGGTAAGGGCCACTTTCATTGACGAAATCAAGGCCAAACAATTTGAAGATGAGAATTTGGAGGAACGTAAGAAGAAGACTGCGATTGGTAAGGCACAAGAGACGACTATTGATGCGGATGGCGTGCTAAATTTCAAGGGGAGAATATGTGTTCCTAGAGTAGATGATTTGATTGAGAAATTGTTGGTAGAGTATCATGGTTCACGATATTCTATTCATCCGGGTGTGACCAAGATGTATAGAGATCTGAACCGAATTTATTGGTGGCCGGGCATGAAGAAAGACATAGCGGAGTTTGTGGTGAAGTGTCAAAATTATCAGCAAGTAAAGTATGAACATCAAAGACCTGCAGGTTTGCTTTAAAGAATGCCAATTCCGGAATGAAAGTGGAAAAGAATAGCCATGGATTTTGTGGTTGGTCTTCCCAAGACCTTGGGGAAGTTTGATTCTATATGGGTAGTGATTGATAGATTAACTAAGTCAGCCCATTTTATTCCGGTAAGTATAGATTATAATGCTGAGCAATTGACTAAAGTATATCTGAAAGAGATAGTGAGGTTGCATGGGGTGCCCCTCTCTATTATCTCAGATCGTGGTACCCGATTCACATCCAAGTTATGGAAGAAATTGCATGATAAATTGGGCACACAACTCACTTTTAGTACAGTCATTCATCCACAGACAGACGGGCAGTCAGAGAGGACTATTCAAGTGTTAGAAGACATGTTGAGAGCATGTGTGATTGATTTTGGAGGACATTGGGATAAGTTCTTACCTTTGTGTGAATTTTCTTATAACAATAAAGTTATTACTTTAGCATTGATATGGAACCATTCTAGGAACTCTATGGGAGGAGATATAGATCACCCATAGGATGGTTTGAGGCTGGCGATGTGAAGCCTTTGGGGGTTGATTTAGTGAAGCATGTTCAAGATAAGGTATGGAGTATTCAAGCTAAGCTTCTAGCAGCCCAGAGTAGACAAAAGAAGTATGCAGATCATAAGGTAAGAGACATGGCATTTCAATTCGGTGAAAATGCTCTTCTTAAGGTATCACCTATGAAAGGAGTGATGAGATTCAGTAAGAAAGATAAGCTAAGACCTAGATACATTGGTCCGTTTGAGGTTCTTGAATGTATAGGATCGGTGGCGTATAGATTGGCCTTACCTCCTAATTTATCGAGTGGTCATCCGATATTTCATGTATCTATGTTGATGATGTACCATGGTGACGGGGATTATATCATTAAGTGGGACTTAATTGTGTTAGACAAGGACCTCCAATATGATGAGGAACCGATTGCAATTCTTAATCGTCATTGCATAAGTTGAGGACCAAAGAAATTAAGTCTGTGAAGGTTTAATGGAAGCATCGTCCAGTTGAGGAAGCTACTTGGGGGACCGAGAGGGACATGCGAGACAAGTATCCCTAATTGTTCGTTGAAACAAGTACTACTTTATTCCTTCCTTAGTCTATTTTTTCCTAAGTTGTCACTCGGGGACGAGTGATGGGTAAATTGGTATCTATTATAAAGGCTGGGTTCTGTCGTTATAGAAAAGCCAACGGGGGAAAATTTTGGGTCGGAAAACTTTTTCGTAGTATCTTGAAATTTCCCAACCTAGTCCAGATTTGGACGAAATCAGAGTCTTTAAGGTGTAGGGAAATATGGTAGCAATTGGGTGAGTTAATTATGATTTTGATAATATGAGTAGTTAGATATCTCGTTAAAGAACCCGTACGACTTTACGGAATTGAATTTGGGTGAGTATAACTCCCAAAATTGTTCTTAGCATCAAGGGTATTTTCTAAGTGTCGTAGGTTAGAAGGGTGTTGTGAAATGAGAAATTTGGAATTCCTTAAATTGGTCTCTGTCTCGCAAATGCTGCCTTGGCAGGGATTTTTGCCTCTTTGGCAGGGCATTGTGGTGGGCCAGACGCGACTTAATGTTGTTAATAAACCCCTAAACGACCTTATTTGACACTTTTTGATTTTTAGAGCTAAGAAACGAACCCCAGCGACTCCAACTCATTTTTCACCATTCTTGAGGCTAAAGGTAAGCTTTTCACTCCCAGAATCCATTTTTTAATCAGTAGAACATAATAGAATGGGTGAATATTGATGGGGAAGGGTTTTGTTATTTATTCTATAGTGGAACAACCCTAATTTGGATGATTTAGATCATGAGTTTGATCTAGGATTCATAGAATTGTTAGTAATTCGAGTTAGTGATTGTTTATTGTATATTTTTCCGTATTATATTGATTGTTTGTAGACCAAGAACAAGCGGAACGAATCCAGAAAGGGAAGGATCAAGTTTCTTAGGGTTTCAAGCTTGTTTTGAGGTAGGTGATGGTTGTGATTCTATGATTGTGTGATGTATTCTTGTTCTTGCTTCATTATGATACTTGTATATGTATGAATGTTGCAATGTGGATCACAGTTGTTGTAAATGAGTTAGATGAATTATCATTGTCATTAAATCATGACTTAAATGTATAATCTTGAGGATATACTTGTGTTTGTGATTCTGGTGTATGAATGGGATCGATTGCCACGTTCCAGCATAACTAACTTGGATCGATTGCCATGTTTCGGCATAAATATGGGATCGGTTGCCACGTTCCGGCGTAAATATGGGATTGGTTGCCACGTTCTAGCATGCTAACTGTTTGGGTTTGGGTTTCATGAGAGGACCAATGATTTGATATAAAATGTGAAACCGATCATTGTTTGTAAATGTTGATAATATTGTATATGTTGATATATATACATGTGATTATATTGTTGTCTTGACTTGTTTATGTTGCACTAGTGGGATAGTCATGTGATCCTACCAGTACACTATGGTTGTGTACTGATACTACACTTGCTCTTATTTTTGTTGAGTACAAAGCATCTTCAAGCGGCTACTGACAGACCTCGCTTAGAAGATCAGTGATCGTCACTTCAAATTCAAGAGTGAGTCAATTCTTCCGGGCTGCCGTCCACCATTTCCGAACTTAGACATTTGTTTTAGTTAGTTCATTAGTATGGGGTTGTATCCTTTCTTGTTTAGACTTGATTGATTGTTAGATGTTTTGGTACATTGACTTTCAGGTTCTAGGTTATTCTTCCTCATTGTTAGTTTATTATTGTTAGACTTTTGTCGGAGTTTGTGGGAACTCCCTATTTATTTCCTTAGTGTTCGAGTTAAGTGCCTTAGTTATTGCTTTAGTTGATTGGTTTGGGCTGTAGTAGTGGTTCTCCCACCGGAGAGTTAGTGTGGGTGTCAATCACGATGGCCTGGGTCGTGACATGTTTATACGTATTCACTTTTAGATATATATATATAATAGAAGTATTCTTTTACTAATTTATAAATTGGATTTTAAAAATTATATTAAATCTGTTTTTAAAAATGTTGAAAGTTGTCATTATTTGTGTAAGTTGATGACATGTGTCTATTTTTATTTCAAATTTTGAATTTGTAATATTTCATTAGTTATATAATATTTAATTATTTATTTATTTAAAATTCTAAAAATTTGTGGCGCTGACATGTGACATTTTTTCTTCTCCTATTATATATATATATATAGATAGATAGATAGATTTATTTATTTTATTATTCATTTATTTTTTAAATATTAATATACAGATAGATTTTTATGGTGATGATATGTGACACTTTTACTTCTCCTATTATATATAGATTTAAAAAGACGTGGGTTTTTTGTTTTTTTTAATTCAGATTGAAAGTTTCTTCTGTATATTATTAAATAAAAATAAGTCATGTTATCTCATATCTGGATAGAATTTAATTTTTTTTTTTAAAAAAAAAAGGAAAAAAAACCTACCCCATTTCCATTTTCCCCTATGAAAATCCACAGTTTTTTATTTTTTATTTATTTTTTTGACAATAAGTTTTTAATTATTTTTTTTATATTAGCTATTTAATTGTTTTTTAATTTTATTTTGAATTGAAAGTTTCTTCTTTCTAGGCCATTTATCCGGATAGAGTTAATAAATTAAAAAGGGAAAAAGAAAACACTACCCATTTTCCCTACGAAACCATCCATTTTTATTATTTTACTATTATTTAATTGACAATCAGTTTTTAATTTTGTATTTTTATTACATTGTTTATTTATTATTTCTTTTGGATTGAAAGTATTTTCTTCATTTTATTAAATTGGGTATTTTATGCGTATAGAATTTAGTAAATTTAGAAAATGAAATAAAAAACTACCCCAATTCCTTTACGACAATCAACCATTTTTTTTAAAAGTTATTTTCTTACAATTATTTGTTAATTTATTTATTTGATTATTCATTTATTTTTTAAATAGTAATGTGCAAATAGATTTTTATGGTGATGACATGTGACACTTTTACTTCTCCTATTATATACAAATAGATATATAGATAGATGACAATCAATTTTTGATTATTTTTATTTTTATTATATTGTTTATTTATTATTTATTTTGGATTGAAAGTATTTTCTTTATTTTATTAAATTTGGTATGTTATCCGTATAGAATTTAGTAAATTTAGAAAATGAAAAAAAAAAAAAAAAAAAACTACCCCAATTCCTTTACGACAATCAACCTTTTTTCCTTTTAGTTATTTTCTTACAATTAGTTGTTAATTTATTTATTTTATGATTCATTTATTTTTGAAATAATAACATATAGATTTTTATGGTGATGACATGTGGCACTTTTACTTCTCCTATTATATATAGATAGATATATATAGATAGATTCTCATATGACTATATTTTTTAAGAACACAAGGTAGAGACGAAAATTAATTATCACTAAAATTGGGACAAATTGTGCAAACACTGAAAAGCTTATATTTAGAAAATCTAATTAAAAAGTTTGGTCAAATTCTAGCTTAAACACTAAACTCAAATGATAAAACCCCACAATTTGCATAACTTTCTCCCCCTTTCAACAAAGTTCTATGGTAAAACAACAATAAAAATAATATTTTTCATCATATGGATTCTTGAAGGTCTTCTGTTGATGTTAACACCGCTCAAATTTCATCGAATCATGGAGAACTTCTTGGTATATAAGTTTTCATTGTGTTTTCTAATTTTGGGAATATATAACTTATATACATTATGTAACATCTCATTATTTGAAAGAGCTAAATTTAGAAAGAACTTAATTGAAAATAGCAAAAATCTGAAATTTTACAAGTTATGCTTAAGGAATAAGTTTTGGGTCAACTTCCAACGACTATAACTTTTCGTACATGATGAGTTAGGTGGTCTGTAGTATATCAAATAAAAGGTCTTGGAATCCTCTTTCCCACGCCACCAAGTTTGATAATTTTTGAGCTCATATGAGGGAGATATTCCCGTTTGAAGTCAGGTTGTCCAGTTAAGGAAAGTTACCCGAAAAGAGGGGTAATTTGGTCTTTTGCTTACACAATAAGATTATTTCGATTTTTAGTAATATTTTGGGGTCAAATATGATTTGAGTCAGATTTCATAAATCAAAATACGCTTAGGGTTTTGAGAGGAGTTCACGAAGAGCAGAAAAGTTCAAGGCGTTCGTCAAGATTCTTGAGTTTTGTTGCAGATTTTGCCAAGGGTTTAATACCTAAGAGGTATGTGAGTTCTCATAGTGTTGGGTTCATTCACCCACACGTCAATCATGTTATTTTCATCACAAATTTGTTCTTAAAGTTGAAGGATTTGAGTTCTTGTTGAGTTTTCTTTGAATACCTTTCATAATCTTGATTGTTGAGGTTTTGATGAGTTCTTGAGGTAGAAGTTAGTGAATTGAGGGTTGTTTTGAGTAGATTATCATGTACATATGTTGAGTATTCGATTCTAAGTGATTGGGGATGAAACCATTCGATATTAGGCGAATTAGGGTTAGAAAATGAAGATGAAATTTCATCGGGGTTTTCTGGGTTGGGGCTGGCGCGCCACTTAGTAGCTTCCCTCTGTAATTCAGGGGCTGGCGCCATGCGCCACTTAGTGCGCCAGGGTCGCCTGCCTGACCAGTTTTCATTCCTTTGCTCCGTCTGAGTTCTTTTAAATTGTACCTTCGCTCCCTGTCAATTCTAACTACTTTAAACTATTTCTAAGCATCTAGAAATCATTCACAACGTAAATCATAACCTTGAATTCATAATTCAAATTCAAGGAAGAGCTAAGAGTCAAGTCTTGAGAGTTCCTTCGAGTCATTTCAAAAGGTCTTTTACAAATTATTTTTAAACTTGTTTTAAGACTTGAGCATTGAGTTTGAGAAAGAGTAGAGGTGAGTTCATTTTTATTTAAAATGATATATGGGAACTAAGTATTCCCAATAGAATTTTTTTACATTTAAGAAAAGAGGAAACACTAATTTCCAAAAGAGTTCATGATCAATTTTCAGTACTATCTCTTTTAAGAGAAAACCTTTTGAGTAATAATCTCGAAGTTGAGGAAGAGGAAATTTTTTCTTTAAAACATAATGAGATAAGTAATATTTTGGGAGTAGTATTGATCACCGATATGGGGGAGAGTTCTAACAACTCTCAAGCCCCATAAAACATGTAGCCAATGTGGGTAGAATGGTCATACTTTTTAGATGATTGCTTATTGCTTTTAAGAATAGACTAGTGGATCCACTTAGTTTGTTGGTTCTATACCCCGACAAAGTATATGACAGTTCTGGCAACGTGGGCTTAATGTTGTATCATCACGTAGCTGAAGTAATGGTTTTCGGTTAGAAAATCTTCCAAACAAAGTTATTTTGTATTTTTGCATACAAACTGAGTTATTATTGTATTTTTCAATACATTGAGTTGCTATCTACTAATTTAAAAGATTTTCTTTATATTGCATCTTTATCACTACTTTATATTGAAATGAGTTGAGTTGATTTGACACGAGATAAGTTTTTCTTTAGTTCCCATTCAAGCTTATGCCATGATTTGGAATTCCCCTCACATGCTCGTACATTCTATATACTGACGCCATTTGGTATGCATCTGTTATGTTGCATATCAAGGTAATCAGGATTAACATCTAGTGCTATGTTGATCCAGTTGAGTTCTAGAGATTATTGGTGAGCCTCCTTGCTTCCGGAGGATCTCTTGTTTACTTTCTGTCATTTATTTTTGTGATTAGGCTGTCGTGGGTCATGTCCCGACATCCATCTCTGTTAGTAGAGGCTTCATAGATAGATAGACATTATTTCATGATTCTTTTCATTTTCAGTTGTTCATGTTGAGACTTAAGTTGCCCTTGATGCCAGTTTAAATGTTTCTTTAAATATTCTAAGTTATTTTTTTTTGAGTTAAAGCTTTACTTTTAAAGTTCTCTTATTTTTGAGTAAGTCTTCCTCTAAGAGTTGAGCCAGGCCAAGGATTCGTTTGGGGCAGTAATGGTTCTCGAGTGCTGTCCACATCCAGGGTGTAGGCTTAGGGTGTGACAAACTTGGTATCAGAGCACAGAGTTTAAGAGTCCTAGGGTGTCTATGAAGTCATGTCTGTAAAGTCCTATTTATCGTAGTAAAGCGTGTCACATCTATAATTAGGAGACTGCAACATTTAGGAACTATCTCACTTCTTTCATACTCTTTTCGTGTGGCAGAGTTCAACTCTATAAAGTTTCCTTCTATTTTATGTTTGGGTGTATCTTTCAGATCATGCATGCCTCCACAAAGATCTGTTCGACGTCGTCCTTCCAGAAGAAATGTTGAGGATCAAGGGCTACATAATACACCAGAAGTGCAACCCCAAGGAGAGGTCACTAATCCTGAGTTTCGGAATGTTATTCGAATGTCAAGCCAACTGGTGACCAACCAAGCTGGACGACAGAGAGGGAATCAACAGAATGTGGCTGATACATCCAGAATCTGTGAGTTCTTAAGGATAAATCGTCCAGACTTCACCTTTTCAAGTGTCATTGAGGATCCAAAAAACTTTGTGGAAGAGCTATAGAAGGTTTTTGAGATTATGCATGTTGCTGATGCTGAGAGAGTGGAACTAGCTTCATACCAATTTAAGGGTGTCGCTAGAATATAGTTTGACCAATGGAAGAAGAATAGAGATGAGGGTGTACCAATTGTGAGCTGGGCTATGTTCGAGGAAGCCTTCATAGGGCGTTTCTTTCCCTGTGAACTAAGAGAGGCAAAGGTAAGAGAACTTCTAACTCTTAAGCAGGAATCTATGAGTGTGCATGAGTATTGCCTCAAGTTCACACAACTTTCCCGTTATGCCTCAGAGATGGTTGCTAATATGAGGAGTAGGATGAGTCTGTTTGTTGTTGGGTTGTCCCGCCTATCAAGTAACTAGGGCAAGGCAGCTATGCTGATAGGAGACATGGACATAGCAAGGTGGATGATCCATGTGCAACATGTTGAGGAAGATAAGCTAAGGGATAGAGAAAAGTTTCGAAACAATAAGGCTAAGACATGAATTGAGTTTGGGCAGTAGAAGAGTAATGCAAACCGGTCTTCTTTTCAACACAAGCCAAATGGACTTGCTCCAACATCTGCTAGTGCACCTGCACCAAGGAAGAGAGGTGAGTTCAAGAATCAGAATTCACAAAATTTTAGATCTAGACCTACACAATCTCAGGGTAGTGTGGCACAAGGAGGTAATGGGACTCCTACATTTGCTAAGCGTGCTAAGACCACTCAGGAGTGTGTCATGATAGCTCCACTGGTTTTTTCAAGTGTGGTCAGAATGGTCACTTCATGAAAGAGTATCCTAAGAACATGCAAGGTAATGGGAATGGGGGCAATAGAGCCTAATCTTCTTCAGTCGCTCCGCTAGACAGAGCTGCACCTAGAGGAGCTACTTCAAGGACAGGAGGAGGAGGAAACTATGTATATGCTATCATCAATCGCCAAGAGTAAGAGAATTTGCTAGATGTTATCACTGGTATAATCAAAGTCTTTACTCTTGATGTATATTCTTTGCTAGATTCAGGAGCGAGTCTATATTTTGTGACTCCTTATATTACTATGAATTTTGATATTCTTCCTTAGCAACTTCTCGCGCCCTTAGTGTTTCTACACCTATTGGTGAGTCTATTCTAGCTAAGAGAGTTTATCATGGTTGTACCATTTCTGCCAATCACACGGACATAATGGTTGACTTAGTCGAGTTAGATATGGTAGATTTTGATGTTCTAGGTATGGACTGACTTCATGTATTTTATGCCTCAGTTGATTGTAGAACTCGAGTAGTTAAGTTCCAATTTCCTAATGAGCCAGTTATAGAGTAGAGGAGTAGTTCAGCAGTGCCTAAAGGTCGTTTTATTTCGTACCATAAGGTGAGAAAGTTAGTTTACATGGGGTGCATCTATTAGTTAGTGCGAGTTAATGACTCTAGTGTTGAGACACCACCTATTTAGTTAATTCCAATTGTGAGTGAGTTTCCAGATGATCTTCCCGGAGTCCCTCCTGAGAGAGAAATAAACTTCAGTATAGATATTCTTCCCGATACTTGTTCTATCTCTAATCTGTCATATAGAATGGCTCCACTAGAGTTAAATAGTTAAAAGAGCAGTTTAAAGACCTTCTTGAAAAATGTTTCATTCGACCAAGTGTCTCACCTTGGGGCGCTCCGGTCTTATTTGTGAGGAAGAAAGATGGTTCACTTAGGATGTGTATAGATTCCTGTCAGTTGAATAAGGTTACTATCAAGAATAAGTATCCTCTTCTGAGAATTAATGATCTTTTCCATTAACTTCAGGGTGCCACTTGTTTTTCTAAGATATAACTCAGATCAGGCTATCATCAGTTGAGAGTAAGAGAAAGTGACATCCCTAAGACAGTTTTCAGGACCCCTTATGGTCATTATGAGTTTCTAGTCATGTCTTTTGGTTTGACTAATGCTCCTGCAACATTCATGGACCTCATGAATAGAGTGTTTAAGCCCTATCTAGATATGTTTGTTATCATATTTATTGATGACATTGTAATCTATTCAAGGAATGAGGAAGATCATTCTAGTCATCTCAGAATAGTTCTCCAAACTCTCAAGGATAGAGAGTTGTATACTAAATTCTCTAAGTGGGAGTTTTGGCTTGAGTCAGTGATGTTCTTAGGCCACATTATTTTCGGTGATGGGATTCGAGTTGACACTCAAAAGATTGAGGTAGTGCAGAACTGGCCTAGACCCATGTCTCCAACTGATATTAGAAGTTTCTTGGGATTAACTAGCTATTATAGGAGGTTTGTTGAGGGTTTCTCATCTATTTCATCCCCGTTGACTCAGAAAACAGTTAAGTTTCAATGGTCTGAAGCTTGTAAGAAAAGATTTTAGGAGTTTAAAACTAGGTTGACTACTGCCAGTGTTGCCCTTACTAGAAGGTACTCAAGGCTTTGTCGTATATTGTGATGCGTCCAGAGTTGGACTGGATTGTGTATTAAAGTTATAGCTTATACCTCCAGATAACTTAAGATTCACTAGAGGAATTACCCACCCATGATCTAGAGTTAGTTGTTGTAGTGTTTGCTTTGAAAATATGGCGTCACTATCTTTATTGTGTTCATGTAGATGTCTTCACCAATCACAAGAGCCTTTAGTATGTATTCAGTCAGAAAGGGCTTAATCTTAGACAGAGGAGGTAGTTAGAGTTACTCAAGGATTATGACATGAGTATTCTCTATCATCCAGGTAAGGCTAATGTTGTTGATGATACCTTGAGCAGGTTGTTTATCGGTAGTACTTCCCATGTTAAGGAAGGCAAGAAAGAGTTATAAAAAGATGTGCAAAGACTTGCACGACTAGGGGTTCAATTAATGGATTCCAATAAAGGAAGAGTAGTGGTGATAAATGGGGCTGAATTATGATTAGTGTCTAAAGTGAAAGAGAAACAAGACCAAGACCCTATTTTTCTTTAATTGAAGGCATATGTTCAAAAGCAGAAAGTGATGACTTTTGAACAAGGGGGAAATTGTGTATTGAGATATCAAGGTAGATTGTGTGTACCAAAGGTGGATGAACTCCAAGAGAGGATCATGGAGGAAGCTCATAGCTCCAGATATTCTATCCATCTGGGTTCTACAAAGATGTATCGTGACTTGAGAAAAGTATATTGGTGGAGCAGTATGAAGAAGTGTATTGCAGAGTTCGTTGCTAAGTGACCGAATGGCCAACAAGTCAAGGTAGAGCATCAGAGGCTCAGTAGTATGGCTTAGAGAATATATCTTTGGAAATGAAAGTGGGAGATGATCAATATGGATTTTATTACTGGATTACCATAGTCTCGTAGGCAGCATGATTCTATTTGCGTGATAATAGATCGAATGACTAAATCAACCCATTTCTTATTGGTAAAGACTACTTTTTCAGTAGAAGACTATGCTATGTTATATATTCAAGAGGTAGTTAGACTTCACGGAGTTTCGGTGTCCATTATTCTAGATAAAGGTGAGAAATTCACCGCACAATTTTGGAAGTCTTCCCTGAATGGTTTGGGTTCCAAGGTAAAATTGAGTACTACTTTTCATCCTTGAATGGTTTGGGTTTCAAGGTAAAATTGAGTACTACTTTTCATCCTCAGACTGATGGTCAAGCATAGTGTACAATTCAGACTTTAGAGAATATGTTGAGGGCATGTGTGATCGATTCTAAGGGTAATTGGGATGATCACTTACCTCTCGTTGAGTTTGCTTACAACAACAGTTACCACTCTAGCATCCATATGGCTCCTTATGAGGCCCTTTATGGGAGAAGATGTAGATCTCCTATTGGATGGTTTGAGGTTGGTGAAGCTGGGTAGATAGGACCGGACTTGGTTCATCAAGCTACAGAGAAAGTAAAGACTATCCAAGAAGGGTTGAAGACAACGCAGAGTCATTATAAATCCTACACAAATGTTAGGAGAAGAAACTCAGAGTTTGAGGTGGATGATTGGGTTTACGTGAAGGTGTCACCCATGAAAGGTCTTATGAAGTTTGGAAAGAAGGGGAAGCTTAATCCCCGGTATATTAGTCTTTACAAAATATCCAAGAGGATTGACAGTGTAGCTTATGAGTTGAAGCAGCTACGGTCAGAGTTAGCAATAGTCCATCCGGTATTTCACATTTCTATGTTGAAGAAGTGTATGGGCGATCCTTCGCTTATTATACCAACTAAAAATATTGGTATTAAGGATTTCTTATTATATGGGGAGATTCCCTTTCAAATTCTAGATCATCATGTTCGCAGTTGAGAACCAAAGAAGTACCATCCGTCAAGGTCTTATAGAGGAATCAGTTTGTTGAGGAAGCTACTTGGGAAGATGAAGAGGATATGAAGAAGAGATATGCACATCTTTTTGAGTCCGGAGAAATTCCAAATTAAGGTACTAATCCTTTTCTTGGCATTTATTTTAGTTGCAATGTTGTGTTACTTTGCATATTGAGTGTTTGAGTTGGGTGTTAGATGTTACCACCCATAGTCTGTTTATAGTAATCTCATTCGAGGATGAATTTTTCCAAGGGGGGATATTGTAACACCTTAGTATTTGAAAAAGCTAAATTTAGAAAGAACTAAATTGAAAATAGCAAAAATCATAAGCTTCACAAGTTATGCTTGAGTTATAAGTTTTGGGTCATCTTCAAATGACCATAACTTTCAGGATGATTTAGGTGCCCATAAGATATCAAATGAAAGGTCTTGGAATCCTCTTTCCAATGCTTTGATAATTTTTGTACTTGTATGAGAGAGATATGTCAGTTTGAAGTCGGACTGTCTAGTTAAGGAAAGTTACCCAAAAATATGAGGGGTATTTTGGTCTTTTCCTTACCCAATTAGATTAATTCGATATTTAATAATATTTTGGGGTCAAATCTGATTTGGTTAGTTTTCATAAATCAAAATATGCTTAGGGTATTGTTAGGAGTTCAAGAAGAGGAGAAAAGGAGAAAAGTTCAAGGCGTTCGTCAAGATTCTTGAGTTTTGTCGCGGATTTAGCCAAGGGTTTAATCCCTAAGATGTACATTAGTTCTCATAGTGTTGGGTTCGTTCATCCACATGCCAATCATGTTATTTTCAGCGCAAATTCATTCTTAAAGTTGAAGGATTTGAGTTCATGTTGAGTTTTCTTGGAATACCTTTCATAATCTTGATTATTGAGGTTTTGATGAGTTCTTGAGGTAGAATTTACTGAATTGAGGGTTGTTTTGAGTAGATTATCATGTACATATATTGATTTTTCGATTCTAAGTGATTGGGCAAGACACCATTCGATTCTAGGCGAATTAGGGTCATAAAACGAAGAAGAAATTTCATCGGGGTTTTCTGGGCTAAGGATGGAGCGCCGCCCTAGCAGTGCGCCAGTAACTTCCCTCTGTAGTTCAGGGGCTGGTGCCCTGCGCCACTCAGTGCGCCAGGGTCTCCTGCACCAACCAGTTTTCAATCTTTTGTTTCGTGTGAATTCTTTTAAAGTGTACCTTCGCTCCCTATCGATTCTAACTACTCTAAAATACTTCTAAACATCTATAAATCATTCACAATGTGAATCATAACCTTGAATTCATAATTAGAATTCAAGGAATATCTAAGAGTCAAGTCTTGAGAGTTCCTTCGAGTCATTGCCAAAGGCCTTTTACAAATTGTTTTTAAACTTGTTTTAAGACATGAGAATTGAGTTTGAGGAAGAGTAGAGCTGAGTTCATTTTCTTTAAAATAATATATGGGAACTAAGTATTCCCAAGATAAATGATTTTACATTTAAGAAAAGAGGAAACACTGATTTCCAAAAGAGTTCATGAGTAGTTTTTAGTACTATCTCTTTTAAGAGAAAACCTTTTGAGTAATAATTTCAAAGTTGAGAAAGAGAAAATGCTTTATTTAAAACATAATGAGCTAAGTTATATTTTGGGAGTAGTATTGAGCATCGATATGGGGGAGAGTTCTAACAACTCATAGCCCCCATAAACTATGTTGCCAATGTGGGTAGAAAGGGTCATACTTTTTAGATGATTCCTTATTGCTTTTAAGCATAGACTAGTGGATCCACTTAGTTAGTAGGTTCTATATCCCGGTAAAGTATAAGATAGTTTTGGCAGCATGGGCTAGACGTTGTATCATCACGTAGCTCATAGTGATGATTGTCGGTTAAAGAATCTCCCAAACAAAGTTATTTTGTATTTTTGCATACAAACTAAGTTATTATTGTATTTTTCAATCCATTGCATTGTTATTAAATATTTTAAAAGCTTTTTTTTAAATATTGCATCTTTATCACTGTTTTATATTGAAATGAGTTGAGTTGAATTGAGACGAGGTAAGTGTTTCTTCATATCCAGTTCAAGCTTATGTCATGTCACTACTAAAAAACTGCCAAAAAACAACGGACAGAAAAGTGACAGACTGCGTTGCTCCAAAAAGCGACACCATTTGCCACACTGTCCATCGCTTTTTAATAAAAATAATTATTTTTAAAATTATTTTACAAAAAGCGACAGATGACATCTCTTAGTCCGTCGCTTTTTTTCTCAGATTTTTGTGCTAAATATATATATATATATATATATATATATATATATATATATATATGATAATTATTTATTTAATATATATAGAGATGCCATCCGTCGCTTTTTTATAAAAATAATTATTTATAAATTAAAAAATAACCATGTTGTCTATCGTTTTTAATTTATTTTATTTTATTAATTAGTTTTTTTAAAAAGCGACGGACGGCATCTCTTAGTCCTTCGCTTTTTGGTCAAAATATCTAGTCAAATATTTTTAAAAAGCGATGGACAATGTCTCTTAGTCCGTCGCTTTTTAGTCAAAATTTTGGTTAAATATTTTAAAAAAAGCGACATACAAAGAGATGTTATCCGTTGCTTTTTTTAAATTATATTGAACCAAAAAGCGGGTTTTCCCCCCATTTTCCCATCTCTCTCTCTCTCTCTCTTCTCTCTTCTCTCCCTTCTCTCTAAAACCAAACTGTTACGCTGCCGTCGCCGCCGCCACTGCGCCACGCTACCCCACACCGCCGTTCTCTCCTTTAGCATTAGTCCCGTTACTGCCTTGCCCCGTCGGCGCAACCACCCGTCGTCCCAACTTGTTAAGGTTAGGGTTTAATTTTAGTTTTTTTCAATTCTAGTAATATTTGATTTTTTATAAATTAGTATATTGTTTTAGTTTGATGAATTGTGTTATTCAATTGTTAATTTGTATATTTGATTATTGTTAGTTAGGTAGAGAATTAGGGATTTTTGAATTTAGGGTTTTCTTCTAAATTGGGGTTTTTTTTTTTTTTTTTTTTTTTTTAAAAAAAAATATGATTGTGAATTGAGTATTAGAAGATAGAACTAACAAATAATTAGAAGTTAGAAGTTAGATTAGTTGCATTTTCCAACTTTGAAATTCTTGAATTTAGTATGTTTGATGGTTGAAGTTAGAAAAACATTCAATTGTATATGAAAGTTAGATTACTTTGAAGTTAAAAAAATATTGGATAGTATATGAAAGTTGAAATTAGATTAGTTGAATTTTCCAATTTAGAAGTTCTTGAATTTAGTAAGTTTGAAAGCTGAAGTTAGAAAAATTGGGGATTTTTAAATAAGATTGTAAATTAAGTATTAGAAGTTAGAACTAACAAATAATTAGAAGCTAGCTAAAAGTTAGAGATTATTTGAATTTTTCAATTTGTCATTGTATTTGTGCTTATATGTATTATATTGTTGTTGAAAATTCGGTTACTTGAATTATATTCTTGAACATAGAAATTTTTGAACTCGGAAATTCTTGAACTTAGAAATTCTACAAATTAGATATGAACTTGAATTTTTGTAGGATTTTAGAACTTTAATTAGGTTGTGAACTTTAGAAATCTTGAATTATTGTAGGATTTTAGAACTTTAGGTTGTGAACTTTAGAAATCTTGAATTGTTGTGGGATTTTAGAACTTTAAGTAGTGAACTTTAGAAGTCTTGAATTATTGTAGGATTTGAAACTTTAGGTTGTGAACTTTAGAAATCTTGAATTATTGTAGAATTTTAGAAATTTAGGTTGTGAACTTTAGAAATCTTGAATTGTTGTGGGATTTTAGAACTTTAAGTTGTGAACGTTAACAATCTTGAATTATTGTAGGATTTTAGAACTTTAGGTTGTGAAATTTAGAAATCTTGAATTATTGTAGGATTTTAGAATTTAAAGTTGTGAACGTTAGAGAGCTTGAATTTTTGTAGGATTTTAGAACTTTATAAGATTGTGAACGTTAGAAATCTTGAATTATTGTAGGATTTTAGAACTTTAAGTTGTAAACTTTAGAGAACTTGAATTTTTGTAGGTTTTTAGAACTTTAGGTTGTGAAACATCATAAATATTGAATTATTGTAGAATTTTAGAACTTTAAGTTATGAATTTTAGAAAACTTGAATTTTGTAACATTTTAGAACTAAGTTGTGAACTTTAGAGAACTTGAATTATTGTGGGATTTTAGAACTTTAGGTTGTGAACTTTAGAAATCTTGAATTATTTTAGGATTTTAGAATTTTAGGTTGTGAACTTTAGAATCTTGAATTATTGTGGATTTTAGAACTTTAAATTGTGAACTTAAGAAATCTTGAATTATTGTAGGATTTTAAATTTTGCGTTGTGAACTTATAGAATTTATGAACTAATTATTAGGTTGAACTTTAGAAATCCTGATAAAATATAGTCTTAATGAACTATTTGTAATTTTGAAACGAATTTTGAAAGACTTTATAAGTCTTTAAATAACAATTTTTGAATGTTAATTTATGTTTGTTGTTTTATATTTTTTGTAGCTTCTTTATAATGTTTTGTGTTTGATTGGGGCTGAATTGAATTGAATTGAATTGCTTTTGCAGGTGGGCAGCAGAAACTATCAATTTCTGCTGTCAAAAAAATTGCAGAAAAGCGACGGACAGGGCAGTTTTGTCTGTCGCTTTTTTGGATTTTATTTTTTAAAAACCCAAAAAAGCGACAGACAGGATCCTTTAGTCCGTCGCTTTTTTTAATTTTATATTTTAAAAAACCCAGAAAAGCGACGGACAGGGTCCTTTAGTTCGCCACTTTTTTGGATTTTTCAAATTTTTATTTCCAAAAAAGCAACGGACGGTGTCTCATTGTCCGTCGCTTTTCAAGATTCTAAAAAAATTAAAAATTAATTAAAACGACGGACTTCATCTCTTTTTTAAAATTAAAAAAATATTAAAATAAAAAATGCAACGGACAGCGTTGCATTCTTCAAAAAAAATATTTTTTTTTTTAAAAAAAAACAAAAGCGAAAGTACCTACCAAGGAAAGCTCCCTTAAACTCCTCCCATTCAATAAGACTCGCTTCTAAAGGCCTATTGCTTTTCCATTGAGTGAACCACACTTGGGCCACCTCTTTCAATTGATAGGAAGCCAACTCTGCTTTCTCCCTAGAAGATACCCCCATAGCATTGGCTATCTTATATACCTCATCCAAGAATTCTTGGGGATCCTCTCCCATTCTAGAACCAAGAAATATCGGAGAATTCATCCTCACAAAGTCTCTTAACCCAGAGGCCATGGTACTCTCATTAGCATTCACCCTAGGCCCCACATCTCGGTTATCTTGAGTCGTCATGGCTTGAGCTAAGATTAGAAAAGCCGCCTAATCTCTTCTTTGGTCATGGCCGGGGGATCCACCAAACTTAATTCTCTTGAGGTACTTGGTCACCTTGAAGACCTTGGGTTAGCCTTTGTATTCATATCCTATAAACACAAGAGAAGGGTTAGGAAAAGGACATCTATAAAGCTAAACTCTAAGGCACGACTTCAAGAATATGAAAGAAGTGTAACTTTCTAACGTCCTATAGCCTCTCACTCATAGATGTGTCGCAACTCACACCGATGAACAAGACTCTACTAGACGTGGCCTGTGAGACTTTGATCCTAAAAACCATTTCCAAAATCTTATGCTCTGATAGCATGTTTGCCATGACCCAAGAGCACCCCCTAGTCGTAACATGGCGTACTCGACCCCGAAGGGGTCTTATACAAGCCTCATAGTCATTCATTGCATTAAATAATGGAAATAGCGCGAAATAAAATATTTTATATTTAAAAGCATACGAATCAAAACATTCAATACTCATAGAAATGTTTCAAAAGACACTACGGAAGACAAAGTCTTACATGGCCTTCTTAGACAAAACTTCAACAAGATTGGGTCACGACCCTTTACAGTTGAAGTCTTAACAATAGTCTCAAAATAAGAAAGAACTAGAAACAATAAGAGCCTCTGTCCTCGACCTATGAGGACATACCAAGTCTTGGGGGAAAACTCTATCCAAGCACTTCAATCCTAGATAGAATAAATCACTTTCCGAAACCTACACTTGTAGTAAAAATAGAAAAATATGGGTTAGCACACAAAACTGTACCAAGTATGATGACCATGCAAAAACATGCTTTAAAAGGGACATTTTGGTTGGAAACCATGCATTATGCTACTTTTTGGAAATATCATGCACAATAGCATAAGAGACATACAATACAAGTATAATCATCATGCAAGTCATAATACCACATTTAGAAAATATCATCATGTAAACCATTACCTTTACCTTAGACCTTCTCTTCAAGTAACCCTCATGCTATACCTTGTGCAATGTATGGATAGCATCCCATACCACCATCCACACCAAGGCACCACACTAAGATCACCAAAAGTGAACTTACCATCCATTCCTTTTCACCTTTACACCATATCCATATAAAAGAGACATAACATCTCATAATGCATGACAGGGGAAAATAACTCATAATTCAACCCAAGAATGGCATGCATATCACATTAAGCA
Source organism: Solanum pinnatisectum (assembly GCA_035578085.1). NCBI lineage: Eukaryota > Viridiplantae > Streptophyta > Magnoliopsida > Solanales > Solanaceae > Solanum > Solanum pinnatisectum. The sequence goes on from CM069087.1 coordinate 24,958,526, forward strand.
TTTAAGAGTCAACATTCTTCAATTGCTTCTTTTAGAGGACTTTAATACAATAGTCATTAAGACTTAGGGAACTCACTATGATCCTATCAAAGCCTACTAATGCAATGTATAGATGGCATCCCATACTACCACCTACACTTCATAGAAACTTTCAAGAAACCATAATGCACATCTCACATGATGAGAATAAGTGTTTAACCGACATAGACCATGCAAGATAGACATGGAATCATGTGTCATATAGCCCCACAGCGTAAAGAGGTGTTCCACTTGCCTAAGGTAGAATGATAACACTAGCTCGGATGAATCCTTATCTTGGATGAAATCCGCTGGCTAATATCCTATGTGGGCACATAGTTATAGGATAGAAAGATGTTCCTTGGAACTCTAACCTAATATTGGGAGAGTTTCCATCTAACTATATCCACTCGGTGCTTAGCCTACATTCCCATAGATTTTTTCATTCACATTACATTAGTGTATTAGAGAGGAATTCCATAAGCCCATTGACCCTTGAAACATCATTACCCAAGGAAGGAATGTTATAAGTTTATCGATCCATGGTACATTCAAGGATAGGTCTGGGTTCCTCATGAAAAGAATGCCATAAGCCTATCGAATCATGGTCCCTTATTACATGCTTATAGTCATGAAAGGAATGCTACTAGCCTATCGATTCATGGTACATTGATTCATTAAGAAAGGAATGCCACTAGCCTATCGATTTTAGAGTCTTCATTACATTAGATCATGTATGAAAAGAATGCCTAAAGCCTATCAATTCACAACCATCAAGTCAAGACACATTCATCACTCATATATGAAAGGAATGCCATAGCCTATCGATTCAAGATATACAATATATAGAAGACAACACTTCACATTCCATCATCATCATACATAAGTGTCAAATTGAGAATCAGCCTTTCAATAACAACATAATTACCTTCAAGACATGATTTCCTCAACCTCATTGAATTCACATTCATATACTTAGTAAGTAAACACCTCCACCTTTCAAGAGGATCAATATCCCTAGCACAATTCTACTTGAACAAGTAATTTAGTCAAAACTTGCCTTCAAGGCCATAAATCTCAAATCATCAACACACCAACAATTTACCATAATTAAGGCATATATAATGATACAATTCAATAGCCCAAAGAAATTTAGACATATTTCAATCATAAGCTTTCATAATCAACAAACCCACTTCATAAAGGCATAAATTAGGAATTGAGAACAATCATGGGTTCATAGAATATTTTCATCATAAAGCATCAATTAAACGTCAATACAATCAATATATGACATTAGAAACCATTTGAAATCGTTTGGAGAAAGAACCCATGAGATTGAGTAAAATCCTTGGTTTTTCATGAAATTTGAAAACTTTGAAAACTTCTTTGAAATTGACTCTAGCTCTAGGGTGAAAATTAACCATCCTAGATGATGGATCACCATACCTTTACTAAGATTCCCCAAGAAATTTTATGAAGAAAGCCTTGAATCCAAACCCTAGCTTTCACTTCTTCTTCTTCCTTGAGTTAGAGAGAGAAATATTGAGAGAGGAAGAACTTTGGGTTTTTGAATAAAGGAGTAAATGAAGTGTTTTAGGACTAGAAACTATTTATATTTATGATATAAACCATTTAAAATCAACCCCACACAATAAAATATAAAAAAAAAAATTACTTAAAAACTCCTCACTTGGGCAGCCCCGTCAGGGACCAAGTCTACTTCTACGGACCGTGAAAGGGGACCACGGCCCGTGGAGGTGCCCATGGTCCTCTAGGCAGTAGCTCCCTTGACCTTTCCACTATGGAGTCTATCACGTACCTTGAAGTTGACTCACTAAACTCCATCAAATAAGGCTCGGGACAACATTACACAAAATGAAACCTCATTACAAACTCAACACAAAGTTATTAGGCTCTAGTTTCACTAGTTCGTTTTTAGGATCATTACAGACACGTTCCTCGAAATGGTACATCCTCTTTAATTTCTTATTCTTACTCAATCCACATAACATTTATCACAACCATGTCTTAGAACCAATGCAAATGACATGTTCACACAAATATTGAGAAGATGACCATTTTCATAACAATGCACAATTCACAACAACACAATCATGATACGACATCAACAATGAATCAATAAGTCTTTCAAATGATTCTCAACATATCACACACCAATAATTGATCACATTGCCTTTTAGTACCCTCTTTTCATCATTAGAATTATTCATATGGACAAGTCAACCCATCACCAAGTCTCATTATTCTCCAACATACACCACAAGGAAATGCATGATTTTATAATCTTAACAAGGATTTAGAAATCTACTTGCCTCAATCAATTGATCAATTACTCAAGAACTTGAGCGTTCCTCTTTCGGTTGACTTCCAAATCAATACAATCTATTCAAATAAATAATCACAATAAGATTTCGAAACTAACAACACCGATATCACTACAGGTCTAGCCTAAACCCAAAAATATCACCCAAATCTATAATCAAGTTCCTAATCTTGATGTCAATCAATAGGTCAAATCTCATATTTCCTAAGTTTCAAGTGTAGGGTTTTGTCTTAATTTCTCCAAACACTACAACTATAATAGTTTTTATTTAATATAATACACCCAATATTTAATTACCTATCTCCATGTATCAAAACTTGAATCATAATATAATAATCATAAGAAAATTAAAAATCAAAGCCAAATTACGTGACACTGCCTAAACCATTAAACCCAAAATTAATCCATATAAATTCTTGTACCAATAACATTTACTATATTATGAACTCATCATACAAAATATCACCTGATCTAATAATTGGCTAATCATTAGCCCTTATTGCCTAATCATTGGCTTCAAATTTATATTGCACTTGTTTTTACTTACATGCTGCAGTGGAGGCCAGAACACTGAACTAGTAGTTCCGTCGTCTCATTCATATTATAAAATTTTGTTAGGATACAATTTAAAGGCTGCACCCCACTTCTAAAAATTCCAATTCATTACATACCAACATATAATAATAATTTAAAAGGAAAAGCATAACAACGTTGTATTACCTGAATGTAACTCTTTCAATTTCTACATCGGCCGCCTCTCAACACAGGAAATTTTTCGTTCCATTTTTTTAATCTTCTTTTCTAAGTTAATTATATATTAAAAGTGATAAATCCTACTTATTTATTTTAATAAATATGGGCCAAATGGTATAGTCTATTAAATAAATTAAAGACTTGGCCCATTAACCACCAACTAAATATATTAATTATGGAAAAATCACTCCACATACACATTTAAGAGATAATATTACGGGTTTTAAACCTACTTTTAAAAAATTCTTTCTTATAACAGTTTAATTACGGGTTATAACATATCACTATTTATTTATAAATCAATTAAATTTTACTTTATTAAATAATTAATATTTTTATATTATTATTAGAATATTTAAATAAAGAATACATCATAATTATCTCTTACACAATTATAGGGATTTACATTGATTCCTGTTACTTTTTTACAGTTACACTCCGGATTTACATTGATTCATCTTCCATTTTTACATTGTCATTATCTCTTACACCATTTTAGGGATTTTTTTCCCAGTTTTCACACAGCAACCCCCCACCCACACCCCACCTTCCTCTTTTACCCCATATGCAAACCCCACACCCCCACCCCCACCCCAAGGTTCCTCTTTTACAGAGAACTATTTTTTCCTTCTCACCATATTGAACGTTCGTCTTCTTCATTAAAAAAGAAAATCAGCAAACTAGTTCACATGTAAATGATTAAATGATGGGAGGAGATCTACACACGAAGAATGTGGAGAAAGCAGTTAATAAACTTGCGACATTCTGATTTGGATTAAGATTTCGTAAGTTAGAAAAAAATAAAAATAAAAAAACAAAAAAAGCAACAAATGTCGAAATTGGTCAGTCTTCAAAACCATCAAGAAGAAGAGCAACAACGAAGGAGGACTCAGAAATCCCAATATCCAAAAAAGGAAAAAAAAAATGGTTAGGGTAAGTATTATATTTAATTTATTTTCAAATTATTCAAATTAGTGGTTTTTTTTATAAAAATATTATATTATGCACATTGTTGGTACGAAACTTGTATTGGTGTGAAACTTGTACGAAATGTGAATAATATTGATATGAATCTGACTTTAATAAATGATTTATGAGTATGACATGAAATATGAATTAATATTGGTATGCAACTGGTATGAAATGTATTTTGACATTGGTATGAAATTCGTTTGATATTAGTAGCCCAATTAGGTGATGTTAGTGCAGTTTGTTAAATTACTCTTTTTTGTATGAATTATGACTAATATTGCTATGAAATTGGTATTTTTCCTAATAGGAAGGTTTATTTTTTAATTTCTCCACTAACGTATTTTATTTTTTAACATTGGTATGAAATTGGTATAAATTGATATTAAATGTTGTTTTGAAAATTATTTTGATTGTAGTTGGATAAATTTATGAAAGTAGTTTGATAAATGCTACAGTGCACCTGAATTTGGTATGATATTTCAATAATATTGGTGTGAATTTTTTTTTCAAATCTGGTATGATGTATTACTAAAATTTATGTATATGGATGTGGAATGAAACATGAATAATATGTGGAATGAAAAGTTAATTCAATTTATTTCTTAAAATTATTTTTCTTTCAATTTTTTTTCCAGTGATTGTGGTTTCTACACATGTTTATTTGCTAAATACATCAGTAATGGAGTTTTTGATATGCGTTCCATTGATATCGATGTAAAGTACCATCGTCAAAGGTATGCCACAATCATATGACTGGAACTGTTGCTAGCAAATTTGGTGGACCTCGCATAGCAAAAGAACATGCTCTGGATACCAGCAATTATCCTACACCAAGACCACGGAGATCTAATTTGAGATAGTTGATTGCCACTTAGACTTTTTAGAATTACAAGTTTTTTTTAACTTGATATTTTTGTGTTTGATACAATTTTAAATATTTGATGATATATAATATCCACTGTTTTCTTCCAGTCAAATACCAACTACATATGAATTACAGATTGACTATTATAATTTCATGATACTAGTTATATACAGACTGCATACCAATTGGATACCCCATTCAAAAGATAAATTACACATTGAGTATAATAATTTTTGGGATAACAGTTATATACAAACTACATACCAATTGAATTCAACATTTAGAGCTCATGAACTAACAATGTCTTATTAACTGTAACAAAACGAACACAAATTTAGAGTTCATGAACTAACTCTGTCTTATAATTGGTATCCAAACTATATACTTTTGGCATTCAAATTCATACATGATTGATATTTTTTTACTTCATATTCTAACACAAAAACTAAAAAAATAAAAAATGAATGAAGTTGGTATTCAACCTGTATAAATACCTTGAAGAAATGATTATGCCAATGTAAAATAGTGATCATTGTATTTTGTAACAACCTCAATTATATCTTGTTTTATATTATCAATGAAGTTGGTATACAATCTGTTGGAAGAAATAAATCTGACAATTTAAAACAACGATTATTAACTTTTGCACCAACATCAATTACATCTTGTTTTATTTTGTTTAGAGTAGGACACCAGTTGGATACACAATTATTACTCATCTAAATTACATTAAATAATATCAGTGGCTCTTCAGTTGCATACCAAATGGATACCAAATGCATACCATAATTACCTTATATAATGTTCACTAATATGAACAGTACCTTATATATTAAACATGCATAAATTTGATTTCCAGCAGTATGCAATTGGTATGATTACTGAATGAATCTTGTATAAAATATGAACAACATATTAAACACTTAGCTGGAATGCATTTTCTATCAGTTCTGTATATATTTGATATGCGTTGTATAATAAATATTATTGGAAAACAATGAATACACTATCACGATCAAAACACAACATGGCTCTAAAAGACAAAATAAAATAAAAATTCGTATAGCTTAAACAGATAAACTATCTTTGTTTTGGCACAGGATAATTTGAACATATCTTCCTGTTGTGACCCACTTGACGGCATCATCGTTTTGGCGCACGATATTTTCCTGTTTCATTACGAAATTACAGTCAGTTTTACATAACACAAAAGTAAGAAAATCATATTTTGTATTTATATTCGAATTTCATACTTGCCTAATACAAATTTCATACAAATCATCATACTTCTTACTCATATTTTTTACACAATAGTGAATAATTATTCATACCAATATCATTCCAAATACACTACCAAATTCATTCCAACCTACACATTTTATTTATATTTTCAGGATAAAAAATAGTATCCCATATTATAATTTTAAACTGCATACTGAATCCATCTCATTAATATTATCAAATTGACTAAAGAAATATCAGTTTCATCACAATGTTACAACACTTTTCATACATATTTTTGTCAAAATTGTCAAGACCCAGACCATCGTGATTGGCACCCACACTAACCCTCCAATGGGAGAACCACTACTCAACCCAAACCAACCAAGTCAAAATACTAAAGCATGTAAGTTACGGAAGCAAGTTAAATATTAATGAAAGAAATAGGGAGTTACCATAAACTCCAACAAAAGTCTAACAAATAAACAAATGTGGAAAATATTCCTAGAACCTGAAAGTCAACGTACCAAAACATCTAAAGTTCAACCATAAGTCTAACAAGAAGGGTACAACCCCAAACTAAACATAGAAATCTAAAGAAATTGCCTAAGTCCGAAATGTGGACATAGACAGAAAGAGAAGTCATGGTAGCCTGGAAGAACTGGCTCACCCTTGAATTCGAACGACGACCACTGATCTTCTAAGCGATAGACGTCGGAAGTTGCCCTGTACTCAACATAGAAAGAGCAAGTGCAGTCTCAGTACACAACCATAGTGTACTGGTAGGATCACGCGGCTATCCCACTAGTGCAACATACATAAGCCATTACAATAACATAACAACATGCATATACCAAATATATACAATATCAACAACATTCAAGAACAATAGAGCATTTCACAATTCTCAATTATACAATTATGTCAAGTCAATGGTCCTCTCATGGAACACAAATCCAAACTGTTAGCATATTGAAACGTGGTACCCGATCTAATATTATGTCGGAACGTGGCAACCGATCCCATAATTATGCCGAAACATGACAATCGATCCAAGTTAGTATGTCAGAAAGCAACACCCGATCCATTCAACAAGCCACAATCACAAATCACGAGTATATTCTCATAATTATACAATCAAGTCATGATTTCATGGCAACAATTATTCAATCATCCTCATTTACAAATAATGTGATCAATAAAGCAACATTCACATACATACATGTATCATAATGAAGCAAGAACTAACATACATCACACAATCATGAAATCACAACCATCACCTACCTCGAAACAAGATTAAATCCCCTAAGAAACTTGTTCTTCCCTTTCCGATTCGTTCCGCCAGTTCTTGGTCTACAAACAATCATAATAACACTGAAATCAATAAACAATCACTAATTACTCGGATTACCAACAATCCTATCAACACTAGATCAAACCCATGATCCTTATACCCAGATTAGGGATTTTCCACCATAATTTTCAGATCAAAACCCTTCCCCATCGATAATTACCCATTAGATTATGTTCTACAGATCGAAAATGGATTTGGGGAGTGAAAATCTTACCTTTTGCCTCAGGAATGGTGGAAAACTGTCAAGAAAAACCGTGGGTTCGTTCCTTAGCTCTCAAGTTTGAAAATTGCAGAATAAAACAATTTTGAGGTTTATTTTCGACTTTAAGTCGCGACTGTCTCGCTACAGTGGCACCACCCTGGAGGCAGAAATTTCACCTCAACGGCTTGCACGGAAACAATTGTTCTAAGCATTTTCATGAACATGCATATTAGAAAATCATGGCAACACATAGAACACATAATAACCTTGCTAGATAGGCACACTATCTCCCCCTTGGGAGTAAGCCTACACAAACTCTTCCAAACATCATTCATACTAAAGACAACTTCAAAGTCCAACATAACAAGTTACAAAAGACAAGAAATTTGGAAATTTCTAAAGCATAAAACACATACTAGTAGCAACATAAGGAGGTAACTCTTGATCTTCTTTAGATTGAAGAGCATAAAACCTATTCTTCTTTTGTGGCTCCAGATCTGTACCACTAGTGGCAACTTGCTTACCCTCTCTTCTTGTAGTTTGCCATTGGACAATCTTTCATCTTGTGGACACTCTCACCACAACTAAAGCAACCCTCTCTACCGGCCAAACACGTACCCTCATGTATCTTACCACACCTAGCACAAGTGGGCCATAGGGACACATTACTAATCCCTTGTGGCCTAGGGGTAGACACCCTCTCATCCTTATGGTTAGGAGCATTAGAAAAGCCTTGTCCGAAAAACTTTTGTCGATTCCTAGAACGACCATGTCCATCGAACCTATCATAAAAGGACTTATCATTATCCATCCTAGACCTCTTTTTCTCCCAAGATTTTCCCTCTTCAAGTTTATCTTCCTCCATTTGTTGAGCATACACCATAAGACGTTAGATATCCATATCATCATGGAGCATTGCCGTACGTCATTCTTTTGCTACTATGGCAGTTACCCCCGCCAAAAACCTACACATCATATCCCTTGGACTTGCTACCATAGATGGAGCATACTTAGACAATAGAGTAAATTTCAAGGAATACTCTTTAACACTCAAACTACCTTACTTAAGGTAGATGAATTCTTCCACCTTAGCTTCCCTTAACTCTTGTTAAAAGAACCTATCTAGAAATGCCTTCTTAAACACCTCTCAATCTATGGGACCCACTTCTATCGGCCTAGGATATTTCCATTGTTCATACCATATTTGAGTGATATCCTTCAATTGGTAAGCGGCTAGTTCCGCATTTTTTACTGTAGTCACTGCCATGATAGCTAGAACCTTATAAACCCCCTCTATAAACCAATAAGGATCCTCTTCCATTTTGGAGCCACTAAATTCTGGAGGGTTCATCCTCAATACTCTCTCACCCTAGAAGTAACCACCCCGTTACTGGGTTTGTTGGAGCTACCACCTCCCTATTCACTTGTTCTGTCATGGCTTTGGCCTACATTACAAAAGTCGACCTAATCTCCGCATTAGACATATCCGGATGATCAATTGGAGCTTGAGGAGGAGCTTGGTGTGGAACTTGGAGAGGAACCTCTTGATCCTCATTGCCTTTCTCAAGTCTCCTAGCATTTTCCCTTGTATTAGACATACCCTGAAAATCAACAGGCATGGATTAGAACAAGGACCTACTAGAGCAAAACTATATGGCATGATTTAGAGAATGAAGAAGTGAGATTCCCTAAAAATCCAATAGTCTCCTATTCATAAATGTTGTGCGCTTCATATCTATGAACAAGACTCTACTAGATGTGGTTTGAGACAATCCTAGAACCATTCTAAACCTTGTGCTCATATTATCAAGTTTGTCACGACCCAGGGGTACACCCTAGATGTAACATGACGTACTTGACCCCAAAGGGGGTCTCATACAAGCCCTTAGCATATCATAACATAAGATAATAGAAAAGTACGAAAACTTTAAAAACTTTATCCATACAATCAAAGTCTTTTATAAAAGCAAGTGGAGGTCTTTACTACACTTTTGTCTCAAACCATCTAAACTCAACTTGAATTAAAAACCTTTGGGACACAGCCCATACAATAGTCTCAACATGAAAATAAAAGACATAAAAGAACTAGTGGGTTTTGTCCTTGAAGATATGAGGACTCACCAAAATCTTCAACTCCTTTGCTCCTTAGAAACCTATCTCCAAAAATAGAACTCAAGTCCCCAAACCCTAAATTTGATGAGAATGTAGGCAAAGTATGCATTAGTACAAAATGTACTAAATATGTTAGCTAGCATAACATCATAAGAGCATAAAACAAGGGCTAGTCAATATAAGACATAATTCATAATCATATGAAATACTTCATGAAACATCAATTACAAGCATAAGAGACAATATTATAATCATAAGTGAAGTGTCTAACATAAGCATCATTTAAGCATTATCAACTCTTAGTCATTTTTACCATAATAGGACTACTCTCAAGTAACCTCAAAGCATACTTGTGCAATGCGTGAATAGCATCTCATAATACCTTTCAAGCTAAGTATCCCTTTTTGGTCATCTTAATCATGGTCTATATGCATAGTCAAGACCTAGGCTTTCATATCATAAGACCACTATACTCCTAAGGAAACTCAAAACATACTTGTGAAGTGCATGAATGGCATCCCATAATACCATTCACACTAAGGATAACCTTGAAGTCACCATATGCATACCTACCATTCACTTGGTCTCATTCTTTGGCTTACTTCATATAAACAAGGGAACTATCACCTTTAGTCAATTAATCATGGAAGGCAACTATAGAAACAACCCAAGCTAAACATATATCATATAAGACAACACTTCATAAGTAGCTTCAAGTCATACTTATGTAATGCATGAATAGCATCCCATAATACTATTCATACTAAGTACCACCTTAGGCTATCATACTCAAATGATTACTATTTATTATCCTATACTACCAAAGAATAGCGCCTATTAGGCTAGACCAAGCTATCATCTTGCTAACATAACTATATTATGCTAAACTGACTACTTTGGAAGGCATACTATAATTAAAAACCAAGCTATTCTAGGAAGGTAAAAGTGTTCCATCCTAGCTACCATGAAGTAGTGTTAAACCAAATAAGTCATGCTACCCTTTCTAGCACACTATAATGCTAATGCAAGCTACCCTTAGGAGAGTATGATTCCTCAATCCTAAGCTACCCTTAGGAGAGTATGTGTCCTCAATCCTAAGCTACCATGAAATGGTCTTGGCCAAACCAAGTCATGCTACCATGAAGGCCTCCTAAAAATGCTAGTTCAAGCTACACTTAGGAGAGTATAGATCCTCCATCCTAGGCTACCATGACTACCACTAATTCAAGCTACCATAAAATGCATCTTACAATGCTAAGTCAAGCTACCCTTAGGAGAGTATGGATCCTAAATCATAAGCTACCAATATTGGCCTTGTCTTACCAAGTCAAGCTATACATGAAGGGATCATATGTCACAACTTCAACCTATTCTGATCGAACATGCTTTGATTCATTTTAGGTGATTATCTTTTCAACCTAGAATCATTTTATGTGAGATAACCTTGTATCTCCTAGCATATTTATACCTAAGTGTGTAAGTGAGAATATGCTTTCAACAATACACCACAAGATCACATCATATTAGCTTTACTCTCAAAGCCCTAACATTGATGACTACAAACATTATTCTCAAAGCTTTACTTCTTACTATCACCATTATACCTAGGTTTCAAGGTATTCTAATCACATTCTTCATTAGTAGGTGATTCTAGGCAAATTCATCATAAAAGTTCAATTTCCACTTTACTAGTCATGATCCATCATATACAATAAAGTATAGTTCAATTCATGTCTATATGTTCCTAATCTTGAACAATTACTACACATGACACTAATTTTAAAATATCACCTATGAATCCTTAATTTCACCTCTCATGGTATAAACCCACATAATATCAATTCTTCCAATTAGACTAGGGTTAACCATGAAATGACATAAATTCATCATAATATTATAATTCAATGCTAAATCAATCATAATTAAGTATTATCTACTTGATTGGAATCATACTTCAACACTACCTATAATGTAGGAAGAAACCCTAGCTAGAATTAGGTTTTGTCTTCACAATTGGGGGATCTAGGGGGATCTATGGGTGGAAAACCCCATAGATGAATAAGCTAAAATACCTTGATTCAAAGCCCTCACAAAAGCTTGAAACAATGGAGGAACTAGAGAGAGAATTTCTTGGAGGGAATTGGGTTTGTTTTGGGGTCTTGAAATTATGTCTAGGATCAATGTATTTAGGGGAGAATTTCTTGGAAGGAATTGGGTTTGTTTTGGGGTCTTGAAATTATGTCTAGGATCAATGTATTTAGGGGTCTATTAAGCTTCTATAGGTGGTCTAATAATAATTAACCTACCTCACTTAACCCCTAACTAATTATGAACTAACCCCTAAGTCCCAATTTAAAATAATTTTACTACTAATTTTCCCCACCCACGGATCGTGGGTGGGTCCACAGACCGTACTGGTCACTTGTGGGTGATGGTCTGGGGATTAAGAGTTATAGGGACGGTCAGGCCTTGACCCACGACCCCTACCCATGAGGTGTGGGTCCATCCACGACTCATGGATGCCCTTCGTGGGAAGGCTGAGTTTTGACAGCTTTTGGGCAGGGTCCTCCACAAGGACCCTTTGGTTGGTCCTTGGTGGAGGGGGGGGTCGTACCTTGATACCCTAACCCTAAAACCTTCATTATAAGCACGACAAATCATTTTATGATTCTAACCCTCATATCAAACCCTATAACCCTAAAGGTGGTGTTATGGGTTACAATGGTTTAAAATCATCTTTTGTGATGGATGTGAAAGTTAAGCAATGTCTTGATCCGACCTTAGTAGAATTGAAAGCAGAGGTAATTAGAAAGTCTGTTGAGGCTTTTTCCTAAGTGGGAGATAGTGTACTTAAGTACCAAGGTTGTTTGTGTGTTCCGAGTGTCGAAGACTAGAGGGAACAAATCTTTTCAGATCCCGAGAGGTTTATCCCGAGACATTTGTATTCCTACTTGGAGGTGGGGAAGATTCAGATATGGACTTTATAGTGGATTTGCCTTGATAGGACCCGAGTTAGTTCATGAGGCCATAGAGAAAGTCCGACTTATTGGAGAAAGGTTGAGAACGGCCAAAAGTCTACAAAAGTCCTATGCTGATGTTAGAAAAAAAGATCTTGAGTTTGATGTGAATGATTGGGTTAACTTGAAAATTTCACCCATGAAGGGTGTGATGAGATTTGGGAAGAACGGGAAGCTTAGTCCCCGATAAGTAGGCCCATATCAAACTTTGAGACGTGTTGGTAAGGTTGCTTATGATCTTGATTTGCGTAATGTGTTGGCATTGGTGCATCCCATTTTCTATGTCTCCATGTCAAAAAAGTGTGTTGGATATCCGACATCCATAGTTCCCTTAGAGGGTTTGCGAGTTGATGAAAGTCTGTCTTATGAGGAAGTTCCTGTTGAGATTTTAGACCAACAAGTTAAGAAGTTGGGAAAGAAGGAAATTGCTTCCGTGAAAGAATTATGGAGGTATCATTTAGTTGAGGGTGCTGCTTAGGAGGCCGAGGCCGATATGATGTCCCGATATCCTCATCTTTTTCCTTATACTCTTAGTCTAGCTTGAGGTAATGAGTTCCTCATCGTTTGCTCTTTGTTTGAAGTCATGTGTGTTTTAGATATTCCCATGATTTCCTTATGTTATGCATGTTCTTGAAAACTTGTGTTTTTAAAGAAAATAAGTTTATGTGATTGATCTTCCTCATGTCGTAGTGCATTGAGTATGGGTTACTTATAGACTTTATGAAATGAATTGATGAATATGCTTTATCTATGCTTTTTGAGAATGAATTGCATATAGGCTCCACGAAATTGTGTTGAGCATTCTTTTAGCTTGGAGAAGATAGTTCCTCCTTGAAGATGAGAAATCATGAAATACCATGCATATTGGGTTGCTAGATGTAGTTCCTACTTCCTTTTGATGCATTGAGTGTGCTAAGCTTGGAGTTGATAGTTCTCCCTTGGTTATATGCATTTAGATGAAGTTGTGTAGTACAATGAGTTATTAGTTCCTCTCTTACTCTCTTAGAACTAGTCTGAATCTCATTCGAGGACAAATGATTCCAAGGGGGAGATAATGTAACACCCTGAATTTAAGAGAAGGGAAATATTCACTTCTTAGTCGACTTAGCAATCCACCAAGTGGAACCTCCTCGCCTTTTGGCTTGATCCCTGGTGTCCTGCATTCTATAACTTTGGACGAGCCAGGTCGGGCTCGCAGTTCTAGTCGGTGTGTTGCCAAAGTTGAATCCCTCATAGCTTAAGTTGACTTAGCCCCCCAGTCGACTCACTGTAAATTTTGTTGACATAAAGGCTCACTTGGTGAGTCGCCGAGTGGCCTTTAGCGAGTTCTAGCATGAGAGTCTTCAGTTTTTAAGTTAGGGTCTTAAGAGTCTTTTTAGATTATTTTAATTCGATAATACGTCCATAACACCTCGTATCAAAAAACAAACCTCGATGCAGATTTCCAGAAGTTACTGGTGCAACCTACTGTTACCACCCACAGATTGTAGGGTGACCCACGACCCGTGCTGGTGGTCCGTTGTTCGCATCTGCAACCCTCCCTAGACTCAGCCCCAATATTTTATCTAACAGTTGGACCCACGGACTGTAGGTCAGACCATGGGCCATGGTCCGCGTCTGTGGATCAGACCCCCAAATCCCAGCTTCCAATCGCGGACGATGGTGGACCAGCACGTACCGTCAATCCACCCATGGTCCATCGGTCCCATCCGTCAATGGCTTCCTAAAGTAGTTAAGTCAGGGGTCATTTGGTCTTTTCCTTATGCGTTGGACCCCTAAACTATGTAGTTTTTGTTAGTTTTATCCTAGAAACATAAATAGAACTTACCTAAGTCAGATCATTCATCAAAACTTATAAAAATTAGAGTGTAAGAGGAGAAAGAGGTCAACAACACTAGTTCAAGAACGCAGCAAGGTTCCATCAGTTAAAGCCCAAAAATCAAAAGATTTCTCCATGGAATCTGTCTCCAGGTATGTGGGATTTCACTAGTGAGTTCCTTTCGCCCATTAGATCCCTAGATTTCAGTCAGAATCTTGATTCCCTTGATATTATGTACACCTAGGGTTTCTTGAATGTTAGAATTGTTGGGTTTTAGCTGTTAAAATGCTCCAAATCATATTATCATGCTATAGTATTGTTTTTGCCTAGGTTCATGCATAAACTCAGAACCCTAGCTATGTAGTTCTTTTAGTTCATGGATTACATATGCTATGCTAGTTAATTAAGTTGTATATAAACATGCCTCAGTTTTCAAATGCATTATTATCAGTATATTAATGTTGCATTCTCAGTTTGCATGTCAGCATTTTGAGCTATCTAGTATTTCAAAACTTCAGTCATAAATTGCTAATTACTTAACCAATAGGGAGAAACTGGACTAGGGTCAGTCAACCTCAAGTCCCAAAACTACGTTCCCCATAGGTTGTAAGTCCCATTTGTGGGCATCATTTTAGTGATCACGCCAGCATGCCTCTACACCTTTGGCAGGATATATTGGGTTCTCTCAATGAGGTATATACATCGGACTCCACATTTAGCTCATGTGGTTTTATGTCGATTATTAGTAGCTCCCTCACAGTTCAATCAGATTCTATTGCATTGACCATTTTATCAATATAGTTCAGTATCCAGTCTCAGCATGCTATAAAAGTTGGTCATTGCATTCAGTTTAGCCATGTTCAGTATTTCTAGTATCCTTATCATGTTCAGATTATATCATTGCTTTATTGCTTGTTCAGACATGTTATGAACTTGGTATCAGAACACTAGGTTTACGAATCCTAGGATGTCTGAAAAGCCGCACTAGGTAGAGTCCTTTTTTTGGGTGTGAAGTGCACCACATCTAATGAGAAGAAGGCTACAAAGTGTTTTTGGAAAACTTCACTCTCTTTGTTACTCTTATCATGCTTAAGGTATGATCTAATTCCTAGTTCTGACTCATCATTTTGCTTTTCAGATCATGACTCCTTGAAGAGCTTATGAAAGGGGTGCGAATGCACATAATGCTAACACAGCTCCTCCAATCCCAGATGAGGAAGTTTCAAATGCGAAATTCAGGAACACCATTCAACTTTTGGCTCAGAGTATGACCAACCAGAATAATCAGCAGGTTCCAGTTCCAAAAAATGCTAATGTTTGGTCAGCTGCAGCTAGAGTTCGTGATTTAGGATGAATCTGCTTGAGTTCTTAGGATCACAAACTTGTGAGGATCCCCAAAACTTCATTGATGAGGTCAAGAAGATCTTTGGAGTGATGCAGGTAACTGGGAATAATCGGGTTGAGTTGGCATCTTACCAGCTTAAGGAGTTAGCTCATATCTGGTATAGTCAATGGAAGGAGAACATGGATAAAGATGTAATTCCTATTACTTGGGAATGCTTTAGTGAGACCTTTCTGGATAAGTTCTTCCCAAAAGAGTTGAGGCAGGAAAAAGCTCAGGAGTTTATAAATTTGAGGTAGGTTTCTATGACGGTCCAACAGTATGGACTCAAGTTCACCCAACTCTCCAGGTATGCTCCTCACATGGGGGCTGATTCCAGGGCTCAAATGAACAAGTTTATGTATGGGGGTATCCAATCTTGTGAAAACAGAGTGTAGGAATGTCATGTTACTTGAATATATGAACATCTCTAGGCTCATGACTCATGCTCAGCAGGTTGAAGGTGATATGCTTAGGGAACAGTCTAAGGAGAATAAGAAGGCTAGGATAGGAAAATATGATTATTCTCAACAGAAATAGGGTGGTGGTAATCGCTCACAATTTCAGTAAAAGTCTTCAACTCCAGCATCTTCATCAGCTAGTGCTCCATCCTCCAAGTTCCGAAATAATCAGAAAGGTAGGGCATCGGGCTCTAAGTCTGAGGGGAGTGTTTCAAGCACCAGAACCTACCCAACTTGTCCAAAGTGTGGTAAGAACCATCCGGGTGAGTGCCTTATAGGAAAGGAAAGATGCTTTGGGTGTGGTCAGTCTGGTCACAGGTTGAAAGATTGTCCTTCTAAACAAGGTCAATGAGGCAATAATAGTAGAGCTCAGTCCACAACATCAGCAGCACCAGCAGGTCACCTGACTTAGCAAGGTAACTCATCTGGTACAGGTGGCAGTTAGTGCCAAAATATCTTGTATTCTCTTCAGGCTCGCCAGGATCACGAAGACTCTCCGAATGTAGTCATTGGTACGTTACGAGTCTTTGACTTAGATGTTTATGCTTTGTTAGATCTAAGGGCTAATCTTTCATTTGTAACTCTTTTTATAGCAATCAAATTCTATGTTTGTTCAGAAACTCTCTCAGAACCTTTCTCAGTCTCTACTCAAGTCGATGACCCAGTTATAGCTAGATGGGTATACATAAATTGCCCTATCACAGTCTCCTAGAAAGTCACCTTAGCAGATCTTGTAGAGTTAGAAATGGTAGAATTCGATATCATTCTAGGCATGGATTGGGTACATTCATGTTATGCTTCAGTCGATTGTAGAAATAGGATTGTTCAATTTCAGTTTCCAGATGAACCATTCTTAGAATGGAAGGGTAGTAGCTTAGTGCCTATAGGTCGATTCATTTCTTACCTTAAAGCCAGAAAGCTGATTTTAAGGGGTATCTCTGTTATCTAGTTCGGGTTAAGGATTCAAGCTTTGAAACCCCAACCCTTGAGTTAGTTCCAGTATTCAATGAGTTCCCAGAAGTGTTTTCTGGAGATTTTCTTGGAGTTCCTCCTGAAAGGGGAATCAAATTTGGAATTGATCTCCTTCCAGATACCCAGCCTTTTTCTATTCCTCCTTACATAATGGCTCCAGCTAAGCTTAAGGAATTGAAAGAGCAGTTGAAAGACCTTTTAGATAAGGGTTTCATCAGGCCCAATATTTTCCTATGGGGTGCACTAGTATTATTCGTGAAGAAGAAGATGGTTCTCTCAGAATGTGTATTGACTATAGGCAGTTGAACAAGGTCACAATCAAGAATAAGTATCCCATCCCCAAAATTGATGACTTGTTTGACCAACATCAGGGTGCTAGCCATTTCTCAAAGATACACCTCAGATACGGTTATCATCAGCGCAGAGTTATAGATAGTGACATTCGAAAGACAACCTTTAGAACTCGGTATGGTCATTATGAATTTGTAGTTATGTCATTTGGACTAACAGATGCTCCTCTAGCTTTCATGGATTTGATGAATAGTGTTCAAGCAGTAGTTGGACTTGTTCGTTATCATTTTTATTGATAATATCCTTATTTACTCTAGGAATGAGGAAGAACATGTGAATCATTTGAGCGTTGTTCTGCAAAATCTCAAAGATCACCAATTATTTGCTAAGGTTAGCAAATGTGAGTTTTGGTTGCAATCTTTTTCTTTCCTTGGTCACATTCTGTTTAGCAATGGGATCCGAGTGGATTCTCAGAAAATAGAAACAGTGGCCCAGACATACCTCATCTACAGATATCAGAAGTCATTTGGGTCTAGCCGGTTACTACAGAAGGTTCATGAAAGGATTTTCATCCATAGCCTCTCCAATGACTAAGTTGACGCAAAAGAAAGTTAAGTTTTAGTTGTTAGATGATTGTGAGAAGAGCTTCACAGAATTGAAAACTAGGTTGACTACAACTCCTATTTGGACTCTACTAGAGGTTTCAGACGGTTATGAGATCTATTGTGATGCTTCTAGAGTCGGCCTAGGCTGTGTGTTGATGCAGCGAGCTAAGGTTATAGCTTATGCTTCTAGAAATCTTAAGGTGTATGAGAAGAACTATCCAACTCATAACCTTGAGCTTGCAACAGTGGTGTTTGCACTTAAGATTTGGAGACACTACTTGTATAGTGTTCACAGACCATAAAAGCTTTAGGTATGTGTTCACACAGAAAGAGTTGAATCTTTGCTAGAGGAGGTGGCTTGAATTCCTCAAGGATTATGATATGAGTGTGCATTACCATCCTGATAAGGTTAATGTAGTAGCAGATGCTCTTAACAGGCTATCTACGGATAGTGTAGCACATGTTCAGGAAGAAAGAAAAGAGCTAGCAAGGGATGTTCACAGACTTGCTCGCTTAGTAGTTCGTCTTATGAGCATATTAGATGGTGGTGTAACCGTTCAAAATGGGTCAGAATCTTCATTGGTAGTGGAGGTTAAGAAAAAAAAGACAGTGATCCAATATTGCTCCAACTTAACGGTGCAGTCCATCAATAGAGGGTTGAGGTTTTCTCCCAAGGGGGAGATGGCGTGCTTCGCTATCAGGGTCGATTATGTGTTCACAAGGTGGGTGAGTTGAAACAGTAGACTCTTGCAGAAACCCTTAACTTTAGATATTCTATTCATCCAGGTGCCACTAACATATACCGTGATCTGCAGGAAGTCTTTTGGTGGAATGGCATGAAAATAGATATAGCAGATTTTGTGGCTAAGTGCTTCAATTGTAAGCAAGTCAAGGTAGAACATCAAATTCCAAGAGGTAAGACTCAAGAGATCAACATTCCTACTTGGAAGTGGGAAGTGATCAACATGGACTTCTTCACCTAAGGTTTACTTTGTACTTGCAGACAACATGACTCCATTTGGGTGATTGTTGACAGAGTTACTAAGTCGCATGATTTTTGGCTATCAAGACCATAGATTCGGCGGAGGACTACGCCAAACTTTACATTAATGAGATAGTCAGGTTGCATGGGTTTCCTTTGTCTATCATCTTAGATAGAGGTCATGAGTTTACCTCTCATTTCTGGAAGTCATTTCAGAAAGGTCTTGGTACTCAAGTTAATCTTAGCACAACATTTCATCTGCAGACATATAGGAAGGCAGAGCGTACCATTCATACCTTAGAGGACATGTTGAGAGCTTGTGTGATCAATTTCAAGCGTAGTTGGGATGATCACCTTCCTCTTATAGAGTTTGCGTACAATAATAATTACCATTCCAGCATTCAGATGGCCCCTTATGAGGCATTGTATGGGTATAGATGTAGATCTCTAGTTGGTTGGTTTGAAGTGGGTGAAGCAGCTTTGATAAGGTCAGATTCAGTTCATGATGCTATGGAGAAAGTGCAACTCTTTAGAGATAGACTTAACACAGCCCAAAGTCACCAAAAGTCTTATGCAGATGGAAGGAGACGGGAATTAGAGTTCCAAGTTGATGATTGGGTTTTCCTGAAAGTTTCACCAATGAAAGGAGTGATGAGATTTGGCAAGAAGGGGAAGCTTAGTCCTAGATATGTAGGCCCTTACAAGATCTTGAAAAGGGTTGGTAAAGTGGCTTATGAGTTAGAGTTGCCAACAGAACTAGTAGTAGTGCATCCGGTTTTCCACATTTCATTGCTGAAGAAGTGTGTGGGTGATCTAGCATTTATAGTACCTTTAGAAAGTGTGGTTATGAAGGATAGTCTCACTTATGAAGAGGTACCAGTTGAAATCCTTGATCATCAGGTTCGAAGGTTGAGAAACAAAGAAGTCACTTCAGTCAAGGTTTTGTGGAGGAGTTAGTCCGTAGAGGAAGCTACTTGGGAAGCAGAAGCGGCCATAAAGACTAAGTATCCTCACCTCTTTCATTCTGATTCCATTCCAGATTAAGGTAATAGTTCCTGTTCAGTTTTTCAGTCATTCATGCGCAGTTCTAGTCTTAGCATCATGTGCCTTGAGGTTGTACTTGCATTTTCATCGTATTTGCATGTTCTTGGAACCTAGTTCAGTTAGAAATCAATTTCTAGTACTTCGTGGTAGGGTTTGCAGCTCTTTCCCTCCATTTGAGCTAGTTTAGACTTCATTTGAGGATGAATGTTCCCAAGGGAGAGAAAATGTAACACCCCGTATCCGAAAATAGACCTCGATGCAGATTTCCAGAAGTTACACGTGCAAACCACGGCCTGTGCTGGTGGTCCTTGGTTTGTATCTGCAATCCTTCCTTGACTCAGCCCCAAGATTTTGTCTAAGGGTTAACCCACGGCTGGACACACGTACTATAGGTCAGACCACGGGCCGTGGTCCACATCTGTGGATCTGACCCCTAAATCCCAACCTCCATTTGCAAACGATGGTTGACTTGCACGAACCGTCAGTCCATCCACAGTTCATTGGTCCCATCCGTTAGTGGCTCCCGACAATAGTTAAGTCAAGGGTCGTTTGGTCTTTTCCTTTTGCATTGGTCCCCTAAACTATGTCGTTTAACCCCTAAACTACATAGTTTTTGTCAGTTTTAGCCTGGAAACATAACTAGAACTTACCAAAGTTAGATCATTCATCAAAAATTAGAAAAATTAGAGCATAAGAGGAAAAAAAGGTCAACAACCCTAGTCAAGAACGCAGCAAGGTTCCATCAGTTCCTGCCCCAAAATCGAAAGATTTCTCGGTGGAATTTATAACAAGGTATGTAGGATTTCACTAGTGGTTTCCTTTCGCCCATTAGGTCCCCAGATTTCAGTCAGAATCTTGATTCCCTTGATGTTATGTAGACCTAAGGTTTCTTGAATGTTAGAATTGTTGGGTTTTAGCTCTTAGAATGCTCCAAATCATATTATCATGATGTATTGTTTTTACCCAGGTTCATGTATAAACTCAGAACCCTAGCTATATAGTTGTTTTAGTTCATAGATTACAAATGCTAGGCCAGTTAATTAAGTTGTATATAAATATACCTCAGTTTTTGAATGCATTATTATCAGTATATTAATGTTGCATTCTCAGTTTACATGTCAACATTTTGAGCTATCCAGTATTTCAGAACTTCAGTCATAAATTGCTAATTACTTAATCAATTAGGAGAACCTTAATACCGAGGGGACTAGGGTCAGTCACGCTCAAGTCCCATAACTATGTGCCCCTTAGGTTGTAAGTCCCCTATGTGGGCATCATTTTAGTGATCACGCCATCATGCCTCTATACCTCTGGCAGGGTATATTGGGTCCTCTCGATGTGGCGTATACATCGGACTCCACATTTAGGTCATGTGGTTTTATGTCGGTTATTAGTAGCTCCCTTTTAGTTCAGTCAGATTCTATTGCATTGACCATGTTATTAGTATAGTTCAGTATTCAGTCTCAGGAGGTTATAAAATTAGTCATTGCATTCAGTTTAGCCATGTTTAGTATTTCCGGTATCCTTATCATGTTCAGATTATATCATTGCTTTATTGCTTGTTTAGTTATGTTATTTTTTAGCTTTGTTATATCCTACGTGCTTAGTACCTTTCAAGTAATGATGTATACTCTCCGCTACATCTTCTCGTGATGTAGGTTCAGTTCCTCAGCACTAATATCATGTGCATTTAAGAACTACAGTCATAAATTTCTAATTACTTAATCAATTGGGAGAAGCTTAATACCGAGTGGACTAGGGTCAGTCACCCTCAAGTCCCAGAACTACGTGCCTCGTAGGTTGTAAGTCCCCTATGTGGGCATCATTTTAGTGATCATGCCATCATGCCTCTATACCTCTGGCAGGGTATATTCGGTCCTCTCGATGTGGCGTATACATCAGACTTCACATTTAGCTCATGTGGTTTTATGTCGGTTATTAGTAGCTCCCTTATAGTTCAGTCAGATTCTATTACATTGACCATGTTATTAGTATAGTTCAGTATTCAGTCTCAGCATGTTATAAAATTAGTCATTGCATTCAGTTTAGCCATGTTTAGTATTTTCGGTATCCTTATCATGTTCAGATTATATCATTGCTTTATTGCTTGTTCAGTTATGTTATTTTTCAGCTTT
This sequence comes from Solanum pinnatisectum, assembly GCA_035578085.1. Taxonomy (NCBI): domain Eukaryota; kingdom Viridiplantae; phylum Streptophyta; class Magnoliopsida; order Solanales; family Solanaceae; genus Solanum; species Solanum pinnatisectum. The sequence goes on from CM069087.1 coordinate 24,981,080, forward strand.
GTTATATCGTACATGCTTAGTACCTTTCAAGTATTGATGTGTACTCTCCGCTACATCTTCTCGTGATGTAGGTTCAGTTCCTCAACATTCATATCACGTGTAGATCGATTCTCGATCTTCAGTTTAGCAGCATCAGTGGTGAGTCATCATTCTTCGAGGACTAGTGACATGATTATCTTTCTTGCTTTTAGCTTTAGTTTCACTTTTGCTAGATCTAGCTGGGGCATGTCACAGCATTTCCAGTCAGTAGAAGCTTTATTTCAGACATAGTTAGTTTCAGCCTTTGTGTTAGAGTTTGACTTTTCATCTGTATTCAAACTCTTAGTTTTCTTATATTCAGATTTAGTATGTGGGTATCCTCCATCATTTTAGATTTTTCTATGATTTATCTTCCGCACAGTGTTTATCTATTCAGTTTACTTTAGTATGCTTATGACATGCCAACAGGGTTAGCTTGGGGTAACTCGTGATCCTAAGTCCCGTGTCTGCATCCTGGGGTAGCCTCTGGGCGTGAAAATATCATTTTACCCTTCATCTAAAGACCTATATAAGTATTCTACTCTCAAATTTCCCCAATTTAAGATCCATTCTCTCAAGATCTAAAAGAAAACAAAAGTCTTTCTCTCAATTATTTCTCTCTCTAGAACTTGAACAAGAAGAAAAAGTTCAAGCTAGGATCAAGGTCAAGTCTCCATTTCTCAAGCATTTATGGTGTTTGTAATCAAGGTATGATGGCTTTTCATCCATGGAATCCTTTTATCCATGGAGTCCCTAAGAGTCCCCAATTTAAAAAATGAAATTCCCTAATTTGAGTGAGGGTTTTCTTCTAATGTTGTAGGTCTTGATGAATGCTTATCCAATTGATTGGGTTATAATTATTTATGATTGAATTGATAGGATTACATATTTTTAGGATGAATTTACATGTACCCATGCTTAACCCATATTTATAGGTTGAGATTGATGTAAATGGGTTTGATGCCATGAAAGGAGAATTTGTGGGTTTAGAGGTATTCTTCTAGGATTGATGAGATACATTAGAAGTGCCTTGAGATTGAAGATTATATGCTGATTTATGATTAGAATTGCCTTGAGATCGAAGCACATATGATGATTGTAATATACATTGCTTTGAGACTGATGCATACATGATGATTATGACATGTAGTGGTTTGAGAGTAAAGCTTATGTTATGAATTGTTGATTATTGATGTAATTGTTGTTGAAGGGATAGTTCCCACATGAATTTCTTAAGTATGAATGTGAAAGGTTTTCTTATATTGAATGATTCTAGGTTGAAAGGATTCCTCACCTAAAACGAATCTAGACTAAAATGTTAAGAAATAGATAATGCAAGAGGCGACCACCCATGACCTCTAAATGAGAAGGATATGAGGCGATTCCCCATATTCCTTAGAGGAGTGTAAGAGGCGACTACCCTTATTGCCTAATGATTGTACATGGATGCAATTACCCATGATCCCTTATTGAAATATATGGAGGCGAATACCCGTATCTTATATAGAAATATGTGGAGGCAAATACCCGCATCTTATTGTAAAAGGAAATGGATGCGAATACCCGTGATTCCTTATAGAATGATGCGGAGGCGAATACCCATGTCATATGACGTTAGGCATGGAGGCGAATACACGTGATCTGATAAGATGGCCATGGAGGTGAATACCCGTGACCATATATGTAAGGCAAGAGGATACCACCCATTAGCCTTTATAGGAAGGCAAGCGACGTTTACCCATATCTATAAAAGATAAGCTAAACATGTTATGATAGGTGATGAGCTTGGATGATTGCTTAAGGTTGCCTACTATGATGAGTAAGACTAGAGGAGGATTACCCATGTCTTGGCTAAGTATTGCTTTGAGGTTACTTTATGAAGTATTCCTTATATGTTGATATGATCTATAACGTCCATTGACTATGCTTATGACTTATATTTTCTAACTCTTATGCATATGTTGATGTTTATGCAAGCTATCATATTTAGAAAATTCTTGTACTAACGCATACTCTTGACTACATTTCTTATCCAAATGTAGGGTTTGACGTTCCCAGCTCTCGTCCCCGTGGCTAGGATCTTAGTAGAAGCAAGGCTTGAAGATTGGTGAGTCCTCATAGCATTCGAGGATTTGACCACCATTTCCTTATGTTCTTTCTTTTTATGTTTTGAACATTATTGTATGGGCTGTGTCCCAATGACGCTTTGTATTAGATGGTTTTGAGACAAGTTGTATGAAACTTCAGCTTCGCTTTATGAAACTTTGATTGTGTTGAAAATGGTATTAAATTTTACCCTTTTTCAATTATCTTGACTATGAAATCTAAGTGGCTTATATGAGGACTCTCGAGGTCTTGTATGCCATGTCACATCTAGGGTGTACCCCTGGGTCGTGACAAATACATTATACAACAACCATCCAAACAAAGTGTTAATGATTCTTTGGCCCATTTTATTTTTATTTTTACGGGAAGTAGGGGATTTGTTTTATAACTTACCAATTTGAGGGGCAAAAATTAAATATCATTCAGACAATTTAAATACTTCACAATTTAAATACTTGACAATTTTTGATTGGTCATTGTTTTCAAAGAGGATTACTATCTTATTTAAAAAGGTGACATCATTCTGGTGGTCTTGAATTTGACTGGGATGATAAGTGTTATATTGATATATGACATAAATTTTGATCTCAAGTTGAAATGTATCTTGAATTTGAATCTAATAATTGGATTTATTTAATTGTGTAGTCCAAATTACTTGTTCCATCCAAATGAAAATTAATTTAATTCAATTTTTTTGTATGAATTTAATTAAAATTCATGTGTCTAAAAATGTATATAAAATAACATAATATATTTTCCTTCTTTTAACCTTTTTTATTAAGCAGGAATTTCATATTAGAAAATTTAAAAAAGTGTTTAGTACATAAGTAGACGGGGAATCCCCCCATATTCGAAGGTTTGGCTATGATATGACCTTCAGTTAAGGTTTTGCAAACCAAGATGTTTCTAGAAAAAGAAGTTTCACCGATGTCTGTTAGTAAATTTCGTTGAAGAAAAAAGTATCTCAAAAAGGATTTTTCCATTCTAGTTTGAACTCGAGTTCAAACCCTCTAATAAAAAACTAAGAGATGCTATAGTCTAATAAAGGAAGGCAATGTATTAGCACTAAGTGAACTCTATTGTTTGTGCTTCTTAGTTACTAAGTAATAAGAGTGTCTCTCATTCTGTCTTGTCTATATTTAATGCCACAAGAATTTCAGAAGAAATTTCATATTGCATTAACAAGTTGTCCTTGTTTGAAGAGATGATCCACATTCTCTATGAATCTTTGTATAGCTTCATCATTTGTTGGTTTGTTGAACAACAACCTGAGCATGAAAAAGGAAATCTTTTGAAGGACCTGCCTTTTCATAGTTTTAGTAAGAGTAGAAGTATTACTACTTCTTAGTACTTGCCATTTTGATTTGAAGTTCGAATAGGTATGTCATTATTGTGTCTCATAATGATAATGGTAGCAATTTTTCTAACAAAATAAGTAGGCAAAATACTATTAAGATCCGCAAGAAAATTAGGCACCTTGACCTCTTTAGAATGGTAAGTGTCATGAAAATGATGAGCAATAGGTTTTGAGCCAACCCACTTATCCCACCAAAAAGATATATTACCATTACAAATTTTCCAAGAAATATGTTTTTCACAAAGGGTTCTTGAGTCAAGAAGTCTTTCCTAAATATGAGATTGTCTTGAAACAACATTAGTGGAAACTGTATTTAGCTCTAGGGGATTTAGTTTTTTCCATCTCCCAAGTTGGAGTCCATGGAGGATGGTATGGAGTTAGTTTTGCGTGGGTGGCATCTATGTGTGCGAGTTTCTTTCTAAAATCATATAGTCATTCCTTCTTTTAATTGACGTAACAATAAATATCAATTGTAGCATGTTAAGGTTTATATTTCAAAATATATTTTTAATTATCAACCTCAATAATTGATTATTAATGTTTAGCTTTCTAAGACCGAAGATCAATTGTGTGTCTCGAATGTTATTTTTCAAAATGGCCAATGATTGGATCCATTTGATAAATTGATTTTTCAAAAGAGAGCATTAAGGATTGATCATGAGATGTTGAATAAAATGGAAGCTTCTTTGTATAGCATGTTTTGAGTTCTTCTAAGCCATTTTCTTATTGTTATTTTTTCCTTTTTGTTTAATATTTATGTTTTTTAACATTAAAATATTATGTCATGACCCGAGCCTACACCTTGGACGTGGCCGGCACTCAAGAACCATTGTTGGTCCCCAAGCGAATCCTCATCCTAGTTTACTACAAGTGGAAGACTAACTTGAGCATACATAAGCATCAAATTGAAAGAAACGTTTAAAAACTGTTTACTGAATCTCAAAACTTTGCTGAATATACTAAGTATGAAACATAGGCTTTATATAAAATATCTGAAACTAAAAGACTCTCCAAAACTGTCTATCTATGAAGCCTCTACTATACAAAGATGAGTGTCGAGACAAGACACATGACTACTCAAGGCAACTACTACTAACAACTAATAAAAATGGAGTCCTCTAGAAACAAGAAGGTCTTACTCAAAAGCTGACGAACATATGAAATTATCTCAATGGACTCTTGGTGAGGATCCTAAGAACCTGTATCTGCATCATTAAAAGATACAGGTCAAATAATATCAGTACATTAAATGTACGAGTATGCAATATAACTGAATAACAAATAATTGAATGAAAGGACTGTAATAGATATAGATATATACTCAACTGAATGTATAGAAATAAAGAAGTGAAATCGTTAAAGCTTTAAAAAATACTTACTTATCTATGAACTCAACATAATAAGTGATATAATAAAAACACTTTTAACTCTATTTAAGAGATTTTCTAAAGGACAACCATCACTATGAGCTACATGATGATACAACGTCTCACCCACACTACAAGAACTGTCCTATACTTTGTTAGGGTATAGAATACCTCAACTAAGTGAATCCACTAAGCTCTGCCCGAAGGCACATATGATTCATTTAAAAAGTATGATTGTGTATCTATGTTGGCATACATGATTTATGAGGAAAGTGAGTTTTGTGAACTCATTCCCATATTGGTACTCAATACTACTCCCAATAATATACACTCATCCTCAATTTTTAAAAACATACTCTTCCTCTGGTATGAGATAATTTATCAAACTATCCTCTTAAAAGAGGTAACTTTTTTGATATATCTCTGAACTCCTTACCTCATATAGAAATCAAAGTTTCTCTTTTCTCACCGTAAGAACTTATACCTTTGGGAATACTTAGTTCCCTTATTCTCTTAATCAATTTATATTTGAAAACTCTTTCTCAAAAATGTATCAAAATCATATTGTGATATGATCATTGATGACTCGAGAAGTCATATTGCATAAACATTGATGGCATATCTAGATACCATACTGCTTAAACATTGATCGCATACTCAACTGTCATACTAATCATGTTTTAAAAACTCTTTCTCAAAACTCATCTTTACTTCCTCAAAAACTCAGTTTAAAACTTAAGTGTTGGCTTTAAAAAGCTTCTGACGATTTATAACTCAAAATAGGGTTAATGCTAAATTATAGACATGAACAAATCAACTTAAGGATCTCAATAGCAATATAGAAACTCAATACTCAGAACTAAAGGACTCAAGAACTCTGAACTCAATAATACTTCTCATCTCAAGAATACTCAATTCATAGGGTTCATGTTGAAATATAGACATGAACGGATCTACTCAAGAATATTAATGTATAACATATAGCAATTCAATAATTAGGAATAGAATTTAAAAAATAATCAGGAGCTCAAGAACTCAAAATCAACTTATCTCAAGAATACTCAAATCTAGGGATAGAAACCTAGATTACTCTTTTACTAATTTGAAAGTAGATATAGGGCGTGAGGAAGAACTATTCCAACACTATGATAGCCTTACATTCCTGGAAAAACAAGGTTCTTGAAGAATCTTGAATAAGAACTTGATTAGAAGCCTTGAAACCCCAGCTTGGAGGTAAACAATCAAGAAAACATTTCTTGAGATTCTTGAATTAGTTTCTTGAAACACTTACCTTGAATAAGAATCTAGAAAATATGGAAAATATCTTGAATGGGGTCTTCTACATTGATTTTTCCTTAGGGTTTTGCAGGATTTGAGAGAGAAGATAATGATGTATTTAGAGACGAAAATCTAATTGTTTTGGGTCTATAATTATTCAAGAAATTTGTTTAGGGTTTTATTAGAGGTAAAAAGACAAAAAAAACCCTCTTAAATGTTTTACCCTCGGCTAATTCGTCACTACATTGTATTAGGATACTAAAATGGTCATAACTTTTTACTCAAAACTTAGATTATTATGAAATTTGTGATGTTGGAAAGAATATTAAAATATCATTAATTTGATAGGCTATGTGCCATGTAACTCTTTATATTATAAGAGATATGTTTGTTTGAATGGACCCTAAAAGAATCTTATATTAAAACTTAATCGGTAAGAAAACTTTCAACTCTACTTTGTCCTAGGAGTTTCTAGTGACCTTAATTGATATAAAAAATCATTCTCACACTAAAGAATTTACCTTTACATATATGGGTAATTTAAGAATCACTCGATATGACACTACAAATAATTGAAGAATAGTTCGGCTTAACTTAGAAATTGTTTTGGTGTTACATATTAGAAGTAGATTAATTCGACATTCAACAAGATCTTCTATGTTTATATTATATATATATATATATATATATATATATATATATATTCAAATTTTAGAAGAGATTAATTTGTACATTTGATATTTAATTTTTAATGTTGCACAGAAAGCAGACAAGTTTACTAGTCAGACATAAAATATAATCTCATTGATAATAATCTCATGCGATAACCTAAACATATCAATGTTCTATTACACTTAATTTCCATATGACTATATTTTTGAATAACAAAACGTAGGGGCACAAATTAAATATCAGTAATATAGAGGCTACTTTTGCAAACATTTAAAAAATATACTTTTAGAAAATCTAAATAAGAAATTTGGTCAAACTGTAACTTAAACACTAAAATTAAACGATAAAATTCTACAATTTACAAAACTTTCTCGTCTCTCAACAAATATCTTTAGTTGAACAACAACGAAAACAAATTTTCACTTTAATGATTAATGATTGTCGAAAGTCTTCTAGTGATGTTAACACCGCTCAAATTTCATTAAATCATGGAGAAGACTTTGGTATCTATGTATTCATTGTTTGTTCTAATTTGAGAAAAAAAAATAGATTGTATACATTATTTATATAAAGTTTTAAAACTTTATTGATGTACTTAGTGATTATTGAGTTTTCTTGATGGTTGTCAGGTGTAGTTCGTACAAAGTTAATTTGTGTGAACATTGGGGAGGTAAAATAACCTTTTCTTTTTAATCTTTAGTATAATCCTAAAGCATGTATTCTCCATAGCATGATTTATAGATTAACCTGTATGGTATTATGTTATTTTTTAACAAGCTTGAGTTCTAGATTTCATATGATACAAAGAAGAAGAAATTAATTTACTTCTACATTTATTTTTTGTTGGCTTCTTTGTTATGTATTTTGGGTTGATAAATCAATAATTAATTGATAGACAAGTATTCAGGGATGAAATTAAAGACCCGAACTGTACAAAAATGAATTGACTCTCTAATGATAAAATAAAGGGAAAAGGATAAAAAGTACTCCTCAACTTTGTTTTATTGGTTGACTATGCCCTTACCGTTAAAATGAAGCTATTCTTACCCCTGCCGTTACTAATTTCACAATTTGTACCCCTTAATTGGATGGAAAGCCCAAAATTGACCAAAATTATTCCATTTCAATTGAAATTACCTGATTTCATCATTTTGACCCAAATTTGAATCCAACCCACAAAACAAAACTCATGACAAATTAAATGCCAAAATCAATTTATTCTTCATGTTTTTCCTCGCTGAATAAAAAAAACTCACCTCTTTAGTCCATAAAAACTTATACATTTGCAACAACATATATTCTTGTAGATTCATCAGCTTGTCAATTCAATTTTCTTACTTTAACATAATTGATCCTCATTAAAATCGAGCAAATACCTTCATTAGAATCTACCAGTACCGACAACGGTTCTAAAATTGTTTACAATAAACAGGGTTACATCGCATTTCTTTCTTTAAGAAGTAATTGAAATCCAGAGGAAAATAAGAGTAAAAATTTCAGACCCAGATGCTACAGAATCATCTTGAGATGATAAAAAACAGGAAAAAAACCAACAATTATTGTTAATGAGATTATTCAAAAAAAGGTAAAGATTCAATCTCTTTACTTAACAACAAAAACCCATTAGATTTTTATCCATTTTCTGGTAAATTGCGTCTTCCTAGGGTTTGATAAAGAAAATTTCAGAAAAAGGGAATTTATGCAAAATCTGGAAATCCACCATTAATGGTGGATTGTCAGACCTTGGATTCATCGATGGTAAAGACTCGTTTTCACTAGAAAACATAAGTCCTTTGAGTTTTGATCAATATTCGGGTAAATTGCCTCATACGATTCGGAAAAGAAAAGAAGAAAAATTTGCAACTAAGATTAGAGACCCATTTAGCAAGAAAAGAATTTGGTTGAGTACTTTTAATAATCTTGAAGAAGCTTCTGAGGTTTATCAATATTAAAAAATTTTAGTTCCAGGAGAAGTTGGAAAAGGCTAAAGATGCAAATGTGGAAAAGGTTATTTTTGAAAAATTTGAATTTGGGTCTTCTTCTTCGAGTGATCTGCCTTTAATGGCTGATTCGGAAAATAAAAATTCATCAAATGAGTCAGATGATAGATTGAAGAAGTCTTATTGCTTGGGTTACTTGTTTGTTAGGTCAGGTGTAGGTTAGAATAGGGATGATGGGTTTTTTTTCTTTTTCATTTTCGAGTTGTTTATTCTTATATGTTTTCCGTTAAAAGAGGGGTACATGTGACAAGTTTGATAACGGCATGTGTAAGAATAACTTCATTTTAACGGTAAGGATAAAGTCAACCATAAAACAAAGTCGAGGGGGTATTTTTGACCTTTTTCCCTAAAATAAACTTATGCTTTTAATAAATTATTTGAAGAATTTGAAGTTAAGGAGGAAAGTGAATAACTTGTGTAGATTGGTGAAAAAAGGCAATGAATAATGAGAGAATTATTACGGGGCTCAATGCTTCGTTTCTTCAAATAGAAGTCTAACGTAACTAAAAATAATATTTATATCATATTCTAAATAAATTTTTTTTTTTTTTAAATTCTTGAATTAAGCTTCCTGTGTTGTGAATTTTTTTTTTGAGTTTAATAAATATTACATACCTATTATTACTCAGGATATTGTATTTAAGATAATGGATTTCTTACAGCAAGAAGAAATGAAAATATCTATTCAATCTGTAACAAGTATGCAATGTCTCACTCCCAGAGTCTGCGATGAATGGTGACATTGTGACACATGAGGTGTGTATATGTTTTAGCTTTAACACACTTACCTTTTTCCTATCTTTATGTTGAGGCATGGGTGATATCTTATGCTTTTTTAGTTTATGACTCTATTTATATGTTGTTGTAATTTTTTAGATTTGTTCGCTATGTGACCTAGAAATTTGACTTTTTGGCATTTATTTAGATGTATATTGACATAACAATTGCTTTTGACTTAAGAGAAAATGATCGGTAGAGTATATCCTTTTAGATGTACTCCCTCTGATCCATTTGTGTCTATTGCCTTTTAAAGAATCATTTTCGAAGTCATCACCAATGGTTGTGAGTCATTAGTGTGTGTGTGGGGGTGGGGGGTGGGACGGGGCGGGGCGGGGTAGGCTCTACCCCAACCGTGTCCATTAATTTCGCAAAAAGATACAATTTTATTGGGAGGCATGAACCAAACCTTTTCAACTATCATCATCTACACAAAAAAAATCCAATGCAGGTGAGTAAAGGAACAACCTATACATCCTTTTCTAAAAGACAGTTAATGAAAAGATTTAAGTAACAAAATTTTTATCTTTTCATATCTTCTCCTCATGGTGGGGTGTTGCCATTTCTCTAGTTTGTATAACCCTTTTGCCTCTGTTAGAAGGTGTTGAAGGGAGGTATAGAAGGTTTTGTTCCACTAGTTGAAGCAAGTTTAGCTAGAAACTCAACAATGAGGTTAGCTCCCCTAAAACAGTGAGTTATATCAATATCAACATTCTTTTTCCTTTAAGTGATTTCGATAATAATATTTTCAACTTCCTGCTCCTTGTTATTCAACATGTTCACAATTACTAGAGAGTCTTTTTCCAAGTTGAAGTTGTTAAGACCATTATTATTGCAAGCAATCAAGCCAAATTTAGCAGCCATAGATTATGTGTAAATGGAATTTGTGCTCTAAATACTCCATGAGAAGGCAAAGATGAAATATCCCATGCTATATCTCAATATGCCACCAATCCGAACACTACCATTCTCCATGAAGCTTCCATCGTCATTGATCTTGTAGTTCCTTATCTGTGGTTTCTGCGAAATGATAGGTTAGATAGCTACCTTGAATTTTAGTATTTCAATATTTCTACAAATGGATGGCCAATTTACAGTAATGTTAGGGATATGTAGTTTGGAAAGTTGCTTGGATGTTTCAAATGGTACAATATTCCATATTTTCAAACATTTTCATTCATTCACCAAATTTGCATGTTGTCCGTTCCATTTGAATTTCCCAACATATCATCACCGGAGCCATTTGTAGAAGGAGTTTGTGTACTACATTGTCAGCTTTCATTTTTCATCATTGGCTGCATATTCTTCTGATTGGTCCTGGATTATGGTTGGTACCTAGAGGTCCTAGAATTGGTTTCTATATGTGTTTAATGAAATCCTATCTCCATATCCTACACCATAAACATTTTTTATTAGATTGTCTACAAAATCTAGAGTTAGTATCATTAAAAGAAAGTTTGCTGAGGCAAAGTCTCCAAGATAGAAAAAATAATTTAAATGGAATAGCTTTGTGCCACAGATTGCTCAAAAAAGAATCTTGGTTTTTTGATTTTCTTGTGAGGTGGTAGACATATTTTTTGGATTATTGTCCATCTTCTATGCAGTTCCAGATGGCTTCATCATTTTAATTAAGTGGAGAGACATCAATGTTAGCTATTCCCTCAATAATTTTGTGAGGAAGAATATTTGATAACTTGTCCTCAATCTCCACCATATCTTTATGGCAAGTGTATTAGTGATATCTTGGAGGCTTCTAATGTCCACTCACCCATCATCTTTAGAGAAACAAAGTTTATCCCAAGCACTCCAGTGATACTTTTTTTTTTTTCCAGTACTAGATCCCCAAGAAAATCTAGTCATGTGTTTCTCAATAAGATCAATGATTCTTTTGGGAGGGTTAAGAGTAGCGAGGGTGCATGTTGGAAAAGACTGAAGAACATTCTTTACGAGAACCATCCTTCCACCATATGAAAGCATTTTTCCTTGCCAACTGTTCATTCTTTTTACTACTTTAGTCATTGTGTACACTATTTGTTGGGTTTTAAAAGGTGTGAATGGAAAATGAAGTGTTGCGATTTTTATGAAAAGTTATGACTTTATGAAAAGTTGTGATTTTTATGAAAAGTTGTGACTTTAATGAAAGGTTGTGACCTTACTGAAAGATTTTGAGTTTTCCAAAGGGTTGTGACTTTTCCAGTAAGGCGAACCTTTTCACACTACCCTTTGCTTTCTATAAATTGAGGGATTTCCTCTCATTTTTTTAAAAAAGCCAATTTTTTGAACTTCTTCTACTAATAGTAAATCTAGTATTCTAAGTATACTTTACTATCGTTGAGTGGTTCATTGACACCATGGTTTTAGATATCGATACACTGGTGAGTAAGATCGTTCTATCCTAGTAGGATATATTCCATTAACCTCGGTACTTGAGGAGAATAATTTCCTTAAGGGGACACTATGAATTCAGTGGGCTCGATTTTCTTCTTTAAGAAAAATATTTTGTATATTGTTTCTAATCTTTTTCTGATTCTTTTTTCTCTACTGGTTTTAATTTTCTAGTTTTGAAAATTTTCTTTAAGCGTTGTTGTTTCTTATCAAGTTCTTCAAAGTTTTTGTTGTAAGTATCTCAGGAATACAAGATGAACAACAATCTTAAGGAAATTATTACACTATTGGTATTTCTTATATTTTACTGATTGAGAGAAATAGATCATGGAAGTAGAAGATCAATGCACTATTTCTTCAGAATTCGGTAACTTGTTTAGAAAGATCGAATTGAGAATGTACCAAAAGAATTTGTGGTATTCCAATTAAAGATTACATCATGTAACCTTCTTATTATTTATCTAAGGAGGAATATAGTTTCTAAGAGTTAATTCTTTTTATATTTATCATTTGTAATTTTGGAAAAAGATTTGCAAACCATATGCTTTGCAATGAATTTTTCTTGGCAAATAGTGTTGCCTTTAAAATTCTTTAGTTTGCAGAATGAGAGATGCACATTTTTGTTTGATAAAATAGTATGTCAAAATGTTATAGTTGGAAGGCTATTTGAAAAGAAAAGCATTTTTATGTGATAATCTAAGAATATATTTTATTCTGTTTGGAGAAAAAAAACTTTTGTAGTTTTTTACTCTATGTGAAGTTTGATTGTGTCTGATTGTTGTAGACTATAAACGTTTGTAGTTTTCTACTCTAGATAAATCGGACTATATAATTGGTTTGAAGAGTATGAATACTGAACCTAATAAGTTAGTGTTGTACTTTTGGATTTCTACAAACTTCATTGTTAAATAGAAACAAATTGTACAAAATTTTTTGTCTTTGTTGTTAGCATTTCAAATACTAAGTGATATGTCTAACAGTGATAGGGAAAAAAAAAGACCAGTGACTTAAAGTGTGTGATTTTGTGCCTGCAATAGCCGCCTCTATGAAATGAACTTTGATACTATGTAAAGTTTGTCAAAGAGAATTGAAGCTCTATAACTCTTTCATAGAATAATATTTCCAACAGAGATTTCATGCTGTCATTGAAATTTTTATAGTCTGGTAAAATATGTAGAAAAACTATTTTCAACTATTTGAAAAATATTTTTGAGATCATATTTAAAATGTGGGAGGTTCTTTGATTATGAAAAAGATAACATTAGACCTAGTGTGTAATTTAAATTTGGAGCACCAGATATGAAATTCGATGATACTTTTTTTATTATGTTAAGACCCACAAAAGTCTTGGAGTATATTTGATATTGTGGTCATTGAGTTTAATTTCTTTTTTACTAGTATATAGTATGACTATTATGAAACTACCAAATTATATGTATACTTGTTCAAAATTATTGTGTTCTTTTATGAAAGAGTGTCACTTAAAATGTTGTGATTTTTCATAAAAAGATATGTCTATTAAATGTAACTATTTGTATAGATATGAATATTGGTGAATAGGCATTTGTCATGTTTTGTAAAAGAAGAATTTGAATTATATAGTCTTTATTGGACCTGATGAAACTTTGTTCATGGGTAGTTCTATAACAATCAAATTGAAAGTTATGGAAAGGTCCTTTTGAAAAGGACAATTGACAAGGTGATGACTCTAAACAATGTTTGTATCACACAAAATTGTAAGAAATAGGAACAAATATTTGTGCGAAAAAGCTACCTCGCGAAGAGCTTTGGAAACACAATATTTTTATTTCGTCTTACTTGCTTGAGTCAAACTATTTGTGACATGAACACTTGGGACATGTCAATTACAAAACTTTGTAAGGAAAACTGATCAACTTAGAAGATTTATCTAACTTTGAGTGCAATAAATAAAAATGTCAAGTGTGTGTGGAATCTAAGTATACTGAGCATTATTATAAATATGTTGAAAGGAATTCTAATCCCTTTGAGTTGATTTACACTGACATTTGTGATATGAAGTCAACACCATCTTGTGGAGGGAAAAAGTATCTCTTAACTTTCATTGACAATTGCATTAGAAACGACCATATCTATTTGCTGAATGGAAGGATGGAGCAATAGAAACGTCAAGACAATATAATCTTGAAGTTCAAAATCAGTTGGGAAAAAAGATAAGAAGTGATAGAGATGAAGAGTATAAATATCCTTTTTCAGAAATATGTTTGAAAAGTGGAATTATCCATTAAACTGCTGCTCTATTCACCTCAATCTAATGGAAAACCGAACGTTTAAATAAATGATGGATGCATTACTTATAAGTTTAGGTTTACCATAAAACATGTATGGAGGAACTATCCTTACTGCAAAAGGGAACAACAAAAAGTTCTGTTGTTTCAGAAAGAAAGAAATTTCGTTTGTTCAAGAAACAATCTATTCCACATGAGAAATGGAAAGGAAGGAAATTCAACTTGAAATATTTCAAAGTGTGGGTGTGTCTAGCCAAAGTCCAAGTTCCTATTCCTAAAAGGATTAAAATAGGCCTAAGACTGTGGATTGTAAAATTAGACTTGAGTAGTTTAGTGAACTGTAAAATTAGACTTGAGTAGTCTAGGGTCTAAAAGACCTTGGAAAGAACAAAATGAGGATGTACTTAATAAAGAGATTCAAAGGAATAGTGAATGTCAAAGGACATCTACTACCTTCGTATCTGATTTTGTAAAATTTCCTATGTCTTCTATGGACTCATCCTTTTGGAAAGATGGTGTTAATAGTGAGATTGATTTAATCTTGAGCAATCCTATTGGAAGTGTACAACCTGGAAAATCAGTAGGCTACACTAGAGTCTCATTGTGTGGGTTGGTATGACTTCAAGTTGGTGTCTAGGTTGAATTAGAGCTAATGTGAGGTTTTATGTAATGATGTTTAAGACTAAACTACAGCTAAAATGGTAGAGGTAAACACCTAGGATGAAGGTAAGGACCTAAACTACCTAGGAAGGGTGAAAGAGAACTTGTTCATTTTTGGACTTAGTTGGCAATTGCGCAGTATGTTCGCCCAAGTGACTTGGTGTTGCCCCCAAGTGACTTGGTGATGCACCAAAGTGCACTTGGGGTCACCTAGTGGGCTATCCCCTTTGACCAAAATTCTGGAACAAAGGGCGAGATAGGTCATGGGTTGCCAATTGGGTTGGCGATTCGTACATTGACCCTCCCCATCGCCTAGTGAGCTGCCCATTTAGGGAGCTTACTTGAATTTTGGGCGAGCCAAGGGCTCATTAGGCTAGTCACCTAGTGCCCTTGGAGAGCCAAGGGTGCCAAAGGGCGAGCTCCAGCGTGAGGAAGGTAAGTTTTTGTAGTTTATGTAAGGGTTTTTAAGTAATCTTTCCAAAACCTAAACCAACACTTTCCCACTCTTTTCCTAACAAGTATATATACTTTTTAAGGTAAAATTCCTTCAATTTAGTTAATCCCATTTAATAAAAAGAAGAAATCCAAGAGCATCATCATTCTCTAAAAAATTCTCTCTCTAGACTCAAGAAGAAGAAGACATTGGAGCTAGGGTTGCTAGAGTTTCAAGGTTCTTCCCCAAAATTCTTGGAGTTCCTTAGACAAGGTATGTATGCTTTTCATTCTTGGTTAGCTTTCACCAAGAAGCCCCTTCAACTATGTTTTCAAATTCCCCAAATTTAGAGTTTTCAAATCTAGTCATGGGTCTTCTTCCAAAACGAATTAAAATGTTTAATTAAGGTTTATTGTGGTTGATTAAGATGATTTATGATTGAATTAATGGAGTATTGTTGGATTTTGATGAAAATCTCCCTTGCACCCATGATTTCCCCTTCTTCCTAAATTGTGAACTAGGGTATGACTTGATTGATCATGCAAGCTTGTCCATTGATTATGTCTATGTTTATTATGTTGTTAAATCCTAGAATTCCCCTATCTAACTTAGTAATTCTAGAAGTTAGGGTTGATCTTGATTGTTAACCTTGAAGAACAAATTGGGGGTTAGATGTGAACCTCTAAGATTGATGAAATTCTTGGTGAATTGCCTTATATTAGATCACCTAGACATCAATTGATTATGAATGAATCTTGTAGACAAGAAATAACTTTATTAGGTCTTAGGTGATGGATCATGTTGTAGTAGTATTGAAATTTAGGTTACTTGATGCTATATGTCTATAATTGAGTAAGTAGTTAAGTTTACCTTGAGAGTTAGATTCATATGATTATCATGGTAGGCATGGCTTGAGGGTAAGGCTCATAATATGAAGATGATTTTTAAGGCTTAAACGGTAAAAGCTAATATGACTAGGTCAAGGATGCTTAGACTTAAAGAAGGAAGCTATTATGTATGTTGAGTTGTATATGACATGATTGTGAAAAGACTTAACCCACATGACCTATAATATGATCACATGAGTTTATGCCTGAAATAAATGGATTACTTGAATCATGGTTGTATCTATGTTATATATGTTGGATGCTAGATGTGGTTACTCAATATGATCCTTGAATGCAATATATATGAATTATGTATGATTGTGGCATTATGTACATGCTTATGAACACTTGAGAAGGAAGTGTCTATGATGATAATGTATCTATGGTGTTGATTGAAAGGTTAGTTCTCAGATGCACCTTTATATACTATTATGCAGGAAATGTACATGACCATGTTGATCCACTTGAAAGGTGGAGGTGTTTAGTTATTGTGTATATTGTGGTATTGATGAAAGATCCTTCTTTATTATACCCCTATACATGGCTATGTATGATATGTTATGACTATGGTTGTATTGTTGTGTTGAATGAAAGCTAATTCTCATGAAAACACTATGAATGATAATGTGAAAGGTTTACTCACTTATTGATGGTTCTAAAGTGAAAGGATATTCTCACTTAATGAATCTTTGAGCTATTATGATGTATATTGGTTTGAGTGCCTAGTGCATTCTTTCACTAACCTAAACTTAAGTAAAGACTTAATGTAACTTTTAAAGGGAATTATTCTTAGCACTGAGCGGATATGAAAGTGAGATGGGAGGCTTTTATGTTTAGCAAGTCCGGCTTTCCAATGTATGTTATCTCATGGGATGGAAAACTTCTACGTTTAGTAAGTCTGGGTTTCTAGTATCAATCCCCATATCCCATAACTATGTGCCCACATAGGTATTAGCTAGTGGATCCACCTAAAAGCTATTATGTACGTTCTACCTTAGGCAAGTAGGACACCCTCTTTTCGGTGTGGGGGTAGAACACCGGATTCCAGGTAGCTCACATGGTCTATGTCAGTTAAGGCTATTATCCCTAAATGATACGAATACAAGCTATAATAAAAACATGGACTCTAATTATGATTTCTTAAGAGGTACTACTTGGTATGAGTTAGGTTATAGGACTTTACTCATACATTTCACAAGTGGACTTTAAGAGGGATTATGGTTAGGTCCTCTTATGTAATGAAGACTTTCAAATTATGTATGTGTGCTATGAATGAATGTTAAGGTTGGCTTTACTTATTACAAGTTATGATGATGAATGTCTCCTTACTTATGTATGTTGGTTATGAATGAATTAAAAGTAAGACATGTATATTGTTTGTGGTCTAAATGTGATACTTGGCATTTGGTAGGGTTATGGGACCTTACCTTTGCATTGCACTAGTATGACTTTAGGTTGCATATATATGGCGCGAACTTATGTTATGCATGATCATGGTAGCCTAAAAGTGAGACTTAGTGTAGATAGGATTATGGGATCCTAGCTATGCATTGCACAAGTTTAGCTTAGGGTTGCTCATGTGATAGTTCTATATGATGATATGATCTTGTTATGTAATTATGCATGTTAACTATATGTTTTGAAGATTTGAGTATGCATTGTATTGTGTTTGAGACTATGCTTGTAATATTGATGATATCCTTTATGTTATGACGAATTGTGCATAGTTTGTCCTATGAACTACTTTCTCCAACTAGTTCAAAGAGGATATTCAAAACTGGCATGAAGCATGGTTTTAAAAAAAATGTCCGTTTTATGCATGTTTTAAGGATTTTCTTGCATGGATTCTATACTTAGTACATTTTGTACTAACCCATATTTCTACATTTTCTATAAGTGTAGGCTTTGGAGATATTGGATTCCATCCTCGTGGCTAGGACCTTTGTAGATCAAGAAGAAGAAGATTGGTGAGTCCTCATAGTATTTGAGGACTTGACCATATGTCTGTTTTATGTTGTTCTTTTATGTTTTAAATTTATTAAAGGGTCGTGTCCCTAAGATTGTATTAAAGAGTTTTAATTCTATGTTATAGATGGTTTGAGACATAGTGTCATAGACTTTCTCACATTTTATAAAGACTTCGATTGTAAAGAAAAGATTTCAATTTTCCGCATTTTTCCTATGTTCTTATGTCATGATATGCTAAGGTCTTGTATGAGACCCCTTCGGGGTCAAGTACGTTGTGTTACGACTAGGGGACGCTCTTGGGTCGTGACAAGAAGTTTGTTGATCTTCCTTCGAGAAATTAACCTTTAAGATTAAAATTGATATTGAAAAGGAAAATGAAAGTTGATTGAACTATTGACAAATATAAGGCTAGACTTGTAGTCAAAGGGTATAGACAAAAGGAGGTCTCGATTACTTTGATACGTACAATCCAGTAACAAGGATAACATCTATTAGGGTGTTGATAGCACTAGCAGTCGTGCATGATCTTGAAACCCATAAAATGGATGTTAAGACAACCTTCTTAAATGAAGTGTTGGAGAAAGAAATTTACATGGAACAACCCAAGGGTTTTGTGGTTCCTGGTAAAGAAAAGAAAGTTTGCAAACTTGTTAAGGCACTTTATGGACTAAAACAAGAACCCAAACAATGACATAAGAAATTTGACCAAACTATGTTGGCAAATGGATTTAAGAATGATGGAAGTGATAAATGCGTTTACATTCAAATCACAAGGTCATTGTTTGTTTGTATATTGGTGATATGTTGATCATCAGTAGAGACACTTATGACATAAATGTTACTAAACATATGCTAGAAAGCAACTTTGATATGAAAGATCTTGGAGTTGCTTATGCGATCTTAGGTATAAGAATCCTTGAAACTCCATAATGTTTAGCATTGTCACGGTCTCATTGCATTGAAAAGGTACTTGACTAGTTCAAACATTTGGATTTGAATATTGTCAAGACTCCAATAAGTGTGAACTTTGCATTTCAAAAGAGTGAAGGTGACTCACAATTGGATTATGCTAGAGTATTGGGATGTATGATGTATATCATGAAGTGTACGCGATCATATATAGCATACGCTATTGATAAACTGAGTTGGTTCACGAGTGACCCCAATCGAACTCATTGGATGACAATGAAATTAGTTTTGGGGTATGTAAAACATACTAAAAACTATATCTTGCATTATAACAAATATCTAGCAGTATTGAAAGGATATAGTGATGCAAATTGGATCACTGAGATCAAAAGAAGTAAAATCCACGAGTGGATATGCATTAACTCTTAGTAGAGGAGCAGTCTCTTGGAAATTTTCCAAAAAGACATGTATCGCTAGCTCTACAATGATCTCTGAGCTAGGTGCTCTAGATAAGGACGGTGACTAAGTTGAAAGACTCCAAAATTTCTTGATAGATATTCTTTTTTCACCCAAACCATTAGCATCAATATGCATATACTTTGATAGTCAAGATGCAATAGGTAGGACGTGGAGCATGATGTATAACAGAAAGTTTCGTCATATAAGACATAGACATAATACCATCAGAAAACTACTCTCTAGTGGAAATATCACAATTGACTATGTAAAGTCAAGGGATTATGTGTCGGATCCACTTACAAAAAGGCCTAACTAGAGAGAAAGTTGAAAGATCATCTAAGGGAATGGGTTTAGGCTTAGGACAAGTCATCATGGCGGTAATTCTACCTAGCAGAGTGGAGATCCCAAGAGTTAGGTTCAAGGAGAAAAGCAAAGTTGTGACTGACGGTTCGACATTGTCAACCAACTTAATCCATTCTCATGATGAAGAGAATGCTCAGGGACAAGGATACAACATTAAGGCTTGTTAATAAGTTAACAAAGCTTAAAGTTTTTAATCATTTACTAAGTTTGACTAGTTTGACCAAATAGTGTATCTATGCGATAACAATATTAGAAATCACCTATGTGAGTGTGAAGTGTAAGCTGCTTCAAAGAGGATGATTGGCAAAAGCCCATCTCTCTATACATTCATGAAACTAGGAGGTGTTTATGCTGCTATGAACACAACCATCAAAACCATAAACATTAAAGGGTTGATTGTGTGGCATATGGTTGTCTATGTATACACCAAAGCTTGACGGTTCAAAGATATCAAATCTACCGAATGACCGAGTATATCCGACATATGTTCACTATGAAAAATTCAATGGGAAACCTACTTATCTAGATGCAGTTAATTCTTGCTTGTAAAGTCCACACACTTGTTCGTTTATATTTTCTTGGAGTCATTCCCAATTCATGGGGTGGGGGGGGGGATTGTAGGGTTTTAAAAGGTGTGAATGGAAAATGAAGAGTTGCAACTTTTATGAAAAGTTGTGACTTTTTTGTAAAGTTGTGAGTTTTATTAAAAGTTGTGTCTTCTATGAAAAGTTGTAACTTTTATGAAAAGTTGTGTCTTTTATGAAAAGTTGTGACTTTTATGAAAAGTTGTGACTTATATGAAAAGTTGTGTCTTTTATGAAAAGTTGTGACTTTTATGAAAAGTTGTGACTTTTATGAAAGTTTGTAACCTTTCTGAAAGATTGTGACTTTTCCAAAGGATTGTGACCCTTCCGTTAATGCATAATAGGAACCT
Source organism: Solanum pinnatisectum (assembly GCA_035578085.1). Lineage (NCBI taxonomy): Eukaryota > Viridiplantae > Streptophyta > Magnoliopsida > Solanales > Solanaceae > Solanum > Solanum pinnatisectum. The sequence continues at coordinate 25,001,920 of CM069087.1, forward strand.
TTTTCACACTACCCTTTATTTTCTACAAATTGAGAGATTTCCTCTCATTTAAACAAAACAATTTTTCTGGACTTCTTCTACTACTACTAAATCTAGTATTCTAAGTGTACTTTACTGCCGTTGAGTGGTTCGCTAACACCGTGGTTTTAGGTACCTATACATCGGTGAGTAAGATCGTTCTATCATAGGAGGATATATTCCATTAACCTCGAGTACTTGAGGGGAATAATTTCCTCAGGGGGACATTGTGCATTCAGTGGGCTTGATTGTCTTCTTTAAGAAAAATATTTTGTATATTGTTTCTAATCTGTTTCTAATTCTATTTTCTCTACTGGCTTTAATTTTCTAGTTTTGAAAATGCTCTTTAAACTTTGTTGTATATTATCATGTTCTTCAATGTTTTCATTCTAAGTATTGTAGGAATAAAAGATGAACAACAATATTGTTGGGTTTTAAAAGGGGTGAATGAAAAATGAGGAGTTGTGACTTTGAAGAAAAATTGTGACTTTTATGAAAAGTTGTGACTTTTATAAAAGGTTGTGACATTTTCGAAAGATTGTGACTTTTCTAAAGGTCTGTAACCTTTCCGGTAAGGCACAATATGAACCTTTTCACACTACCCTTTGTTTTCTATAAATTGAGGGATTTCCTCTCCTTTTAAGAGAACCAATTTTCTGGACTTCTTCTACTACTACTAAATATAGTATTCGAAGTGTACTTTACACCGTGGTTTTAGGTACCGATACACTGGTGGGTAATATCGTTCTATCCTGGGAGAATATATTCCATTAACCTCGGGTACTTGAGGGGAATAATTTCCTTAAGGGGACACTGTGCATTCAGTGAAAAATGTTTTGCATATTGTTTTTAATCTCTTTCTGATTCTATTTTCTCTAATGGTTTTTATTTTCTAGTTTTGAAAATAGTCTTTAAACTTTGTTGTTTCTTATCAAGTTCTTCATAGTTTTTTTTTCTAAGGATCTTAGGAATACAAGATGAAAAAAAATGTTAACAATTCGTTTTCTTCCTACATGAATAGGACACCCCAAGTAAGTATGAGGATATACTTTATCTAGAAAGCCAATGCAATTTCATGGTATGTTAATCCTATAAGGACTAGTTTTAGAGAAAGTGAGGAAGAAACTTTTGTCTTTATTAATGAATTGCCCTGATTCTTTCTCATAGTTTTAAATTTGTGTCATAATCATCTTGACAGTACGTGATTTTCCATTTCTAAAGATGACTATGTCATCAGTATAGGGTAAATGATTTATTTTGGGGCCTTTGTTAGTCATTGAGAATGGTATGAAATCTTCCTTTTCATTGAGAGCAATGAGGGATCTTGAGAGAACATCATCTGCAAGAATAAATAAAGAGGGTGAGAGATGGTCTCCTTGTTTAAAGCTTTGAGATGAAGAGAAAAAACCACGCCGAGTACCGTTAATAATTATTTAGTGAAAACAATAAGAGATAATTATCTTAATCATATTAATCCAAAAAGTATTGAAGCCAAATATGTCCAGAACCTTATAAAGAAAATTCCACGTAAACCTATGATAGGCTTTAGCCATATCTAATTTAATAAAAATGTTACTTCTTTGGAAATATCATGGATAATTTCCTGAGCAATCATCACATTCCATATAATAAGTTTGATAGAAACATCCATTGAAGCCATCAAGACCAACACACCTATCCTTGCTCATAATGAACATGGCCTCTTGGACCTCTTTTTCATATAGAATCTTGGTCAAAATCTCATTATCATCATTGGTGATAATCTTTTGTATACAATTAGTAATACGTCTGTTGCTAGTTGTTTGATGGAGGTTGACAAAACTCTTGAAATGTTTAATGGAAACCCTTGCTATTTTGACAATTAGTTAGATCAGACGCCAATTATGAAGTATAAAGTTGTCAGTAAAATGAAAGGAACAATGTGTTTTACTGATTGTAGACTAAGTATATATAGATTCTATAAAACTTCTATAGCCTAGAGATAAACTAAGAAAAAAGTAAGACTATGTATCACCTAAATACGAAGAGGAAGTTACAATAGAGTCCTAAAGAGAAGGCACAATTAAATTTGATCCACTATTATGCCCCCACAAGATGATGGTGTCTTTGGTGGTGTCAACAACATCCAACTTGGAAAATTGCCGAACAAAAGACTCTTTGGGAAGAGCTTGATCAGCTGAGTGAAGGTGGTGAATTTAAATATCCTTGTTCTGAACTTGCTCACGAACAAAGTGAAAATCAATGCGACATGATTCATCCTACTAAGGAAAACCAGATCGGAACAAATGTAAGTGGTGCTTATGTTGTCACAGAAAACCTGTAGAACTTCCTTAAGTGAAAGCAATGTTCATGAAGAAGATTTGTGTGGAAGTTGGTTTCTATAACAGTAGTAGCCACAACTCTATACTCGGCCTCTGTATAGAGTGGAGCTACGAAGCATTATTTCTTGAAGGACCAGGAAATTGTTATGTTGCTAAGGAAAGTAATATAGACAGTGGTAGAAGTGCGGTCATTTAGATCACCATCCCAATCTAAATTATAATAAATAACCAAATGGGAAGATGGAGCTTTGACAATATGTACGCTATATTGGCAGGTGTGACGAAGATAATGATGTAAATGCTTGACAGCTTTCTAGTGAGAATGACGTGGAATGTGCATAAATTTAGAGTGCTTGCTAATTGTAAAGGCAATATAAGGACATATAAAGTATAAATAGTTCAACTATCCAATTACCCGCCTATAAAGAGTACCATAAACCGATGGAGCATTCACTGAAGCTGTCAAAATGGTAGTGGAGATCATAAATGTAGGAGCTCCTTTCCTGCCTAAAATGCAGCCATCATCTAAAATCAAAAATATACTTTTGCTAGGACAAAAGAAGACCTGCAATAGAAGAGATAACTTCAACATCCAAAAAATTATGGAGTTGTCCAAGGTCTTTTAAGGAGAAACAAGTGGAAAAACCATCTATTATATGACGAACCCTAAGAATCTGATTTTCAGTGATGATTATATCATCCACATAGATAAGAACATAAACAGTGAATCCAAAATTATGCAAAATAAATAAAGAAGAATCAGATTGGGAGTTGACAAACCCAACAGTTAGCAAATAATTTTTGAGCTCATTGTACCAAGCTTGGGGACCTGTTTCAAGCCATAGATTGGCTTACTCAACTTGCAGATATGGGTGATACACTCAAATTACACCTCCCTAAAGAAGTATAATTGTTCGTTGTCAAATAAAGAACCCAACTTGTAGGTTGGGGTCAATCCCACGAGGAATATGGTTCAGACTTAAACTTAACCCATTATTATATCCATTTAGCCAAACTATTTCCGAAACAAGTAAATAAAGGGGGGGGGGGTTTGTTGTAAGCAAGTAACAATTTGTTGATTTAGTAACAAGTAAGATTCAACTTTTAATTATCAATATAAGAAAGAAACTAGGGTGTATATGTTCCCTACAAGCTCTTAACGCAGTAATCCTAATAATAGTAATCCTGTACTAGTGTTTTAATGCAAAGTTGGTAAGTTAGGTATCCCTAAGTGATTGGTCCTCCAAAGAGGGAATTTCACTACGCACCTTGGTCCGGCTACGAGTGTATACTTTACTAACCCTTTCCTTTACCTCAGATTAGACATCACATCAATGTATGACTTAGTTTCACCCTCGCACAAATTGACATTAGACAATTAGATATCATCTATTAAATCTCTGTTGTTAATTCTTTTCTCATTAACTACTTCCTTGGTCCGGCAAGTAGCAATGAGGTGAGTTCTAACGTTGCGCACCATTAAGAAGACTTCTAAGTGAAAGAATTAACAATACATGCATAAATACTATTTAAGAATTACTTAATTATTATTCATACTTTGTTAATTTCTCATGGTTCCCACAACCCTAGTTGTGGATTTAGCTACTAATGCTTGAAAGAATACAATTCATATTTTGATAAAAAAGAATTCCTGAACTTACAAGTAGAATTGATGAAACCCAAAATCTCCAATTGAATTTCAAAGTGAAAATCTTATAAAAAGAAATCCGAAAATCAAATTGCTAAAATTTGCCAGTTAATTCCAAACAACACCAAGAACTAAAAGTATACAATAATGTCTAACCCCCCCCCCCCAAAATACGAGGTTTATATCCCCTATTTATAGAAAACAAGTCCAAAAAAAGGAACCAAAATAAGGAAATAAGTTGTCTGGACACGGTTTCTGTCAACAACACGACCTACGGACTGTGGATCGACCTACTGTCCATAGGTCACCCTCTGTGGTTCAACAGTTAGAAAGTTTTCATTAGGTACTGGAACCTTCACTCACAAATCATCAATGACGGACGTGAAGGAAGGATCGTGGGTCGACCTACGGTACGTCATCTTGTTCCATGGTTCCACACTTGTCAGGCTTCCTTGATGGTCCACCTAAGATACACCACCTACGGTCTATCCTGGCACTCTGTGGTTTGAGTTACTGGAAATCATCTCCCAGGCCAAGACCTACGGCTGCCTATCCACGGTCGATCGATAGACCTATGGTTCGTGGATGGCACCGTCGCTGGCTACTTCAACACTTTTCAGCTCGAAATCTTCATCAACCGCCTCTAAGCATAGTTTTTGCAAACATAATACAAAACACATTATTTTTAATATAATATAGCCCTAGACACACACAACTTCTAAGTAAAATGCATCAAAAATACCGTAAACTCATGGTATATCAATACCCTTAACTGAAACTTGTTGTTTGTGCTCAAGCGATACACTAAAACTCTAAAAGACACTTATGTAAAAGCAGACATATAAACTGAAGCAATCAAATGGCCTTTTCAACCTATTCCATTTCCTTAGTGCAAATCTTTTCCTTTAGACTCAACTAGCTAATTCATACGGATCAAAACATGACATAGATTGACCAACAGACATCATAACATATCCTTTTCACAATCACCAAGGTATCAATTCTCCAATAATGTAACTAGTGCCTCACTTCAAACAAAATCCTTTTTCACACACAATAGATATGACTTTCAAGTTTTAGGATTTGTTGAACACTCACGCTCAGAAGTGACTTCAAGTACAATTAGTACTCAATACCATAGGCTTGCCCTTATTTTCACTGCTTAGACTCTCCAAACTAGTTGCTAGGATTAGTATAGGACTTTCTTAGCTTGTAACATTGGCTCAGGGTCAGGTATGGTACATTTTGGTACTTTTTAATGACTTTCTGCCCTCCTTGACATTACATTGGCTTTTTACCTCTTTTCTCAACCTATTCTTAACATCTTTTCATTTTATTTTCTTTTCCTTGACTCTCTTCAACATTTATGTGACTTTTGACTTTATAGCTCCTATTTTTCACTTTTTTCTTTTTCTTTCACATTATTTTTCTTTATTTCTTTCAGGATTTTTGTTATTCATCATTTTTGCTTCTTTTGCATAAAGTCACATCTTTTTCTATCTTTTCTGTTTCTCTTTTCAACACAAAACTCTTTTCATACCCTTTTTCTTTCGGTTTCCTTTTTCACAGCCACCCTCAACTTATGTGTTTAACATGAGTTGAGGTGCATAATATCCGATATTAGACCAGGGCCGAGATCAAGGTAACTTTTTAAATTAGCAACCCTCAAGTTAGTCTTTTGGCCTAAGTCAAGGTGCACATGTTAAAGGAGGGACCGGGGCCCAAACAATTATTTTAGGGAACGTGAGTTAAGTGAACTTAAAAAAGTGGTCTATATTAGGCTCAAACCTTTGGATCAAAAGGAACATTTATTTCATTTGGTTTGCTCATTTTAGGCTTGAGTGGACTTATTTGAATAAGGGCCTATGATCATTTCCAAACTTCTAGCCTAGATTATCTTAGCAAGACCAACGGGGCAACTTCTAGATTGACACACATTTTATGAACATTCAAGCTTTTCTCACACACACTTGTCACATTGTTTCATTATAATATTATTTGATTACCCAGTTCTAGTTTTAACTTAAGTCATGAGGTCTAATCGGTTCCTTATCATGTCATATTGAGATCCCGCACATTTAACTTATCAAGCCTAAAGATCTAGCACATTTCAAAAATATTGGATGGGAATCATTTTCATGCTTTTTATGCAATCATGCTTTCGTTCTTCTACTTATTTCTACACATACATTCCTAAACATGCCGGTTAAACAAATTAAAACAGTCTATTGGGGAAAAAGAACAGAGGCAAGAAAACCCCAAGAGAGGATTATGAGTTGGGTTACTCAGACTTCACCCTATCACTCAAAATCCATTTACCCTACCCCCAACAAAATAAGGTGCAATTGTCCCCAATGCACAAAAATCAAAAGTAAAACATAAGGTGAAGCAAACCTGTGGCACATATGCACCGAAACCTCTCAAGAAGCAGGTGGTTCTAGTTTCCCAGAGCCCGCGGATCAATACTAGGAACGCCATCAGTAGCGCTCCCATCAACTATCCTAGCACCCTCAGTAGTGCTCAAATTGCCGGATGGGCCAATATCCACCTCACGAACCCGCTGTTGTCTCAACTCCTCATCCAGTATAGACACCCTCTAAGCCTCCTCAAACTGCTGGTGCTCCTTCTTTCTTAATCGACGAGCTTCCTTAGTGTCAGTAGTGCGGTCGGAGCAGGGAGCTTCCCAGCAGTGTAGGAAGAGTTTGGTGGCAGCATGGTATCGCTAAATAAGGCAGTCATCACCACCTAATCCTCCGACACTGTAGGGGAAGACTTTGGTACCTCAGTAGCAGGGGCTAGTAGGGCAGCAACAACATCACAGAGACTAGCCAACTCTATCTAAAAAGTGGTCACATTAATGGCCGGGGTTGCTGACCTCTCCAGGACTCTCAACTTAAAGGCATCCAGGCACTTATGAACGGCCTGAACCTTCTGATCCATCATTTTCTCCATCCTCACCTCAGACTCCTCTATAGAACGCTGCACTAATGGCTTCACATGCTGAAGCAGAGTGGCTATTTATGCCTCCAGCTTCTGGACACGGGCTAGAGAAATGGCTGTGAACCCTGAATAGGGAGTGGCTCAGGATGAACTAGGGGCCTGATCGATGGCCGGAGATGGTGGAGCCTAAGTGTTTGCTGTAGTGGCCAGAATGGTGGTGTTGTCGGCCTATATGCATCTGCTTAACATCTACATAAAGATTGTCACCCAAGGGTGGTACCTCAACCTGTGGCTCTCTCCGAGGTGCAGCAAGGTTGTCATAATCCTGAATGAGGTCAATTTATAGAGTCTTGGTCACATCAACCAATCGGTCACAATGCCAAACGGGAACAGAAGTATCCCTGAAAAGCTGAAAAATAAGGCATGGGAAGGGTGGGGTGTTGGTGGCCTTAAATGCCCTCTCGTGGATCTTTGTGATAATGATGTGGGCGACATCAATCTCCAACGCCGCCATAACGATTGCCAGCATCACGACCCGGTCTCATGTAACCACATTGCCTGTTTAAGTCGGGGATAGTTAATTCTGGACCAACAACCAGAAGAACTTTGAAGCGAAGCTCAGTGTAGCCTTCTTGACATCCAGGATAGGAGTCCGAACCCAATCAGACCGCTCCTCATTTGCATCAATATGACATGCTAGCCACTTCATAAAGGCCTACCTCTACTCAGCATCTTTGGAAGAACTCACTCTAGATAACGCCCATCTTGTATTCATACTATGTTGTATTGATGGGTAGAATGTGGGCTGGGTCGTATATGAATCTACAAATCATGACCTCTGAGATGTCGAATGTGTAACCTCGGACTAATATGGACTGAAGTGGAGGCTCAGCAACAGGCTTGGCCCATTTAGATATTGAATTCTAGACAGTGGTAACATAGGAGGCATAAAACTCTCTAGCTATCTCCTCAATGTATTTCCCAGGGCTCTGTGCCATCCACTCACATCACTGATGCTGGAAGAGCTCCTCAATGGCTGGTGTAGTATGGAGCCTGCCCGTGAGGACCCTACGCTCCTCACTCATGATCCTGGCCATCCTCTGGTGCTCATTAAATAATGTGTCATTCTCATAAATTTGATACTGGCCGGGGACATACCATCTATTCGGCTCATCTACCTTGGGAGCAGGCTCAACGCTAGTAGGTGCAGCACTGTCATTTAAGCTATCGGCATCTGAAAAAGAGGCGGTACTATCGCTAAGACTAGAGCCGTAATGAGACTCTAAGCTAGCCTGTGCTCCGATCTGTATGGCCCCCTCCTCAGATTGGGGGACAGTTACCTCGTCAGAGCTAACCTGCTGGGCTCTATTCCTGGTAGTGCAAGGGGTCGTGGGAGAGACCCTGGTGGTAGGTGGAATGTAGTCCGTATCACTCTCCACCTCGATTATATGTTTGGAGGAGGCAACTGACTTGGACTTGGTCCCTCTTGCGTAGGTCTAAGCTTGCTTTTGAGCCATGGTATCTGTGGAAGCTAAGTTAGTACCCAAACAAGGCAATAAAACACATGGAAGAATTTTATAACAAGAAATGGACCCAAACAAAAACTAAAAAAAATTATGGACAGTAGTTGGACAGGTGACACACGGTGGGTACCTACAGTCCATCGATGGAACGAAGGCCCGTGGTCCCCTTCGTAGGTCAAAGTACCTAAAATAGGGTCTGTAATGTGGGAACCACGGATATGCAGAATGGTCTGTCGAATGAACGACAGATCGTAGTCCATACTGTGGTTCAACACTTGTACAAAATCTGTGTGCAACTGACCCATGGACCTTGACCTACGGTCCATAGGGTGACCCACGATTGTGGATTGGAGACGTGGGTCAGTTCTATTCTAGGTTTCAGACATTGACTCACACTTTATGCCTTATTTCAATAATTACACAATCAAACTAGGCCTACACTTGTATTTCGACATATATTTTGGTAATTCATCATCCCTAGGTTTTTAATTAGTCAATTTCATTCACATTTACACACAACCATTTAACAAGCCTAAGTCAAAACTTCCAATTTTGACCCATGACCAATTTATGTGAATTAAATCTATAACACACTCACATATTATCATTCCAAGGGTGTTTCTAACTATATTTCAACATTTAAATTGGAGATTAACAACCCGAGGTCAAGTTCCAACTTCATGATTTCATAGTTTAGAAAATGAACATCAATCTCAAAGTTATGATGAAATCGTTTACCTTACAAGTAATGAAGTGGGTGAGTGTGTTAGTGCAATGAACTTCTTGAATCTCTTTACTAGCCTTTAACACCAAACCTGGATTGTGAAACTGTAGGGGAAGAGAATGGGAGTGATGGAATGCTTTGGGAGAGGATAAGCGATTTATGGGATATGTGAAATTGATTGGGAGAGTGATATGGGGGTTATGAATGGTTGATTTTGGGGATTTAGAAGGTTAAAAATGTTTGGGGGGGAGGGAGAATATGGATGTGGGAAGTGTTTAAAATTTAAGGGGTTATATTAGAAGGGGTCCGGGTTGGGTCAGGCAGAAACCCTAGGTTGGACCCACGAGACCCCGTCAATGGTCCGTGGGCCGACCTATGGACCGTGGGTTGGGTCCATAGGTCACTCTGACACTTAGAAAATTAGAGACTTACCTGGATCTATGGACGCCATCCACGGTCCGTGGATTAATCAATGGACCATCAATGGGGTCCGTAGTCCATTGCACAGCTATTTTCAACAGATTTTGCTTGTCGTCCCTACGCATATAGCAATCATTAGGACTTTCTTTTTATATTTTCTGGACACTTTTTAGACACGGACCCTATTCTATATCTAGCCAACACTAATATAAAAATAAAACACCTATCTAAAAAGCTACAAAAAATCAAAATAAAAAAAGAAAACTCCTATATCAAAAAGAAAACCTATAGTTGGGTAGAGTGTACATCTTGGGTTGCCTCCCAAGCAGCGCTTCGTTTAACATTGCAGCACGATGCAGACACCTTGATTACTCAGACTTCATCAAGATAATAGGCCTCAATCACTTCTTGCACACTCTCCGATTTTCCCATGAACTTCATCCTCTACCCGTTCACTTTGAACCTTGTTCTCTCCTTGTTCTAGAGCTTGACTTCTCCATGTGGAAATAATTATGTCAGTCTAAATGGCCCAATCCACTTGGACTTGAGCTTTTCAGGAAACAAGCGCAACCTTGAGTTGAATAAAAGCACCATATCACCCATAACAAATTCATGCTTTTTAATCTTTTGATCATGATACTTCTTCATCTTCTCCTTGTACAAGGGGCAAATTTCATATGATTTTAGGCAAAACTCATCAAGCTCATTCATATCCATTAGCCTTTGACTCGATGCGGTGCCCCAATCAAAATTCAGCTTCTTTTTAGCCCTTATTGCTTTATGCTCTAGCTCTACAGGCAAATGACATGACTTCCCATATATAAGTTGGTAGGGGGACACACCTATAGGAGTCTTGAATGCGGTACGATAGGCCCATAGAGCAACATCAAGCCTTCTTGACCAATCAGTTCTATTGGCGTTCAGAGTCTTTGCAAGGATTTGCTTTATCTCTCTATTTGACACCTCAACTTGCCCACTAGACTGCAGATGGTAAGGAGTGGCTACATTGTGATGAACTCCATATTTCTCTAGTAATGCCTTGAACAACTTATTACAAAAGTGAGAACCTCCATCGCTGATAATCACACTAGGTGTACCAAATCTGGAGAAGTGACTCTTTTCAAGAATACAGTGACACTCTTTTCCTCATTATTTGAAAGTGCAATTGCTTCCACCCATTTCGATACATAGTCAACCGCAACATGAATATACTTCAGCCCATGTGAACTCACAAACGGACCCATGAAGTCAAGGCCCTAAACATAAAATAACTCATTCACAAATATCAAATTCATAGGTAGCTCTTGCCTCTTTGAAATTCCTCCTTCTCTTTGGCAATGGTCAGAAGAGTTGGTGAAATCATGAGCATCTTGGTGGATGGTAGGCCAGTAATGCCCATAGTACAAGATTTTATGAGCAATACGAATACAACTATAATGCCCACAGATAGGCGATGAATGACATGCCTCTAGTATACTCATCATCTCAACCTCGGGTGCACAACGATGAATAATCCCATCAGCACAAATACGAAACAGGCAAGGATCATCCCAAAAGAACTTCTTCACATCATGCATAAACTTTTTCCTTTGGCGAAATGACAAATCTGATGGAACCAAATCGCTTGCCAAGTAGTTAGCAAAATTTGCAAACTAAGGGATTCGATCATAAGAAGCAGCCAATAATTTTCATCTAGGAATATATCATTAATCTCAACCCATCTCTTAACTTGAGCATAAATTCCTTCTCTAATCTGGATAAATGGTCGGCAACCTGATTTTCTATCCCCTTTCTATCCTTCACCTTAAAATCAAACTCTTGCAGCAACAATACACATCTAATCAACCTCGGTTTTAAATCCTTTTTATCCATCAATTACCTCATGCATAATGTGCAGTATGCACTATGACCTTAGTACCAAGCAAGTAGGATCAAAATTTCTCGAATGTGAAAACCACAGTAAGGAGTTCATGTTCAATCACCGTATAGTTCTTTTGAGCCTTTGTTTAGAGCTTTGCAGGCATAGTAAATTGGATGAAAAATCTTCTCTTGCCTTTTTTCCAATGCCACACCAAGCGCCACCCCACTTGCATCACATATCACCTCACTTGATCCTGAGCCAGAGGCCCCCAAAGGAGCCATCATGTTTGACGATTCAGAAATGCAGAATTGAAAAGACCATGCAATCGCCAGGGCTAGCACTCCGGAGCAGCCCAATCCTTTGAGAAAAAAGGAAAGAGCCTTACCACCCAGAGATAAAGCTAGCCTTTCAAGAAAGCCCCAATAGAACTCAAAAGAGCCTAGTAGAAAATAGAGAGAGTAGAAGGCAGCAAGCAAGAAGCTAGAAAAAAGGCAAAATAATAAGACACTCGATAAGAAAAAATTGGAATTTGATCTTGGAAATAGGAGAAAAAAGCTCATCATAACCGTGAAAGTCATTCTAAAAAGGCTCATCATAGCCCTTTTTGCGACTCGACTCAAGCTCATCATACATAATTCAATTTCCTCTTCTTTCTTATGCTTGTAGGTCAGTCTATTCGACTTTTTCTTGCAAATCCTCTCTTTTTCGCTTTTGACTATGATTGGGCCCTGCAGTGGTAGAACCTGGTGAACCAGGCACACTACTTGACTTGCTTTTCTTCTCTTATGATATTTATGATATTGATAAGTTGAGCCTTCTCTATTGCCTATAATAAGAGGTCAAGGATCGAGTCGTCTGTTCATAGTTTCACTTCGCTTCTGCCATTCTGTTCCCCTCAACCTATTAAGGGAAAGCGAGGACACCTGTGAACTCGGATAACCTTGTGGCATACCGTCAAATCTACTCTACCCTACGCTATCATCTTTCTTCCTTGTGATTCAACCACGACGGATATTTAGTCAACTACGGTTAAGCTTACACCAAGAACTCCTATTCTATTGCATCAAGAGCTGATTCAATTGTAGCACTTACTATAATAAGAAGAGCGTGAACTCATTCTCAAGCACTTGCAGCGGCTGGCTTTTTTTCATAGTATATTTAGTAAGGCTAGGTTCAGTAGAGGCAATCCATTTTTTCATAGTAGCTGTCCAACGGGAAAACTCTTTCAATCAAGCAAGTAAGCAAAGCAAGGCAAATCGCCAATCGATTTACCGATCTAACTACGAACAAAACACCATGCCCACGGGCTCGATCGAACCGAGCTGCCCAGGCCACAAGTGACAAAAAGGCAGATTCTCAGACTGAAGAAGCAGTGGCTACGATTGCTGAAGTCCAGCATCAGGAACAGCTTCAAGCTGGTGGCCCAGCCCAAGAAGCTACTGCTGAGCCCGTAAAGACTAGAGCTAAACTTGGAAGGGTGAACCAAGGAACTCAAACTGTTGAGCAGCAACCTGTGATCCATTCGGTTAACCACATGTTCTTTCTACTCGCGAAAATGGTGCCTTTAAAGAAAAGTAAGAGCAGGGAAGGGACTATGGCCGACATAAGCTCACTAATTAGGATGCGTGACTGACACATCTTTTTTTTTCAAATGATCTGGGCATTTTCCTTTGGGCTGGGAGAGTTGTTATATAGGCTTACAACTCTTCCTAGGTTTTATTCAATCACGAATTACCAAAGAATCGATTAGTAGTATGCCTGTGCCAGAAAACCTTCTCGCAGATGATTTCTAGTCAGTGTGCCGCGAGTGGCTTCTCAATGAATAAACTACGATTGCTCTTGTTGATACAATTTCAATTTTTAGGCAGTTTTGTATTCTAATGATCCCGTTTTACCTGATGATTAGGATTTGCTTTCCCTATTTGAAAAAAGGAGATCTGTGTCACTCTCACTATGCTTCACACATGAAATTATACAGCTTTAAAGGGCTCATCATAGCCCTTTTTGTGACTCGACTCAAGCTCATCATAACCTTTTTTGTGATCACGCTCATCATAACCTTTCCTGCAAGTAGACGACAATTTTGAAATCTTAATGCCAGCATAATCATTGAAAGAGTATCTTCTTTTTCGCCACATCGCATCAAGGTGACAGGATTCGAACTTATGGCCCTTTGTACCCAAAACAGATGAGCTGACCAGACTGCGCTACACCTCGTCTCGCCACCCCAAAGCATATAGATCCACCCGATCAATGAACACTCAAACCGAATTCGCCCATCCTTTTGGAAGGATGCGAGAACCAATCCAAGTAATCAATCACTTTTTTTTATTCTACCTCAAGCACCCCAACCTTAGCACCAAAAAGCCGTCTCTATAGTGCAGGAGCGCTCACATTTTTTTGCTTACTCTTTCACTTTCATTTCTCAATCTAGCTCACTCCTGTCTATGGTTTGGACCTTTCGCCTGCTTAGAAGTGGATTCGAACCACTGACACAAGGATTTTCAGTCCTTTGCTCTAACCAGCTAAGCTACCTGAACCACTTTCCTAAAGTCTGTTTTCTTCATCGAAGAGCGCCCTACCTTACCAGTTGACTAGTAATGAAAAACCACTTTACTAAACTAAGAAAATAGAATAGATAAGCTTTTTTCACTTCTTCGTCAAGCTTTCTAGCAACTCTTTCAACTGCCGCCTAATCCCCCAACATGCTCAAGAACAGAGAGTCGTCCAGGGACTGCCGGAGGGAGCTTGCTTATAGAAAGAAGATAGGCCCAAAAAACAAGGTGCAACGGGCTCTCCGCTCCTACTCACTAAGAAGTGCTATTTTGTCCTCCAGGAGACTGGACTCCTCCAAGAGGTTCTTTCTCTCAAGTAATTTCACTTGCTTCTTTCATTTCCGTACCGAAAGAAATGGGATTCGAACCCATGATACAATCTTCTTAAATGTCGATTTAATAAACCAATGCCTTAAGCTACTTAGCCATACCTCGAAGTTATTGATCAGAATGGAATTGGATGTGCTATGTTTGGTTGCTTGCCCGAAGGAAGGGCTATCTGATCCGATTAACTATGCAAGAAGTAGCACGCTAGCATGCGTACACTTCCTCTATTAGCGAGACTCCATTCGAATCTGCCACTCCCTGGGTAAGGCCTTCGATTCTATGAACACCCCACCACTGAATGATTCACTTTCAAGTTCTCGCCTTTGACCCGGGAGAACACAGGGTCAAGCCGAGCCCTGACCCGCCAAAATGGAATTCATATCTCCTTTTTCTGGTTGAGAAGGGAAGGGAACTGGACTCTGCCTCTTTTATTACATTTACATTATATTACGGTGAAGTCCATTCTCATCATGATCGATCCACGTCCTAGCATAGTGCCCAGCTTGCTTAGCAACCAAAGCTAGCTTACTAAGGTAGTTTACTTTTTCATTTTGAAAAAAGAAGGCGAAGGGATTTTTCCTTGATTGCACGAGCTAGCCAGCAAGCCAGCAAAGCCCCCCTTACTCACCTCAACATCTATAAAAAAAGCTCTTTCTCCTTGTCATTTTATAATAATAAGGTAAGCATCCAGCTCTCGATCCAGAGCTACTACTTCAAGAATCAACTGAGCCTAGGAAGTCAGGTTAAGTCATCGACTTTGACAGGGGAGATGAAAAAGAATTCCTGTCTTTAGAAGTAAATCCCACTAAACTAGACTTATACGATTGACATGAAAAGTAGAGGCAAGCGTAGTCAAAGGCCGAGCCTCAACCAGCAAAGAAGGACAACCATGCCAATCCAAGCACAGCAAAAGTGTGCCCACTCTACTTTTCTTTCTTTACCCTAGACTCCGTTCTTCAAGGAGACCCATATGCATTTCCTCTGTTCTGTGCTTGCTACGCCCTTGTGTCTTTAGTTGAAGTATAGGTCATCGATTTAATCTATCTTGATGGGATTTTTCTAGTAGGTAGTGAGAAGACTAGTAGTATCGACAAGAGGCTACATCAATAGCTAAAAATTTTGGGTAGGGTAGACTTGGAGTCAGAAGTCCTATTCTTCCCAACCAAATAAGCACTTTTGCAAAGTTTAACTTCCCGCGGTCTAAACAAGACTTACGGATAACAATCAGACCTTACCAGGGATAGGGACTAGACTATAGAGCCTAATTAAAAAGAATTTGGGCGTGCTTTTTCAATTCACATCTACGAGCAAGGATTCCTCTATCTCTTGCTCGCTTCGATCGGACTTTGACAGCTTAGGGAAGAATGATGGGTCGCTAATAAGGCCCCTAAATGACCGCTCAGAAAGCCTACCTATTTTTTCCCAATCTATCACTTGCTCGTCCCTCTCTCATGAAAATGGTCTCTCTTCTCCTCTCACTGTCAGGTTTGGTTCTTGTTCCAGGTTGGGTCTCACTGTTTTATTATTGATTGTCCCATAGTTAGAATACATTTTTTTTTCGCTTGGTTATCTTAGAAGGGTTAGCTACCTCCCATTGGGAACCATGAAACAACTAACACCCTATATTCTACTCCGTACTATGAGATAGAGGCAATGAAATGGGAATTGCAATGCACTATTCGGTCCAGCCCCAATCTACTTTCCTCTTTCGAGATGCCTTTTTCACTAGCCTGGCAAGGGATAGAGTCTTTTCTTCCTTCTACGATTCTTAACTTTGTCCTAAGAGTTGATTATTTCAAAGACAGGAAAGACAGTTTCGAAAGCAGAGACATAAACTGGGACAAGATTACTACTGGCTTGAAAGTGGCGTGACTCACTGTGATTGGAATCCGACTTCCTTGTGACCCGCTTACTTACTTATGTTGCGCCTCTTCCTTTGCTAAATCTACCTGTATTTGAGTATGAACTAATCTATAACTTCCCTCCTATCTCTTAAAGCTTTTACACTTGACAGTTCCCCTGACCACCCGAACGAACGGAGTAGAAGGGGGATGCCCTTTAATTAAGCAAAGAACACACTGAAGCTAGACAAATTGGAAAAGCCCCTTTATGGAAGGACCTATGTAGAAGCTCATTCCGGACAAAGGAAATCTCTGATACAGATTTAGGCTTCTCCAATTAAGAAAACCCCGACAATTACTTTTATAGTAGCTGCGAGCCTTAGATCAAAGGCAGTTCCAAAAAGGAGTTCCCTATTTCTAGCTTGAAAAAGTAAAGTCTCAGTGCCAGTTGTAAGGGTAGGAAAGCCAGGTATGATGAAATCCTCTTTTCGAATAGGAATTGATTTGATCTTATTATTAGAATATTCAGATTAAACTGAATATACTATTTTCAAGAAGGAATCGCCATCACCAGTGGAAGTTGAACCCGACGATCTCTTCCTCCTGAAGTATGGAAAAAGGAAGAAAAAGTAATCAATCATAGGGAATTGGCTAGGAGGAATAAAACTTATTTTAAGTACTAAAAAAAGCATTCATTACAAACTCTTGTGCTCACTTATCCCAAGTATAGGATGTTTTCCCTGAGCCTGTCTGTGTTGAATATGCTTTTTCTGTGTAGAATAGAGATTCTCTCTAAGATTGATAGAATATACATTTTCTATCTCTGATTAAAGGTTTTCCAAAGAGGACTAAGAGGTAGATGTTGTGCTTGTAAGTAAGCTTCAGCCAAGCATCAGACAAACCAAGTTCGGGTTGGGAAAGGGGCTATTTACCCTAGCAATAGAGAATAATTATTACCCCCCGCCACAGGCCAATGAGCATGGCTTCCCATATGCTAGATAGCTTTGAATATTAGCTCCTACATTCCTTCTTCTAGTTCCAGAAGGTACCTTTTATAGACCAGTCTATCTCTTCAGTGGGGAAGGCAAGGCTACTCTATCAGAATCGAAACTTTGGCTAGGGCTGTCTAGAGATGGCTGTCTAGAGTAGAGTCTCGGTATCGAGAAATCAATAGTATAGGTCTTCCCCGCCTCTACCGCTGGTGAGATCTCTGCTTGAACATAATCATTCTTGTTTTGGATCATTTTGAGGGATGTTCTAGATGGAGCCACCACAAGACCTCTCGCGAATGCTTACCTAAGCTACGAAACTCAATTGTTGGGTGCCTTAACTAAAGGAGCTAAACCTGAGGATCTCATTCCACCTTATCCTTCGCTGAATCTTTCCTTTGTCCTTCCCCTAAACTGGAGACGGAACTTTCTTATTCAACTATGGGGGTTAGCGAAGGAAAGAAAGCTCAACATGTCTTCTTTAGAAGAATTTTCCTGCATCAGTATAGCAGTTGATTAGATATGAAGCTACGTAGCAAGATCCCCCATCGAGTTAAGAATCCATCTTTTTTCTGCCTCAATTGAGACTTGTAAGAGGCCAGGCTTAGCTTCTGAAGATAGTAGGATTAACTGGGCTTAGCTGGTCTATGCACATCCAATAGCTCGCTTGAACCTCTTCAACACAGAAACAAATGTCTCTACTTGTACCTCACTTACATCGGCCACAATAATTACTGGTAAAGTGTCATCTTTCCCAAGAATACATACCTCAAATGTGATGGTAGATCTTTGAGCTCCAATTTTGGAGCTTCTTCCACAGACGATTTTGCGGGTGGAGAGTCGTGATTCTCATATCTAGCTCCAATCTTTTTTGTTGGGAACGAAATTTGAACCTATCATGTGCAACAACTAATTCATCATAGTCTTCAATACCATCACCCTCAAAATTCATCATTACTGCAACCAGTGCATCAACACCTAACCTCTCTTCGATAGACACTTCAGAATCTCGTTCCATGAAATGATTCCCTAGTGATACTAACTTGAGATCGCTTTCCTGCTTCATAGACCTACAGATATTAAAAGTGACCTCCTCATTATTCAATCAAAACATCATCTGCCCTCTCTCCATATCAACTAAGGCAAGCCTAGTAGCAAGGAATGGTCTCCCTAAGATGATGGGAACCTCAAAATCAACCTCATAATCAAGAATCACAAAATCCTCTGGAAAAATGAACAACTCCACTTTCACAAGGACATCTTGTAGAACACCAATGGGCTTCTTCACAGTTATATCGGCCATGAGTAGACGCATCATAGTTGGTTTTGGAGCCCTTAAACCCAACCTCTTGTATAGATACAATGGCATCAGATTAATACTGGCATCTAAATCACAGAACGCCTTCACAAAATGCAACATCCCAATAGTACAAGGAATAGTGAAAGCTCTAGGATCCTTTTTCTTTTGCACTAATGTCCGCATAACAATAGCACTACAATGTTGTAACCTTGCATCATCCTCAAAACTGACAACCCTCTTTTTGGTCACCAAATCCTTCATAAACATGTATACCCACGCATTTGCTCCAAAGATTCTATCAACGAAACATTGATGGAATGTTATTTCAACATAGTTATGAACCTGTGATATTTTCCTTGTTCGGTCTTCTTCACCAATATCTGTGGGAATGGAGGTGGAGGTCTAGGGATGGGAACAACCTTTTGGGTCACCTCCACTTCCTTCTCTGTAGCATTTTTAGACTCACCAATAACCTAAATCTCATCTTCATATCTTTCTACCACAATTTCAACCTCAAACTCCATAGAAGGATCAATGGTTTGCTTACCTCCTCGAGTAGTGACTGCCATACAATGCCCATCATATTTTGGATTCTAGATAGTGTTGCTAGGAAGTGTGCCAGGCTGACGTGTGTTCACAGTAGTGGACAAACTGACTAAAATACTACTCAAGTTGGTTTATCGACACTGCATGGGCATTAACTTTTAGACCGATTACAGACAACTCATTTCGCATCTATTTCATATTCTCATCAGTCGCATCAAACCTCCTCATCATCTTCTGCATCATATCCTCAATGCGTGACATACTACCCCTAGCTTCTCTATTGCTAGATTCCCGATTCCCATGTGGAACATAGGGCCTAAGTCTCTCATTTTTGTTGCCATAGTTGTTTCGGTTGTAGTTATTATCGTGATTGTAGTTCCCATCCCATACATAGTTTCCCTCTCAATTGTAGTTTTTGAAGTTCTGACCTTGGCGCCAATTATCCGAGCTGGAATGGCGGGCGTTGGCTCAGAAACCCCCCGTCTGATTATTTACTAAATACGCATCCTCTTCATAGTAGCATTTCTCAGCTGGTGGTGGTGGAGTTCTAGTTAGGTAATTTACCGCATTCACCTTTTCTACATTTCCACTCACATGCTTCAATACCAACCCAAGTGATGTCCTTATCTGAGCCAGCTCCTCATGAATGTCATCATTAGATTGATCTGGTCTAGATTGAACAACAAATGTCCTTCTTCCAGTATTAGGTTTTCTAATGCTCCATGCCTTATCATTCAGGGAAATCTCCTCCAATTTTTCTGCCATTTCCTCAAAAGTGCACTCACCATAGGATCCTCCAACAATAGTATTTGGCACAACTTTTCCATTGTCATCCTGCCCTCTGTAGAATACTTCTTCAATGACTCGTCATCTATACTGTGATTCGGAACACTTATGATGAATGCACTGAACCTATCCCATGAATTGCTCACAAACTCTCCAGGTAGTGCCACGAAATTATTCAACTTGTACTTGTGGTTTAGCTTCTTAACACTAGGAAATACTTTGCCATGAACACTCGATGCAATAGGTCCTATGTATGAATTGAATTATATAGAAGCTTAGCAAACCATACCGCAGTACCATTGGTCAATTACAGAGGGAAGATTCTCAAACCTATGACATCCATATCCAATTCCGGTCGTCCCATACAAATCTTGCAGACACTTCTCAATTTAGCCATGTGACCATGTGGATCTTCCGACTCTAGACTAGAAAACAACCCTTGTGCTGTAAGCATTTGCATTAGACTGCTGGTTACCACAAATGAATGCCCTGGAGGTAGAGGAGGAAGAACAATGGGCCCCTTCTAATTCAACTATATTGAAGTCAACCCTGTAGTTATCACGCAACCTCGGTGCTGGCAAATTCTGTACCCTTTCTAAATACCTGATTAGATTACCATCATGAACCTGAGCATGCACATTAATAACCCCAGGAGGCTACAATTGAACTTCATCACCTATATTCTCTCCGATTGGATTGATTTGGACCCCTTGATTATTCATTTTTGTCAAAGTTTTTCTCAACTCAAGATCGTAGGGGGTCAATGGTTCGCCTCAACTCCGTTTACTTGGCATACACTAGCGTAGAAACATGTAAAAAACAAAAACAAAAGAAAACGTAAAATAAGGAAATACTTGACTAAAGTTCAATAGAGTAGTTAAACTAAATCTAAAAGCCAAATCCCCAGAAGCGGCGCCAAAATTTGATACACTCAAATTACACCTTTCTAACGAAATATAAACGATCGTTGTCAAATAAACAATCCAACTTGTAGGTTGGGGTCGATCCCATGAGGAATATGGTTCCAACTTAAACTTAACCCACTATAATATCCGTTTAGTCAAACTATTTCCGAAACAAGTAAATAAAAGGGGGGTGGGGTTGTTGTTGTAAGCAAGTAACAATTTGTTGATTTAGTAACAAGTAAGGAAGATTCAACTTTTAGTTATCAATATGAGAAAGAAACTAGGGTGTATATGTTCGCCCACAAGCTCTTAACACATTAATCCTAATAATAGTAATCTTTTCCTAGTGTTTTACATGCAAAGTTGGTAAGTAGTGATTGGTCCTCCAAATAGGGAATTTCACTACGCATCTTGGTCCGGCTACGAGTGTATACTTTACTAACGCTTACCTTTACCTCAGATTAGACATCACATCAATGAATGACTTAGTTTTCACCGTCGCACCAATTGACATTAGACTATTAGATAGCAGCCACTAAATCTCTATTGTTAATTCTTTTCCCAGTAACTACCTCCTTGGCCCAGCAAGTAGCAACGAGGTGAGTTCTAATGTTGCGCACCGTTGAAAAGACTGCTAAACGAAATAATTAACAATATATGCATAAACACTATTCAAGAATTACTTAATTACTATTCATACTTTGTTAATTGCTCATGGTTCCCACAGCTCTAGTTGCAGATTTAGCTACTCATGCTTGAAAGAACACAACTCATATTTTGATAAAAAGAATTCATGAACTTACAAGTAGAATTGATGAAACCCAAAATCTCCAATTGAATTTTGAAGTGAAAATCTTTTAAAATGAAATCCGAAAATCAAATTGCTAAAGTTTGCAAGTTAATTCCAAAAAAACACCAAGAACTACAAGTATACAATAATTTCTAACCCCTAAATATGAGGTTTATGTCCCCTATTTATAGTAAACAAGTCCTAAATAAAAAGGAAACCAAATAAGGAAATAAGTTGTCTGGACACAGTTTCTGTCGTTGACACAACCTACGGAATATGGGTCGACCTATGGTCCGCAGGTCACCTCCATAGTTCAACACTTAGAAACTTTTCATCAGGTACTGGAACCTTCACTCGCAGATCCTCAATGAAAAATATGCAGGATGGACCATGGGTCGACCTACGGTCTGTCGTCTTGCTCCATAGTTCCACACTTGTCAGACTTCCCTGATGGTCCACCTACGATACACCATCTATGGTCCATGGATTGGGCTACGGTCCATCCTCGCACTCCATGGTTTGAGTTTCTGAAACTCATCTCCCAGGCCAAGACCTAGGACTGCCCATCCCACGGTCTGTGGATAGCACTGTCAGTGGCTACTTCAGCACTTTTCAGCTTCAAATGTTCCAACCGCCTCCAAGCCTATTTACTACAAACATAATAGAAAACACATTATTTCTAATAAAATATAGCCCTAGACACACAACTTCTAAGTGAAATGCATCAAAAATATCGTAAACTCATGGTATATCAATAGATGGAGAGACTTCGATCTTCAAATCCTCGTGGTTCCTCATATAAACTTCTCCCTCAAGGCATCCTTGTAAGATGCATTATTGACATCAATCTAATAGATTGGCCAGTTGTACCGCATTGCAGTGTTAAGAACCAACCAAATAGTAACTTGTTTGACTATTGGACTTAAAGTGGAATGGAAGTCTAAGCGTGGATGTTGGTAAATCCCTTTGCAACAAGCCGATCTTTATACCAGTCAATAGAACCATCAGATTAATGTTTTATACAAAATAACCACTTTTACTACACCACATTAATCAAATGAGCAATTGGAACAAAATCTGATGTCCAATTCCTAAAAAGTGCATCAAATTCAGCTTGCATGGCTTCTCTTTAGTGAGGGTAAGGATATGCTTGTTTGTATGTATGAGCAACAAAGGACGAGGAGAGTTGATGACTGAAACTAAACTACTTGGTTTTAAGGCTATTTATTTTTGAGTGTGTGATAATGGGAAGACTTGATGTGGTCACCATGGGTGAAGGACCAGATGGGTTCAAAGAAAGTGTAGGCTAGTAAGGGTTATCGTTAGATGACCGAGAAAGTAAGTGTAACACCTCAGAATTCGATTAGTTTTGGGTCAACTTCAAAGGACCATATATTTTAGCACATAAAGTCTTAGCTGGCCCATGAGTTATCAAATTGAAGGTCTTTGAGTCTCGTTTCCAACATCTCCGAGTTTTCTAAATTGTGAGCTCTGAGTAAAAAGTTATGGTTGTTTGATTGAAAACTCTCTAATTAAGGCTTTTCATCCGTTTAAGGTAAGGGGTGTTTTGGTATTTTCCTTAACCCGGTATGCCTAAAACATTTTTCACTCCCAATTTAAGGGTCTAATCTAAATAAGACAACTTTTCAATATTCCAAAATGCTTAGGAATTGACAAGTTTCAAGAGGAGAAAAGAGAAGGGTTTCAATTGTTCTTTCAAGAACGGAGGATTTCTCCAAGAACAAGTGTTCTTTCGAGGTATGTAAGCTTCACATAGTGTTGGGTTTGTTCGCCCTCATGCCAATCATGTAATTTCGTTCATGAATTCATCCATGAGATTGTTTATATTGAGATTTTTTAGAAGTTCTTAAGTTTTAGCCCCATTCTTTAGCAATGGAGGTTTTGAGTTCTTTAGGTGAGGGTCTTGAGAATGAGTGATGTTTGTTGATAGATTTGGAGTAGGATATTGTTTAATTTGTGTTGGGTTTATGAATCCAAGAGAGTTTGGACGAAATCATTTGATTCTAAATGAGTTAGGACTTGAAATTGAGCAAGAAAATTCATCAATTTTTAAGTAGAGGGATGGGGTGCCACGCAATTCATAGAGCCCAAACTAATGGTCAGTAGTTTCAAGACTAGCGCACCATGCAAGCAGTGTGCCTGAAACACTACCCAGATGTTTGGGGGTTGGCACCCCATGCCACTTAGAGGGCCAGGGTCGCCAGGTCTCTTACCCTTCCTCTCTTCTTTCCATGTATGTTCCCTCGAATCGTACATATGTTCTGTTTTTGATATTCACTCTAAAAGCGTTCATTAATCCTTGAGAGCTCATGTATATCCTAATCACAATTCTTAATTTACATCTTATAATTAAAGTAAATTTAAGAGGAAATTTCAGGAGGAACTTTTTAGTCAAAGTTGAGAACCCTTTTGAAATTGACTAAAGAATTGAATTAAGTCTTGAGTATATGACTATAAGGATTAGGAGAGTTGAGTTTCATGTTTAAAATGAGTATAAGGAAACTAAGTATTCCCAAGTATGTAATACTTTTACATTTTGAAAGAGTGAAACATTGATTCTAAATGAGTTTACAAGTTTAGAGGAACTTCAGATTATTACCTCTTTTAAGAGGATCTTTTGAGGAATTACCTCAAATGGAGAAAGGGTTATGTTTAAATCATTTGAGCATGAGTTATATATGATTGGGAGTATTATTGAGCATAGATATGGGGATGAGTTCAGACAACTCAAAATCCTCATAAACCATGTATGCCAACATGGGTAAAGGATCATACCTTTTAGATGATTCCTTATTGCTTTTAAGAATAGCTTAGTGTTTCCACTAAGTTGAGGTGTTCTATACCCCAGCAAGGTGTAGGAAAGTTCTAGCAGTGTGGGCGAGATGTTGTATCATCACGAAGCTCATAATGATGGTTGTCGGTTAGAGAATCTCTCAAATAAGAGTAAAGAATTTGTTATTGTATTTTTATACATTTTGAGTGTATATGTACTATTTTAAAAGCGTTAAGTATTGCATCTCTTATTGTTGCTTTCGTATTGATTTGAGTTAAGGATAGTATTTCTTCCAACCTCGTCTGTTCAATTATCTATTGCTTTCAATTTTTCCTTTACATGCTTGTACATTCAATGTACTGACGTTATTCGACCTGCATGTTTTTATGATAAAGATACAGGTGTTCAGGGTCATCAAGAGGCGCTCCATTGATACCATTTCCATTCTAGTTATCTTTAGTGAGCCTCCTTGTTTTTTAGAGGATTCCACATTTACATTTTTAGCTTTGTTAAGATGTCGTGGGTCTTGTACCAACATATATCATAGTATTTAGAGGCTTCTTATATAGTAGTAATCAAGGAGTCTTTTAGTATTTCCCTGTAGATGTTTTGAAAACCTTGAGAAGATCTCTTATGTTTAATTAAGCATTTCACACAAATGAGTTGAGTTATTGTTGAGAAAATGTTGAGTTAATCTTTGCATTTGAAGTTCTTATTTTGTTGAGTAAGTATTCCACTAAGTAGTGAGCCAGGTTAAGGGTTCCCATGGGACCAGTGATGGTTCTCAAGTGTCGGCCATATCCAGAGTGAGGCTCGAGGTGTGTCAAACTTGGTATTAGAGCACATAGCTTAAGAGTCCTAGAATGTCTATGAAGTTGTGTATGTAGAGTCCTTATTATCGATGTGCAGCATGCCACATCTATAATTAAGAGGCTACAAGATTAAGGAAACATTTCACTTCCTTCTTACTCTCTTTCGTGTGATAGAGTTCAACACTATAAAGGTTTCCTTCTAGTTCATGCTTGCGTGTATCTTTTCAGATCATGAATCGACGAAGAAATCTCAAGGACGTCATGCTAGAAAGAATGCTAATCCACAAGACCAAAGGGTACCTAATGTACCAAAAGTGCAACCCCTTCAGGAAGAGGTCACTAATGCTGAGTTTTGGGATGCTTTCCGGATGTTGACTCAAGTTGTGGCAAATAAAGCTAGATAACAAAGAGTAGATCACAAGGATGTGGCTAATACATCAAGGATTTGTGAATTTCTGAGGATGAATCCCCTAGAGTTCACATGGTAAAATGTTATGGAGGATACAAAGAACTTTGTGGAGGAGCTGCAGAAAGTATTTGAGGTTCTATTTATCATTGATGCTGAGCGCCTGGAGAAAGCTTCATACAAACTCAAGAGTGTTGCTAGGATTTGGTAAGACCAATGGAAAAGAGTAGGGGTGAAGGGGCACCACTGGTGAGTTAGTTTGATTTTAAAAGTTGCTTCTTAGGGCACTTCTTTCCCCCCGAACTAAGGGAAGCAAAGGTGAGGGGATTTTTGAATCCTAAATAAGGGGCCATGAGTATGCTTGAATACAACCTCAATTTCACCCTGTTGTCCCATTATGCTCTAGAGATGGTGGCAGCTATGAAAAGTAGGATGAGTCTATTTGTGTTTGGGTTATCCTAGTTGTCAAATAAGGAAGGTAAGGTGGCTATGATGGTAAGAGGTATGGACATAGCTAGGCTTGTCATTTATGTGCAATAGGTTGAGAAAGATAAGTTGAAGAAAAGGGAAGAGTTTCGCAGTACGATGGCTAAGACAACATGTCATGAGTTCGAACAACAGAAGACCAAAAATGTGAATCGATCATCTTTTTAGCAAAGACGAACTGGACCTACTCCATCATTAGCTAGTTTACCTGCACCAAAGAATAGAGGTGATTTTAGGAACTAGAACTCTCAGAATTCTAGAGCTAGGCCTACTAAGTCTCAGGGTAGTGTGGCACAAGGGGCTAATTAAACTCCTACATGTGTTAAGTGTTGTATGAACCACCTAGGAGCATTTCATGATTGCTGTTTCAAGTGTGGACAGAAAGGTCACTTCATGAGAGAGTGCCCTAAGAACTGGCAATGTAATGATAATAGGGCAAATAGAGCCTAATCTTCTTCAGTGGCTCTGGCAGACATAACTACTTTAAGAGGAGTTGCTTTAGGATAGGTGGAGGAGCAAACCGCTTGTATGCTATTACCAGTCGCCAAGAGGAGGAGACTTTACCATATATTGTCACGTGTGTGATCAACGTCTTTAATTTTTATATGTATGCATTACGTGATCCAGGTTCTAGTTTATTTTTGTGACTCTGTATATAACTATGAGCTTCGATATTATTCCCGAATGACTTCTTGAGCCATTTAGTGTTTCCACATCCGTTGCTGAGTCTAGTCTAGCTGAAAGAGTTTATTGTCAATTTACCATGTGTGTCAATCCTAAGGACACCATGGCTCACTTAGTCAAGTTAGACATGGTGGACTTTGATGTTATTCTAGGTATGGATCAGCCCTATGCTTGTTATGTCTTAGTTGATTGTAGAACTCGAGTAGTCAAGTTTTAGTTTCCTAATGATCTTGTCTTTGAGTGGAGGAGTTGTTTAGTAGTGCGTAAGGGTCATTTCATTTTGTACCTTAAAGCCAGAAAGTTAATCTCAAGGGGTGCATATATTACTTAGTCCGAGTTAATGACCCTAGTTTCTAGACACCATCTATTCAGTCAGTAGCAGTTGTGAGTGAGTTTTGAAAGGTCTTTCTAGGTGATCTTCCCAGAGTCCCTCGTGAGATAGAAATAGACTTCGACATAGACATTCTTCCTGATGATCGACCTATCTCTATTTCTCCATATTGAATGACTCAAGCTGAGTTAAAAGAGTAACAAGATCAATTGAAAGAACTTCTAGATAAATGTTTCATTCAACTAGTGTCTCACTTTGGGACGCACTGGTCTTATTTATGAGGAAGAAAGATGGTTCTCTTAGGATGTGTATCGATTACTGCAAGTTAAACAAGGTCACCATAACAAATAAGTATCCCTTTCCGAGAATTGATGATATATTTGATCAATTTCATGGTGCCACTTGCTTCTCAAAGGTAGACCTCAACTATAACTATCATTATTCAGAAGTAAGAGAAGGTTACATCCCGAAGAAATCATTCAGGACCCGTTATGGTCATTATGAATTTCTTGTTATGTCTTTTGGCTTGACTAATGCTCCTGTAGCATTCATGGATCTTATTAATAGAGTTTTTAAGCCATATATCATCTTGTTTTTTATAATATTTATTGATGACATACTTATTTATTCAAGGAGTGGGGAGGATCATGCTAGTCATCTTAGAATATTCTTCCAAAATCTCAAAGATAGAGAGTTGTATGCTAAATTTTCCAAGTGTGAGTTTTTGCTTGAGTTTGTGGCATTCTTAGGCCACATTGTATCTAGAGAAGGGATTCAACTTTATACTCAAGATATTCAAGCAGTGCAGAACTAGACAAGATCCACATCTCCAACTGACATAAGGAGTTTCTTGAGGCTGGCTGGTTACTATAAAAGGTTTATCGAGGGGTTTTCATGCATTTCTTCCCCGTTGATGAAATTGACTCAGAAAATAGTTAAGTTTCAATGGTTTGATGCTTGTGAGAAAAGCTTTCAGTAATTGAAAACTCAGTTAACTAGTGCCCCAGTATTGACCCTACCGGAGGTACAAAAGGCTTTGTGGTTTATTGTGATGTTCCTGAGTTGGACTCTGGTTGTGTATTGATGCAGAATAGTAAGGTTATATACTATGCATCCAAACATCTCAAGATTCACGAGAAGAATTACCCGACTCATGATCTCGAGTGGGCAGCAACAATGTTTGCTCTAAATATTGGCGTCACTATTTCTATGGTATTCATGTAGATGTGTTCACCGACCATAAAAGTCTCTATTATGTATTCAGTTAGAAAGAGCTTAATCTCTGACAGTGGATGTGGTTAGAGTTACTCAAGGATTATGATATGAGTATTCTCTATCACCCAGGAAAGGCTAATGTTGTTGCTGATACTTTGAGCAAGTTGTCCATGAGAAGTATTGTCCATATTGAGGAAGGTAAGAAAGAATTAGTTAAAGATATGAATAGACTTGCACGTTTGGGAGCCCGTTTGTTAAATTCCACCTGAAAGTGGAGTGGCCTGACGAATGGGGTTGAATCATCATGAGTGTCTGAGGTAAAGGGGAAACAAGACCAAGACTATGTTTTACTTGAATTGAAGGCCAATGTTCATAAGAAAAAAGTGATGGCTTTTGAACAAGGGGGAGATGGTGTATTGATATACCAAGGTCGATTGTGTGTACCAAAGGAAGGTGAGCTTCAAGTGAGGATCATGGTAGAGGCTCATAGTTCTAGATACTCTATTCATCCTTGTTCCACAAAGATTTGCCATGAATTGAGAGAAGTCTATTGGTGGAGTGGTATGGAGAGGTGTCACGAACCAAGGTAGACCCTAGTGTAACATCGCGTATAAGACCCCGAGAGGCCATACAATCCACTTAGCATATATAGACAAGATAATGGAAATCAAGAGATTTCAAAGACCATCTAAAAGCATAGAGTTTTATAAAATGAAGTGACAAACAAAAAATGTGTTAAAGCCGTCTAGTACATAAGAAGAAATCGATACGTAACCTATACTTCAAGTTCAAAATTGAAACATTTAGACATATTGAAGTAAGGGCTTGGTCCTTAGAATATGAGGACTCACCAATCTTCAATCTTCTACTAATAAATCCCTAGCCACAGAAGGGGGAGTCTAGACCGTCGGACCCTATATTTGGGAAAATGTAGGCAAGAGTATGTGTTAGTACAACAATGTACCCAGTATGATAACTATGCATGAAGTATGAAAACCATGGTAAAGAGACATTTTCGTAATAAGCAATGACCACGCTTAAAACTTGAGATAAAAGTGTTAGAAAACATAAGTCATAAAACATGGCCAATGCATGTCAAAATCATCAAAACAATTTTGAGATACTTCTTGAAGTAGCTTGATTCATTAGTGGGAGGATTACCTTTAACCGACATGTAAGACCATGTGACGTATCAACATCGAATTCGGTGTCTATCCCACAAAGAAAAGAGGTGTCCTACTTGCCATGGTAAGACCATGAACTTCTAGCTTACGTGGATCCACTAGATAATGTCTATCTAGCTAACCTATGGTGGCACATAGTTTATGAGATATGGGTAAGTGCCACTTGTCCATTTGGTGCTAAGCATAAATCGCACGAAATATTCATTATTCTTAACCTTTCTTAAAATTCATGAGACATGGGTAATCTCCACTTCTCATAAAATTGCAGGTAATGGGTAATTGCCGCTTGCCTCATTATTAGAATAACTCCTTTTCTTTGATTAATTTTTTAGGTCATAAGACCTTTCAACCTTAAAATCGTTATTGTGAGAAAAACTTTTCATATTCATAGTTTTATATGTATATGAGAAATCCTTTCACAACAAAACAATGATCATATTGATAATTCACTCTCAAAGTATCGTTAAAGCATTTTCATCAATTTCATAAGAACATGCGTACATTCATGAAAACCTCTTTCATAGTTGAAGACTCAATTTCAATCATAAAAATCTAGAAAATAAGTGTTAAGCATGGGTTTGAAAAGACGTAATTTTTGACTGAACCTAAAATTTTAAACCATTTTTAGAGATTAAATATTTTTATAAATCTAAATTAAATATTTTGACTTTTATATTATTTTATTAAGTTTATTTTAAAAGATTTGAAAACAACAAAAATTTATCACTTTTTAAGGTAAGTTTTATTTTTAATTGTTTAAAAAAGAAATGAGAAGTTACAAAAAATATATATTCTCTTTTAATTTAGATTTAATAAATAAACTAGTGTTTCTTAATTATATTTTTTAATTACCCATTTAGTATTATTTTTATTAGTTCAAAACAATTATTATTATTATTATTATTATTATTATTATTATTATTATTATTATTATTATTATTATTATAATTTTGTTTATATTTAATTTATAAAAAGTACCCATTATCCTCACCCCACTACACCTACCCTCACCCCACTTACCCTTCCATACCCCACAACCCCCTCACCCTCACCCCTATATTGCACCCACTCCCACGAAAAACAATCAGCTACACCCCACCACAACTCCTCACATACACCCACACACTACTATATTGAAAATTAAAAGAGAAAAAAAAAAAAGAAAAAAATATAGAAAAGAGACAGATGCACAGCACACGAAAAAGGCAACACTACCAAAAAACAACACAACACATACACACGCCAGAAGAAAAAAAAAAGGGAAGAAACGTTCAAGTTTTTCTTTCAAAACTTCACCAGTAGATTCACATATTTTCTTTCTTTTTCACTACTACTTTATCTAAATACAACACATATTCCATCACAAACAATGTATAGGAAATTTGTAGGCGTTTTAATCGATGTTCAGTCAAAATTTTGTGGTACTTACTCTCTTTATTTAAGGTTAAACTTTATCTTATTTCTTTAATTTATTCATGGAATTTGATGTTACTATGTGACATGTTTTCTTACACTTTTGTTTTATTCATAATTTGATTAAAATGAAGAATGTGTTAAGTATTATATATCTTTAATGAATGAAAGTAGCTTTATTTGGTGGTTATTGTTATTTATTTATTTTTGTTCACTAGTTGTGATCTCTTAAAATGAATGGGTCATGACGTTGTTCTTTTCTTGATTTCGATGCTAATAATGATAAAGTAGGAATTATTGGGCTCAAAAAATTATTGTTGTTTTATTTTTCAAACAAAGAATGAGATTTATTTTAGCAATACGTCATTGTTTTGTTAGATTAATAAGAAATTACAATATTCATAAGCCTAATTTTACCATTAACTTTAAGATAAAAAATAAAAATATAATATGTGTAGGCTTTATTTTAACATTTACTTTAAGAGTAAATGAAAATAAAAGAATACAAAATAATCTAAAATTTTATATCATATCCTAGAAGTTTAGATTTATTATATTTTATTTTAATTGATTTTATATTTTCTTATAACATTAGATGGATTTTAGGCATGTTAAAAAGAAAATGATTTCAAATAATAATGAGGTTACACATCTTTTTTTGAAACATTTAAAGAAAATTCAAGGAAGTGGTGACACACCTTGGCAAAATTAATCTAAGAAATATTTAATTTAATTAAAATCAAGATGTCAGACATAGAATATTAGGTACACACTCGAGAGAAGAAATCAGTTATGCTTCGAAGCTATTAAATAACAGAACCAAGAATGCAGTTACGCATCTAGGTTGAGACCAAATAAAAGTTCAAAAATAACAATATGAGCGAAAGTGTATCATATAAAATATATCCAAAATAATTTTAAAGTAAGTAGAAGTCAATAAAAGCGACCGTGTTACAACCACGAGACTCGAGGGATGCCTAATACCTTACTCTCGGTCAAAAGAATTCCTTACCCAAATTTCTGATTCGCAGACCAAAATTAAAGAGTCATTTCCTTTTGATTAGGGATTAAAAATAAGAGGTGACTTGGAACACCATAACTCAATTTCAAGTGGCCGCTCTGAAAAAATAAAAATAAATCCCTAATCAATATCGCCACTTAAATTGGAAAAACCTTCCCCAGTCCGAAAAGGGGTGTGACATCTCTGGCGACTTCGCTGAGGAATAACCAGAATTCAAGCTTTATTATATTGACTCTTACTTGATTTTATTAATTTTTTTTTGGATATATTGTGTATGACGGCCTAATGTGCTACTTTTTGCTTATTTATTGATTCAATATTATTTAACTATATTATAAATTGTCCTCTCTCGTTCACCTTATGAGTCTCTAAAAAACACTGCACACATAGTCACAAGAATGCAGATATGCATCCTACTCTTTATTGAGATAAAGGCAGAGTGTTTCGACACTTGGTGAAATATTATTACTAACACATATTAGGCGGGGTTGGGCTAGAAATGAAGTTGGAATAGCGCATCTACCGATAAGTTGCCCCACACTGGCTCGAGTTGTCCTCTCGGGTAAGCCAGTCTAGATACCAATCTCTTCAGGACTAAACTTAGTAAACTAGAATATAGACATGCTTATCCCTAGTAGGTTCCATTTATTTGCTTCATTTGCATTTGGCTTAGTGGGGCTTGACACAAGGGTCGGGTCCGTCTAGGTCATGACTCCCTCTTTGGAGCAACGTGTGCATTATATGTGTTATTGGTAAATATTATCTGAAAGGTCTTTTCATATGGACCAATCTTAGGGTGATCAATGATTTCAACTGCACATTAAAAAGAAAAGAAAAAGACAGAGGAAAAACACCAAACCCGGAAGAACTTATGTAGTTGAAGGATAAATTTTAGGACCTCTTGGATAAGGGTTTTATCAAACCAGGTACTTCTTTCTTTCTATTTGTTTGAAAGAAAGATGATTCTCTTCATATGTATATTAATTATTTTCAATTGAACAATGTCACAATAAAGAATAAGTATCTCATCTCTATGATCGATACGTGATGAAGAATGGAGAAGAAAAGTGTCACGCCCTGAGGCTACCTCCTTGACGTAACATGGGACCTAGGATCACAAGTGACCCTAATCTAACCATGTGTCTGGCATATCATAAGCATACTAAAAATACTGAATAAGACAAATACTATGCGAAAGCTAAACAATAGATAAATGGGAAAATGCGGAATACGCAACTAATCTGAATGTATAAAACATACTAAGAGTTTAACAATAACTGAAAGATAAATTCATTAATAAAAGCTAATTCTATTACTATATTTGAAAAGCCTTTAAATGAGTTGAGTTGCTAGGACACGCCCCGAACTAACTATGACAAAACAGAAAACTGAAAGTAAAGAATAAAATGAAAGTATGGTAGTTGTCCTCAAAATATGAGGACTCATCACTAAAGTTGCTGAATAAGGACTGAGAATCGATATAAGCCTAATCTGGATGCTAAGAATATGAACGTACATCATGAAATGATATAATGCAGAGTATGCATTAGTACTTGAAATGTACTAAGCTGAACAAATATATATAAGCTGAACAGACCACCCTACGAGGTGTAGGTCCCTCCAAGGGTGACTGCTTTTTGGCCAGTTTTGAGGGGGGTTTAGGGTCCTCCTCAAGGATCCTTGGTTGGTCCTTAGGGAGTCATACCTTGACGTCTTAACCCAAAAACACTTATTTTAAGTACCGGGAGTTATTATGACTCTAATCCTTGTGTAGTTTTCAGAATGTTACACTCCGATAGAAAATGAGGACTTGTCCTCTTACCAATTGAAAGGGGTTTCTCAAGTGTGATGTTCTTAATGGAAGGAATAAAGGCCAATTGAAAAAGGTCCCTTGTATTGGATAAGTAAAAAGGACTGTTACTTGACCAATTTTTTCCCCTTGAGATGAGGAAGGCAAAAGTTCAAAAGTTTATCAATTTGAGGCAACGAAATATGAGCGTGAAGGAATAAGCCTTGAAGTTCACCTAGTGGTCAAAGTATGCTCCAATAATGGTGCCAATTTTAGAGCTCAGATGAGCAAGTTTATTTCTGATGTTTCGAAAATGTTAGTCAAAGAGTGTAGAGCTGCCATATTTATTAAGGAGATGGACATTTCGAGGTTGATGACTCATACTCAATAGATTGAGGAAGATGAGCTAAAGGAGAATGCTATAGAGACCAAAGAGCACAGACAGATAGTTGTAACTACTCTCTTTCAAGGTCTGATGGAGGTGAGAATTCTTAGTTTGGACATAAGTTCTCTAACCCAACGTCATCTAGTTCTCCAGTTTAGAAGTTCAATAAGGATAAGATGTCTAATCCTAAGCCTCAAGGAAGTTCTCCTAGTGGTTAGACTTTCCCTACATGTGATAGATGTGGGAAGAACCAACCAAGAGATCACTTAGGTGGTTCTGATGCATGTTTTGGTTATGATAAGATTGGCCATAAATTAAGAGGTTGTCCTTTAGCTTTTGTAAAAGGTAGAGAGATTTCTCAGTAGACTCGGCCTAGTTCTTCTTTAGGTCACCCGACTCAGTTGGGAGCTTCATATGGTTTTGGTGGTTAACGTTAGAATAGTTTTTACGCTCTTCAAACTCATCATGATCAAGAGAGTTCTTCAGATGTGGTCATTCATCTATTACGAGTCTTTTAAGTTGATGTTTAGGCATTGCTTGATCTAGGTGCTACATTATCTCTTTTGGCTGCTTATGTCACCATGAAATTTGATGTTAGTTGATCTTGTAGATTTAGACTTACTTGTTCGATCATATTCAGAGGGATAACTTCTTCTCTAAGATTGACCTTTGATCCGATTATCATTAATAGAAAGTAAAAGAATGTGACATTCTGAAGATAGCCTTCAAGATTCGGTATGATCACTATGAATTCTTAGTTATTAGACTAACAAATGTCCCTGCAACTTTCATTATATTCAAGAAATGCCTTTATATGTTTGTTATTATGTTTACTGATGATATATTGATTTACTCTCAACGTGAGGATGAACATTCAGTTCATCCAAGGATAGTCTTGCAAGTTCTCAAGGATCGATTTTTGTTTGCTAAGTTCAGCAAGTGTGAGTTTTGGTAGAGGTCAATTGCGTTCCTTGGCCATATTGTCTCCGGAGAAGGTATTCAAGTTGATCCTAAGAAGACTGAGGCAATTATGAACTAGCCTAGACCTCTTTCCCCTTTGGATATTTGGAGTTTCTTCGGTTTATCAAGTTCCTATAGATGGATTGTGGAAGGATTTTCCTCTATTTCTTCTCCCTTGACTACATTGACTTAGAAAAAGGTTAAGCTCCAATGGTTGTAAACTTGAGAGAGGAGTTTTCAAAAGTCGAAGACTCAATTTACTTCTGCCCTGTTTTGAAGTTTCAAGAAGGTTTGGATGGTTTTGTGCTATATTGTCATCCTCATAAATTTGGTTAGATTGTGTTTTGATACAAACCTTTAAGGTGATTACATATGCTTTGAGGCAACTTATGGTCCGTGAGAAGAACTACCCAACTCATGATTTTGAGTTGGTGGTAATGGTTTTTGCTATAGAGATATGGAGCTACTATCTCTACGGTGTTCATGTAGATGCATTCACCGATTATAAGAGTCTTCAATATGTGTTTAAACAAAAAAAAAATTGAATCTTCACCAAAAGAGATGTCTTGAATTTTTGAAGGATTATCATGTGAGTGTTCTTTACCATCTAGGTAAAGCTAATGTTGTTTTTGTCACTCTTAGTAGATTGTCCATGAATAGTATTGCTCACATTGAGGATGATACAAAGGATTTGGTTCGTGATGTGCATAGACTAGCTTCTTTGGGTGTTCTCTTGGTTGATTCCTAAAATGGTTGTGTCATTGTTTAGTATCGTCTCTTGTATTGGATATTAAGGCAAAGAAAAATAATGCTCTGGCCTTGGTTGAGTTAAAGAAAGTGGTGATTTAAAAAGCTATTGAGACTTTCTCCGAAGAGGGAGATAATGTGCTTCCCTACCTAGGTCTCTTCTGTATCTCGAATGTTGATGAGTTGTGGCAATATATCCTATCAAAAGCTCAAAATTCTGGATATTATATTCACCTAGGAGCAACCAAGATGTATCGGGATCTACTAAAAGTCTATT
Organism: Solanum pinnatisectum; assembly: GCA_035578085.1. Classification (NCBI taxonomy): domain Eukaryota; kingdom Viridiplantae; phylum Streptophyta; class Magnoliopsida; order Solanales; family Solanaceae; genus Solanum; species Solanum pinnatisectum. Next base: position 25,037,918 of record CM069087.1, read on the forward strand.
ATTGGAATGTGAAGAAGGATATTGTGGATTCATAGCTAAGTTTCCCAACTGCCAACAAGTAAAGTTCCATATTTAGAAATCAGGAGGTATGACTCAAGACATTAGCATTCCTACTTGGAAATGGGAAGATTTGAATATTTACTTCATTAAGGTTTTACCTCACACGCTTTGACAACATAATTCTATTTGGCTTTTTATAGACCGAAGGACTAAGTTGATGCATGTCATTCCCATGAAGACCTCATATTCAGCCAAGGACTATGCTAAGCTTTATATTTGAGAGCTGGCTAAGTTGCACAAAATTCCCTTATCCATCCTTTTAGGTAGAGATACTCAATTTATTTCTCCATTTTGTAGATTGTTTCACAAGGATCTTTGTACTCAAGTGAAGCTTAGAACAACTTTTCGCCCTAGACTGATGGTCAAGCCGAACATACTATATAGGATTTGGAATATATGTTGACATATGGTATGATAGACTTTAAAGGTAATTAGGATTTTAATTTACCTTCCATAGATTTTGCTTATAATAACATCTATCACTCGAATATTTCAGATGACTTAGTTTGAGGCTCTCTATGGTAGGAGGAGTTGATATCCTATCAGTTGATTCAAAGTTTTTGAAGTCGCTTATATAAGGCCCGAGTTTGTTCATGAGGTTATGGAGAATATTTGACTTATTAGAGAGAGGTTGAAAATGGCTCAAAGCCGACAAAAATATTATGTTGATGTAAGAAAAAGAGAGCTTGAATTCACCATTCATGATTGGGTTTACTTGAAAATCTAACCTATGAAGGGTCTGATGAGGTTTGGAAAGAAAGTTAAGCTTAGTCTTTGTTATGTCGGCCCATATAAAAATTTTGAGGCATTTCGGTAATGTGGCCTATGAGTTAGATTTGCCTTCAGATTTGGCATCAGTTCATCTGATGTTTCATGTATCATTGTTGAAAAAGTGTATTTGTTATCCTACTTCAGTGGCGCCATTGGAGAGTGTTGGCGCGAAAAAAAGTCTCTCCTATGAAGAGGTTCCAGTTGAGATTTTGTATCATTATCAAGTACTGAAGTTGAGAAATAAAGAAGTTTCTTCCATGAAAGGCCTTTGGAGGAATCAGTTAATTGAATGCGCTACTTGGGAGGCCAAAGCCGATAAGATGTCTAAGTACCACCATCTCTTTACCTCCACTTCAATTTCATCTTGAGGTATTATTTCCTCCTATGTGCTCTTTTGATTTCATGCGTTTCGGTTATTCTCATGTTTCCATATGCATGAATCTTCATGAAATCACTTTTAAAGTTAATGTTTTTATCTTGGGGTTGATTACTCCTTGGTTTTATGCATTTTTATATGTTTTGTATTCATGTTGGGTTATTAGATCTCTTCCCTATTCTACTCATTCTTGGTTGAGTCCCATTTGAGAACGAATGTTCCCAAGGAGGAGATATTGTAAAACCTTGTAAGTGGAAATGTTAATTTGGAAGATCAAAAGTTGCAAAAGTTTTTGGTGTGTTGGTTCCACGAGCCCATGTATGGACAATGGAATGTTGTAAGGTCCAGGGGAACCAATCATGGTTGGTTCAAAGGAATTTACGAAAATTTCAAGTCATATATGACCTTGTACAAGCCACTAGTATGAACTGTGGTTGGGTACAAAAGTTGTAGTTGGTATCGTATATGGAGTTTCAGACATGGTAATTTATTGGTTCCTTAATGCACAATATTAGCTTTTATGGGCCGTTTATTAGAAAACAGTTCTTTTCTAGCCTATAGTAGTTAACATTCAGAAAGTTAGAGTTTTCAGTAATTGGAATACAACTAGCAAGTACAAACCGTAGAGGGGAGCACGAGTCGTACTTGTCCATCTTTGGTTCGAAGCTTAAGGGGCTAGGCCTAAGTTGGGAGTTCAGTGTATGATGGATTATATAGCCCTTCTAAGGTTCTATGGATTGTGTTTCTTGGTTCATGTTTCCAAGATCAAAAAATTGGGGTCCTAGTAAGTGATCCACAAAGGACCAACACGGTCCATAGTCTTATGTATGGATTGTACATACGCTTGTAGTCCTCCTCGACAGTTATTTTTCAGGGTTAATTTGGCTTTTCCTACTATTTGAATTCCTATACTATGTCATTTCTAGACTATTTCTAAGATCTGTGACTTATTTTACCCTCAAGAGCTCTCAATTCTTATTCTCCAAGTTATATAAAGGTGATTCTAGGGTTCTTCAAGCTCCAAGTCTCCTTTCCAGATTCGAAGCTACAGTTTCAAGGTATGTGGGAAAATAACCAATGGTTCCTCTTCATCTTTGAGTCCCAAAGAAACCTCAAAATCTCTTTTATGATTCTTACCTAAGTTCTAGAGTTTGATGATTTTTATATGGATTCAATTGATTTAAAGCTTATTCATCATAATTGATCTTATTATGCATGATTTGATCATATTTCAATGTTTTCAATGATATTCACATGAACTCCTGCTATACAAGTGATTTTTATATGAAATTAAGTTTCGATGATATCCATGCATATGAATTGAAGAGATTATGATTTAAGGATGCATTCGAATAAAGTGTCACAAGATTTTACGAAATTAGGTTGCTTTCGATTGGACTATTCTCATCATTAATGTTATCATGATTTAGATGTTTTTGATTAATGTCTCTTATGAATTGATAATGTTATGAAATCATGATATTTTAAAGGAGCTACTCATATGATTTTGAGTCTTCATGAATGATTTAGTATTACTAGATTCTTACCATTTCAAATACAATGAAAATGAACTTGATATGATTATGCATGTTTTCCGTTGGGAGCTTACTTATCACCAAGTTGGACTAGTGGTCATTACCCAAGTCCGAGAACTATGTGTACTCATAGGATTGTCGTAATTTGACATTAGCCGGTGGATCCATCTAAGTTTAAGACTTTGGTCCTCACCTTGGAAAGTAGGACACTCTATTTTTAGTGTGGGAGCATTACATTGAACTCCATATTATAGCTGTCACGAACCAAGGTAGACCCTAGGCGTAACATGGCGTATGAAACCCTGAGAGGCCTTACTAAAGCCACTTTGCATACATCATAATAGATAATAGAAATTTAATATAATTTAAAAGATAATATCAAAACATAAGAGTTTTATAAACCGAAATTTGAGGTCTAAAAATGTCTCAAAGCCAACTAGTACAAAAGGGGTGATCGGGACATAACCCATACATCATTTACAATACTGAAAATGTAAAGATATAATGAACTAAACGCTCAGTCCTTGGAGCATGAGGACTTACCAATCTTTGATATCTACTAAGTGATCCCTAGCCATGGAGATGCAAATCTGAAGCGTCGGACCCTACATATGGTGTCACAAACCAAAGTAGGCCCTAGGCGTAACATGGCGTATAGGACCCCGAAAGTCCCCATACAATCCACTTAGCTTTCAGCATACAAGAAATAGAATAAAAGAGTTAAAGAGGAAAAATTTAAAGTCCAAACCATTTTATAAAAGTAAAGTGGAAGTCTAAAACATTAGTCTCAAAGCCATCTAGTACATAAGAATGAATCTGGCCGAGGCCCATACATCATGCTGAAAAACTGAAAGTAAGGAAAGAATGGAAACAAGAAATGTTCATCCTCGAAGAATAAGGACTCACCAAAGCTCAAAATCTCCTCTACGAACTCTATCCAGAAACTAGGAACCCTGACTGTCGGACCCTACATTTGGGGAAATGTAGGCAAGAGTATGCGTTAGCACAACATATGTACCAAGTATGATAGCCATGCATAAAACATATGAAAAGATGCTTCATGAGAGATACCTTAAAAAATGCAATGACCAAGCTAATGATGAGATAAGAGTTAGAAAACACGAGCCATAAAACATGGTGAATGCACATTATCATCATTTTAAACATGTATGAGATAGTTCCGTGAAGTAACCTTAGTTTATCCTATCTTTCTTATGGGAAGTAGCCTTAATCGACATATGAGACCATGAAAGCTATTACCATGGAATCCGGTGTCTCCCACGCTGAAAATAGTTGTCCTACTTGCCAAGGTAAGGACCATGAACTTCTAGCTTATGTGGATCCACTAGCTAATATCTATATGTATAATCCTATATTGGTACATAGTTAATGGGACATGGGTAATCGCTACTTGTCCACTCGGTAAGCTTAACATAGATGGAATAGTTCTTAATCATATTCATCTTAGCATTTAAAGGAACATGGGTAGTCGTCTCTTGTTCTTACCTCACGTGACATGGGTAATCGCCTATTCTCTTTCAATTAGAGAACATTGGTAATTGCCTTTTGCCTCAACATTAGAATAACTCCTTAACATTGGTTCATTTTAGGTGAGAAAGCCTTTCAACCTTAAGAACCCTGATTATGTGAGAGAACCTTTCACAATTCATGCTTATATGTATATATTAGAAATCCTATATATGACACAACAATAGCAACATCATAGATACTTCAATCTCAAAATGTCCTTAAAATATTTACATAGGTTTCAGGAGAACATATGTGCTTTCGTAAACTTCTCTTTCATAATCCAAAACCAACATTATATAATCATAACTCGAAAAACATGGGGATTACATGGGTCCTTGGGGGATTATCATAAAAACATGCAATTAACTCAATTCATGCATAACAGATCATAGCTCAATCAACTTAATCAATAATCAAGAGGACCCATAACATAGAAGAAAAACCCTAACTCAACTGGGGAATTCTAACTTGGCAAATAGGAGAAATTTGGGAACTCCAAGAAGGAAAGGCTTCGATGGATGAAAACTATCATACCTCAATGCCAACTACTTATCTTCAATGGAGGAATTGGAGAGTTGGCCTGAAACCCTAGGTTGGACCCTTCTTCTTCAACTTCTAGAGAGAGAAATATTTTAGAGGTCTTCTTTTGTGAATTTGAGCGAATGTTTTCAATTGGGCAAATTTTGGGGTTAAAATTTTTATATATGGGTTTTGGAGAAGGGTAAAATGACATAGTATCAGTATAAAATAATTAGGAAAAGACACTAAAGCCCCTGAAAATTATAAATGTCGACCCAATCGAAGGTGGGGAACTATGGACCGTCCTATCCCTCCATCGATAGGATTCAGAGACTTAAGTTTTTGACCCGAAACGACGGGACCCACCCACAGGCCATGGTCTAATCGACGGGTCGTGGATCCCAATTGTGGTCCTCAAGTTTCAACCATAAAATCTCTCTAAGTATGGGACTCACCTATGAACCCTATTATCTACGGCTCGTGCATTAAATGACGAAATGTCCTATTTTACCGTTGAACAAGTACTGGAATTTAGAATTTATGAAAACACTAACCAGCCAACCATGGCCACTGCCTACAGACCATCGTCCCACCTACGGTACGTGGTTGATGTCGTCGTTGTTGGCACTAAGTTGTGAGAAAATGAAATTTTCTCGCCTTCTCAAATCCGAGGTGTAACATATCTCCCCCTTAGGATTATTCGTCATGGAATGATGTTCAAGACATCATAAAGAGGGTAGGAGCTCAAGCCTAACAACCCAACATGCATGGAATCATATAATATGCATATCCGAGAACGAAACATCAACTGCAAGCTAAAGCTTGTTTAAAATATCATATCATGAAGCCTATATGCAAATCATACTCAAATGCACGTAAATATGTATAAATAAATCAAGTTGACTCTTTTTCTCAAAAATTAAGCTTTTTCATAAACATGCATAAATGAGGGAATCATGGGAATATCTAAGACACATGACACCAAATAGTACACCATGAGGAACTCAATACCTCAAGCTAGAGTAGGGGTAGAAGGAAATAGATGAGGATATCGGGACATAATATCGACCTTGGACTCCCAAGTAGCACCCTTTACTAATTGATTCCTCCACAAAACTTTCACGGAAGCAACTTCCTTATTTCTCAACATCTTGACTTACCGGACTAGATCTCAACAAGTACTTCCTCATAAGAAAGGCTCTCCTTAACTCCCAAATCTTCAGAGGGAACTATAGAAGTCGGATACCAAAACACATTTGTTCAACATGGAAACTGGATCCACCGATGCCAACTCAATAGGCAATTCAAGCTCAAAAGCAACCTTACCAACACACCTAAAAATCTGATATAGGTCTACATAATGGGAACTAGCTTCCCTTTCTTGCCAAACCTCATTACACCCTTCATGGATGAAATTTTCAAATAAACCCAACCATTCACATTAAACTCAATATCTTTTCTTCTAATATCAACATATGACATTTGCCGACATTGAGTCGTTTTCAACCTCTCTCTAATAAGTCGAACTTTGTCCATAGCCTTATGTCCCAATTTTGGACCTATTAGGGAAACTTCACCCACCTCAAACCATCCTATATGATATCTACACCTTCTACCATACAAGGCCTCAAATGTAGCCATACCAATACTTGAGTTATAACTATTGTTATAGGCAAACTCGATCAATGGAAAATGGTCATCCCAATTACCCTTGAAATCAATCACATAACCTCTCGACATATCTTCCAAGGTTTTGATAGTACGCTTTGCTTGCCCTTCGATTGATTTGTGGGTGAAAAGTCGTACTAAGCTTGGCATGAGTACCAAGTCCCATTTGGAAAGATTTCTAAAACTGAGAAGTGAATTGGGTACCATAATTGGAGATAATGGATAAAGGCACTCAATGCAACTTTACCATTTCTCTCAAATACAACTTAGCATAATCCTCCACCGAATAAGAAACCTTAACAGGAATGAAATGAGTCGATTTCATAATTCGATCAATAATAACCCAAATCGAGTCATGTTGTCACCAGGTCCGAGGAAAACCAACAACAAAGTCCATATTCAATTCTTCCCACTTCCAAGTTGGAATGCTAATGTCTTGGGATAAACCTCCCAGCTTCTGATACTCAACTTTCACTTGTTGATAGTTAGGACACTTAATCATAAATTCTTCAATATCCTTCTTCATGCCATTCCACCAATAGATCTCTCGTAAATCATGGTAAATCTTGGTGGATTCCGGGTGAATGAAATATTGAGAACTATGGGCTTCTGACAAGATCTGTTCTCTCAAACCATCAACATTAAGAATACACAAATGACTTTGATATCTAAGTACTCCATCTTCCCCCTTAGGAGAAATCCTCTACGGACTTTTTAAGCAACACTTCCTTTAATTTGATCAAGACCTTGCTTGGCTTTCATATCAGCGACAAAAGATGATTCAGAACAATTGTTAACCATAACACCACCCTTGGTAGAGTCCACTAACTGAACATCCAACCAAGCCAATCTGTGAACATCTCAATCTAACTCTTTTTTATCATCCTCAATATCAGCAACACTACCGATAGATAACCGACTAAGATCATCTACCACGATATTTTCCTTACCGAGGTGATAGAGAACACTCATATCATAATCCTTCAATAAATCAAGTCACATTCTTTGGCGAAGATTTAGATCCTTCTGATTAAACACATATTGCAAACTCTTGTGGTCGATAACAATATTTACATAGACCCCATACAACTAATGCCTCCAAATCATTAAGGCAAATACAACTGCCACTAGTTCAAGGTCATGGGTAGAATAATTCTTCTCATGAATCTTAAGTTGTCTTGAAGCACATGCAATAACTTTCCCATTTTGCATAATTAGACATCCTAGCCCAATTCTCGAGGTATCACAATAAACAACAAAACCATCAGTCCATTATGGTAAAGTCAACACTGGAGTGGAAGTAAGTCTATCTTGTCTTTCAATTCGTGAAAACTCTTTTCACAAGCTTTTGACCATAAGAACTTAGCCATCTTTTGATTCAATGCTGTCAATGGAGAGGCAATCAAACAAAACCCCTCAAAAAACATTATGTGGTAACCAACTAAACTAAAGAAACTTCTAATATCTGAAGGGGATAGAGGTTTGGGCAACCTCTTAACCGCATCCGTCTTCTTTGAATCTACCTCAATACCCTTACTTGAAACAATATGACCAAGAAAAGCTACGGACCTTAGCCAAAACTCACATTTGCTGAACTTAGCAAAGAGTTATTGGTCCTTGAGAAATTGCAACACAATCCTCAAATGATTGATGTTATCATTGTCACTTCTCGAATAGATCAATATATCATCAATGAATAAAATCACAAACGTGTCACCGGAGCAGTAGTCAAATCCATAAATGTCACCGGAGCATTAGTCAAGCCAAATGACATAACCAAAAACTCATCCTGACCATATCGAGTTTCTAAAAGTCATTTTTTGAATATCATTTTCCTTCACCCTCAATTGGTGATAACCTAACCGGAGGTCGATCTTAGAGAAGTAACTCGCTACTTGAAGTTGGTCAAAAAAATCATCTATCCTTGGAAGAGGATACTTATTCTTAATGGTAACCTTGTTCAACTACCGATAGTCAATACACATATGAAGAGAACCATCTTTCTTTCTAACAAACAAAACTGGAGCACTCTATCGAGAGATACTCAATCGGATGAAACCCTTATCTAACAAATCTTTGAACTGCTCTTTCAACTCTTTAAGTTGTGTTGGAGCCATTTGGTAAAGAGGAATAGAGATAGGTTGTGTATCGGGGAGAAGGTCAATACCGAAGTCTATTTCCCTTTAGGGATGAATACCGGGTAAATCATTTGACAACACTTCCAAAAACTCATTAACTATGGGGACCGACTCAAGCGTAGGGGTTTCAGAATTTACATCCCTCACCCTAACTAGAAGGTAAATGCAACCCTTAGAAATCATCTTTCCAGCTTTAAGACAAGAGACAAATTGACCCTTAGGCATAAAATTTTCCCCTTTCCACTCTAGGACAGGCTCATTAAGGAACTAAAACGTGACTACACGAGTTCTACAATCAATAGAAGCATAACATAAGTACAGTCAATCCATACCAAGGATAACATCAAAGTCTAACATATCAAATCAACAAGAGTAACTCTATGGGACAAGGAGATGAGACACTTTCTATAGACCCTCTTACCTACAATAGAATCACCAACAGGAGTAGAGATAGAAAAAAGATCTAATGGCACATCCATAAGAACATCAAACCTCATAGCCACATATGACGTCACAAAAGACAAGGTAGCACAGGGTCAAGTAAAGCATAAACATCGATTTGAAAGACTTTCAACATACCGGTAACCACATCGGGAGTACCTACTTTCTCCTGACGAGTCTGAAGTGCATAAAATCTATTTTACTTGGGAGCATTTGATCCCGAAACACTTGGACTGGATGAAGGTTTAGGTTGATACCTTCGGCGATAATCTATGTCATTCTTAGCAACGAACAATCTCTTATCTTGTGGTCCATCTTACCACAACCAAAACAAGTATTGGAACCAGCTAGGCACTTATTCTCGTGCTTTTTTCCACACTAAGCACAAGTAGGTAATAAGGACCCACTACCATTTCCTCCTTGAGGCTTAAGGTTAGACACCCTCTTTTTGTTGAACCTAGAATGAGTATTGGAGGAACCTTGACCAGAAAAATTTTGTCAAAATCTAGAACAATCATGCCTATCTGACCTTGCATGTGAGAAATTACCATCACCGGTTTTACCCCTCTTTGTCTCCATATACTTTTCCTTAAGTTTCTCCTCTTCAATTTATTGAGCATGAACCATGAGATGAGAGATATTCATATCATTAACAAGCATAATGGTACAATATTCCTTAACAACCATTTCAGACACACCCCAAACAAACTTGCTCATCCTTGCCCTAGGGTTGGCAATTATGCCAGGAGCATATCGAGACAATTGTATTAACTTCAAAGAATATTTCTTCACACTCATACTTCTTTGACGAAGGTTGATAAACTCAAGCACCTTTGCCTCCCTCACCTCAAGGGGAAAAAACCTATCAAGGAAAGCAACTTTGAACATTTCCCTATTGAGAGGACCCGTATCTTCTAGTCTCCCATCCTTCCATTGGTTAAACCAAATTTGAGCAACACCTTTAAGTTGATAATCGGCCAACTCCACCTTTTCCACCGGCATCACCCCCATAATCATCAACACCTTGTAAACCTCATCAATGAACTAATTTAATGTATACACTTCATCCAATACTAAGTCCCAATGATCATTAGTCAGTAATATATCCCAACTAAGTGAGTTGGAGTTGAATCCCGCAGGGAGTGGTACATATTTGATAATCAATAGAAAAGCATGAATATGCTCAAGTTAATCATAGGTAAAACCATTTACAAATAAAAGCGTGGTTCACATTTGGGGTGACACAAGTGTCAAATAACAGGGGGTTTTCATTGTAATTATCAACTACAACAACAAATAACACGAATAAAACAAGTAAAGAAACGGGTTCTTGGGATGTGATTGAATTATGGGCTAAGGTAGACAAATGAGTGGTTGCAACTGATAGTAAATAGTTGTAAATCTGTTAATAAGCTAGTCTTTAGTGGGGATAAACTTTCTCTCGAACAATTTACCCCAAATCAAATTGGTTTCTCTCGAACACCAATATGCAGCAATTAAGAACAACCTATGTTTTAATCTATTCACTCTATCAAGCTGAATTTGTGGAAAAGGGTTTAGGATTAACTCTCTCGAGCTGAACCCATGACAACCCCATACCCACAGACCATCAAATCAGTAACCTTGGCTTTAAAATCTCTCTCTCGAGCAAGCCAAAAACATAAAGGTACAATTGCATTTACAGCTACAACCCTTTAGATTAAGCCACAATTACTGAATGAAATCACTTTTAAATAGCATTTAAATTATCAATTAACAATACCCAGTAGCTAAAACAACCCATAGTGCAATAATCACAGCCCAATAATTGGGGTTTTAGCTAGACATCATAAAAAAATAAGAATTGTTAACAAATTGTGTTTCCATCAACTAGGTAAGATTAATTTCATCTTTTCAAAGGTCAAGGTTGAAGAATCTCTAAGACCCACTTCCAATTTATCAAAAATGAAAATCTTCAAAACTTCAAAGCTAAGGAAAAATATTGTCTCAGTTCTCTCAGTTCTAAGCTCCAAACTTCAAAAACTAATAATTCTGATTCTAAAATTAAAACTAGATACTAAACTAAGAACTTAAAAATGTATTTATATTCGCCAAAAATGTTTTGAGAAGGACCATTCGGCACAATATGCAGGGATTGCTGATCCACTCGGCAATTCACCCTTTGGTCAATTCCATCACCTTTTGCTTTGGCCTTCAACATCTTTAAGTTCTGTAACTTTGGGCGATCTAGCACTACAACGCAGAACCATTCGGTGACACGCAGACTACTCTTTTAAATCACCGACTTGATTTTCTCTTTCAAGGCTTGGCACTCTGGAACTTTAGGCGAGATCATGGCCATTCGGTGACTCGCCCAATGGGTTAGGGGATCATCAGGCCTTCTTTTCTTTGTTCTTTCAGCTGCCTTGTTCCTTTTTGCTCATTAATGTCCATACTTTGTTCCTCAATCAAAATACCTGAAAATCAAGGATTTACATAATTTATTGGCACAAAATATGCATTTGAGGACACTAAATCTATTAAAATAAAGCCCTAAATGAGTATAAATCATGGACTCATCAACACCCCCAACTTAAACATTTGCTTGTCCTCAAGTAAAACTCAAGTTTAGCAATTTAAAAAGGATGTGTCAAATAGTGCTACATAAGTCTCAATCATGAATGCACACAAAAAGACTCAACTTACTCATGCAAGGATCAATTGTGCACTAAAAGATTCAAGTTGTTACTCACCATTATCAAAGATTCTCAAGTTCACAATACTTGCTTCAAATGCAATTCAAGCTCAACAAAGGTACTCAAATGCCCTCACACAAAGAATGATTCCATATTCACACACAATGTTTCAATAATTTAAAGCTCCAGAATCAAATGCAACACTCACACTCAGAAAGATGAACACAATGCATGATTTCACCCATAAGTTTGCCCCTCTGTTCCAGCCAACAATTGTTTCAGCTCACTCAAGATCAAAAAGGTGTTTTCAAGGTTAGTAAGGGGGTTGAGTGCAAAGGTATGCCATTTAGGCTCAATGGTTGTAATCCTCATGAAATGTGGTATGAACAACACTTTCTTTCCTTTTGTTCATCATTCTCATTCATGCTCACAAGTCACCGCATTATTCATCTTCCATGGACTATTGGACATCCCATTTTCTTTGCACTTTCACAACTTTATTCCACAACTTTTTCATTCTTTTATTATTTTTCTCTCTTTTTTTCGTATGGAGGGGTTCCATCTTTCTCAAAATCATAGGTCAAGGGGACTTCTTTGCATTTCTTGATTTACCTTCTCTTTTCACCACACCCCCAACTTAGGCTTTTGGCCTAAGTTAGCTATTCAAACAAACCACAAATCATGAGGATTATGGGTAGTGGATAAAGTAAGGTCACATTTTCATCAAGTTTCTTCCAAGAGTAGGTTAAGGCTCAAAGGCTGTTCAATCGAGGTACACACACTCACAAGGTAGGCCACAAAAAGAGGTATAATGTAAAATTATTTCACACTCTTCAAAGTTGCCAAAGATCATATCAGGAGATTGCATCACTTAGTCAACATGACCAACGAGGCAAATTCTAGGTGTCATCACACATGGTTCACGGTAAGCTCATCACATAAGGCATTAACACCAATGTCAAACAATACTCCACACGTTCACTAGTGTGCAATGTTCATCACAAGAGACTCAATTTGATAATTGGATAGTTACAACGAGATGCAAAAAGTTCACATATTGTGTATGCAACTTCATTTGGCCTCAACATAGCCACAAATTCATTTTTTTTGATTATGAGCACTACTCAAGTCATCGGTATTGATCAAGACCGATACTCAAATTTGCAAGAGAACAACCACATCCAAACACCAACAAGAGGTGGCACAAAATTTTCCGAAGGGTCCAAAAATCATTTACACTTAAAAACAAGGACCACAAGCTCAATAATCCACAAAATGCAATATTAAAACACAATTATAGCTCAAAAACCCAATATATAAACAAAACCATAAGTCACAAAAGGTCACAAAATGTGGGCCTCACCACACCACAAATAAAAACATTTGTCCTCAAATGCAAGCAAAATAATATCCAAAAGTCAAAAAGTAAGATAGAGAGGGAGGTAAAGAGGGATCTTGTCTAAACAATTGCACCATCTGTCTGGGTATCAGTGCCCGATGTAGTGTTTGGAACCTCAAAATTTGTACCTGAAGTCACCTCAGAAGGACCAGCTCCACTGGACCCACCCATGGATGTCTCTTTTAACGATGTCTGGATCACTGACTACACAATCGTCTCCTCAAGCTCTGGCAAATCTCTATATAATATGATGATTATGTGATGTATTGTTGGAGAGTCAGGCTCATAGTATGAATGTTATTTCTAGGGTCTTGAGGGTAAAAGCTAATATGAATGAACTAGGAATGTTAAGGCTTTACGATTGAAGCCATTTGCATGTTAAATTTTTATATGGTACTTTGTGGAACGACAATTCTCATATGACCTATAGAATGAGTTTATGAGATTATGCTTGTAGTAATTGAGTTATATGGATCATGTTATTATCCATGTCTAATGTAGTCATTCTAGCTGTGTTAATTTAAGGTGAGCTTTGATCCTTAAAAGGGCAATATATGATATTATGTATGTTTTATGAAGGTTATGTATATACTTTATGAACACTTTTAGAGTGAAGTGTCCATTATTATGATAATATTGTTGTGATGATTGAAAGGCTATTCTCATGAACAAATAATGAACATGATGTGAACGATTTTCTCACATAATGATTTTTCTAAGGTTGAAGGCTTTCTCACCTATTGAATCTAAATGAAGACATGGACAGTAAAGGTTATTCTCATGCATGATCTAAGAGCTATCCTAATCAACTCTTTTGGATTGATTGTCAAATACATCCTTCCATAAGACATGAATCAAGTTATGACTTAATAAAGTATTCCATGGGAATTATACTTAGCAACGAGTGGTAGTGATATGAGATAGAAGCCCTCATGGGAGTTGAGGTGGGGTTTCTAGGAGTAATCTCTTGAGATGGATGCCCTAATGTGAGTTGAGGCTGGGTATCTAGTAACAATCTCCATGTTCCATAACTTCATGCCCCCATAGGTTATTTAGATATTGGTTCCACCTAAGCTAAAATAATGGTTCTACCTTATGCAAGTAGGACAACCCTTTTCGGTGTGGGTAACACCGGATTCCATGTAAGCTCAAATGGTCTATGTCGGTTACGGCTAATTCCTCCAAGGTCAAGTCTAGTATGAACTATGGTCACACAAGAAGCTTTACTTAGCATGAGTGATATTTATGGGGTCTTATTCATTCATTGCACAAGTACTCTTTGAAGGTTTCTATGGAATTTTCCTCTTATGTTATGATGATCTATGTAAGGAATATGTTTATGACTTATGCTTATGATGTATGCTTAACTTGGATTGTTGCTATAAGTTATTTTCCTTAATATGTGTAACTAAAGGAGAAAGTTCCCTTGTCTGTGAGAAATAAGATAAGGATGAGATCAAAAAGGTAATAAAGATAAATGAGGACCTAAAGTGACTTGCTTAGCATGGGTGGGATTATGGGGTCTTATCAATGCATTACACAAGCTTGCCTTGAAGTGACTTATGATGTATTTCTATTATGTCATGTTCAAACTAGATGCTTTCAGCATGTCGAGGACTATGTTGTTATCTCTTATGCTTATAGCCTATGTCATCTTATGATGTCTCTTATGTTCATGACTTATGGTATTGTCTCTTATTATTAAGGTGTATGCCTTATGTTGACAAATGCCTCATATATGCTTATTTTGATGATTTATGATATCCATGATATTTAGTACATTATTGTACTAACGTATACTTTTGCCTACCTAATTATCAAATGTAGGGTTCATCGATATTGACTTCCATCCTCGTGGCTAGGTTCATTGTAGATCATGAAGAGAGGTTATGGTGAGTCCTCATAACATTCGAGGGCTTGGCCACCAAACCCTTTATATTTCATTTTATGTTTAGAGCTATTTTATGGGCTGAGTCCTAAAGACTTTCATGTATTAGATGGTTTGAGAGAAGGTCAAAGACTTCTGCTTCATTTTATGAGACTTTGATTGTATTGAAAAATGTTTTAAATTTCTGTACTTTTCTATTATCTTATGTTATGATATGCCAAGTGGCTTACATTGACTCCTTCGGGGTTCTATGTGCCATGTTTCATCTAGGGGGTTCCCCTAGGTCGTGACAAACTTGGTAATTTGAGCACAAGGTTTAGAATGGTTCTAGGATTGTCTCAAACCACGTCTAGTAGAATCTTGTTCATAAATGTGAAGCGCGCCACATTTATTAATAGTAGTCTATTGGATTTTTAAGAAACTTCACTTCTTCATTATCTAAGTCGTGCCATAGAATTTAACTCTATTAGGTATCTCTTCTACTCCTTATCCGACGGTCTTAAGGATATGACCACTCGAAAAGCTCATGCTACAAGGATTAAGGGAGAAAATGTTGGTGGTAATGCCAATTATGGCTATGTGACTAAGTAGGACTTGATATACTAGACTGTGATATTGTCTTTAGTATGAATGGGCTTTGTTATAGTTGTACTGATGGTAGAACCTGAGTTAGTCATAATGAGTTTTAGGTATGTAGCTAGATTTGGTGAATATGGTATTTAGTAAATGCCTAGATGTGTTGAGTGAGTAGAATCCTTTAATAAGGGTAGTAGTGCAATTTACCATGGTTTAGAATAATCTTGTGTGATGGATGTGAAAGCTTAGTGATGACTTGATCCGACCTTAGAATTGAAAGAAATGGTGCTTAGAAAGTCCGTCTAGGCTTACCCCCCAAGGGGGAGATGATGTGCTTAGTTAGCAAGGACATTGAGTATTCCTAATGATCATGATTTGGGTTTGCTTGAAATTCTCACCTTGAGAGGTGTAGTGAGTTTGAGAAGTTTGTCCCAGCTTTGTAGGCTCATACAAGATCTTGTGTGGAGTTGGTAAGGTTTCTTGTGAGCTAGAGTTGCTTAATGAGAACCTCTCTAATTTAGAAGTACCGGTTGGGAACTTAGACCGGCAAGTTAAGAAATAGAAGAGTAAGAAAGTTGCTTCGATGAAAATGTTTAGAAGTGATCTTTTAGTAAAGGTTTTAGTTGACGGTGCTACTTGGGAGGACGAGGGCCAATAAGAAGTCCCGGTATCCTTATCATTTTTCCTTGTATTCCTCCTTTAGCAATAAAATGATGAATTCTTTATGACTTGTTCTTTCTGTATATTCATGTGTGTTATAGTTGTTTCCATGATTTCCTTATGTTATGCATATTCATGAAATATTGTGTTTTGAAAGAAAATAAAGTTGCATTATTAATTTTCCTCATGTTGAAGTACATTGAGTAAAATTGTCTATAGGCTCCATGAGATGACTTGTTGAACATGCTTTAGTTGTGCTTTTTGAAAATATGTGTTGCATAAGGGCTCTATGATATTGTGTTGAGCATGCTTTTAGTTGCAAAAGGTAATTCCTCCTATGAATATGAGAAATGTGGAGTTTTCATGCATTTTTGGGTTGTTAGATGTAGTTCCTCCTCCCTTGTTTATGTGCATTTAGATGTGTTGTATGCTTGATGGGTTTCTAGTCTAGAGTCATGACCTTAAGAGGTGCCTAGAGTGTCATTTGAGGATGAATGTTCCCAAAGGGGAGATATTGTAACACCTCAAAAACTAGTAGGCTTAACTAGAGCTTGATTTTAGGGTTAAAGTCATAGATATAACTCCCTGTACTTAGAATGAAGGGCTGAAGGTCAAAATTTCAAGGTACAACTCCCCAATAACCAACCAAGGGTCCTTGAGGAGGATTATAGTAGACTACCCAAAATAGTCCTCCCACGAAGGGACCCACGCCCCGTGGATGACATGTCGTGGGTCAGGGTCCCAAAATGTGAGCTGCAGACCACCACCCACGGAAGACCAGCACGCCCTGTGGGTCCACTCACAGCCCGTGGGTGTGGTCTCATGGGTGAGATAGTGCGTTGACTTAGACGGTTAAGTGAGGGCCTTTATGAAACTTTCTAGAATTAATTAGTTATTAAGTCGTGTCATTTTAACCTTACTTAGACCACCTATATAAATCCTTTACACCCCTAAATTCATTGATCCTAGTCATTATTTCAACTCACCCAAAAGAAATCCAAATCCCTCTAAAAAATCCTCTATGTAGAAAGAAGAAGAAGAAAAAAAAGTGGAAGAAGAACACAATCAAGCTAGGTCACGACTCCATTGTTTCAAGCTTTCTAGGCTTTGTATTCAAGGTATGATGACTTATTCATTCTTGGACTCCTTTTATCTATGAAGCTCCCATATTTCCCCCAATTGTGAAGATGAACCCCAATTCTAGTTAGGGTTTCTTCCTATATTGTGGGTATTATGTATGTTGATCCAATTGAGTGGATACTGGTTGTTTATGATTGTTTGTGATTTTTTATGATGTTTAGTATGATTATACATGTATTCTTGATTAACCTAAGATTCTAATCTGAAATTGATATAGTTTGGTTTTATGCCATGACAGTGGAAATTGAGGGCTTAGATGTGATCTTCTAAGATTGATTAATTACTTGAGATTAGAGCACCTAGATATGAATTACTTAATAGTAAAGCTTGTTGACGTGAATTGATTAGATTAGGGCTTATTTGATGAATCTTGATTAGTAGTATTAAGATTGAGTTTATATGATGATATATGATGAGAATTGCTTAAGAATTAAGCATGTGGTTAGATTGTCCTTAGAATTAGGCATATATTATGATCATGTTAAGTATTGCCTGAGACTAAGGCTTCTAGTATGAATGTGATTTCTAGGGCCTTGAGGGTAATAGCCAATATGAATGAACTTGGAATATTAAGGCTTTAAGAGTGAAGTTATTTGCATGTTAAATTTGTATATGGTATTATTGTGGAAGGACTTTAATCATATGACCTATATAATGAGTTTATGAGATTAAGCTGGTAGTAATTGAATTATTTGAATCATGTTATTATCCATGTCTAATGTAGTCATTCTAGATGTGTTGATTTAAGGTGAGCTTTGATCCTTGAAAGTGCAATATATGATATTATGCATGTTTTATGAAGGTTATGTATATGCTTTAAGAACACTTTGAGAGTGAAGCATCCATAATTATGATAATGTTGTTGTGATGATTGAAAGGCTATTCTCATGAACACATAATGAACATGCTGTGAAAGGTTTTCTCACAGAATGATGATTCTAAGGTTGAAAAGCTTTCTCACCTATTGAATATAAATGAAGACATGGACGGTGAAAGGTTATTCTCACGCATGATCCAAGAGATATCCTAATGAACTCTTTTGGGTTGATTGTCAAGTACATCCTTCCATAAGACATGAATCAAGTTATGACTTAATAATGTATTCTGTGGGAATTATGCGTGGCACCGAGTGGATATTGATATGAGATGGAAGCCCTTAAGTGAGTTGAGGTGGGGTTTCTAAGAGCAAAATCTTGAGATTGATGCCCTTACGTGAGTTGAGGTTGGGTATCTAGTAACAATCTCATTGTCCCATAACTACGTGCCCCCGTAGGTTATTTAGCAATTGGTTCCACCTAAGCTAAAATAATGGTTCTACCTTAGAAAAGTAGGACAACCCTTTTCGGTGTGGGTAACACCGGATTCCATGTAAACTCACATGGTGTATGTCGGTTAAGGCTAATTCCCACAAGGTCAAGTCTAGTATGAACTATGGTCACTCAAGAAGCTTTACCTAGCATGAGGGAGATTTATGGGATCTTATTTATGTATTTCACAAGTATTCTTTGAGAGTATCTATGATATGTTCCTCTTATATTATGATGATCTATTTAATGAATATGTTAATAACTTATGCTTATGATGTATGATTAACTTTGATTGTTGCTATAAGTTGCTTTCCTTTGTATGTGTGACTGAAAGTGAATGTTCCCTTGTCTATGAGAAATAAACTAAGGATGAGATCAAAAAGGTAATAAAGATAAATGAGTTCCTAATGTGATTTGCTTAGCATGGGTGGAAATATGGGGTCTGATCCATGCATTTCACAAGCTTGCCATGAAGTGTTTCTCTTATGTAATGTTTAAACTAGATTCTTTCATTATGCCTATGACTATGTTGTTACCTCTTATGGTTATAGCCTATGTCTTATTATGATGTCTCTTATGTTCATGACTTATGTTATTGTCTCTTATTATAAAGGTATATGTTTTATGTTGACTAATGACACTTATATGCTTGTGTTGATGATTTATGTTAGCCATCATATTTAGTACATTATTGTACTAACACATACTTTTGCCTACATTCTTACCAAATGTAGGGTTCAGCGATATTGACTTTCTTCCTCATGGCTAGGTTCATAATAGAACAAGAAGAGAAGTTATGGTGAGTGATCGTAGCATTTGAGGGCTTAGCCACCATGCTCTTTATATTTCATTTTATATTTAGAGCTATTGTATGGGTTGAGTCCCGAAGCTTATAATGATAACAACATCTAGAAAACACCTTATAACAGCCCAACCTCATATAACAATCCAAATATGATTTTCCGACCATCTAATTGTATATTCTAGATTACATACCTTAACTATTACTCTACTTTACTCAACTAAATATGAAGAGTGCTACTATAACCTCAAAATAGAAGTAAGACGCCAAATAAATGTGACTCATTCTCCTTGAAAAATCTTTCAACCCACAAGAAAAGAGGAGAAAAAAGTAACACAATCTCCACGAATTTTCTAACGGGGAAATCACCAGGAAATATTATAGATTTTTTATATCTGGTTGAAGGAAAACTCTTAGAGTTTAAAAATGTTTTATTTTATGAATGTGGAAAAAAGAATGAGTTAAAAGGATGCTCGAACATAATATATATCCGATGTAACTCTACCTACTTAAGGGGCCCACCCTATAGGTTGTTTGTGCAGTCTCACTAAAATGGAAATATCTCTCTTCTCCAATATCATATCAACATATGGTTTAAAGCGTTGTAAAATATACTAGTAAACCTTTAATTTGATATTTTGTAAATTCTCTAGCTCTTTGTAGATTCGGAGATATGCTTGTTCAAAGATAGGCAGTATATGGTACTATTATGGAACAATTTGTCACAATGAACCTCTAACTCAAAAATTTGTGTCAAGTCTTTCCTTGACCTTAAACTTAGTTTTTACACTTCAAATACATCCATATATATTTTTTAATTAAGATGTTGATATATATCCTTATTTCCAATTTTTTTTAACGTCAACTTAGCAGCACATGTAATAGTTATTACACGGTCTTACTTTATTCCCTATTAGGGACATTTGTCTTTATATGGAATTATTACTATAAGGGTTAAGTCCTAGGATTATTTTCTAAAATTTTGGCAGGGTGCCCTTTGTAAAATGAACTATCTCAAAACAACAAATGAAGAAGAAACCAACATAAGGGCCTCACTGGCCGATACCATTACACAACCAATGCTTAACTAACAAATATACATAAGTACTCATCACCTTAATCTTCATATGATTGAAAATCATAATTGTTTTTGGGAATATACCTCATTCTTTTGTGAACTGAATTGTTATACCTATATTCCAAATATTATCTATAATATGTCACACATAATAACCTTATTAACAACTAAAATGCTATAACAAGGTAGCAAAAAGGGAGTTATAAGTGAACATTTAGATCTTAAAAAGATGGGGGTATTTTGACCTCATTTCATCCTCGATTTCCCATATCATCTCTTCAACATTATTATTCCTCCACAACACCTTAACCAAGGTCATTTCCTTAGTTCCAAGCTTTCAAACTTTTCGACCAAGAATATCAATTGGTATTTCTTCATAAGATAAATCCTCTGTGATATGGACATCTTCTATAGGCACAATACATAAGGTATCTCTCATCCACTTACGCAACATCGATACTTGGAAAATGGGATGGGCTTCCTCTAATTCAAAAGGTAACTTTAGCTTGTCTGCTGCTTTGCCTATCCATTGAATAATTTTTGTATGGACTAATGTACCTTTGTCTAAGTTTTCCTTTCTTACCAAACCTCATAACATCTTTTATAGGTGAAACCTTTAGGAAAAGCCAATCATCAAGTACAAACTCTAAATCACTCTTGGTTTTCTACAGCCTCTCTCAAATCAATTTCACCTTTTCATTGCTTGGTGAACTAAATGAGGCACTAGCAACTGATCTCAAACCATTTGATTGGCGATCTACACTTCATACCATTGAAAGCTTCATAAAGAGAAATTTTAATATTTGCATGGAAGTTTTTATTATATGTAAATTAATTAAGGGTCAAATGATCATCCCAACTTTCAATAAAATCCAGCACGCAAGCTCGCTACATATCTGGGAGCGTTTGAATAGTGTGCTTAGTCTGTCCATCTGTTTGTGGATGAAATTTTATACTGAGATTCACTTGAGTATCCAATCCCCTTTGAAAAAAATTCCAAAAGTTAGTTGTAAATTGATAACCTCTGTAAAAAATAATGGAAATAAGAGCTCCATTAAGTCAGACTATCTCTCTGATGTATATCTTGGCATAATCTTCAGTTAAGTATTTCTAATGGGAAAAAAATGGACTAACTTTGTTAACATATCAACAATAATCCATATCTAATCTTACTTTCATATAGTGTGAGGCAAATGTATCATAAAATTCATATTAATGACCTCTCATCTCTACGTCGGGAGTTGTACAATTTGAATTAATCTTCTAGGCCTCTGGTGCTCTATTTTTACTTGTTGACAATTTGGAAATTCAGCCACTAATTCTCCGACATTCTTGTTCATGTTATTCCACCAATATACCTCCTTGAGGTCGTGATACATCTTTGTTGCCCCAGGGTGAATGTAATATCTTGAATGGTGGACCTCTATCCTTTCTCTCTTAAAGCTTTCCCATATCGAGAACACATAATCGACCTTGATACATGAGAACTCCATCTTTTATAAGTCTCAATAATGGTTTATTTAGTTTGGGATTCCCTCTTTTAATTCTACTTTCTCTGGGTCCTTGTGTTATCGCTTCTTCATGCTAATGCAAGTGACGATTCTACTGCATTTTGAATTATAACTCTTTCATTCACTCAGTCAACTACTCGAACTAGCCAACAGATTCAATTCTCTAGAAATTTCAACTTTTCCAAATTGAACATGTTTTAAGCTACCCATAGACATGCGGTTGACAGAATCAGCTACAATGTTAGCCTTGCCATGTTGGTATAAAATATAAACATCATAGTCTTTCATTAATTTGATCCATCTTCTGTGCCTTAAATTCAAATCTCTCTACTTAAAGAAGTATTGGAGACTCTTCTGATATGTAAATATATCAATGTGTACCCCATAGAGTTAATGACACCAAGTCTTTCAAGCAAATACACTGGTCGCCAACTCATGATTGTGAGTTGGATAATTTTACTCGTGTTTCCTCATCTTTCTAGAGGCATATGCAATCACTTCACGTTGTTGCATTAGAACAAAATGTAAGCCAATCCTTGTAGCATTACAGTAGACAACATACCCCTCTATCTTTTCTAGAAGAGTTAGGATAGGTGCATATGTAAGCCAATCTTTCAACTACTGGGAATTATGTTCACTCGCTTGACCATTGAAACTTAGCTGCATTATGTGTTAACTTTGGCAATGGTGTTGCAATGGAAGAAAACCCCTTAACAAAATGTTAGTATTAGCTTGTTAAGCCTAAAAAACTACAAACCTCTGTAGGAGTCACAAACCTTAGCCAACTTTTCAAACCTTCAATCTTTTGATTATCAACTTTAATATCTTCGTTAGAAACTACATGGCTAAGGAAGGCGCTAACCTCAACCGAAATAAACACTTTAAGAATTTTTGGTAGAATTGATGATCTCGAAGTGTCTGCAATACCGCTCACAGATGGTCTGCACGATCTAACTCGGACCACAAATATATTAGAATATCTTCTATAAACATGATCACAAATATATTCAGGAATGGCTTGAATACTCGATTCATTAAGTCCATGAAAGTTGTTGGTGTGTTAGTAAGCCTGAACGACATCACCAAAAATGCAATAATACGACATCATTTTTAGAAGGGTGTCTTTGAAATATCACCACCTTTAAATCTTAGTTGGTGGTACCATCACATTAGGTCAATATTTGAGAAACATTTGGCGCCATACAATTGATTAAAAAGATCATCGATCATTTGAAATGGGTATTTATTTTTATTTTGAGTTTGTTTAGTTTTCTATAAAATATAGACATACTGAAGGATTAATCTTTCTTATGAAAACATTGCACTAGCGCACCCCATAGTGAGGATCGAAGCCTAATAAAGCGTTTGTCTAGCGATTCTTGCACCTGCTCCTTCAATTTGCACTTGTTCCTTCAATTCCCTCAGCTCGGTAGGATCCGTTCTGTAAAGAGGAATATATATTGTCTGAGTGTTAGGAAGTACATCAATAGCAAGATCAATTTATGTATCAGGAGGAATGCCTAGAAGATCATCTTCGAATGCATCTGGAAATCCATTAACTATAGGAACTAATTGAAGAGTTGCTAGTCCTTCATCTATACTTCTTAATTAAGCTAGGTGATAAATGCAGCCCTTTGAAATCATCTTCCATGAGCTAAGATATTAAATAAACCTACCTTTAGGTGTGGTGATATTATCCTTCAATTCCAGGACTTTCTTGCCTGGAAAATTATATCGATCAAATTTAGTACAACAATCAACATTGGCATAGCATGACGCTAGAAAATCCATACCTATAATAATGTCAAAATTAACCATATTTAGCTCAACTATATCATATGTCACCACCCAGGGGTAACCCCTACATGTAACAAGGCGCACAAGACCCTGAGAGGCCTCATACAAGTCAACTTAGCATATCATAACATAAGATAATAGAAATAAGTGAAATTTAAAACATTTTTCATAACATCAAAGTATCATAAAGTGAAGCGAAAGTCTATTACACTTTATCTCAAACCATATAAAACATGAATATCTTTGGGACACAACGTATACAATAGTTCTAAACAAAATGAAAGACATAAGGACCTGGTGATTAAGCCCTCGAATGCTATGAGGACTCACTAAAACATCTTTTCTTGCTCTACTAATAACGTAGCCACGAGGATGGAATTCAATAGCACCGGACCTTACATTTGATAAGAATGTAGGCAAAAGTATGTGTTAGTTCAAACATGTACTAAATATGATAGCTAGTATAAATTATCAACTTAAGCATTAGTCAACATAATACATATACCATAATCATAAGAGACAACAACATTAGTCATAAGAATGGTTAATACACTTTAATCATCATGACATAAAAGAATACTTCATAAGTAACCTTAAACCATACTTGTGCAATGCATGAATAAGACCTCATAAATCCACCCATGCTAAGTAAACCACTTTACGCCATCATTCATGTTCATCATCATTTATTCTCATCTTTAGCTTATATTTCATGGACAAGAGGAATCACCTCTACTCATACACATCATGGAAAGCCTTTCAAGCTACAATCCATACTAGTAATTCTTATATTTCATAGTTCACATTATTCTTGCTTTACTTTCAAAACATTAGGACTCACCTCTCTATGTCTATTATAAAGGCTAATGTATATTCACCTTTTGCCTTACTTGTATAATCATAGGTATTCTCCTCCATAACCATTTTAGGGAATCATAGGTATTCGCCCCCATTCCCCATCATTATATTATATAGGTATTCGCCTCCATTTCATTTTTACAAATATCACAGGTATTCGTCTCCATGTGCAACATTATATGATATAGGTATTCGCCTTCAAGCCATTTAATAAGGATCATAGGTATTTGCCTCCATGATCAACAATAAAGGATAATGGATATCACCTCTTTCCTTGCTTTAGGAGTTATAGATTAAGGGTAGTCACCTCACACTCCTCATCACATGACATGGCTAATCACCTCATGTTTATCATCTCTTGTTTACTAACTTAGAAATATGGGAGCTAACATCACATCCTTCTCATCTGAAGGTCTTGGGGTATCACCTCAAGACTCATGTCATTTTATAGCCCTTTGATCTAGATTCATTTTAGGTGAGCTAGCCTTTCAACCTAGAATCATTCTATGTGAGAAAATCTTTCACATAATGTTTATTATGTGTTCATGCGAATATCCTTTCAATCAACACAACAATAATATCATAATAATTGACACTTCACTCTCAAAGTGTTCTTAAAGAATTTTTATAGATTATATAAGAACATGCATAATCTCATACATTCCTAATGTAGCTCATGTGGATAAATCCTTCCACAATCATTCTACCAACAATCTACATTTATCATATAAGCCTTACTCTCAAAGCCTTAGTCGTCATAATTCATCATGTTAGCTTTTACTCTAAAAGCCCTAGAAATTCAATATTTATAACTACAAGCCTTGCTCTCAAAGCAAAACTTCTCATGATCATCATATATTCCTAGATCTCAAGACATTCTAATCACATGCTTCCTTCTTAAGCAATTCTACTCATACATCATCATATAGGCTTAATCTCAAGCACTAACAACCAAGATTCATCATATGTACTTTAATCTAATTCAATTCATGTCTATATGCTTTATTCTTAATCAATCAATATATATGTGCGCTAATATCAAGCAATCTATAATGGCATTCATCAATCCTAGAAGACCACATCTAAGCCCTTAATTTCCCTTTCATGGAATAAAACCAAACTATATCAAATTCACCTTAGAATCACAGGTTAATCATGGATATATGCATAATCATACTAAAACATGCAATTCTACCATAAACAATCATA
The DNA here is from genome assembly GCA_035578085.1 of Solanum pinnatisectum. Taxonomy (NCBI): domain Eukaryota; kingdom Viridiplantae; phylum Streptophyta; class Magnoliopsida; order Solanales; family Solanaceae; genus Solanum; species Solanum pinnatisectum. The sequence continues at coordinate 25,063,856 of CM069087.1, forward strand.
AACAATCATAATCCTCTTTATCGATCATAACCCGTAACATTAGAAAAAACCGTAGATTGACTTGGGCAATTCTTCTTCTAAATTGGGCAAAACATGGGGCTTCATGGATGAAAGGAATCCATGAATGAATAAACCATCATAACTTGATTACAAAGCCATCAAATCTTGAATGATTGGAGACTTGACCTGACCTAGCTTGATCCTCCTCTTCTTCTTCTTCTTCTTCACTTTCTAGAGAGAATATTTGAGAGGGAATTGGGTTTCTTTTGGGATCTTGAAATAATGACTTAGAAGTATTTAATTTAGGGGTCTAAAGTCTGTATATAGGTGGTCTAGATTAGGGTAAAATGACACCACTTATTCATAATTAAAATTGGAAAGTTCCATTCAGTCCTCAACTAACCGCCTCACTGCCTCATCCATGAGACCCCGACCACAGGGCATAGGTGGACTTACGGCTCGTACTGGTTGGGAATTGTTTGTGGTTTAGAGACACTAGAACTTTAACCATGACCCCCAACCACGAGGCGTGGACCCATCCATGGGGCGTGGGTCCCCCCCATGGTTACTGCCTTAGGCAGATTCATATGGTGCTCATACATGAGGCTTCCCACGGAGCGTGGGTCTAACCACGGGGCATAAATGGCCCTCGTGTATGACCCCAAGAAGTTTTGAAAATTATTAAGTCTCTCTCTTTCGTATACAGGGTGTTATAATATCTCCCCCTTGGAAACATTCATCCTCGAATGGCATTCTAGGCACTTCTTAAGGAGAGGTCGTAAGGAGAGGACTCAAGACTAGCAACCCATCATGCATGCAACTCATCTAAATGCACATAAACAAAGGAGGAAGTTTATATCCAAGCTAAACATGTTCACTACATCACATGGAAGTAGAAACTACACCTAACAACACAAAATGCATGCAATTCTAACAATTCTCATGTTCAAGGAGGAACTTAAGATCTCCAAGCTCTAAGCATACTCAACACAATCTCATGGATTCTATATGCAATCTAGACTCATAACATACATCCAAGGAGGAATCTCTCAACTCCAAGCTAAGGAATGTTCCACATCTCATCTTATGAAGTCTACATGCAACTTTACTCAATGCACTACCATATGAGGAAAAATCAATCATGCTACCTCATTTTCTATCAAAACACAAGTTTTCATGAACATGCTCAACATAATGAAACCATGGAAACATCTAAAACACACATGACTTCACACATAGTACAAACCATGAAGAACTCACTAACTTCCCATGTTCCTAAGGGATCTAGCAATGTCGGACGTCCAACACACTTCTTTTTCATAGAGACATGGAAACACCGGATGAACTTTATGCAAACTGATTAGGCAACTCTAACTCATAATAAGAACTCTTACCAACACATCTCAAGATCTCATATGGGCCTACAAGACGGGGACTAAACCTCCCAAACTCATTACACTTTTGAAGGGTGAGAAATTCAAGTAAACCCAAATCATGAACACTAGGAACACTCAACAAACTTGTTATCTAAGCACACCTTCTCTCCCTTGGGAACAAGCCTAAACGGACTTTGTAAGCACCATTTCTTTAATTCAACTTTGGTCAGATCAAGACATCACTAGGCTTTCACATCCATCAACAACGATGATTCTAAACCAAGGAACATACCCAAAACTCATAATGACCCTATCGGGTTTTACCATCAATAAACAAAACACTAATGCATCCCATTCATACTAAAGACAACATCAAAGTCTATCAAGCCACATAAAAAAAATCTACACGAGTCTAGTAAAGCATAAAACACATGCCGGTAGCCACATATGAAGGACACTCTTGTTAACCTCTAGCTTGTAGTGCATAGAACCTATTCTACTTTGGAGCATTTCCACCCGAACCTATAGGAGTGGATGAAGGGTAGGGTTGAGACCTACGACGACTATCTCCTTAATTTCTAACAACTGTAGGGAAATGCCTTATTTTGTGGCCAAACTTACCACAACCAAAACAAACCTTAGAACCCTCTAGGAATTCACCCGCATGTCCTGTATCACACTTACTACACGATGACAATAGAACCCAACTACTATCTCCTTGAGGCTTAGGGTTAGACACCTTTCTTGGTTGAACATAGGAGTGTTTGAGGAACCTTGCCCGGGGAACTTTTTTCTATACCTAATGTGACCATTTCTATCGTACCTTGCATGAGAGGGATCATCATCCTCCATTCTAGACCTTTTTTTCTCCTAGACTCTTACTTGAGTTTCACCTCCTCAATTTGTTGTGCATGGGCCATAAGACTGGATATATCCATGTCACTGATTAACTTTTCGAAGACACTTCATCCAATTTTAATCATCAACAATTATTAATCAGTATATAACCCAACCAAATGAGTTGGGGTCAATCCTACAGAGTGTAGCTTTTTTTTTTTAATTCAAATACGAAAGTATGACAGTGACCTTTGCAGTTGAACCAACACAACACTTAAGAGTCCAACAGTCAAATTTCTAGGATTTGTTACCAACCCACTTCAACAATCAACAAGGAACAATCAAATAACTATATAACACTTTGGGGATTGACTAACCAACTGCGGAATTCCACTTAATGGGTGTACATCATTACCAACAATGTTAATTTGTCGTGGGTAGAATGGACTATAGGTAAAGCAATATTCTCTCAAATAATTACATTATTTCCATTGAGTTCTCTTGAACCTCAACCCTATCCATACGACGACCAGACCAATTTTTCATCAAATCCACTCTTCTGAGGTAGATACAAAGGCTAAATCTTGAGTTTCACTTTCTCAAGCTGAAACTGTCATGACCCACTACTAAGGATGCAAAATCACTACATTGGCTCTGTACTTCTCTCTCGAGCAACCAATAAACTATGAATTATATAAATTAAATATGCAATAATGAAGTTAAACCATAGTAATAATTCAGACCCACTTCAAATTAACACCAAAATCCACTAATTGATAACACCCATTTAGTAAAAAGCAACAATTGGTCACATTGTCCAACCCCTAAGGTTAGGGTTTTAGCCAATCATAGTAAAAAGATGAATTTCAAAACCTGCCATGTTTTCCATAGCTGGGTAAATGAAATTCAAAAGTTGAAATAGACTAATATCTTCTCTATGAAAAAACCCAAATGGAAAACCTTGCTAAAATCACTTCAAATTGATAATGGTTGTGTTTTTGCTCTCTCTTTTGTTCCTTAGATTTTTTGAATGCTTTATCTCTCGTGAAAGAATCTATTTATACAAGTTTGATGTGTGGCTTTTTGGGACCAATCATCAAGGAAAGTCGAGCTTCGCCAATCAGCCTTCTTCTCTCCTTCATTATTCGCATTTTCTCATTCCAACCACTGTAATTTTAGACAAGCTAGATTGAGATTGCCATTTCATTCCTCGATGCACCTTTTTGCCTTTTATCTCACCCATCAACACTTATCTGGCTTTCCATCAGTACCTTTGGCGATGAGGTCATCCTTTGCCGATGTGCTCGGTGACACACCGAATGGAACTGCTGCTCGTCGGAGTTACTCTTAATCCAATCTCAGAGTTCTATAAATTTAGGCAATAGAGGAGCAACTTGGAGATTCACCGAGAGATCAGGCTTGTTTTTCCTCTTCTCTTTTTCAGTTTGTGTTGCCCTTGTTGACCCTTTCTATCCTAGCTTTGTTCCTCAACCCATATATCTGAAAATCAAGGGTTCTACATAAGTGTTTGGCATAAATTCAGCACTTGAGGACATTATTTCTATGCAAACAAACCCATAAATGTGTCCAAATCTCGGACTCATCAGTCACCAAATAGCATGGTGGTACGACACTCTTCAGCCACCATATCGGATATACCCATCACAAACTTATTCTTCTTAACCCTCGAATCTGCCACCATAGTTGGAATGTACTTGGATAGTTGGATAAACTTCAGGGCATACTCCTTCACACTCATACTTCCTTGACGAAGGTTAATGAACTCTTGCACCTTCGCTTCCCTCAACTCAAGGGGAAAGAACCTATCAAGAAATGCCAATTTAAACAATTCCACTCTACGGGACCCGCTCCTACTGGTGTCTCTCCCTTCCATTGATCATACCACACTTGAGCAACATCTCTTAATTGGTAAGCGGCTAACTCTGCCTTTTCTTCCGAAGTCACTTCTATAATAACAAGTACCTTATAAACCTCATCGATAAACCTTTGAAGATCCTCTTCCACATTGAAGCCATACAATTCTGGAGCATTAATCCTTATAAATCCCTCACTCTTGATGTGGACGTGTACACACATTTGGGTTCACGGGGGCTACCACCTCTCTATTTGCTTGGGCCTTCATTGCTTAGCCAACATTTGAAAAGTCGTCCTAAGCTCCGCGCTAGTCACATTCTCACCTATAGGGTCAATTGGAGCTTGGGGATGAGCTTTGAAAGGAACTTCTTACTCCATATTGTTTTCCTTATTCCTTCAAGCATTAGCCCTCCTAGTAGTCATATCCTGAAAACCATTTGGTATGGATTAGGAGAAAGACCTAATAGAGTCAAACTCTATGGCACGACTTAGAGAATGAAGAAGTGGAGTTTCCTAAGCATCTAGTAGCCTCTCATTCATAAATGTGGCGCACTTCACACTTATAAACAAGACCCTACTAGACGTGGTTTTGAGACATCCTAGAATCATTCTTAACCTAGTGCTCTGATACCAAGTTTGTCATGACCCAAGAGTACCCCCTAGATGTAACAAGGCGTACAAGACCCTGAGAGGCCTCATATAAGCCAACTTAGCATATCATAACATAAGATAATAGAAATGAGCAGAAATTTAAACATTTTTCATAACATCAAAGTTTCATAAAGAGAAGCGGAAGTCTATTACACTTTGTCTCAAACCATCTAAAACATGAATATCTTTGGGATACAGCGCATACAATAGTTCTAAACATAAATAAAAAAATATAAGGACATGGTGGTTAATCCCTCGAATGCTATGAGGACTGACAAAAACTTCTCTTCTTGCTCTACTATGAACCTAGCCATGAGGAATGGAAGTCAATATCTCAAGACCCTACATTTGATAAGAATGTAGGCAAAAGTATGCCTTAGTATAAATATGTACTAAATACGATAGATAGCATAAATCAGCAACATAGGTATTACTCAACATAAGACATATACCATAATCATAAAAGACAGAAACATAAGTCATAAGCATGGTTAATACACTTAAATCATCATGACATAAAAGAATACTTCATCAGTAACCTTAAAGCATACTTGTGCAATGCATGAATAAGACCTCATAAATCTCACCCATGCTAAGTAAACCACTTTATGCCATCATTCATGTTCATCATCTTTTATTCTCATATTTAGCTTATTTTACATGGACAAAGGGAATCACCTCTAGTCATACACATCATGGAATTCCTTTCAATCTACAATCCACACCAGTCATTCTTATATTTCATAGCTCACATTATTCTTACTTTACTTTCAAGACTTGGGGACTCACCTCTCTATGTCTATTATAAAGGCTAAGGGGTATTTAACTCTTTCCTTACTTGTATAGTCATAGGTATTTGCCTCCATAACCATTTTGGGAAATCATAGGTATTCGCCTCCATGCCTCATCATTATATGATATAGGTATTCACCTCTACATCATTTTTACAAGGATCATAAGTATTTGCCTCCATGTCCAACATGATATGATATAGGTATTCGCCTCCACATCATTTAATAAAGATCATAGTTATTCGCCTCCATGATCAACAATAAAAGATAATGGGTAATATCCTCTTGCCTTGCTTTAGGAGTTATAGATTAAGGGTAGTCACCTCATACTCCTCATCACATGACATGGGTAATCACCCCATGTTTATCATCTCTTGTTTACTACCATAGGAATATGGGAGCTCACCTCCTATCCTTCTCATATGTAGGTCTTGGGGAATCACCTCAAGACTAATATCATTTTATAGTCCTTTGACTTAGATTCGTTTTAGCTGAGCAAGCCTTTCAACCTAAAATCATTCTATGTGAGAAAACCTTCCACATCATGTTCATTATGTGCTCACCAGAATAGTCTTACAATCAACACAAAAACAATATCATAATTATTAACACTACACTCTCAAAGTGTTCTTAAAGCAGTTACATAGACTCTATAAGAACGTGCATAATCTCATACATTCGTAATATAGCTCATGTGGATAAGTCCTTCCACAACCATTCTACCTACTATCTACATTTATCATGTAAGTTTTACCCTCAAAGCCCTAGTCATCATAATTCATCATATTAGCATTTCCTCTCAAGGCCTTAGCAATTCAACATTTATAACTACAAGCTTGCTTTCAAAGCAATACTTCTCATTATTGTCATATATGCCTAGATCTCAAGACATTCTAATCACATTGTTCCTCCTTAATCAATTCTATTCATACATCATCACATATGCTTAATTTCATGGACTACCAACTATGATTCATCATATGTACTTTAATCTAATTCAATTCATGTCTATATTCTTTACTCTTAACCAATCCACATCTATGTGCTCTAATCTCAATATATCTATAATGTAATTCATCAATCCTAAAAGATCACATCCAAGCCCTCAATTTCCCCTTTCATGGCATAAAACAAACTACATCAAGTTAACCTTAGAATAATAGGTTAAGCATGGATACATGTATAATCATTCTAAAACATGCAATTCTACCATAAACAATCACAAACAATCATAATCCACTCTATTAGATCATAACCGATAACATTAGAAGAAATACTAGATTGACTTGGGTAATTCTTCTTTACAATTGGGAAAACATGGGGCTTCATGGATGAAAGGAATCCATGAATGAATAAACCATCATACATTGATTACAAGGTCCTCAAAGATTGAAAGATTGCAAACTTGACTTGACCTAGCTTGATCCTCTTCTTCTTTTTCTTCACTTTCTAAAGAGAGAATCTTTGAGAGGGAATTGTATTTCTTTTGGGATCTTGAAATAATGATTTAGAATGACTTAATATAGGGGTCTAAAGTCCATATATAGGTGGTCTAGATTAAGGTAAATGACACCACTTAATCCTAATTATAACTAGAAAGTTCTATTAAGTCCTCAACTAACTGCCTTCATCCATGAGACCCAGACCATAGGGCATAGGTGGACCTATGGCCTATACTGGTTAGGTGTGGTTTGGGTTTCAAAGACACTGGAAAAAAGGGCATGAACTACGAGGCGTGGGTATCCACGACGCGTGAGTCCTGCCCGTGATTACTACCTTAGGCAGATTCCTAGGGTGCTCAACCATGAAGTTTCCCAAGGAGCATGGGTCCAACCACGGCGTGTGGACGGCCCTCGTGGGTGACCCTTGGAAGTTTTGAAAATTGTTAAGTCTATCTATTTCGTATACAGGGTGTTACATTAGACATAGTATAATGGTTGCAAATTATTATAGTACACTTTTAATAAATCTTTCTAGCTATAATTGACTATGCAATTGGTACAAATACAGTCAATAGGGTAAGCAATAACTCAGGTTCTACCCCAAATTATTATCTGTAACACCCCGCATTGGAATGAGAGAAGCCTAGAAAAATTCAAAACATACAGGTGCCATTCACATAGGCCAGCTACGGCACGTGGGTTGAACCATGGATCATACGTAGGCCCGTGGAAGGGTCACCAAAAGTTGTCTAGGACAAGGACCATGATTGAACCTACGGAGCATAGGTGAGTCCACAGTTCGTGGTCTAGGAGCCGTAGGTCAGGCCAAACTCTCTGACCACCAGCGACTAACATTCAAGACGGTTTATTGTCCTGACTATGGTCCGTCGATGGTGTGTCGTAGGTCACTGCTGGTAGTTAGTTTTCTGGGCAGTTGGGTCTTTTCCTAATTAATTACTTCCTATATTATGTCATTTTGCCTATGTTTAGGACCCCTATATAAGATTTTTCAACTCCCAAATTAACCTATTTACTTCATTCTTCCAAATTCTGAAAAACAAAAATCAAATTCCTCTCCAAATATTCACTCTCTAGAAACTTGAAGAAGAAGAAGAAGGATTCATCTAGGGTATCAAGCTAAGGTTCTAATTCCTCCATTGAACACTAGCAATTGGAGTAAGGGTATGATAGTTTTCATCCATGGATTCATTTCATCCATGGAGTTCCCAAATTCCTCTATTTCAAAAGGTAGAATTCCCCAATTGAGTTACGATTTTCTTCAATTATCATGGGTTTTCTTAAATGTTGATATAAATGATTTAATAATGATCTCTTATGGATGAATTGATGATACATGTTTATTTTATGATGATTTCCCTATGAAACCCATGTAATTCCTATGTTTTGAAGTTACGAACCATATGATATGGGATTTTGATCTTCATGGAAGAGTTTTATGAAATTAAGCATGTATTGCAAGGTTTATATCTATTTATGATGAAATCCATATTGAACCCATGTTTTATTAGATTTTATGATTGAAAGTGGGTTTTGACCTCAAGAGGTAAATTATAGATATGAATTGTTTTATTAAATCTATGCAAATATTTTAAGGATGCTTTGAGAGTAAAACACCAATGATGATGTTATGTTGTGAAAGGATATTCTCACTACAACACATACTAGCATGACATTAAAGGTTTCTCACATAGAAAGAATTCTTAGGTTGAAATGCTTTCTCAATTAATTGAATCAAAGACAAGGAGCTATCCTAATAAAACTCACTTGAATTAGTTGTCCAAGGGCACCTTTACATGAGTAATGAAGTCAAGTAAAAACTGACTATTCTATGGGAATTTATGCTTATCATCAAGTGGATATTGATAGTTATATGGAAGCTCTCCCGTAGTACAGGTTGGGTTTCCAAAGTAATCTCATGAGATGGAAGCTCTCCCATAGAAGAGGTCGGGTTTCTAGTAGCAATCTCCGTATCCCAAAACTATGTGCCCCCAAAGGTATATTAGCTAGTGGATCCACTTAAGCTAGAAGTTTGAGGTTATATCTTTGGCAAGTAGAACAACTCTTTTCGGTGTGGGAGACACGGGGGATCATGTTACAGCCTACATGGTCTCTATGTCGGTTCATGCTAACCCCCACAAGTAAGAATGAATGAAGGTTCCTCTAGAATGTATCGCATATGAGTTCAAACGTTTTAAACATGAAGTTAGCTTCAATTGACCATGATTTATGAGTTACATTTTATAACTCTCTTATATCATATTTAGCTTAGTCAGTTGCATTCCATGAAATGAAATGTCCCTTATTAGCATGATTTAAATGTTTTATGCATGGCTATCATACTTGTTACATTGTTCTGTACTAATGCATGCTCTTGACTACATTTTTCCCAAATGTAGGGTCTGATATTTAGGGTGCTCAGTTTCATGGATAGTGGGCGATTTGATTGATTCCCGAGCTTTGGTGAGTCCTCATACATTGAGGATGGACTTTAATTTTTTCACTTCCTTTCATGCATTTTCTCTTTTGGACATAATGTATGGGCTATGTCATGCCCCGAGGTTACGCACTTGGCGTAACACGAGACCTAGGATCACGAGTGACCCCAAGCTAACCCTGGTCTGACATATCATAAGCATATTGAGATACTAAAAAAAAATAGATACTATGTGGAAGCTAAAACAGTAGATAACTGAAAGAAAAGGAATACCCAATATTGATCTGAATATATAAATAATTTTAAGAGTTTAGTGAAAGTGAATAATCACTCAAAACTAAAGTTGAATTTAATATTATGTCTGAAAAGTTTCTAACTAACTAGAGTTTCTGGGACATGCCCCAAGCTAACTCTAGAAAAACAGAAAACTAGAATGAAAGACAGAATGTGAAAAACATGTCTATTGTCCTCAAAGTATAAGGACTCACCATTGAAGTTGCTGAATACGGATCAGGAACTGATCTATACGTGATCTGGATGCTGAATACTAAACCTATATCATGAAAGGGTGTAGCGTAGAGTATGCAGCAGAACTTGGAATGTAATGAGCATGCAGGATATAGAATATATATGAACAAATATAACTGAGCAATAATATTATCTGAACAGAAACATAGATACCAAAATATAACTGAAAACTGTGCTAAATGGAATGACCAAGTACAAATCATGAACAAGCATGTTGCAAATGTATACTGAGGTATAAACTGAAAATGTCACAACCCAGGGGTAACCCCTAGACGTAACATGGCATACTTGACCCTGAAGGGTTCTCATATAAGCCATCATAATGTAGGTAATAGAAATGAAAATACGGAACAATTTAAAATTTTTACAACCAATGTCAGATTTCATAAAAACAAACGGAACTCTTTACTAAAACCTTTGTCTCAAACCATTAAATAAACTTTTGAATAAAAGTCTTTGAGACGCAGCTCATACAATGTCTAAAACATAAAGAAATGACATAAGAGAAATACGGGTTCGTCCTTGAAGCTATGATGACTCACCAAATCTTCAAGTCTTCTAACACCTTAGCAATCTAGCTTCCAAAGCAACTCAACCCTACATTTGGTTAGAATGTAGGCAATATCCGTTAGTACAAAAAGTGCCAAGTACAAAATCTAGCAGAACATCATAAGAGCATCTCAAATTGGTTAGTAAACATAATACATAAGCACAAGAGATAATAACTTAGTCATAACATGGTCTCTAACATGAACTTCATATATACATAAGTCAACATAAGCCATAGTTAATGAGCATAGGAGATAAGTCATAATCATATAAGCATAATAGACACTTAGTCCTCTTTATCGTAATAGCACAATTCTCAAGTAACCTCAAAAGCATACAAGTGCAAAGAAACAATAGCCTCCCATAATACCACCTAAGCCAAGTATCCCTTTTTGGTCATCTTAATCATAGTCTACACATATGGTCAACTCTTAAGCTTCCTTATCCCATAATAGTACCATACTTTTAAGTAACATAGACACACTTGTGCAATGCATGAAAGGCATCCCATACTACCCTTACCACTAAGCATAGCCTTGAAGTCATCCGAGTAATATTCACCCTACTATGGCCTCATTATTAGTTTAACTCTCATAACCAAGGGAATCACTCACCTTTGGTCAATTTTAACAAGGAAATCTATCTCAAGACTTCTCTTTAGTGACCCTAAGTCATACTTGTGCAATGTATTCATAGCACCCCATAATCCTATACATGCTAAGTACTACTTTTAGGTCCTCATACTAACCCTTCTTGGTTCGTAACCTAGTTCCTCTCTTTAACTTTAGAACACTATGAGGTACTCTCTTAAGCACATCTTAGTTCATTATTAGGTTGAAACCTATGAGATACTTCCTTTAGTATGTCTAAATTCACTATTACCAAGGATACTATGAGATACTTACTTAAGCATGTCTAACCCCCTTTATACTTTGAACACTATGAGATACTCTCTTAAGTATGTCTAAGTTCCTTCTTCACATGGATCATATGAGATACTACCTTAAGCATGTCTTAGTCCATTTATACTCTTGAACACTATGAACGTATGTCTTAGTTCAATTAAGCTTTAGAACACTATGAGATGTTTACCAAGCTTGTCTTAGTTCATAGGATATGGAGATTACTACTAGGAACCTTAACACAACTATGTGAAGGCTCCCATCTCATGAGACCTAACTTTGGGAAAACCCACACTCTACTACATAAGAGTTCCCCGATTAACTTGACTTGTCCTCACATCAACTAGGTGTGGCTCTCCTTTCTTCTTGGAGTCCGGACACTGTATTATGTGACACTACATCTCATTGTCAATATACACTTGGAGCCAAGCATACACCCCAAGGTTTACTTGTTAAGCCTTGCTTAAAATTCATCTCTCATGGAAGGATGTCCTTGACAATAAATCCATGTTCAAGTGATTCTATCACTTTCATATGTCAAGCATTCATAAGGTAGGTTAGGTGAGTATAGGCCTTTCACCACAATCCAACCTATTATACTTCTATACACTTTTATACTTTACTCTCTAAGCCTTTATATCAATAGTTAATCACATTAGCTTCAACCTAAAGCCCTAGCTATCATGATCACAAACCCTACCCTCAAGGTTTCTTTCTTAATCTATTCTATATACCTAGATTTCAAGGTAATTTGATCACATATTTCAATACTAGGTGATTCTGTTCTTAATTGAACAAAAAGGTTCAATTCTAACTTCACAAGTCAAGATCAATCATATACAATAGAGTCTAGTTCACTTCATGATTATATGATTCTAACTTTGATCAATTACTACACATAACATTGAATTAGGGAGATCAAATATGAACCTTCAACTTTGCGTCTAATGGCATAAACCCACAAATATCACATTCATCAATTTATACTAGGGTTTACCATAGAAATCACATGAAATCATCATAATATCATTAAACAAAGCTAAATCAATCATAATTGGATGTTATCCACTAGAATGGAATCACATCCAAACCCTACCCACAATGCAATCACAACCCTAGCTAGAATTGGATTTTTGAGTTCACAATTAGGGGAAAACTATGGGGGCTCTATGGGTGGAAAAACGCATAGATGAATAAGATTTACATACCTTTAATCAAAGCCCTAAGCAAAGCTTGAATCAATGGTGAAATTCGACCCTAGCTGCTGCCCCTCTTCTTCTTCTTCTTCTTTGCTTTTAGAGAGAGAAATATTTGAGAGGAAGTTGGTTCTTTAGATGAATGAGTAAAAGTGTTTAGTTTAGGGTGTATTATACTTATATATATGGCTAATTAACTAACTAACCGACCTCCCTTAACCCATAATTAAATAACTAAACAATTCCAAAACCCCCAACTTAAAATAAAAATGCCAAAAACTAGCACCATCCATGCCAACCCATCCACGGACTGTGGATGGGTCTACTGGCCTTCGTTTGGTCTCATGGTTAGGGACTGAGGATTGAAGTTGTAGGACTTGACAAACCTTGATCTACGCCCAAGACCTACAGGGCGTGGTTCAGTCTACGCCCTGTAGATTGCAACTGTAGTTCACACATATTTTTTTCTAGATTTAGGGACTGTTTTAGGGTCCTCCTCAAGGATCCCTTGGGTGGTCCTTGGGGAGTCGTAACCGGACGTTTAACCACTAAAATGCCTATTCTAATTATGCGAACCATTTTTACAAGTTTAAACCCTGATACGATCCAAAACTCATACCAAAGGCTCTAGAACTCAGAAGTTCAACTTACTAAATTACGGGGTGTTACAATATCCCTCACATGGGAACATTCGTCCTCTAATGACACAATAATCACTTCTTAAAGTCTAAAATATAACTTAGTAGCCCATTATTCATGAATTACATCTAATGCACACAATCAAGGAAGAACTTCATTTCCAAGATAAACACATTCCATGCAACACAAGGGAGTAAGAACTACTTCTACCAACCCAAAATTCATGAAACTCAATATCTATGCATTTTAAAGGAGGAACTAACATCTCCCAGCTAAAACATGCTCAACACACACTCATGGAGCCTAAATGCAACTTCTCATAAAAGCATCTATTCAAGGAGGAAACTTTCACTCCAACAACTAGGGAATTATCATAATCAATCCATGAAGTCTATATGCAAAACTTATTCAAATGCATTACAACATAATGAAACAATGCAATTAAGTCATTTCTAACAAGACCTATGCATTTTCATGAACATTTATTACATAAGAAGATCATCGAAACATACTATTCACACATGACTTCATATAAAAAGCAAAACCAAGAGGAACTTATCATCTCAATCTTGAATAGGAGTAGAAGGTATGGATGAGGACATTGGGACATCTAATTGGCCCTTGGCCTCCTAAGTAGCACTCTTAACCAAATTCGTTACTAAAGAACACTCCAAACTATTTCATAGAACACCTCTTTGTTCCTTTATTCCTTAACTCACTGGTGTAATACCTCTACCGGTACTTCTAAATTATAGAGATTCTCATTAAGGAACTATAACTGACAAGAAACCTTACTAACACAACTCAAGATCTCACATGAGCCTAACAAACCGGGATTAAACTTCTCATACTCACTACACCTCTCAAGGTGAAAATTTCTAGTAACCCTAACTCATGAACATCAAGGATACTTAATGACCTTGCTATCTAAGCACATTATCCCCCACATGGGAGTAAGCCTAAACAAACTCTTTTAAGGATGAATTCATTCAATTCTAAGGCTGGAGAAAGTTATGACTTATGCTTTTATATCCATCACACAAGATGATTCTATACCATAGTGAGTTACACTTCTACCCTTCTTAGAGGAGGCCATTCAGTCAACCCATCTAGGCATTACTTTAAACACCCTATTCAACCAATCTATCAACATACTACTAAACTCATCATGACTAAGTCGGGTTTTACCAACAACTAAACATAACCTCACAATCACCTTGCTAGGTAGGCACACTATCTCCCCCTTGGGAGTAAGCCTACACAAATTCTTCTAAACATTTTTCATAACATAATGCAATAATGATGAATCACTCATACTAAGGACAACATCACAATCTATCATCTCAAATGTCTCAAGTCACATAGCCATAATTGGCATCATAACCAACCTTTCTCCCTGGCTCCTTGTAGCATAAACCCTTCTAATAGTAACATCCTAAAGACCATCGGATAAGGGATAAGAGAGAGTGCTTATATATCTATGACATGACTTGGAGAATGAAGAAGTGAATTTCCTAAGCATCTAATAGCCTCATATTCATAAAAGTGGCGTGCTTTACATTTATGAACAAGACTCTACTAGATGTAGTTTGAGACAATCCTCAAACCATTCTAAAACCTTGTGCTCTGATTACCAAGTTTGTCACGACCCAAGTGTACCCCCTAGATGTTACATGGCATACTTGACCATGAAGGGGTCTCATATAAGCCCTTAGCATCATAACATAGGTAATAGAAATGAAAATACAAAATAATTTAAAACTTTTACAATCAATGTCATATTTCATAAAAACTAGCGGAAGTCTTTACTAAAACCTTTGTCTAAAATCATCTATTAAACTCTTGAATAAAAGTATTTGGGACGTAGCCCATACAAAGTCTAAAACGTAAAGAAATGACATAAGGGAAAAATGGGTTCGTCCTCGAAGCTATGAGGACTCACCAAATCTTCAAGTCTTCTAGCACCTTACCAATCTAGTCTCCAAAGCAACTCAATCTCCGAAACCCTACATTTGATTAGAATATAGGCAATACGTGTTACTACAAAAAGTACCAAGTATGAAAGTTAGCAGAACATTGTAAGGGCATCTCAAATTGGTTAGGCAACAAAAGACATAAGCATAAGAGATAATAACATAGTCATAACATGGTCTTCAACATGAGCTTCATATAAACATAAGTCAACATAAGACATAGTTAATGAGAATAGGAGATAAGTCATAATCATATAAGCATAATAGATAATTAGTCCTCTTTACCATAATAGTACCATTCTAAAGTAATCTCGAAAGCATACAGGTGCAAAGAAAGAATAGCATCCCATAATACCACCTAAGCCAAGTATCCCTTTTAGGACATTTTTATCATAGTCTACACACATGGTCAACTCTTAAGCTTCTCTATGCCATAAGGTTACCATACTTCTAAGTAACCTCAAGATACACTTGTGCAATGCATGAAAGGCATCCCATACTGCCCTTCACACTAAGCATAGCCTTGAAGTCATCCTAGTCATATTCACCCTACTATGGCCTCATTATTAGTTTAGCTCTCATAACTAAGGGAATCTCTCACCTTTAGTCAATTATAACTAGGAAAGGCAACTCTAACACAATCCTATCTCAAGACTTCTCTTTAGTGAACCTAAGTCATACTTGTGCAATGCATGCATAGCACCCCATAGTACTATACATGATAAGTACTTTTAGGTCCTCATACTAACCCTTCTTGGTTTGGAATGTAGTTCCTCACTTTAACTTTAGAACACTATGAGGTACTCTCTTAAGCACATCTTAGTTCATTATTAGGTTGAACCCTATAAGATACTTCCTTTAGTATGTCTAAGTTTACTATTAGCATGGATACTATGAGATACTTACTTAATAATGTATAACCCCTTTATACTTTGAACATTATGAGATACTCTCTTAAGTATGTCGAAGTTCCTTACACTATGAGATACTACTTTAAGCATGTCTAAGTCCACTTCTACTCTTGAACACTATGTGGTACTTTATTAAGTAACTCTTAGTTTAATTATTCTTTAAAACATTATGAGATGCTTCTCAAGCTTGTCTTAGTTCATAGGATATGGAGATTGCTACTAGGAACCTTAACTCAACTATGTGAAGGCTCCCATCTCATGAGACCTAATTTTGGGAAATCCATACTCTACTATGTAAGAGTTCCCCCTTTAACTTGGATAGTCCTCATACAAACCAGGTGTGGCTCTCCTTTCATCTTAGAGTCGTGACCCTACCTTGTGTGACACTCCATCTCATTGTCAATATCCACTTGGAGCAAAGCATACAACCCAAGGTTTACTTATTAAGCCTTGCTTCACACTTATCTCTCATGGAAGGATGTCCTCGACAATCAATCCATGTTCAAGTGATTCCATCACTTTCATCTATCAAGAATTCATCAGGTAGGTTAGGTGAGTAAAGGCCTTTC
Source organism: Solanum pinnatisectum (assembly GCA_035578085.1). Taxonomy (NCBI): domain Eukaryota; kingdom Viridiplantae; phylum Streptophyta; class Magnoliopsida; order Solanales; family Solanaceae; genus Solanum; species Solanum pinnatisectum. Next base: position 25,080,550 of record CM069087.1, read on the forward strand.
ACCACAATCCAACCTATTAGACTTTTATTCTCTTTTAGACTTTACTCTTAAAGACTTTACATCAATAGTTAATCACATTAGCTTCACCCTAAATCCCTAGATATCATGATCACAAACCCTACTCTCAAGGTTCCTCTCTTAATCTCTTCTTTATACCTAAATTTCAAGGTAATTTGATCACATCTTTCAATACTAGGTGATTCTAGTCTTAATTGATCATAATGGTTCAATTATAACTTCGCAAGTCAAGATCAATCATATATAATAGAGTCTAGTTCACTTCATGATTCTATGATCCTAACTTTGATCAATTACTACACATAACATTGAATTAGGAAGATCACATATGAACCTTCAATTTTACCTCTAATGGCATAGACCCACAAAGATCACATTTATCAATTTAGATTAGGGTTTATGTTATAAATCACATGAAATCATCATAATATCATTAAAAAAGCTAAATCAATCATAATTGGATGTTATCCACTAGATTGGAATCACATCCAAACCGTACCCACACTGCAATCACAACCCTAGCTAGAATTGGGTTTTTGAGTTCACAATTGGGGGAAAACTATGGGGGCTCTATGGTGGAAGAACCCATAGATGAATATTCTTAAAATACCTTTAATCAAAGCCCTAAACAAAGCTTAAATCAATGGTGAAATTCTACCTTAGTTTCTACCCCTCTTCTTCTTTTTCTTCTTTGCTTCTAGAGAGAGAAATATTTTAGAGGAACTTTATATGAATGAGTAAAAGGGATTAGTTTAGGGTGTATAATACTTATATAGGTGGCTAATTAACTAACTAACCGACCTTCCTTAACCCCTAATTAAATAACTAAACAATTCCCAAATCCCCAATTTGTAACAAAAATGCCAAAAACTGGCAGCATCCATGCCCACCCACATACGGATAGTGGATGGGTCTACTGTTTGTTTTTTGGTCTCATGTGTAGGGACTGAGGCTTGAAGTTGCAGGCCTTGACAAGCCTTGACCTAAGCCCAAGACCTACGGGGCGTGGTTCAGTCTACGCCCAGTAGATTGCAACCGTAGTTCACACATTTTTTCTAGATTTAGGACTATTTTGGGGTCCTTCTCAAGGACTCCTTGGGTTGTCCTTGGGGAATCGTACTCGGAAATTTAACCCTTATTCTAATTATAGGAACCATTTTTACAAGTTTTAACCATCATGCAACACTCCAAAACTATTACCAAAGGCTCTAGAACACACTAGTTCAACTCACTAAATTATGAGGTGTTACTAAAAACCTGGTCAAATGCACTAGAGTCTGATATGGGAGCTACTATTAACTAACATAAAACCACGTGAGCTAAATGCGGAGTCCGATGTATATACCCTATCGAGAGGACCTAATATACCTTGCCAATGGTATGAAGGCATGATTGACGTGATCGCTAATTCTGATGCCCACAAAGGGGACTTATAACCTTATGGGGACACGTATTTCTAGGAATATAAGGGTATGTTGAACCCTATTCCAACTCGGTACTAAGTCTACTCCCAACTGGAAATGTGTATGACACAACTAACTGAAATACTGGATTATCTCAATATTCAAACATGCTAATTGAGAATACAAAATTTATGTACCGACAATGAAACATTCAGAATCTGAGGCATGTGTATCTGTTTAACTGACCTAGAAAGTGTAATTCATAAACTAAATGAATCTATGAAACTAGGGTTTTGAGTTTCATGCAAAGCACTAAGCAACAATTCCACAAAAACATGATAATTTGATTGAGAATAGTATAACAGCTAAATCACAATAATTCTCCAAGGTTTTAGAAAACCTAGGTCTAAACAAGGTATAGAGAATCAAGAATTTGACGGAGTTCTAGGGACCTATTGGATGAAAGGAACCCACTAGTGAAATTACATATACTTAGTGCTGAAATTGACAAAGAAATCTTTTTATTTCAATGCTAGAATTGAAGAAAATTCCTTGTGTGTTCTTGAGAAAGCTATCGCCTCTTTACTTTTTTTTTTTGTTCTAAGCTTGATGATTTTGGGTGAATGAATCAATTAGGGTAGGTTCTAATTAGAATATTAGGTTGAAACTAAGTAGAACGATGTAGTTTAAGGATTAAATAATGCAGTTTAATTGTCCAACGCATAGGGGAAAAGACCGAAAGGACCCCAACTTAAAATCTGATCGGGGCCTTCCACAGACCCTATGACGGACCATCAAAGGGAACATGGCCTGTCAAGTGGGTCGTAGTCTGCTGGCTAGTGTCTACTGGTTCTGGGTTGCCCAACCACGAGCCCTACCACGGCCCGTGTAAAGGAACACAGACCGTAAAGGTCACTGTGGTTCTTTACTTAGGCTGGGGTTCACTGTCTCAGGTCCACGGATGCCACCACGGCCCGTGGAGGGCTCCATGGTCTGATGCCTGAGCTGGTGACTTATGCCTGGTTTCCACATACTTTCCCATGACTCGTGTAGTGGTTCACGACCCGTGAAGGGTCCTGTAGTCCACAACTTCTAGGTGTGTGTGAACCACGAGCAGGTTGACGGACCGTGGTTCCTTTCACAGTCCATGAACCATGTCGTAGTTCACCAATTTCTATTATTTTTCTATTGCAAAGTCCAGGTCTCATTTCTAAGGTCTTAAAATATCTCCCCCTTGGGAATATTCTTCCTCGAATGAAGTATAAACTAGTTGGGTATGGCGGGAAGGAGTGGGAATCCCTACCACTAAGTACTAGAAACTTATATCTGACTGAACTAAGTTCCAGGAACATGCAAATATGCTGAAAATGCAAGAACAGTGAAGGAACATGATAGTAAGACTGAATTTATGCCAGAGTAAACTAAGAAACTGGAGAGGAACTATTACTTGAAGCTTAAATGGAATCGAAAGAAAATAGATGAGGATACTTGGCCTTCATGGTTGCTTCTGCTTTCCAAGCAGCTCCCTCTATAGACTGACTCCTCCACAAAACCTTCACTAAAGTGAATTCTTTCTTTCTCAACCTACGAACCTGACGGTCAAGAATCTCAACTGGCACCTCTTCATAAGTGAGGCTATCCTTCACAACCACACTGTCTAATGGTACTATCGATGCCCGATCACCTACACATTTCTTTTACAAGGAAATGTGAAAGACTTGATGAACCATTTTTAGTAATACTGGCAACTCTAACTCATAAGCCACTTTACTAACCCTATTTTCAGGATTCTATAAAGACATACATATCTAGGATGGAGCTTCTCTTTCTTGACAAATATCATCACCCCCTTCATAGGTGATACTTTCAAGAAAACCCAATCATCGATCTCAAGTCCCTTCTCCTCACATATCCATAGGAATTGTGACAAATATGAGCTTTCTTAAGTCTATCTCTGAAGAGTTGAAATTTTTCCATAGCTTCATGAACCGAATCTGGACCAATAAATAATGTTTCACTTCCTTCAAACCAACCAACTGGAAATCTACATCTACACCTGTATAATGCCTTATAAAGTGCCATCTCAATACTGGAATGGAAGCTTTTATTATAGGTGAAATCTATGAAATGTAGGTGATCTAACTGCCCTTGAAATCAATCACACAAGCTCTCAACATTTTCTCTATGATCTGAATGGTAAGCTCTGCCTGACCATTTGTTTGTGGATGAAATGTTGTACTGAGATTTACCTGAGTACCAAGAGCTTTCTAAAATGATTTTCAAAAATGAGAGGTAAACTGAGGACCTCTATTTTGAGATGATAGACAAGGGAACTCCATGCAACCTGACTATCTTATTAATGTAGATTTTAGCGTAATCCTCCGCTGAATCTGTATTATTGAGAATAAGAAGTGAGCAAAATTAGTGACTCTGTCTACTATCACCCAAATAGAGTCATGTTGTCTGCGAGTATGAGGTAAACGCATATTGAAGTCCATGTTTATCACTTCCCACTTCCATGTAGGAATGTTAATATCTTGAGCCATACCTCCTGCTCTCTGATGTTTTACCTTAACCTATTCACAATTAGAAAACTTAGCCACAATATCTGCTATGTCCCTCTTCATGTCGTTCCACTAAAAGACTTCCCGTAGATCACGCTAGATCTTAGTGGCACCTGGATGAATAGAATACCTGGAGTTATGAGCTTTTGTAAGGATCTTCTTCCTCAACTCATCCACATTAGAAACACATAAGCAATGAAGCACATCATCTCCCGCTTGGGTGAAAACCTCAACTCTTTGTTGATAAACTACACCTTTCAACTGAAATGGTATAGGATCACTATCTTGTGTTTCCTTGACCTCCACTACCAATGAAGATTTTGACCCATTCTGAACTATCACACCACCATCAGGCATGTGTGTAAGACCAACTCCTAAGCAAGAAAGCCGGTGACCATCTTTTGCTAATTCCTTCCTTTCTTCCTCAACATGTGCTACACAACTCATAGATAAAATGCAAAGTCCGATGTACACACCCCATCGAGTGGACGAAATATACTTTGATAGGGGTATAAAGGCATGACTAGCGTAATCACTAATTCTGATGCCCATAGAGGGGACTTATAAACCTACGGGGGCACGTAGTTCTGGACTATGAGGGTACGCTGAACCCTAGTCAAACTTGGTTCTAAGTCTACTCCCAACTAGAAATGTGTATGACACAACTTAACTGAATTATTGGATTAGCTCAATATCCTGACATGCTAATTGAGAATGGAACATTTATGTACTAACAATGAAACATTCCAATATGAGGCATGTGTATTTGTTTAATTTACCTAGAAAGTGTAATTCATGAATGAAGAGAATCTACACAACTATGGTTCTGAGTTTCATGCAAAGTACTAAGCAACAATTCCACGAAAACATGATAATCTGATTGAGAACACTATAACAGCTAAATCACAACAATTCTCCAAGGTTTTAAAACCCTAGGTCTAAACAAGGTATAGAGAATCTAGAATATCACTAAGTTTTATGGACCTAGTGGATGAGAGGAACCACTATTGAAATCCCACATATCTGGTGAGAAAATTCACGAAGACATCTTTTGATTTTGCGGCTCGATATGAAGAAAATCTCATGCGTGTTCTTGAGAAAGTTATTGGCTTTTTTCTCTTCCTTTTTATTTTAAGCTTGATTATTTTTGGTGAATGAATCGGTTAGGGTAGGTTTTGATTAGAATACGACGTACTTTAGGGTTAAACAACGTAGTTTAATTGACAAACACATAGGGGAAAAAATAGAAATGACCCCAACTAAAAATCTGGCAGGGGCCTTCCACGAACCCTATGACAGACCGTCAAAAGGACCGTGTCCCTTCAAGTGGGTTGTGGTCTGCTAGCTAGTGACTATTGGTTCTAGGTGGCCCAATCATGAACCCTACCACGGCCTGTAAAGGTCACCGTGGTTCTTCACTTGGGATAGGGTCTACTGGCTGAGGTCCACGAATGCCACCACGGCCCGTCATCATGACCACGGCCCGTGGAGGGCTCCGTCATTATATGCCTAAGCCTAGTGAGTTATACCTGGCTTCTACGAGCCTTCCCATGGCTCGTTTTGTGGTCCACAACCCTCAAAAGGTCCTGTGGTCCACAACAATCTGGGTGGGTGTCAGCCACGGGTAGGTCGACGGACCGTGGTTCCTTTCACTGTTCATGAATCCTTCCATGGTTCACCAATTTCTTTTATTTTTCTATTGCAAAGTCAAGGTCTGATTTCTGAGGTGTTATAGGCTAGGCAAATTGTATTCTATTGCATTAGATGGCTATGAGTAGGAAAGTGTATTAGACTTCCGCTTTGCTTTATAAAATATTTTGGATTTGGACTATTTACTCTTATTGTACTATTTCGTATGTTATGAGAGCTAAATGGCTTATGTGGAGTCCTTCAGAGCTCTATACACCATGTTACATCTAGGTGGTACCCTTGGGTCATGACAAACATGGTAATTAGAGCACAAGGTTTCGAATGGTACTAGGATATTGTAACATCCCTAAAAGCAAACTAGTGAAACTAGAGCCTAACGTGTGCGTTTGTGCTTGTCATGAGTTTTGAAGTGGTTTTATGTTGTCTCGAGTCAAGGTTGAAGGGTTTAGGGGTTAAATGTCAAGGTACGACTCCCTTTAGACCACCCTAGGGGTCATTGAGGAGGACAGTAAGTCTAACCTCCAAAACCCCTTGAAACCTCAAGGCTGCCCTAAACTTTGTGGACCACGAAAGGGGACAACACCCATTAGGTTCATCCATGCCCCGAGGATGGCCTTTGTGGGTCATGGAACCCAAGTGAAAGCCACAATCACCATTGACGGATGACCAGTACGGTCCCTCAACCCATTCACAGTCCGTGGATGGGGGTCCGTCAATTGGACCTGGTTTGTTGTCAAGTGACATGGCCAAGCTAGGGGTTAATTGGTAAATTCACCCCAAGTGCTAATTAGTGTGGGGTCGATTATTTTATGTATTTTAAGTGTATTAAAACATTAAAAACACTCATTTAAATTTCATCTCTCAAATTAAAACCCATTCCTCATAAAAGTTCTCTCTAGAAACTCCATCAGAGATCAAGGTTAAGATCAAGCTAGGGTTGGGGATTTCAAGGTGTTTCTTCTTCAATTTTTGTGGGGAATTAATAGCAAGTTATGGTGATCGTTCATCTAGGGTTAGTTTACACCCTAGAGTCAATTTCGAAGAAGTTTTCAAAGTCTTCAAGTTTCTCAAAACCCTATATTTAACTCAATCTCATGGGTTCTTGCATCAAACATTTTCAAATGATAAATTATGATTATGTTGATGTTTAATTGATGATTTAAGATGATTTTATTCTATGAACCCATGATTTTCTCCCAATTTCTAAATTGTGACTTCAGAAGTGGGCCTATTGAGTATGAATGAATGATGGTGGATTTATGCTTGATTGATTTAGATTATTGGATTGTATCATCAACAATGCCTAATTTTGGTGAATTGTTGGTGAATTGAGGATTTTTTATCATAGCCTTGAAAGGGCATGTTTGACCTAATTACTTGATGAATTAGAATAGAGATGGAATTGTTGATCCACTTGGAAGGTGGAAGTGTTTACTTACAATGGAAATTGTGATTATTTCCTTGAGGGCATAGTTTGATTAATTGAAGTGTTATCATGATATTGTATATGTGAATGTGATGTGAAGGATTTGCATGTGATTTCAATGATAGAATGACGATCATGTTTAGAAGCTAATTGTGTTACGATTGAATATTATATCTCTCTTAACACTCATGAATGATGATGATAGAATGTGAAGAGTTTATTTATTGGGAATGTTGAATCTAGAATTGGTAGGCTTATGCATTCCTTTAAGATATGAGTAATGAATGTGTCTTGAATTGAAAGCTATGAATTGATAGGCTTTAGGCATTCTTTTCATAAATGATCTAATGTAATGAAGACTCTAGATTCAATAGGCTAGTGGCATTGGTTTCAAGAGTATAAGAATGTAATGAGGGACCATGAATCGATAGTATTATGGCATTCTTTTCATAGTGACTCTAGAGTTGTCCTTGAATGTACCATGGATCAATAGGCTTATAGCATTCCTTCCTTGTGTAATGATGTATCATGGGTCAATAGGCCTATGGCATTCCTCCCTAATACAGTAATGTAATGTGTATGAAATAATCTATGGGAATGTAGGCTAAGCACCAAGTGGATATGCTTAGATGGAAACTCTCCCAATGTTGGGTTAGATTTCCAATGAACATCTTCCTATCTCATAACTATGTGCCCACATAGGATATTAGCTAGTGGATTCCATCCGAGCTAACGTTAACCGATTTACCATAGGAAAGTAGACCAAACCTTATGATGTGGGATAGTACATCGGATTCCATGATCTAGCTCTCATGGTCTATGTCGATTAAAAGCTTATTCCCTTCATATGAGATGTGCACTCTAGTTACTGGATAGGTACTACAAAGTGTAGGTAGTAGTATGGGATGCTATCTATACATTGCACTAGTAGGCATTGAAGAGGCTATAGTAAGTTCTGTAAGTCTTAATGAGTAAATGTATGAAAGTCCTCTAAATGCATGAATGTGTCCTAAATGAACCTAATGAAGAATGTCTGTTTAAATACTTAAATGTAAAGATGCATGCTATACTTGGATTGTATTATGAGTTACTTCCTTGTCATGACTTATTTTATGTGAATGTGCCTTGTCTAGGGTGACTTCAAAAGAGTATTTAGCGTGAGTAGTAGTATGGGATGCTACTTCCACATTGAACAAGTATGACTTAGAGTTGTCTTAGATATTGGTCTTAGTGTGATGATGTGATTAATGTAATGTTTATGTCTCTTATATGCTTTATTGTGTAAAGGTGAGAAGGATGAATGGTAAGTTCACTTTTGGTAACCTTAAAGTGGTACCTTAGTGTGGGTGGTGGTATGGGACACTATTCACACATTGCACAAGGTATAGCTTAAGGGTTACTTGAGGTGAAGGCTCAAGGTGAAGGTAAAGGGTTATATATATGGTTTTGGCTAAATGTGAAATATGTGACTTTGTATGTTGGTTGTGATTTATAATATGCCTCTTTGATCAATGTTCATGAAGTTTTACAAAAATGGCATAAAAGCATGAATTTCAACAAAATTTCCCCTTTTAAGCATGTTTTCACATGGTCATCACACTTAGTACATTTTTGTGTGCGCACCCATATTTTATTATTTTTACTACAAGGGTATGTTCCTGCAAGTGATTGATTCTAGCTAGGATTGAAGTGCTTGGATAGAGTTTTCCTCCAAGACTTGGTGTGTCCTCATAGATAAGGGACAAGGACTTTTATTGTTTATAGTTCCTTATGTTTAAAGTCTTTTGTTAAAACTTCGACTGTAAAGGGTCGAGACCCTATCTTGTTTCTAGTATTGTCTTAAGATGACCATGTGAGACATTTGACTTCCGCTTGCTTTTAAATGAATGTCTTTTGATTGATTTTATGGTTTTGAAAAAAAACTTTTAATTTTGTACTATTTTTATTACCTACGCGATGAATGAATGCTATGGGACTTGTATAAGACCCCTTCAGGGTCTAGTACGTTGGGTTACGACTAAGGGTTGCTCTTGGGTTGTGACAAACATGATATCAGAGCACAAGATTTTGGGAATGGTTTTTAGTTTGATGTCTCACAAGCCACGTCTAGTAGAGTCTTACTCATCGGTGTGAGTTACGACACATCTATGAGTGAAGGCTATAGGACGTTAGAAAGTTACACTTCTTTCATATTCTTAAAGTTGTGCCTTAAATTTTAGCTTTATAGATGTCATTTTCCTAACCCTTCTCTTGTATGTATAGGATATGAATACAAAAAGGACGCCCGCAAGGAAAGTGGAAGAGGAAGTAGTGAATGAGGGAGTTACTCCCCAAGCTGATCAAGGTCCTCAAGGTTACCAAGTTCCTCTAGCCAATCAAGAGAACAATGTTCTGGTGGTTCCCTCGGCCATGCCTAATGAGGAGATTAGGTCGTCTTTCCTGACCTTATCCCAAGCCATGATGGCTCATGTGAATCTTGATGTAGGGCCTAGGGTGAATGCTAATGAGAGTACCATGGCCTCAAGATTGGGAGACTTTGTGAGGATGAATCCTCCTTTTTTCCTTGGCTCTAAAGTGGAAGAGTATCCCCAAGAATTCTTGGGTGAAGTGTATAAGATAGTTAATGCTATCGGAGTGACTTCTATTGAAAATGTGAAACATGGCGTCTATCAATTAAATGATGTTGCCCAAATTTAGTTTACTCGATGGATGGCCAATAGGCGGTTTGAATCGGGTCCATAGAATGGGAGTTTTTTAAGGAAGCTTTCCTTGGTAGGTACTTTCCCTATGAGAAGAGGGAGGTTAGGGTAGAGGATTTTATCAATCTTAGGCAAGGTAACATGAATGTGCAAGAGTACTTCTTGAGATTTACCCAATTGTCTAATTATGCTCCATCATTGGTGTCTAACCCTAGAGATGAGATAAGAAGATTTGTGATCGGAGTATCTGACCTAGTCAAGGAAGAGTGCCATACGACAATGCTCCATGATGATATGAATATTTCTAGGCTCATTGTGTAAGCTCAATCTATTGAGTCCAAACTTAAAAAGGTGAATAGGGATTTGAAGATGGGTAGATCCGATGAGTAAGGTCAATCTAGGTTTAAGAAGAGAGCTCCTAACCAAGATTCTTCAAGTGCTCCTAAGGCTAATGAGGAGAAAGGTGGCGGATCTCAATTTTCTAAACCTCTCTGTGCCACTTGTGGGAAGTGGCATCATGGGAACTGTTTAGCCAGTACTAGTGGGTGCTATGGTGGTGGCAAAAGTGACCATCAAGTGAGAAATTGTCCTACTCTTACGACTAGAGGAAGGGAGGCCAAACAAGCTTCTGATGATGGCCCGGATCCCAATGCTCCAAAGAACAAGTATCCTCTCCCTAGGATAGATGATTTATTTGACCAACTTTAAGGAGCAAATTATTTCTCTAAGATTGATCTCTGATCGGGTTATAACCAATTGAAGGTGAAAGATGATGACATTCTGATGACGGATTTTCGAACTTGATATGGTTACTATGAGTTTCTAGTAATGTCGTGTGGGTTGACTAATGCTCCGGTGGCATTTATGGACTTGATGAATAGGGTGTTTAGACAATACCTTGACATGTTTGTGATTGTGTTGATTGATGATATTTTTATCTATTCAAGAAGTGAGAATGAACATATTGATCATTTGAGGATCATATTGCAAATCGTTAAGGACCAAAACCTTTTTGCAAAGTTTAGCAAATGTGAATTTTGGTTAAGGTCCGTAGCTTTCCTCAGTCATATTGTTTCGAGTAAGGGTATTGAGGTAGATCCTAAGAAAACGGATGCGGTCAAGAGTTGGCTAAACCTCTAACTCCCTCAAAAATTAAAAGTTTCTTAGGTCTGGCTGGTTACTATAGAGGGTTTGTTGAGGGTTTCTCTTCAATTGCCTCTCCTTTGATGGCTTTCACTCAAAAGAAGGCTAAGCTCATATGGTCTGAAGCGTGTCACAAAAGTTTTCAAGAGTTGAAAGATAGACTTACTTTGGCTTCGTTGTTGACCTTACCGAGATGAACGGATGGTTTTGTGGTTTATTATGATGCCTCAAGAATTTGTCTAGGTTGTGTACTTAAGCAAAATGGGAAAGTTATTTCCTATGCCTTAAGGCATCTTATATTCCATGAGAAGAATTATGTGACTCACGACCTTGAGTTTGCAGCAGTCATTTTTGCTTTAAAGATTTGGAGACACTATTTATACAGAGTTAACGTTGATGTGTTTACCGACCAGAAGAGTTTGCAATATGTGCTTAATAAGAAAGATCAAAATCTTCTCCAAAGAGGGTATCTTAAGTTATTGAAATATTGTGACATGAGTGTTATTTATCACCCTGGTAAAACTAATGTGGTAGTAGATGCTATGAGTCGATTATCTATGGGTAGTGCTGCCCATATTGAAGAAGAATAGAAAGAGTTGGTTCGAGATGTTCATATATTGGCTGGATTAGGCGTTCAACTAGTGGACTCTAGCAAAGGTGGTGTTATGGTTCACAATGGTTCCGAATCATCTTTTATGGCAGGTGTGAAAGCCAAGCAAGGTCTTGATCCAATTTTGGAAGAATTGAAAGAGGCGGTGCATAAGAAGTTTGTTAAGCCTTTCTCCTAAGGGGGAGATGGTGTACTTAGATACCAAGGTCATTTATGTATTCCAAATATTGATGACTTGAGTAAACATATTTTGACAGAAGCCCATATTTCACGGTGTTCCATTCACCCGGGAGCCACCAAGATGTATCATTATTTACGAGAGCTCTATTGGTGGAATGGCATGAAGAAGGATATTGCGAGATTTGTGGCTAAGTGTCCAAATTGCCAACAAGTAAAGGTTGAGCATCAGAAACTGAGAGGTTTATCCCAATATATTAGCATTCCTTCTTGGAAGTGGGAGGACTTGAATATGGACTTTATAGTTTGTTTGCCTCGCACCCGGTGACAAAATGAATCTATCTAGGTTATAGTAGATCGGATGACGAAATCGATTCATTTCCTTCCTATCAAGGTTTTCTATTCAGTGGAGGACTCTGCTAAAATGTACTTGAGAGAAATGGTAGGGTTACATTGAGTGCCCTTGTCAATTATTTCCAATCGTCTTTGTAGTGACCCTTCCGAATATAATATAAGTCAATAACTCACGAGATTTTTATGCATATATTGTCCTTATACTGGTAAAAAAAACTTATATAAAAAGAGTATTTCCAACTTTCTGAGTACCCAAACTAAGTGGTTCATGCTTCATACAATCATTCAAAACAAGTAGTAAATTTAATATGTTACAAGACTTGGACTTACACACCCCAAACGAACAAAACATATAGCCATACTTATATTATAACCCATGGTGACATGATCAGATTAGCCCTCAAAATTTCATGTAAATATACAACACATAGATCATGAATAAGTCCCAAAGTTTATACAAAATATGGATGCCCATATGCAAATGTGATCTTCCTTAAGGATCTCAAAATCTCCAACTCCAATGACCAGCTTTATGCCTCCTCTCGATCATTCCCTACGATAGAAACAACTATCGCTAAGCATATAGCTTAGTGGTGTAAAAACTATAGGTTCAAAGCCCTCAAAATTCACCAAGCAACCTTTCTCAAGTCATGATCAGTGCAATTGAAACATAATAAATAAATCAACTAACAATATATAAAGAGTATCAACTTCGATATTTAAAGATCCAAATGTCAAGTATGGTGATAGCACCATTTTCCAAGAGATTCAATAACAAGGCTCGCCCAATATATACATCATGTCGTCACACCAAGCACAAGTAGGTATCAATAAGGGCCAACGCCCTATATCAAGAAGGGTCAAAGCCCAATAATCAAGAGAACCAAGAACCATTTTAAACATGGCTTTCTAGTTCGTACTTAAAATGGACAACTTCCATTCTTAAGATGTACTAAAAATCCAGAGTCAAGATGGCAACTGATCCAAATCAAGAGGCATTCCAATAGTGACAAAGTCATAGACACAAGAAGGAAAAGGTCCCAACAAGAGTGCCAAGTGATCAAACAATCCATACAAGTGGGCGAGTTACACAAGTGTCTTTAACGTCTTAAAGGATACCAACACGACAATGCAAAGTGATAAGAGATAACCAAGGTACCAAGATCAACTTTCACATATACCAGAAGTTAAAAGAGTGCAAGTACAGGTTTATACACAAACCTCCATACTTTAGCGTAGAAACAGTCCAACACAACTTCGCGAGTTCAAACCGTAGACCAACCAACGTATCAAGGTCCCCAACTTGTTCACAAGAATATACAACCTTAAAAATACAAATAAATAACTTCTTTAATTCCTAGTATCTCAATAATATCAAAATAAAATAGGATTATCATCACAAGTAAGCTTAGCCTATACAGATACAACTATGCTCCCAAAAACAGTGATTCTGGCCAACCTAGTACCCCAGGTTGCAACTTATATTTGAAAGGGAAAATGGCAAAACTAGACTTTATAACCTTCATGAAAGATGTAGGTACACCTCTTAAGGCTGAAAACGAACAAGAATTACTGCAAAATATATTTTGTACAAAATGATATATTCAAAACACTAACAGTTGTCCATATAGGATTTCTAATTTCGAATTATGGACAGAACTTGTCCTATGTTGCGTCCCATATTTCGAATCCATAACAGCTAAATTAGAGTTTTACATAAACATAAGAGTTGTAGGTATACAAATTAGCTTTTCAAATGATATTTATTCACTGTAAGCTAAGTTCTAGAGAAAGAGATATGCATGAATTACCAAACACTACCCAGCTCAAAAAGAGATTTCATCACTTACCAAAGAGAAGTGTGTGTCTCGAATTCCAGCCAAAAGGACCAAGTTTTTCTCTTGTGATTTTCAAGAACAACTGATAAACTAAGGTTCTAAGGTTCTTAGACTTTAAGGAACCGAATTTAACTCAAGGAGGTGTAAAATATATAGTCACACACCAGTGATGTTTATCCTTGTACTGTTGTCCCTCAAGGCTGCCCAAATAGTTGTGTGCTACCCAAAATGCATACATATATACTTATATATATGTATATATTCTTCAGCTCCTTTTACAATTATACATAATTCTAATTAGACTATTACTTAAATACCTCCTTTTACAATTATACATAATTCTAATTAGACTATTACTTAAATACCCCAATACAATCCCTTAAATTACAATACAATTTATGTTAAGCAAGCTAGAAATTATCACAACATTTCAAGTTCCCAAAATGAGAGTAAAACATATTGTAGTAATTAAGCAATGGTAAATCAAAATGCAACTCTTGTTTAGTATTACGGTCGTACCCAATTCACTTCTCACTTTTGGAAGTCAGTCCAGAAATGGCTTGGCACTAAGGTTAAGCTTAGCACAACTTTTCATCCCCGAACCGATTGGCAAGTGGTGCATTATATCCAAACATTGGAAGATATGTTAAGGATTTTTGTGATTGATTTTAATTTTAATTAGGATGACCATTTTCCATTTATTGGGTTTGCCTACAATAATTGCTATCCCTCGAGCATTGATATGGCTCCATTTAAGACAATATATGGTAGGAGGTGTAGATCTCTTATATGATGGTTTGAGGTGGTTGAATTTTCCTGAATAGGGCCCAAATTGGTTCATGAGGTCATTGAGAAAGTTCGACTCATTAGAGTGGGTTCAAAACGGCTCAAAGTCAGCAAAAGGTCCTATGCCGACGTGAGAAGAAGGGATCCAGAGTTTGAGGTCAATGATTAGGTTTACTTGAAAATCTCACTCATGAATGGTGTGATGTGGCTTGGTAAGAAGGGGAAGCTTACTCCCCGGTATGTAGGCCCATATCAAGTTTTGAGGCATGTTGGTAAGGTAGATTTTCCAAATGAGTTGGCAACCGTACATCATGTTTTCCATGTATCTATGCTTAAAAAGTGTGTTGGAGATCAAAAATCCATAGTTTCCCTAGAAGGGTTGGGAGTTGATGAGAGTATTTCTTATGAGGAAGTTTCGGTTGAGATTTTGGACCGGCAAGTTAAGAAGTTAAGAAACAAGGAAATAGATTTTGTGAAGCTTGTGAGAAGGAATCAAATAGTTGAGGGGCCCACTTGGGAGGCCAAGGACGATATGATGTCTTGATATCCTCACCTCTTTCCTTCTAATCGTATTCTAGCTTGAGGTAATGAGTTCCTCTTGGTTTGTCCTTGTTTTGGGAGTGATGTGTTTTTATGTGTTTCCATGATTTCCTTATGATTGATTGATTTTCGTCATGTTGTTGTACATTGAGTATGAGTTGCACATACACTTCATGAGATGAATTGATGAACCTGCTTTAGATATGCTTTTTGAGAGTGAATTGCATACGAGCTCCATGAGATTGTGTTGAGCATACTTTTAGCTTGGAGAAGGTAGTTCCTCCTTGAACATGAATTTTTTTGAGAATTCATGCATTTTGGATTGCTAGATGTAGTTCCTACTCCCTTATAATGTATTTGAGTATGTTTATCTCGGAGTTGATGTATCCTCCTTGTTTTTGTGCATTGCATGCATGATGGGAAGATAGAGTTTGTTTCACCCCTCTTATGATGTTTTGAGAACATCCAATCTTGGAGTCAATAGTTCCTCCTTGGTTGTATGAATTGCATTGTAGGTTGGGTTGTTAGTTCCTCTACTACTCATTTAGAAACAATTTGAATCTCATTTGAGGAAGAATGATGCCAAGGGGGAGATATTTAACACCCCGGATACAAAAGAGGGAAGCTTAGAAAAATTCATAACTTACAGGTGTCATCTACGCATGCCAGCTATGACCCATGGGTTGAACCATGGATCGTAGGTAGGTTCGTGGAAGGGCCACCAACATTTGTCCAGGCCAAGGACCACGACAAGACCGTAGGTGGATCCACTATCCACGGTCCTGGAGCCGTAGGTCAGGCCAAACTCTCTGACCACCAACAACGGCCATGCAGGACGGTCCATCGTCCAGACTACAGTCTATTGGTGGTGGGTCGTAGGTCACTACTGGCAGTTAATTTTTAGGGGTAGTTAGGTTTTTTCCTAATTAATTAGTTCCTATACTACATCTTTTTACCTATGCTTAGGACCCTTATATAAGCTTTTTCAACCACCAAATTAACCCATTTACTTTATTTTTCCAAATTCCCAAAAAGAAAACCAGATTCCTCTCCAAATATTCTCTCTCTACAATCTTGAAGAAGAAGAAGGATTCATGTAGGGTTTCAAGATAAGATTCTGATTCCTCCATTAAAGGCTAGCAATTGGAGTAAAGGTATTATAGTTTTCATCCATGGAGTTCCCAAATTCCTCTATTTCAAAAGGTAGAATTCCCCAATTGAGTTTGGGTTTTCTTCAATTATCACGGGTTCTCTTAAATGTTGATTTAAATTATTGAATTATGTTCTCTTATGCATGAATTGATGATACATGATTAATTTATGATGATTTGCCCATGAACCCATATAATCCCCATGTTTTCAAGATATGAATCATATGATGTGGGAATCTTCAAGGAAGAGTTTTATGAAATTAAGTATGTACTGCAAGCTTTACATGTATTTATGATGAAATCCATATCGAATTCATGTTTCCTATGATTTTATGATTGAAAGTGGGTTTTGACCTCAAAAGGTAAATTATGGACTTATGCATTATTTTATGAAATCTATGCAAATGTTTTAAGGGTGCTTTGAGAGTATAGTACCAATGAGGATGTTGTGTAGTGAAAGGATATTATCACTATAACACATACTAGCATGATGTGAAAGGTTTTCTCACGTAGAAAGGATTCTTAGGTTAAAAGGCTTTCTCACCTAATTGAATCAATGACAAGGAGCTATCATAATGAAACTAGCTTGAATTGTTTGGCCAAGGGAATCTTTTCATGAGTATTGAAGTCAAGTAAGAAATGACTATTCCATGGTAATTTTGCTTAGCACTGAGTGGATATTGATAGTGAGATGGAAGCATTTCGGTAGTAGAGGCTAGGTTTCCAAAGCAATCTCATGATATTGAAGTTCTCCCATAGAAGAGGCCGACTTTCTAGTAGCAATCTCCTTATTGCATAACTATGTGCCCCTATAGGTTAATTAGCTAATAGATCCACTTAAACTAGATGTTCGAGGTTCTACCATCAGCAAGTAGAACAACCCTTTTCGGTGTGGGAGACACCGAGGATCATGTTATAGCTCACATGGTCTCTTTGTCGGTTAAGTCTAATTCCCCACAAGTAAGAATGAAGTAAGGTTACTTCAAGAAGTATCACATATGAGTTCAAAGGTTTTAAAGATGATGTTATCTTGCATTGACCATGATTTATGACTTCTGTTTTATAACTCTCTTATATCATATTTAGCTTGGTCAGCTGTATTCCATGAAACAAAATGTCCCTTTGTAGCATGATTTAAATGTTTTATGCATGGCTATCATACTTGGTACATTGTTTTGTACTAGCGCATACTTTGCTTACATTATTCCTAAAAGTAGGATCCGATATTTAGGGTGCTCAATTTCATGGCTAATGGTTGTTTTGATTGATTCCCGAGATTTGGTGAGTCCTAATGCTTTGAGGATGGACGTTGTTGTTTTCACTTCCTTTCATGTATTTTATCTTTTGGACATGATGTATGGGCTAGGCCTAATTTCATTCTATTGTGTTAGATGGCTATGATGAGACAAGTGTATTAGACTTCCACTTTGCTTTATAAACTGTTCTTAAGTTAGACTATTGTTCTACTCTTATTGTTCTATTTCTTATGTTATGAGAGCTAAGTGGCTTGTCTGGAGTCCTTCAGGGTTCTATAAGCCATGTTACATTTAGGGGGTACCCCTAGGTCGTGATATTAGCAATGAATGGGGTAATTTATGAAAGTGTAGAGTTAGGATCTACCAACGCATATACATTATGAGTGAAAAATGGATAATATACATATAACAACATCAGGAGATGACTCCGAGTCCTAATAACCTGCTAAGCATAAGTATGGTTCTGACCACCACCTAAACCAGATGCTCCCCCTTATCCCCTTTCTCTACCTAGGCTTATTGGGGTTTGTGGACTAGTCCATAGAGGGTGAACACTAAATGAAGAATATACTATTTACATTGTAGGTTGGGACACACCACCCATGTCTCTATTTGGACAAAATCGCGTAATATTGTCGGGAAGTCCATAGTAATAAAATCCCTCCATAACCTTGCGGCATGTCCTAAGATTCCTCTTACCACACTAGGCTCAATGTAGTAAAGTTAGTCTCATTTTTACCTAAATGCCCCTGACAATGAAAACCTGATGCTCATAAACTCTAAATTGGTCCATACTGAATAGAACGATCATAATTGGATCTCTGTAGTTATGGTGGGAAGTAATAGAAAGAGGTTGATCATCAATAAAATTGTGGCCTAACGTCACTTCTACAGTCTCTAATAATTTTGTAGATCTCACCTTCTTATGAGGCTCTCTATCTCAATTTTGATTATTCTTAATCTAATGAGCAAGGCCCTCAACTTTCTGGCTGATAGTCTATATCTGAGAAATAACCATATCACCCTACATGCAAGGATGCTACTGTGGAGTCTTTAATCAAATGTGAATCAAGGCAAGCCACATACCAATGAACTCTAGCTTCCATTGTACTCACAATATATGGATCATACTTGGTATATGAGTCAACTCTGAGACTATACTCTCTGATACTCATGTGGCCCTACTTGAGGGATAAAAAATGATCAATTTTGGCCTCTCTATATTCTCGTGGAACATAGTGAGCTAAAAAGGCTATTGAAAAATCCTCAAAATTCAGTTGGAGGTGCATTCGATCTCATATACCCCCCCTCCATGACTCAAACCATAAAATGGCGACAGCCAGTAACCTAAAGGATGCCAACTCTACTGAGTCCATTGTTGAGGCATGCATAACTCGAAAGACCCTATAAATATATCAACAAACTCTTGAGGGTCTTCATACAGGTTAGAACCCGTGAATAAATAAGGAGTCAAATTGATAAACTCTCGGGCCCTAGAATTCTCTAAGCCACCTGATATGTAACTTATTGATGCCCTTATTTATTGTTTTTGTGTGGACACCATCTGGAGTAATAACTAAACTACACTTCTAATATCCTGGTCCTCTGTATCAAGTGGAGGAACTGCAGGTGTTGGATTGCTCCAACTCTTTTAGGTGTTATAGGGGTAGGTGGAGCAGGGAGTATTGGAACCCATCTAATCTCCTCAGGTAGGGGTTGAGTAGGGGCCACTGGGTTGGTGACTCACTTTGGGCCTCAAGTTTGTCTATATGGTCGGGCTGTGCACGACTAGTACCTGCTCCTACATCTATGTTATCTTGTCAACTAGCTATATTCAATCTAGTAACAAGCATCGCTACAAAAATATGTAAAGCACGAGTTAGACTTTAATACCTAATACTCCACTCTATTGCACTACTTGCCTTGTAGACTCTTGGTTATAAGTGTGGTACACAACACACTCATAAGCAAGACTCTGCTAGACACAACTTGTAGAATCTCTTGGACACGACTTTCTATGATATCAAGTTTATCATGACCAAATCCTGGGGAGGCGCATGATAATGATAAAATCCCAAAACAAGATAAAGAGTAAGAAATTGTTAGAATTATAAAACCCAACAAAAGAGTTTGGGTTGAATCCCACAAGAATTTTTCAGAAACTGAAAAGATAGAATTACAAGTTACTAATTTGAATCTAAATTAATAATACACGATTATCAAAATATGATTGATTAAGGTAACAAAATTAAGATTGGGCAAATATCTAATCAAGCAAGGCATTATTGGGAATCGGAAAATTTCAAACTCAATTCCCATTCAAATGATCCATTCCAATCTAAACACATGCTAATTCAATCATAGGTAGTCTAGTTCATCTTCAAAAAAAAAAATCTTCTTTCGATCTGATTTTGATTTATCATAAAATATCATTTCGGTCTCAATCAAGTAATTCAACAAAACAATCAACTACTTAATTAGGACCTCTCTTTCGAGCATGTCTTGTATTCACCAATGAAAACTTAAATCTCTCTTTCTAGCAAACTCAAGATTCAAAGCTAATATGCAATTATCAATCTAATTCTACACTTCACGAATTATCTTTCGAGCAACCCACAAAGATATCAATCTAGATCTGACTGTGCGCTCTCAAATCATAAATTCAAACATGAAAATCAAACTAAACCCATTTTCTGAATAAGAAGCAAAGAATCAATTAAAACAGCAAAAGGATGAGAAATTAAAGACCTAAAGGAATTGTTTGTTTCTAGCACAATTACCCAACTTCAATTAGCAGCTACACCCACAATTCATGCTATAAAAAGCAAGGGAAAGAAGATAGGATAAGATATATTACTATTAAGAGCACATTATTCAATCCAAAAGATGAATTATGAGGCAACTTGCCTTCAAGGTCCTAACTGAAAAGATGAACTCTTAAAGTTTTCTCTCTACTCTATTCTAAGATGAGATACAATCTAAGTTCTATGAATGATGATTCTCCCATGGATCATTGTCATGACCCAAAATTTGAGGTAGTAATGTCACATACTAGCTGGTATAACATCCCATTCTTTTTCCTTATTTTCAAACCTCAATATCTTGAGATAGGACGCTCTATTTTGGGTGATTCAAGTTTCATTTTGATCGTAATTGGCATGGTTACGTGTGGGTCTATTTAAGGGAGCATGAATATCATTGATTTGATGTATATTCTTATACAAAGGGGGCTTGCCATCTCTCTTTCTTTCGCTTTTATGGTGTTAAATTGCATGGGTTGTTTCTCCCTTTGCGAGCATCGAATTGTGTCCCATTTTGGGAAACGAGCTCATAAAAAATTTTAGGACCTATTAATGGAGTAAATTTTGGGATTCTCATTGTGGGTCCCACTTTTTTGTTTTGACTTGATTTTTGGGTCCATCTCTAATAATGGCGAGTTTGGTGTGTAACTATTCGTGTTGGCATTGTGATCAATAATTTTTTAGCGTGGCAATGATCGGATGTGCTTTGAAGAGGAGATATCTATTTCAACAATTTTGAAGCACGCATGTTCAGCTTTTAGGTAGGCTATGGTCTACTTGTTCTTTGATTGAGCTTTCTTAGATGATCCTTATCCTTTATTTCATGTGAGTTGGGATTGTGTGTAGCTGTTTTTGGCTTATGTCCGTTATCCTTGTCTTTTGATTCATGATTGAGCCTAAGGCTAGTTAGATTATGATTTCCTTACTTTGGGATAGCCTTCTTGGCTTTTACATATTTGTGATTGTTACAGTTAGTATACCTTTGGACTTGTTGTCTCCCCTTAGTATAGCCTTGTCATGTTTAGGTTGATGGGTTAGCACATCCAGGTCCATCCCTTATTTCTTTTATCCATTTCCTTTACTCAATGTTCCTTACTTCAGTTTCCTCTTTTATGATATTAATATTGTCCCTTTTAGTTATCTGTGATATATGATCCCTTCTTACTTGTTCTTTTTGTTGTCTTTATCATTGGAGCTCAGTCAGCCTATATCTATTGAGTATCACTTGTTGGTACTCATACTACACTTCAGTACCCTAAAGATTGTGGTACAAGTTCTCACTGCAGATCTGGTCTCGTTCTGAGCAGCTCTTTGATCTAGAGATTTGGGTGAGCTCCTAGCGTTTGGAGTTGCCACACTCTCCCTCTATTTTGGACTAGGACTGACCTTTACTTTTGTTCCAGAGAAAGTTTTGTATTATAGTATTGTTATTTTATTCTTATATTAACTAGTTGCTCAAATGCCGGCTGATACCATGTCTTGGGTTGGTTTTTTTTATTGATTTTATTCTCTACTTCTCTTTTTCCTTCTTACTATTTTTGTTTTTCTTCTACAATTTTTTTCTTCCGTGCAATAACCCGCTGCTTCTGTTTTCAAGAATTGGTTAGGCTAACATATAGGTTCCATCACAACCTCAAATTTTGGGTTGTCACACTCTTGATTAGTGTAAAATGGGCTTTTGAGATCAATTTGGCGAAATTCCATTTTTTCCAAGCACCAAGCATGTACTCTTCACATTCGCAATAAATACCTCACGCGATTGTAAAGAATAGTGTTACTGAGTCACTTGATCATGAACTCTTACCACATGATCGCAAATTCAAACATTTTTATTAACATTATCATGACTCCTGTTTCATGCGGTCGTGATGAGTACTTCAGCTACCAGTTCAACTTTCTTCCTTTTGACCTCTTTTTGCCTCAAGTTCACTTAGTTTCTTCAAATGTCTTCTTAGTCATCTCTCCATTTTGTTTTCCTGCAAATATGAATAAAACCATATTAAAAGCACCTATTCTTACCTAAATAAAGACAAAACTAATAAAAAAAGAGCATTAAATGAGTGGAAGTCTTCATCAACACCCCAACTTAAAAATTTTACTTGTCCTCAAGTACAGAAAATCCAAAATACAATAAACTCTAATTTCAACACACACCACAAATTAATTTTAGCTTTTCCAAATAAGCACAAATGTAATGGCTACGTTTGATACTAAGAAATAGTGTTTATGGAAAAATGTTACAAAGGAAATCCCCTCATTCACATGAAACATTTTCAAGAACTAAAATTCATTAAGTGACACCAACTCAAACTAAAGAAGTGACTCAACTCATTAGCTCTTGTACATGCTCACTTCATTCTATTAGGAATTTGAAAAATCACCACTTTATCAACTTATATGCCCTCACAAGAAAAGAGATATCCCAAAACACTCACAAAGTATTTACAAAATGTTGGACATATGCATAAACACCCTAACGCACAATAAAACATCTTATGAACACAAGTGCCACACCATAGGCTTCCCAAATTTTCAATCAATATCGACTCAATTTCATTTGGTTAGAATTATGAAAGAAACTTGTTAAGCTTTTAATATAGGCTTAGGGAAGGTTAGAATATTCTTTATGTAGAATTGATTATACCCTCCTTGAACACTTATACAACAACTACTCATTTTCCAACTTTTCCACTTTTCAAACCAATGAACATATTTCATTTTTCTTTTCTAATTCCCACTCAAGATTCCCCTCATGAAAACCTTTGGAGGATTCAAGTTTCATTTATTCACTTTCTTTACTTCTTTTTCAAAACCTTTTCTTTATTTAAGACTTTTTCCTCCATTCTTCAATCATTTTTTTTTATATCAAGCCCTTATTTGAAAAGAATCCCTTCGATGAGTTTCCCATAAGACCCCATACTAAGTCTTTAAACCTTAATTTTCTCAATTCTCAAGTTCAAGGAGGGAAGTGTTCAAAAGAGGATTACTTTTTCAAAAAGGATAAATATTGTAATGAGGTTGCAAATAAAAATGATTACGCTAAAAGGGGACAACTAAGGATATATTTAGTGCAGATGTGGGAGTTTTAGGCCAAATGGACTTCAAGGACAATCCCAAAGAAAGATTAAGATTGTTTCTCCAACCAAACTCAATTAAGACCAACATTTCAAGACCAATGATTTACCCTTAAGAAAGTCGTCACTCATCCATCATTAGGCATCATCACTCAATATATCATCATAGTGGTCTTTATCAATCTTCCGAACAATGAGACAATCTTATCATTTGTTTAGTTTTTGGATACATCCGTTAGACATGGTTTGTTTAAAATTATTTGTGTGATGACTTTTAGGCCTTTGTAAATTTATTCGATAGTTGATTTATTTCTGCACTAATTTAATTTTTTATATTTCAGAATATTATAAAGTTACTTGAATTTAATTATGTTTTCTTGAATGGTTAGTGGACTTTTATTAAGACTTGGGTTTGATGGTTCTCCGTTTTGAGGATTAGGGTGGGTCATTACAAGGTTGGTATTAAAGCCCTAGGTTCGTTGATCTCATCATACAAGAACATGTCTAGTAAAGTCTTGCAAAATGGTACAAACACATTTGTACTTTTCTTCAAGAGGCTAGAAGGTACTAGGAAACTTCTACTTCTTTTTTTCTTCATGTTAGTAATTTGATTCCAATTTGCATCTATTTATCAAAATCAGTATCTAACTCATTCATTCTTGTCTCCTAGATGGTAAGAAGACGTGTATGAAAAGCAAGAGTTAAGGTACCCATCTCGACTTTTGGGGCTATGGTTTGCAAAAGATGATGAAGGGTTGCTCCCATTAGCTGAGGCAACTACTGAGATGACTAGATGAAAGTTTAAATCTCCTTCCCCTAATAAGGATGCTCTCAAGATGGTAGAGGAGGATGTAACACAGGTGCAAAATAAGGCAACACTGATTCAAGGTGGTGCTCCTCTAATTTTGATTTCTTTAGATATGCTGCACCAATTGTTGTGTTTATTTAATTGGTCCATCGGTACTAGGCCTACCCTTGTAACTCTCGTAGTTCATCATATAAGGGTGTAACATCCTGGTGTTGTGTCTCCTAGGATGAATTAGGCATTCAAACGGGTGTTTTCTTGTAATGACAGAAGATAAGAATGACTTGCTTTATAAACTTGTTTAGACAAAGCCTCCCACCTTCTCAGGTCGTGAATCTGAAGGTTCCTACACATTGTCTACTACCGTGAGAGACTTCACCAGGTAGGAGTAGTACAGATGAATGGGCTTGAGTTTATGACTTTTCATGTTTAGGAAAATGTCATGATGTGGTGGAGGGCGTATGTAAAGTGTAGGGCTATTGAATACCCTCAACTATCATGGACTCAATTTTATGTGATTTTCTGTGAGAATTATGTCCCACAGATTCTAATGGACAGGAAGAGAGAGGACGAGCAAAGCAATTCATTTGGTGTAACCTATCATGCTAGATTTCACTCGTGTCAAGCTATTCCTTACATCTGTTTTGTATAGCGAAGGAACAGATTTGCAGCTTCATCAAGTGATTAAATATTATTCTTCAAAATCATGCATGGTAAATGGTTTCCCTTGGTAGCTGTTTTCGGAAGGTCATGTGAAGAGTGTTGAGAGTGTTAAACAAGAAATTGTGGGGTGCTGAGTGCAATATTTGGACTCATTTAGGGTTTTGTTTTGATAGATTTAGTGTCATGAAATGCCTAATTTCTTCTATAAATTGATGCTAAAGCCTTGATTTTCAAGTATGTGAGTTAAGGAGCAAGGTAAGGACACTAACAAGCAAGAATAGAGGATAACAAGCTTAAGAAGTGAAGAAAGTTGATCCTCAAGATCGCTAAGACCACTCGGCGACTCACCGAGTGGCTCTTCAGCCCACCTAAAGTTCTAGTGTGCCAGCCTTGAGGGAAGCAACCAAGTCGCCAACAGGAATAGGCAGTCGGTGATTCATCAATCGGTTCTGCGATGGCAATATGGATCGCCCAATGTTACAAGCCAGATATTAAAGGCCAATGCAATGTGGTGATAGAAGAGGACAATCGACGGACTGCTGATCCACTCGGCGAGCCCGACTTACCTCGCCTAATGGCCTATCAGGCTAAATATTGGGAAACTATAAATTGAATTTTGAAATTTAAATTGAGTATCTTGCTATCTTTGAGAAGGTTTTCTTTTGAGTTTTAGAGTTCAAATTGTAAACTTTGAAGCTTTTTGAGGCTCAATTTTGAGATTTGCAAGTGGGCTTAATTATTAGTTGTATTTTAATCTATGAATTGTAGTGGTGAATGCAGTTCTAATAATGAGTTTTTAGCTTGCTTGAGAGAGAGTTTCTTGAACCAAAGCTTTTGATTAATGGTTTGTAGGTATTGGGTTGATATGGGTCCAGCTCGAGAGAGTGAATCCTAAACCTAATCCTACATATCTTGCTTGAAAGAGATGATGTATTAAGGTTATTGGTTGTTGTTATTTGATAAGCTTTTTGATGTTCAAGAGAAATCACTTGAAATGTGATAGTTGTTCGAGAGAAAACTATTTCAATCATAGTCTAGCCTACCCACTGATACTTAACTATGTATTAGTAGTTTCAATTACCGATATAGCGAGTTTTGCCTATAATCAATCACATCCAAAGTATTCCTCTCTATATTATTTGATTGCGTTATAGCTGATAATTACAAAGCAAAACCCCCATCTTACATTCTTGTCAGCCCCTTTGACTTGTTTATATGTCTTTTTCGATAATTTCCATTCCTATAGCTGTTTAGATCACTTTTGTACCTCATAACTAAATTTGAACGTGTATCATTCCCTGTGGGTTTGACCCTAACTCTTCGTTGGGTTTTATACTACTTAACAATTATTTGCACCTAGAATTGGACGAGGTGTATTTGAAATGTTAATCAAAATGCCATCGATGTTGGGGAGTGGTGTTGTTTGAAATTCTTTTATTGAAGTTGAATTGTGATATTTTTTTTTGTAGTTGAATCAGCTTACTTTAGTTTTTGTTTTGTGTTGGTTGTGTTGAACAGAGGAAGAAATGCGCATAAACAGGAGTAATGGTAGCCAAGTGGGCCACCAAGATGATATTGGGAACCTCAATGATGTAACTAACCCAAATGTGAATGACCTAATTCCATTGGGTGTTATTGGTGCAATACTTCTACCTCCAATTAAAGGGAATGTCGTCCTCCATGTTACTAGCAGAATGCTACAACTCCTCCAAATGAAGGGATTATAATGAGGATTGTCTCACGAAGACCCATATGAGAATATTCAAAACTTCGTGGAAGTTTGTAGTCCATTCTCATTGAAGAACGTATCACAAGAATCAGTCTGTCTCAGGTTGTTCCCATACTCTTTAATGGGTGAGGCTAGTAAATGGTTGGCTGAGTTGCCAAGGGATTCCATTACCTATTGGGATGAGCTTACTACAACATTCAATGTGAGATTCTTTCCCCGTCAAAGATGATAACCCTTAGGGATAGTATTGAAGGTTTCAAACACTTGGAAGATGAACCTATCCACGAAATGTGGTTGTGGTTTAAGAAGTTGGTACTTCAATGTCCAACCCACGGGCTGCCAAAGCACATATTGCAATAGTACTTCTATAGGAACCTTAACTCGGTGAACAAAGGAGTTGCTGATCAACTTATTCCCGGAGGTATAATGCAACAACCCTATGAAGTAGCGTTAGGATGGCATGACCAAGATCAATAGGGCATGGTACACTCGTAAACACCAAGTCTCTCCTCTCACTTTTAGAATGACAAAAGAGCAAATCAAAAAGGATCAAGAGAGAGACCAAAACATGGCCAAAATGATGACCCAGCTGGATTTATAGGCGAAAAATGTGATAGGCAGTGGTATGAAGAGTATTAATGTTATGGGTGTTGGTAGAGTGTACCCTGATGAAGCGCAATTTGAAGCGTTGTACAATGAGAAAGTGAACTTCCTAGCTAATTAAAAAGGAGGTTATTGGTCAAACTATCCAAGGCCAAGTGGAAATCCGAGTTCGAATAGAGATAAGGGATGGAGAGACCATGATAGAAAATGGCATGATCGTAACGTCTCTTGGAAAGAAAGAGAGGGTGAAAAGGACAGGTATGTCCTACCCCATGAGCAACAAATGCCCAAGGAGTCTAAAACTGTCTGTATGGAAGACATGTTCTCATGTATTCTCAACAAAGTTGAAGGGTTGGAAAAAGTGTTGAAAGAGATGAAGGAGGATGTCTCGACACTTAATCAGACGGTCACCTCTCATTTTGTGTCAATCAAGCAGTTGGAGACCCAAATGGCTCAAATTTCTTCTCATTTGATTCAAAGGCAAAAAAAGAGCTTACAAAGTGATACCTTGGCAAACCCGAAGAATGATCCGTAAATTGGTATTTTCATCATGCCACGACGTTAACTAAGGTGATTCTTGGGAGGCAACCCAAGTTTTTAATGCTTTAGTTTTTGATGTTGAATAATGGGTGTTGATTGTACAAGTTGAAAAGTGAAAAGTGTTGGAAAATTGGTAGTTTGGTAAGCCAAAGTCCAGTCGGCGACACGTCGAACAATTTGGCGAGCTGCAACTTGGATCGCAGTTAGAACCACAAAGCTTGAAAGGGAATTCTGTAAAACTCAGTGGGCTACATGCAGATTTGGCGACTTGCCAAACAGGTCGATGAGCCAGACTTTGTCTATAATTTGAGAGCCCTAAATCGTTGGAAGTCCTGTAAAACTCAATGGTTCGGCGAGCACGACTTATACAGCCAAATGAAGCGCAAACTAAAAGGTTTTAAAGGCCAAATGGTTAAACATTTCAAAATCCTTCATCTTTTCCTATTTTTAACTCTCGTACCCTCTCACCCAACTTTTGATCTTTCATATTTTATTGTTTTTACCTGCTCTTTTGGTGAAATTGTTGCTCGTAAATGTCAAACTTTGCCGCCTAGTTATACAACTCTTAATTCAGTATCAAGGTTGGTTTTTCGTACCCCGTTCTATAATTGTATGGTTTAAATCAAATGCAATAGGTAAAATTATTATTGCTTTGTGTTAGGTAGTTGATTATAATCATGTTTAAGTGTTGGATTACCTCTAATGAATTAAAATGTATGCCTAACTACTGTAAATTGATTGATTCTCATGTTCTTCCTTGTAAAATCGAGTCTAAATTGTTGGGTTGCGGTATAATTGTATTCTTTCTTGTGGGGTGAAGTGTAAATAACCCCAAATTGTGCTAAGTGACATATTTGCCTAATGATGGAGCATTTAACGTAATTCTTAAGGGCAAAAGTCGTCAAATGGCCAATTATGGCCAAATCGGGGGAAGTTTGAGTACCCTGAGTGCATGGGTAGTATGGTTCTAACCTTAATTGATTGGTGTTTGTTTTTAACTTTGAATACAGGGACTGCGGGCTTTATTTTGATGTTTGGGGTTGAAAATTGGCATGTTCGGCTATTTGGCGAGCTAAGTCGATCTCATCGAGTGGTTCGGCGATTCACCGAAGTCCCCCATAAATCGCCCTTAATTTTCAATTTTGGTTGAGTTTGTTCTATTACTTTCGACAAGATGCTTGAGCTCTCTGAAATGCCTTCTTGATCACCCTTTCTACACCCCTAACCCTTAAAAGACACTGTACATTTCGGCAAGCCACTTCTAGTTCGCTGATTGGTGTCGGCGATTCGCTGAATGACCCTGAACATCACCGACCTATCTTGAGTTTTGAAATTTTTTGCACTGGTACTTTGGGTGAGCCCGATCTAGCTCGCCAAAGTGACTCAGCGAGTCTTTCTACAACTAAATTTTCTACACTTTTCTTGAACTTTTTCTAACGTTTTTCTATGTTATTTACAGGAATGGCTAGAACAAATTTAAATGATAGTGGCAGGCCACCAAAAAAGCAGGCATGTGGAGTTGTCATCAATGAGGAAGCAACTACTTCAATGGCTAAGGGCAAGATATTACCTCCGAAGGGAGGCAAGGGAAAGGGAAAAACGCCCATCGCTGAGACACCGCAGTCCAACTCCAGTGAGGGAGAGTCTTATGATTCTCAGGATTCATTCTCTCAACCTGAGGATGACTAGCTATTGCATGCCCGGAGAGCTAAGATTTGCTCAAAATCTTATCGTAATCCGTCTAGGATTCAGGAGATGACCCTTCTAGCTTCAGCTCCAGTGCCTCCTACAGCACATACGGTAGTTCCAGTGCCACCAATTCATGGTCCTCCTCCCTAGTTACTCAACTGGTTAAAGGCTGAGGGATCGAGGACCATCTTGGAAGAGAAGAGATTGTCCACAGATGGTGTAGTGGATAGGCATCCAGTAGTGTGGGACACTCTTTGTTTCCACAAATTTGAGGTCTTCACCAGGCCCTGTGGCCCATATCTGGGAATTCTATGATTCCTACAGTGACCTTGTGCCTCAGGGGAAGAAGAAGGCTAGTTCCTTTAGGCCAGTGGAGTTTGTGATGGTCTGGGAGAGGAAAGTTAGATGCAACAACAATGATATCAATGTCATATTTAAGAGGGCTATAGATTTCATGCACGAGTACCAGAGTATGATTACTATAAAGACTTTGGATGACCTGAAAGGTTGGCTAGCCCCCCTGATTTCAGACTCCACCCCGAGGTGGATTGAGGTCAGAGCGCCTATAGAGAAGAAGGACATTAATGTAGCTGCTAGAGATTGGTTTGGATTCATCAGCAGCTCGATTATGCCTTCACAGAATGAGTCCATTCTCTACCACCCAAGACGGCCTTCTTTGGGTCTATCATAGCCAGGAAGAGGCTTAATTTGGAATTAATCATCGAGCAGGAGATGGCCATGAGGGTCAAGCAGTGCCAGACTTCTCTCCCCTTTCTAATACTGATCACAAAGTTATGTTGTCTGATTGGAGTTCCTCGTGATAAAAAGAGGGATGTCGAGGTTACACCTACGTCTTCTACAAAAATTTGGTGCAAAGAGGCCGAATACACACGGGACGAGCCTGATAGGATGAGAGCAGCTCGACAGACAGGTCCCCAGAGGTTTATATCAATAAATTACCTACAGAGGTAATCTTGCCTACTCCGGCCTCTCTTGCCTACTCCGTCCTCTGGGCCTTCAGGTACTTCTAGCTCCACTACTTCAGACATTTCTAGATCTTCTGCTGCTTCCCTGCCCCTTAGATATACTGCTGGTACTACTACCTCCAAGCCTCTGATCACCTAGGCCATGTTGTTCAAAATGGGCCACCTAGCCCATTTTGTTGATATGGGTGCTTCTCGGCTTATGGCCGAGGTTCCCAGGATGATTAAGAGAGTTATTTTTGCTACACTGAGACCTCTCAAGGCTGGTATTGATATCCTCACAGTGACATTAGAGGTTTGTGAGAGAGGGCAGGGTGCTACAAATGCGATGACAGCTTTGAAAACTGATGTTTTTTAGCTGAGGAAGGATGTGGACCATATGTAGTCCACAAACTTTACTTCGCTATTTGGGATGGTAGAGATCCCAGAGGAATCGAGTGTAGATGGCCCAGCCTGTGCTAAGGTGCCTCCGACTACTATCAAAGGTGAGATTAGGGCTGATGTAGCTATTGCTGAGTCCGAGGCTGAGATGGATGATGTGCAGCTTGGTGAGCATGATGAGGTTGTTTATGAGGACCTAGCAGACCTAGAGGGTACCATGTTCGAGACAACTAGATAGGCATCTCTGCGGGACATATCCATGGTGAGCTCCATTGGAGCAAAGGTTGATGAGAGTGTGACCTTGGGCACTAATGACCAGATAGATAGAGCGGCCGGGATGCAGACTTCACCAGATTATTTTTCCCCTCTCTCTCTATTACTTTTTATACTTTGTTTTTGTTGTAGTTGCATTTGAGGACAACTGCTTATTTGGTTGGGTGGGGTGAGGTATTTCCATACCTACCTCTTGTGATTGTTTTGTGAATATTGGGTTTATTTGGTTTATTTATATATCTTGGTTTTGATATTGCGGATGTTTTAGCTTGTGGCCCAGTGGTTTGAATGAAAATGGTTTTAAACCTAATTTTAAAAATTTTGCCACCTCTTTTGTGTGTGATTATGGTTGTTCTTGTGCGAATTTGAGTGTTGGTTGTGATCAATAAGATGACTCAAATAGTGTTCTTAATTAAATAAAATGAATGTGTGGCTACGATGAGGAAAACTAAGTTACATAGGAAATATGTAAACTTTTAGCATCTCGTCGTGACTAGCTGGTTGTCGAATGAGTCTCTCGTGATGAGCATTGCACGCTTGGTAGAAAGTGTGGAGTCTTGTTTTATATTGGTACCAATGCCTTGTGTGATGAGATTACTTTAAACATTATGTGTGATGGCACCCAGAACTTGCCCCGTTGGTCTGGCTAATTTAGTGATGCAAACACTTGAAATGACCTTAGACAGGAATTTTGAAGCGTGAACCAACTTGTCAATATTTGTGGCCAACCTTGTGAGATGTGTGAACCTATCTTGGCAACTTTTGAGCCTTAACCCTTTTCTTGGATGAAACTTGAGAAATTTTGACCTCTCTTTATCCATTCACCCATAAATTTCATGAAGTATGGTTTGTTTGAATACCCAATGTAGGCCAAAATCCTAAGTTGGGGGTGTGGTGAAAAGAGAAGGAAAGTCAAGAAGTGTGAGAAATCCCCCTTTGTGTGATTATTTGAAAAAGTTGGAATTCCTCCATGTAAAAAAAAAAAAAAAAAAGAGAAAAGAGAAAAGGAATAGAAAAAGAAGAAAGAAAAGAAAAATACCAAAAAAGTTGTGAAATAAAGTAGTGAAAATTGCAAAAGAAATGGGGTATCCGGTGGTTCATATGAAGTTGAATAATGGGGTGGATTATGAGCATCTTTCAAATGTTAAAGGAAAGGAGGAAAGTGGTGTTCAGACCATACTTCATGAAGGCGGAAGCCACTAAGCCTAAATGACCATACCTTTACACTCAGCCCTGTTACAAGCCTTGAAAAGACCTTCGTGATCTTGAGTGAGCTGAAATGAATGTTGATTGGAAAATAAGGGCAAACCTAAAGGTGAAGTCGTGCATTTGTTCATCTTTGTGAGTGTGAGAGTTGTGTATGATTCTGAGACTTTAAATTGTTGAAGAATTTTGTGTGAATACAGAATCATCTTTGTTATGAGGGCATTTGAGTACCTTTGTTGAGCTTGAACTTGCATTTGAAGCAAGTATTGTGAAGCTAACCATCTTTGATAATGGTGAGTCACAATTTCAATCTTTGAGTGCACAATTGGGAATTGTATGTGTAGTGTGAACTTTTTGTGTGCATTCATGTTGTTACGACCCGAACCTATACCTCAGACGTAACACGGCGTACAAGACTCCGAAGAGCCTCATACAAGCCTCACAGCATTCATAACATAAGCCATAAGAAAATGGCATGGAATTTGAAAACTTTTATCCATACAATCAAAGTCTTTATTTAAAAACAACGAAAGTCTCACTTTGTCTCACATGGCCATGTAATACAATCAAGAATCAATAATAGGGTAACAACCCTTCAACATAGTCCGAAATGTAAAATGACATAAAAGAAAGTATGAATGAACAACTCTCGTCCTCGAACCATGAGGACTCACCACTAGCTTCGGAGAGAATCAAACAAAGGAACATGAAAAGTCACCTTAATATCCGGAACCTACACTTTGTACAAAAATGTAGAAGAAATATGGGTTAGCACAAATATGTACGAAGTATGATAGCCATGCAAAAACCATGCTAAAAAGGACATTTTGGTTGACAACCATGCTATATGTCAAGTTTGAGAATCATCATGCATCTTTAGTATAAACACATAAGACAAAATCATATTCAACATGTAAGTCATTATAACACATTAGAACCATCATCTTAAGTAACCCTAAGTTATACTTGTGCAATGTAGAAATGGCATCCCATAATACCATTCATACAAAGTACCACTTTGAGGCCACCATAAAATACTTACCATTCTTTATCCTTGTCTTTAATCAATAATCATAGACAAGGAACATTCACATTTAATAAGGCATAACAAGGAAAGAAACTCATAATAACATTTTCCAAGTTAAGGATTCATCATTACATTAAGCGTTTAAGTCAACATTCTCATTTAGCATCATTATGAGCACATTCATTTCATTAGACATTATGACATTTGATAAACATATCATATCCCTCTCAAAGCCTACTCGTGCAATGCATGGATGGCATCCCATACTACAACCTACACTTCATAGAACCTCTTAAGTAACCATAGTACATAACTCACATGATGGGGATAAGCATCAACCAACATAAACCATGTGAGCAAACCATGGAATCCGGTGTCTGTCCCACACTATAAAGGGGTGGTATACTTGCCTAAGGTAGGACCGGTAACATTTTAGCTTAGGTCGATCCACTAGCTAATAACCTATGTGGGCACATAGTTATGGGATAAGGAAGGTGTTCATAAAAACCTGACCTAACATGGGGGAGAGCTTCCACCTTACAATATCCTCTCGGTGCTAAGCTTTAAATTACTATAGAGTAGTTCATTCTCATTAGCATTATTATACTTGAGAGGAAGTGCTTCCACCTAACAATATCTTCTCGGTGCTAAGCTTCAAATTCCCATAGAGTAGTTCATTATCATTAGCATTATTATACTTGAGAAGGCTACCACCATTAGGTCTACCGACCCAAAGTACATTATTACACATGAAAGGGCCACCACCATTAGGTCTACCGATTCAAGGTACATTATTAGGATAACTCATTGAATCCTCAAGAAAGGGCCATCACCATTAAGTCTACCTATTCAAGGTTCATCAGTGTAGTAGTTCATAGACTCATCATGAAAGGGCTACCACCATTAGGTCTACTGGTTTAAGATAAATCCTTAGAATACTTCATTAATCATTTCTGAAAGGGCAAACACCATTAGGTGTACCGAATCAAGGTACATTATTAATTACATGAAAGGGCTACCACCATTAGGTCTACCGATTCAATATTCATTAAGTCAAGATACTTTAGTTACACAAGAAGAGGATGTCCTAAGCCTACCAATTCAAGGTACATCAATCAAGATCACTTTTAATTACACAAGAAAAGGATGCCCTAAGCCTACCAAATCAAGGTATAACATTACATTGAAGAAACCTTTCACAATATATCATCATCATTCACAAGTATATTTTTGAGAATAAACTTTCAATAATGTCACAATTGCATTGTAGTCATGATCACATTACTTTCATTGGAATCACAAAGCATATATATAAGCATCCTGATTATACATCAATTTTCATAATTTTCCCATCAAGTCCATGAATCACAATTCACCAACACACCTAGAATACTACAATTTAGGCATGAATAATTACATAATTTAAGTAACTAAATCATTACAAGATCAAATGCATCACATTCATCTTACTACGATTCACCCACATCACATAGTCATAAATTAGGGTTATCGATAAATCATGGATTCATGGGGGATTTTATATTAAAACCACCATAAAACAGCAATTCAATCTTAATATATGATAATTAAACCATTGAAAATGGTTTGAGAAAAAATCCATGACCTACAATGAAAACCCTTAGTTTTGGAGAATTTCCAACTTTGAAATTTAAGGTTTGAGGACTTCATGGATGGAAAGTTAACCATGAATCAAAACTAACATACCTTAATTGAATATTCCTCACTAAATTGAGTAAAAAAGATAAGTCCTTGAGCCTTTGACCATGACTTCTTCTTCTTCTTCAATGGAGGTTTTAGAGAGAGAATATATGAAGAGGAGTTGGTTATTATTTTTGGGTTTGGGAATTATGAATCGTAAAGGGGTGGTTAATGACTAACAAGGTCTTAAATAGGTCTAAATAATCAATATAAAATAACCTCTTACTTAACTAACCACCCAAGGAATTTACCAAGTTGCCCCTCCCTTGGCCGAACCTAGGTAGAAAATTGCAGGTATGGCCCACGCCCATGACCCATGGATCGTGGGTCCACTTATGCCCCGTCCTGCAGGTCATAGGTGAATGGTCTGTAGCTCACTCTTGAGGGGTTGATCTACGAGTTGGAGCTACGAAGGGTGGATGGACCGATGCCCAGTAGGTCACATCCGTAGGTCCTAACTTTTTGGTAGATTTTGGGTTCTTGGGGCAGCCTTGGGGTTAGACTTTAGGGTCCTCCTCAAGGAATCTTGGTTGGTCCTTGGGGGGTCGTACCTTGATATTTAACCCCTAAACCCCATAACCTAAGCTCAGGAAACCATTTTACAACATAAAATCCCACATCAAACCCAACATATCACACGTAAGGCTCTAGTTTCACCTACTAGTTTTTTTGAGTCGTAACACATGTTGAGTCTTATGCAGCACTACTTGAGACATCTTTATTGAGCTACTGATCTTGAGTTTTACTTGAGGATAAGCAAAAGTGTAAGTTGAGGTGTATATGAGTCTGCTATAAACTGATGTTAAAACCTTGACTTTCATGTATGTGAGCTAAGGAGCAAGGTAAGGACACTAATAGGCAAAAAGGAATATAACAAGTGGAAGAAGTGAAGAAAGGCGATCTTGGAGATCGTCAAGACCAGTCGGTGACTCGCTGAGTGGCTCTTCAGCCTGTCTAAAGTTCCAGTGAGCCATCGCTGATGGAAGAAGCCAAGTCAGTCATAGGAATCATCAATCGGTGAATCGTCGATCAGTTACGCAATGCCAAAATGGATCGCCCAAAGTTACAGGGCCTAAGATGTTGAAGGCCAATGTAAAGTGGCAATGGAAGAGGACAATCGGTGGATCGTTGATCCACTCGGCGAGCTCCACAATCTCGCCTAATGGCCTTTCAAGTCATATTTTGGGCAACTATAAATTGAATTTTGAACTGTAAATTGAATATGTTGCTATCGTTTAGAAGGGTTTTCTTTTGAATTTAAGAGTTCCATTGTAAACTTTAATTTTTTTAGGCTCAATTTTGAGGATTTGCAAGTGGGTTTCTAAATTTCTTCAATTTGGACCATTGTAAAAATTTGGGAGCAGTTACCCAGATCATGGCAAATGTATTTGGTAATCATTTCCCTATTTTTATGATGTGCGGCTAAAACTCCAATTCTTGGGGTGTGATTATGTGATTAAGAGTTGAATCAGCTTATATGTATTGTTAATTACTAATTTAAATGCTATATATAAGTGATTTAATCATTTGTTGTATTTTAATATATGAAATGTAGTGGTAAATGCAGTTCTAATTTTGAGTTCTTAGCTTGCTTGAAAGAGAGGTTCTTGACCCAAAGAGTTTGATTAATGGCTTGTAGGTATTGGGTAGATATGGGTTCATCTTGAGAGAGTGATTCCTAAACTTCATCCTACCCATCTTGCTCAAGAGAGAGGATGTATTAAGGTTACAGACTGTTCTTATATGATAAGCTTGTTGATGTTCGAGAGAAATCACTTGAAACGTGATAGTTGTTCGAGAGAAAACTATTTCAATCATAGTCTACCCTACCCATTGATACTTACCTATTTATTTGTAGTTTCAATTACCCATATAGCGAGATTTGCCTATAATCGATCACATCCCAAGAATTCCTCTCTTTATTGTTATTTCATTATTGTTTAATTGCGTTGTAGTTGATAATTGCAAACCAAAACCCCCCATCTCACATTCGTGTCAACCCTTTGACTTGTTTATATGTTTTTTTTGATAATTTCCATTCTTATTATCGTTTAGATCACATTTGAACCTCACAACTGAATTTTAAAATATATCGCTCTCTGTGGGTTCGACCCCAAAACTTTGTTGGGTTTTATACTGCTTAACAATTGTTTGCACCTAGGATTGGATGAGGTGCATTTGAAATGTTAATCACGGGGAAGAAGGCCTAAAGAGTGGGAAACTGTAGCAGATCTTATTCAAAGGGTATAAGTTCGAAGGGATATCTTATGTACCCTACTATGTTTGTAGTGGAGATTTTTATTGGAGATTTGTTAAGTACTAGTAAACCTACTTTTGGTTGTTGTGGTTTCTAAGTCCATCTGTACCAGCTCAACAACCCTCCATCGACTATATCTTTCATTACTATAATTAGGTGGGATATGTTCATATGTATTGTTTTGTTAGTTGTTTTAGTTTAGAAAAGAGTCGCCACTTATTTTTCAAGAAAAATCAAGAAAACCTAAAGGTTTCAAAATATTTAAAATAGAAAAAATTAATTGAAATACCAAAGGGGGGTACGGGGTTCAAATTTACACTTCAAGAAGGGTTTTAAGACATTTGAAGTGCCCACTAACACGCGGTTATCTATGATTTTAAATATTTGGCTAAGACTTAAAGAAAATAGGCATGCATGATTACTTAAAAAAATTATTAGTTTAAATCTTAAAAAGAATACATTTTCTCTTAAATATGACTAAGTGGAGAAAGCTCAATATATTTTATAAATCAAATAAAAAGAGACAAGTATTTACTTACTAAAAAAAGGTTTTAAGAATAGCTGAAATGAGAATGACTCATCTTTGGGGAATTTGAATTAAGTTAAACTTTAAGATTTATTATTAAATAACCAAGTAATAATTAAACAAATTAATAAATACAATAAACAGAGAGAAGTACTAGGCCCAAGTCTGGTCTGGACCAGACTTGGGACTGATTTCTAATTTTGGGGGCTTTTAGCCCAATTTTCCTATCCTAAAACTAGCAATAGCGCTGCCAAAATAGATGGATTTTTTTCCCATTTATCTCAAAAGAAATATGCTGGAATTTCTCTTGGGGTATTGACCCATTTTCGTTGATGTATACTGTGTATAAGAATTATGTAGATCATTGTATATTTCATGTATATCTTTGTAGCCTAAAAATTGTTACTATTCTGGTCTTCCTAGTTGCATCTTATTTGGTTTCAGATTGTTCCACTGGTCTGGTCGATATGAATCTGCATTGCTAATCCGTTTTCAACATCTTGTTATCAAATTTTTATGATTAAATTAAATGTATGAATCAGAGCTTTATGTTACTTAGGCTCATTTTAGTGTTTGTGTTTTCCTTTCCATTACAACATGAGTAAACTCGGTTGGAGTTGTTGTTTATTTAGTTGTACTGATAGTAATCTAGTCTATTTGGTATATTAGTACGAAGTGAAAGTCCATAATTTGTTTTCATGTTATCTTCTTTGTTATTTATTTATAAAATATGCAAGTCTATAGCTACTGTGTTGCTCTATACCATGTTTTTTTTGTTTCTTATTTAAGTTTTGGGCTCCTCTTTTGCGCTTATTACAGTCAGTCTACATCTATTTGATTTCCTCGTCTTAAACTTGTCATTCTGCATGTCGTCATGCAAATTTTGTTGCTTTTTATTAGTTACTTTTTATTTTAGATGTTGTAACTATTCTAGTAATCATCTTGTTGCTAACTCTGTCCTAGTTTATGAAGCTTCTAGTATTTTTTGAACGAGTTTTATTGTTGGAATCATGAAATAGATGTTTCTTATTTCTTCTTTCATCATGAAATGACTTCTTACCATATAACAAACCTATTAATTTATTTGTTAAACTAGATGAATAATCTTATTTGCTCTTGCTAATTTTAATTCTTCTAGTGATATCATTAGATAGAGGACAATTTCAATTGTTTGCTTTGTTTTCATTGATAACCATTTCTTTATCATTTATTTATCTTTGTCTAAATAATTATGCATAAATCCTCATTCCACTTGATCGATACTAGTCCAATTATCTATTTATTGCTATCATTTAGTTTTCTATTATGCCATGTGAGGATAGCTTAGATTTTATAATTTGTTGTATACAATGTGCATACTTTCTCCTTTTTGACTCTCGAACACCTACATTAAAATTTTGGAATTGTGCATTGATTCCTTTGACTCAGACTTGGCACCAAAGGAGATAATTTGGAAAGAGACTTAGGTTTTACCAACTCGAGATACAAATGGAGAAGGAGTCTAGTGGACTCAAATTTGAACCAATTAATACAAAGAATGAATCCAAAAAGATACAGGCCATATTTTCAAGCTAGTATAATAAAATTATAACACATAAAAGGAAAATCAGTTTTGAAATACACTTCCAACATCTACTAATACATGTTCCAGTCACATTCATAAATACAAGACTGAAAAAAGAAAATCCAGTTCTTTTTGATGACTAGAAACAAATAGTCGACTAAACAAAACCAACAAAGTTGACACGAGAAAGGAAGATTTAATGAAATGGAAATTGTATACCTTTTTCAGAAAAGCTAACTGAGACGACAAGCGAGACGAGCTTTCCTAGACCAAAAATTAGCCCTTATGAATTCTTAGCATCAAATGAGAAATCAAATCTAAAATTGAACACTTTAGCTCCTATCATTTAGATTTTATTCCCTATGCATTTCGTATATCACTTTGTGTGTTCTTTTCTATTTTTCCCCAACCATTGTAAGATATACTCTCTCTATATATATAAGTTAAAGCCTCACTTAACAAAGAAGGAAGAAAAAAGACTTTATATAGAGGGTTCAAATTGGGGGGAATTGTGGACGGAATTGGATAAGAATTGAGATTATTGAATTCAATATTCGGAATTCCTCTTTTAAGGACAAGAATGTACAAATTTGATTTCCAATTTGGCTTAGCAGAAATGGGTTTGGATTGCTACTGATAAATGTATTTGGATAAGTCTCTTTGTGAGGAATTGGGTCGGTTGGTCGGGTTGCTGATTATTGGGAAGAAAAGGCCTGAAATTGGTCTTAAAGGTGGGTTGAAATAGTTGAAAGAAAAATGTGGGGGACGGGATAAAATTGCAACTAAGAAAATAGCCATATGAATTGCAATCATATTCTCTTGAATTTAAGAATTTGACCAAATTGAATTTAATTAGCAAATTCAACTAAAACTTAAATGAGACAAATTAATATAATTAACTAATGAACTTCTTAATTTTAATGAAATAAAA
Organism: Solanum pinnatisectum; assembly: GCA_035578085.1. Classification (NCBI taxonomy): domain Eukaryota; kingdom Viridiplantae; phylum Streptophyta; class Magnoliopsida; order Solanales; family Solanaceae; genus Solanum; species Solanum pinnatisectum. Next base: position 25,120,936 of record CM069087.1, read on the forward strand.
TAATTAACTTAATTAATCAACAATATGAGTATTAATTAACTAGATTAATTAACTAATAATTTAATTAAACCAAAATCTTTTTGAGGCATTTTTTGAATATTTATCAAATATACTAACTATATACAAAATTATATAAAACATATGTAATATTTAAAAATTATACAAAAGGCCTAAATTACTTAAAAATAACTTGAAAAATATTTTGAATGTTATAAAATTAATTATTTCAAATCATTCAAAATTGAAGAAGCTCGATGATTTATATTATGGAGGGTCAAAATTGGGTGTCAACAAGTATTATTTGAGGTTCAATCATTTTAGACATCAAATGTCTCTTTAAGCTTCTACTAAACCAGGTAGTGGAGATGGTGGTAATGAGAGAAGTCATCCATAGTGATGAGTCCAAGATTTGGACTCATTTGGGGCTTTGTTTATATAGATTTAGTATCCTCAAATGCTTAATTTGATCCATAAACTAATGTTCAAGCCTTGATTTTCATGTATATGGATTGAGGAACAAAGCAAGGACACTAACATGCAAAAAAGAACAAAATAAACTGAAGAATTGAAGAAAGGCAAGCCTGATGACGGCCAAGAGTACATGGCGAATCGTCGAGTGGCTAGCTTGACCACCTAAAGTTCCAGTGTGCCAGCACTGAGGGAAGAAACCAAGTTGGTGATGAAAAAGAGCAATCGAGGAATCCCCGAATAGTTCCGCGATGCAAAGAGAGATCACCCAAAGTTACAGGACTTGAGGATGTTGAGTGCCAAGGCAACAAGGCGATTGAAGAGATAAATGGGCGGTTCATCGAGTGGTTCGACGAGCCTGACTAACTTTGCTAAGCGGTCCTTTGTGGCTTTTTTTTGGCGACTATAAATTATATTTTGAACAATTATTTTAATATGTGCAAAAAGGCTGAATTAGTCTAGAACAGTTTTCTCTTGAGTTTTGATAGTTTCTTAGTAGACTTGAAGGCTTTTTGAGACTCAATCTAGAGATTTTGCCAGTAGGTTTCCAATTTTCTACAAATTGAGGCTTTTTGTAAAGGCCTAATTACTCTTACCTAGTTGATGGCTAATTTATTTGGTACTCGTTTTTATCTTTTTATGATGTTCGGCTAAAACCCCAATTCTTGGGGTGTGATCATGTGATTATGGGTTGAATTAGTTTATGGGTATTGCTAATTACTAGTTTAAACGCTATATTGAAGTGGGTTTAATCATTAGCTGAGGTTTAATTTATGAATTGTAGGTGCAAATGCAGCTTTAATATTGTGTTCTTAGCTTGCTCGAGACAGAGGTTTTTGAACCAAAACTTTTGATTAATGATTTGTACGTATTGGGTTGATTTGGGTTCAGCTCGAGAGAGTAAATCCTAAACCCAATCCTACCCATCTTGCTCGAGAGAGAAGATGTATTAAGGTTATGGGTTGTTCTAAATTTTTATGCTTGTTGATGTTCGAGAGAAATCACTTGAAGTGGAATAGATGTTCGAGAGAAAGCTATTTCAATTATAGTCTAGTCTACCCACTGATATATAGCTATTTACTAGTAGTTTCAATTACCCATATATCAAAATTTGCCTATAATTGATCACATCTCGAGAATATCTCTCCTTATTGTTATTACAAATTGTTTGTGACTGCGTTGTAGTTGAACATTACAAACTTAATCAACCCTTTGACTTGTTTAAATATCTTTCTTCAATAATTTCTATTCCTATATCTAGTTAGATCACATTCGTACTTCTTAATTGAACTTGAATACGTACCGCTCCCTGTCGGATTCTTCCCTGACTCATTCGTTGGGTTATATATTTCTTAATGATCACTTACACCTAGAATTGGATGAGGTGTGCTTGAAACGTTATTCATCAAAATGGCACCGCTGCCAGGGGGTGGTGTTGTTTAAAATTCTTTTATTGAAGTTGAATTGTGATATTTGTAGTTATAGTTGAATCTAATTATTTTAATTTTTGGTTTTGTGTTGCTTGTGTTGAACAGAGGATGAGATGAGTGTTAACAGAAGTAATGGTAGCCAAGTGGGCCACCAAGATGACATTGGGAATCTCAATGATGTTACTGATCGACCCAAACCAAGTGGGTGATGTTGGTTCCATTCGTTTACCTCCGGATGAAGGAAACATTGTTTTTCACATCACAAGCACCATGATTCAGCTCCTTTAATTGAAAAGATTATTTGGGGGGCTGGCTCATGAGGATCCTAATAAGCATATCATGAACTTTGTGGATGTTTGTGGGCCATTCTCATTTAAGAACATATCGCAAGAATCGGTTTGTCTTAGGTTATTTCCGTTCTCTTTGATGGGTAAAGCTACTAAATGGTTGGCTAAGTTACCAAGGGACTCCGTCACCTCATGGGATGATCTGACCATAGCATTTCAAGTGAGATTCTTTCCTCCATCGAAGATGATGACTCTAAGGGATGGCATCCAAGGTTTCAAGAGCTTAGAAGGTGAACCAATCCATGAAACATGGCAAAGATTTCAGAAGCTGGTGCTTCAGTGCCCAAATCATGGACTTCCAGATAATGTGTTGCTCCAATACTTCTATAGAAGCCTCAACTCGGTAAACAAAGGAGTGGCTGATCAACTTTCTCAGAGTGGTATAATGTAATAGCCCTATGCAATAGCATCTCAACTCCTTGATTGCATGACCAAGATTAACTAGGAATGGTACACTTACGAAGACCAAGTCTCTTCTTTTACTTATAAAATGACAAAAGAACATATCAAAAAGGATGAAGAGAGAGACCAAAACATAGCCAAACTGATGACCCAGTTAGATATCTTGGCTAAAACTGTCATAGGTGCGGGTGCAAGTAGTGTTAATGTTGTGGGTATTGGTGGAGCAAACCCGATGAAGCAAAATTTGAAGCATTGTACAATGAGGAAGTAAACTTCTTAGCCAATCAAGGAGGAGGTTATCATGCAAACTATGCAAGCCCAGGTGGAAATCAAGGATGGAATATAGATGAGGGCTGGAGAGACCTTGACAGAGAATGGTGTGATCGTAACACCACTTGGAAGGAAAGAGAGCGGGAGAAGGATAGGTATGTATCTCCCCATAAGTGATTCACATTTCAAAGACACTTCATCCAATTTTAAGTGTCAATGATCACTAGTCAGTATATTACCCAACTAAATGAGTTGGGGTCGATCCCACAGAGAGTAGCTTTTCCTTCGAACTCCATTATAGAAGTATGACAACAATCTCTTCAACTGAACACTTACTGTACCTCTTTCGTTTAAGCTTCAAATTTCAGATTACAATTATCAACCCAATTCAACACTTAACATGAAAATGATAAAATAATGAGGTAACACTTCAGGAATTGACTAACCAATTATTGAATTCAACTTAGTGGATGAACATTGATGCTGACAATGGGATAAATTGTCATGGGTAGGACGGATTATATGTAAAGCAATTTTCTCTCGAGCAATTACCTTATCTTTGTCGAATTCTCTCGACCTTCAACTCTAGACAGAAGATGCCCAGCCCTTGTCCTCATCAAATCCACTCTCTCGAGCTAGATACAAAGGATAGATTACATATTTCACTTTCTCAAGCTGAAATCAACGTGACCCACTACTAAGGATGCTAAACTTGCTACTTTGGCTATGCACTTCTCTCTCGAACAAGCACAAAACACTAAACTAGTTGCACTAATCATGAAAGACGACCTCAAAACGTAGCAGCAATTCAAACCCACTTCAAATTAATAGCATTATTCACAAATCAATGACACCCACTTTATAAAACTCAACAATTGGTCACAAAGTCAACCCCAAGGAAAGGGTTTTAGCCAATCATATCAAAAAAAGGAAAATCAACATTTTCCACGTTTTCCATAGCTAGGTAAAAACGAAAATTGAAAGTTAAAATCAAATACAATATGTTCTAATACAAAATTTTTATGAAAACCCTTGCTAAAATCACTTGAAATCCAGAATGGTAGTGTTTTTACTCTCAATCTTGTGTTTGTCACATTTCTGAATGTCTTCTCTCTCCTCTAAAAATCAATTTATGCAAGTCTGATGTGCAACTATTTGGGGTTAATCAGGAAGGTAAGTTGGGCTTCGCTGACCATTTGGCGACTCGCCGATTTCCCTTTATCTCGCCTTCATTTTTAACCTCTGCTTAATCCAGCCACTATAATTTTAGGTGACCTAGAGTGGGATCATCGAGCAATTCTGTGATGTGCCCTTTCTCCTTTTCACTCACCCATCGACACTTATCTGGATCTTTATCAGTACTTTTAGCGACCTGGTTATCCATCGCCGAAGTGATTGGTGAAACGCCAAGTGGAATTGTTGCTCACCGAAGTTACCCCTAATTCAGCCTCAGTGTTCTGTAACTTTAGGTGGTAGGGTGGAAACTCGGCGAACCATCGAGTGACTTCAGTGATCATCAGGCTTTTCCTTTCCTTCTCTTTCTTGCTAGTGTTGTCTCTATTCCCCATTTTTGTCCTAGTTTTATTCCTCAATCCATGTGTCTGAAAATAAATGGTTTTACATCAGTTGTTGGGGCAAAATAAGAATTTGAGGTTACTAAATCTATCCAAATAAAGCCCTAATTAAGTCCAAATTGTGGACTCATCAACACCCCCAACTTAAACTTTTGCTTGTCCTCAAGTAAAACTCAATTTTAGCAGTTCAAAAAGGGATGCCTCAAATAGTGCTACACCAGACTCAATCATGAATGCACACAACAAGACTCAACTTACTTATGCAAGGATCAATTGTTTTCTCAAAGATTCTAGTTGTGAGTCACCATTATCAAAGATTCTCAAGTTCACAGTACTTGCTTCAAAGGTAAGTTCAAGCTCAACAAAAGTAGTCAAATGCCCTCAGACAAAGAAAGATTCCAGATTCACACACAATGGTTCAACAATTTATAACTCCAGAATCTCGATCAACACTCAGACTCACAAAGATGAACACATGCATGACTCCACCTATAGGTTTGCCCTTATTTTCCAACTAACACTTGTTTCAGCTCACTCAATATCAAAAAGGTCTTTTCAAGGCTTGTAATGGGGATGAGTTTAAAGGTATGGTCATTTAGGCTCAGTGGCTGCTAACCTCATGAAATGTGGTATGAACAACACTTTCTTTCCTTTCCTTCATCATTCTCATTCATGTTCAAAGAGTCACCCCATTTTTCAATTTCCATTAAACTTTGGATACCCCATTTTCTTTTGCATCTTTATTTCCCCATTTTTTTTTATTCTTTTTCATTTTTTTTCATTTCTTTTTCTCTATGTTTTTTTATATGGAGGGGTCCACCTTTTTCAAAACCATGGATCAAGGGGACTTCTTTGCATTTCTTGATTTACCTTCTCTTTTCACCACACCCCCCAACTTAGGCTTTTGGCCTAAGTTGGCTATTCAAACAAACCACAAATCATGAGGATTATGGGTAATGGATAAAGAAAGGTCACAATCTGCATCAAGTTTCATCCAAGAAAAAGGCTAAGGTTCAAAGAGTGTTCAAGTCAAGATCACACACTCACAAGGTAGGCCACAAAATAGGTATAATGTCAATTTGTTTCACACTCTTCAAAGTTACCTAAGATCATTTCAAGAGCTCTCATTAGTTGGTCAACTGGACCAACGGGGAAAATTCTAGGTGTTATCACACATGGTTCACGGTAAGCTCATCAAACAAGGCATTAGCACCAAAAATCAAACAAGACTCCACACTTTCACTAAATGTGTAATGATCATCACAAGAGACTCATTTGATAACCGGCTAGTCATAGCGAGATGCTAAAAGTTCACATATTGTCTATGCAACTTCATTTGGCCTCATCGTAGCCGCACATTTATGTTTGTTCGATTAAGAGCACTATTCAAGTCATCAGTATTGAGCAAGACCAATACCCAAATTTGCACAATAACAACCATAATTAAATACATAAGAGGTGGCAACAATGTGTCAAAAAGGGTCTAAGAACACCGCAGAATTTACTGATCAAGTGGACACCCCCACCAAATGCAATCAACATTGTCCCCAATGTGAGTAGAGAACAGACACTCCCGCTAATAGAACAAGAGTAAAAAAATAAAAACTAGAAAATAAAGATAAAATTCTAGTATGTAAACATGCAAAGTAAGGTGATAAGGAATCTTCCCTGAGTGCCCAGTCGGCGATAAAATAAAACTATTGCCTAATGCTTCAGTGATGTGCCCAATGAGCAGAATATCGCCTTTTGTTCCAGTGGGTGACACTTGCATAAATGGGAAATTTGGCAGGGATGCAGTAGGTCGCCGAACAGATTAGCGACTCGTATAATGGACTTGGAACTTCGCTAGTGGATCATTGAGTTACGCTATCAGTGATGAAGAAAAAAGGGGAGAAAAATTGGGTTGCCTAACCACATCGATGATTCACCAAGTGATAAAAGTCTCCCGCCGAATGTTCTAGAATCTTAGCCCCATTTTTTAAGTCCATAGGGTGGACTATGTTGTGCTCGCCGAACAGGTTCGGCGATTCGCCAATACCTCTCATACAAAAATCCTGCACAAGTAAAATCAGCACACATTATTTTAAAACACTAACACTTGGGTTGCCTCCCAAGAAGCTCCTTATTTAACATCATGGCACGATGGGAAATGCTCTCAAGTATCATCTAGGTACACCACCTCAATCAAAGAAATCTCTTGGCACTCGCCAAAGTATAACTTCAAGCGTTGACCATTCACTTTAAATGCAAGTCCTTCTTAACCTTTAATTTTGATGGCACCACTTGTGAACACTCGTGTTACTCTAAACGGTCCTGACCATTTGGACTTGAGCTTTCTTGGATAGAGTCTAAGTCGAGAGTTGTATAGTAACACCAGTCTCCCACTCTAAATTCCCTTTTAAGGATTTTACCATCATGCCATTTCTTCATATTTTCCATATAAAAGGCTGAACTTTCGTAAGCTTTGAATCTGAATTCGTCCAACTCATGTAATTGCTCTACTCTCTCTTTTGAGGTCTTTGTCTAGTCCAGGTTTAAAGCTATCAATGCCCACATTACTTTGTTTTCCAATTCAACTAATAGATGGAAAGATTTACCAAAAGCTAGCTGATATGGAGACATACCGATTGGTGTTTTGTATGCGGTACAATATGCCCATAGTGCATCATCAAACTTTTGAGACCAATTGGTTCTATTAGCATTCACTGTCTTGGCTATGATGCTTTTGATCTCCCTTTTTGACACTTCGACCTGGCCACTCGTTTGGGGATGATACAGAGTTGCTACTTTGCATTTCACCCCATTCTTGCTCAATGCAGCTGAGAACCACTTGTTGCAAAAGTGGGATCCCCCGTCACTAATAATAGCCCGAGGAGTACCAAATCTTGCAAAGATGTAGCGTTTTAGGAAATGAACAATGTTTTTTTCCTCATTGTTTGGAAGTGCAACATCCTCCACCCATTTGGAAACATAATCTACAGCCACCAAGATATACTTATTACCAAATGAACTCACAAATGGGACCATAAAATCTATCCCCCAAACATCAAATAGTTCAACTTCTAAAATGAGCATAAGAGGGAACTCGTGTCTTCAGGACACTCTACCTTATTTCTAACATTGAGTATACTTCTTAACAAACTCATGAGCATCTTTGTAGAGAGACGACCAATAGTACCCACTTTGTAGAACTTTAGCAGTTGTATGTACACTACCATGATGACCTCCAACCGGTGGAGCATGACAAGCATGGAGAATTGCAATGGCTTCTTCTTCCGAAACACATCTTCTAGTGATATGGTCAGCACACTCTCTAAATAAATATGGTTCATCCCAGAAGTACTTCTTAACATCGAACAAGAACCTCTTTTGTTTGTAGAAGTTCAGTTCATCCGACACTAATCCACACACTACATAATTGATAAAATCAGCATACCAAGGAGCTTGTTTGAGAGTTGCCATGAATACCTTCTCATCGGGGAAAACATCATATATGTCGATCTCTAGCTCGTCATTCTCCTTGCCTTCCAATCTCGATAAGTGGCCTGCCACCTAATTTTCACAACCTTTTCTATCTTTGACTTCAAAGTCGAATTCTTGCAATAAAAGCACCCACCTTATCAATCTTGACTTGGCTTCTTTCTTTGCCATCAGGTAACGCAATGCAACATGAATCACTTTAGTACCTAACAAGTATGCTCGGAACTTCTCTAACGCATAAACTACTGTAAGTAACTCCTGTTCAATAACTGTATAGTTATGTTGAGAGTTTTTATTGCATAGTAAATGGGGTGAAAGAGTTTGTTACGGTTTTTCCCCAATACAACACCTAATGTCGTGCTGCTTCCATCACACATTACTTTAAAAGATTCTGACCAATCCGGACTAGTGATGATCGGGGTGGAAACCAATTTTTCTTTCAAGCACTTGAAAGCTACCATGAAAGTATCATCAAAGTGGACTTTCACCTCTTTCTCCAAGATTTTGCTTATAGGATGTGCAAACTTTGAGATGTCTTTGATGAAACTCCGGTAAAAGCCGGCATGCCCCAAAAAACTACGAAAACCCTTCACCGAAATTGGTGGTGGTAATAACTCAATCACTTCAACCTTTGCTTTGTCAATGTCCAGCCCCTTTTGCGACACTTTTTGACCAAGCATTATACCTTCCTTAACTATCAAATGACATTTTTCCCCAATTTAGGACTAAATTTGTCTCTACACATCTTTGGAGAACTTGTCCTAAGTGCTCTAAACATGCTTCGAAAGTGTCACCCATAGGCAAGAAGTCATCCATAAATACTTCCATTGAATCCTCCACCATGTCAGAAAAAGTAGATAACATGCACCGTTGAAATATAGCCGAAGCATTACATAAACCAAACGGCATTCGTTTGAAGGAAAAAGTACCATATGGGCACGTAAAGGTTGTCTTCTCTTGGTCTTTTGGAGCAATGGAGATTTGGTTATAACTGGAATAACCTCTCTCGGAGAGTTGATCAAGCATTTGATCCATAAAGGGCATGGGGAAATGATCCTTTTCTATCCACGAATTTAGCTTCCGATAATCCATGCATACTCTCCACCCGATCACTAGTCTCAGAGATACAAGCTCCCCTTTTTCATTTGTGACTGCCGTGATGCCTCCCTTTTTCAGTACATATTGTACCAGACTTACCCATTTGCTATCCGCAATAGGGTAGAGAACACCTGCGTCCAACTACTTTATTATCTCCTTTTTTACTACCTCTTGCATCGGTGGGTTCAATCTCCGCTGATGTTCAACACTTGTCTTACAATCACTATCAAGCTGAATTTTGTGAGTGCAAATACCGGGAAGAATGCCCACTATGTCAGCGATAGTCCACCCTATAGCTTTTATATGCCTTCTCAACACCTCAACGAGCAATTTTATCTGCCAATCAAGCAAGTCAGGTGCAATGATCACCAGTAAAGTGTTATTTGCTCCCAAGAAAGCATATAGGAGATGGTAGGGAAGTACTTTCATCTCTAGAATTGGTGGTTCTTTTGTTAATGGCTTTGCGAGAGGACTTTCTTGATTTTTTAAATCAATGTCCAACTTCAACGGAGTATTTGAATACCGCCCCCCCAAACCTGATAGAGCCACTACAAGCTCTTCATAACCTTGAATTTCGAACTCAACATAGTTAGCAAGCACAACTTCAAGTGGCTCACTCATACACATCAAATGGCTCGCACTAGCCACCGCCTCATAAATAACATCAATAGTGGAGACCAGGTGAATATCACTTAGGTGTTTTATTGACTTATACACATTAAAGGTTACTTCATGTTCATTCACCTGAAACTTTAATTCTCTTCTCTCAACATCTACCAACACTCTTTCGATTGCCAAAAATGGTCCTCCCAAAATGATGGGAATTTCAGCGTCTATTTCACAATCTAGAATGACAAAATTAGTCGAAAAAATAAATTGGTCAACCTTTAATAAGATGTCATATAGTATCCCTACAGGATGTGTAATTGATCGGTCCACCATCAAGAGTCTCATTGTTGTGGCTTTTGGTTTCCCCAACCCAAGTTGTTTATAGATCGCATATGGCATCAAGTTGATGCTTGCTCCCAAATTGCATAGGGCTTTGGAAAATTGGAGCATGCCGATGGTGCAGGGGATGGTGAACCCCCCTAGATCATCTCTCTTTTTTATCAGCTCCTTAGTCATAATTGCACTACAACTATGGGAAACTTCGATGGTCTCAAAATCCATGATCCTTTTCTTTGTTTGTGACTAACTCCTTCATAAACCTGACATAAACCAACATTTCCAACAATGCTTCAATGAGAGTAAGATTAATTGATAGAGTCTTGAACACCGATAAAAACTTCTTGAACTTCTCATCCTCATTCTTTTTCTTGAGATGTTGGGGAAATGGAGGCGATATTTTGGGTAAAGGTAGCATAACTTTTGGGGTGGGATTGTGTTTCTCCACATCTTTTTGTGTTTCTTCTTCCTCTACACCTTTGTCTTCTTCATGCATTTGAGCTTCTTCATTGCCTATTGCTATCTTTCCACTATGAGTAACCACAGCCAGCCCTCTACCATCATCTTCCATTGTCATATTGGGTTTCAATTATGTTGAAAGTAAACTCAACTGACCTTCAAGTATCTTGATTGCATCTGCGTGAGAGTTCACTTTATTGTTCAATGTGAAAAGTCAACTTTTATCCCTTTTAACAAGTCATTCGAACCTTAAACTTTATCAAGGATGTGTGATAGCAAATCACTGACTCGGGGACTACTTACACTCCCTTTCGATTTTGGGCTCTCACTTGATTGAGTGTGGTCCTCTTCATGGTCCTCCTCTCTTTTCCAATAGTCACTTTGCTCGGCCCAATCTTGATAGTATCTTTTTTGCTCTTCCCCCTTGTGATAGTTCCAACCTTGATTCCCCCCCCCCCCCCACTGTAAAAAGCGTGGGTGGAAACCCTTCTCGTATCTCTTGGAGTTCCAACCTTGATTCTCCCCCGGCCTTGAGTAATCGGAAGAAGAACCCTCCACAACTCTAAACACTCCACATGCCCCCTTTTTCTTTTCCACATTCTTCATCATATGCTCTTGTAGTAATTTCATTTGGCTCAACATCTTCTTGATGTTTTCATCCCTCTCTCTCTTTATTAATTTGTTCTTGTGTCAATCTAAAACAAAACCAAGAGACTTGATCCTCTTGGGTGTACCACGCTTGATATATTTTAGTCATGTCATCAAGAAGAAATGAAGCCACCTCAAATGATTGCAACATTATTCCCCCTCGTACCAATTGATCAGCCACCCCTTTATTAACCAAATCAAGACTCCGATAAAAATAATGGAGTAGTAAATCGTTTGGTAACCCATGAGTTGGGCATTTAAGTAAGAGTTTCTTAAACCTCATCCACGTTTCATGGATGGATTCACCCTCCCATCGCTTGAAACCTTGAATATTGTCTCTAAGCTTCATCATCTTTGATGGGGGGGTGGAGAATATTGTATTGAATGCTATAATCAACTCCTATGATGTGATGAAGTTGTTTGGTAACTCGAACCACCACTTGCTAGCCTTCCCCTTCGAAGATAATCAAAATAACCGAAGCCGGATTGACTCTTGTGAGACATTCTTGAATGATAACGGGCTACACACCTCCGTAAAACCTCTTACATGCTCATGCAGCTCTTCGTGCTCTAGCCCTCCATAGAGTCCTCTCATTTGGAGGAGATGAAGAGTCGTGCTAGTGGCCTCAAATATTGAATTCCCATCAACTTGTGGTATGCAAATTGAACCCATTTCACCAGCATGAGATGGGTTGTAAACACTATTGATGTCATCAATGTCGTCCTGATGAACTGCTTGACTACTATTCACCTCTTTCTCACTCATTTTTACTTCTATGTAGTCCAACCAAAACTACACAATGCAGCCTAAGCCAATTCATCTACAGCCAAACAATTCACAATCAATTCTTTAATCAAAGAATTCTATGTAAAGCTACTCCCCGGTAGCGGCGCTGTCGCGCCCCATTTTTTTGCAAAACAGGTTTTGGTGAACGACCTAACAACTCTTTTGGGTTTCGGGAGGATTAAAGAGTCACCACCTAATGAATTAAGGTGCGTTAGGGCACCTATCTAACCTAACTAAGTCTAGCTATGGTCAACGAACCAGAGATCTAGTAAGGGTTCATATTAGCTCGAGGGGAAGATGCTAGGCATCCCTCGAAGTCTACAAATGTGGGTCCCGACCATATCTCATGCAATTTGTGGGGGTTACAAGTAGCAATCATGGTCACTTCATTTATTTATTTTAATTTAACATGATTGCTAGGTGATAACAATAAATAAACAACTAACATTATTTCAATTAATTTGTTATTTAATTAATTATGTTTATGAAGTGATAAGGTAATATTTAACAATTAAGAATACTTTAGTTATTAATTAGTTTAAATATGTAAGACTAAGTGATAACAAGCAATAAATATAACAAAAGACAAATAAATAAACAATTAAACGGACATTACTCAATTAATAGAGAGGAGCGAGAAGACAGAAATTGTACAATTAAATAAACAAACAGATTTTATATTTATTAAGCTACCCCAAATAATTGTAATTATAAACAAATAAAGGGTAAAAAGGAAGGGAGACTCTGAAGGACTTTATGGATCAGCACTCGACTTCTATTTATTTTTCGATAGGCTTCCATATAGGGACAGACAAAACCAAGGTTTGTCGTTTTAAGCCTGAGTCGATGTCATCATATCCATAGGGCCTAACTACCCCTACCCCACCACCACATGCTTTTCGTCCTAAAAGGTGTCTAGCGTCCCCGCTTAATGTCCAAGAGGCATCGGACTACTACTAGGATGGTTTTAGACAAATAAATATACTAATATGCCCACCTAGACACCAAGTCAAACAAGTTGGACGATCATTTAGCAAGTAAAGTCTCAAGTTGGCCTCTAAATTTAATTATTAGCATACTAACAAATGCAAATAATTGTGAAGGTCTTGTGCTAAGTGTGTGGCATATAAACAAGCATAACAACATCAATATTACTTAATCAAGAGTGGTAAAAATTATTACAGAAAGCAGATTTAATCAATTTGATTTTAAAATACAGCAGAAAAGTGATCACAAATACAACAATACTTTAAAAGAGAAAATATTTAGTTATTAACACAGATTGATCAAGAGTAAAGGCACATATTTAAAACGAGGGCAGATTAATTGTCAATAATCTCAACAGAACAGATAAAAAAAAATGGCCAAAAATTTTTCACTTTTGTTTTAAGTGACAAAGGAATTGATTTAGCTCATAAATTAATTGATTCATGCAAGGTTTAATCGAGGCAGTTAGCATTAAAATAGTCAAGATTAGTAAAAATTTAAAAAAAAAACGTAGGTTGGTTCAAGTTAACAAATTATCTAAATAAGGAAGTTTTAAATTAAAACATGCAAAGAAATTTTTTAGTTGTCATTAAGTAGCCATAACTAATTATATCATAAAATTTGCTTAACAGTATTAAAAAAATGCAAAATAAGAGTTTAATTAAATCATGTGATATGCTAAAATTATTTAATATGATTAATTAACATTGATTTGATTTTTTGAATCCTATAGGCATGGTTTCTAAGTGTGAACATGCTGAAATTATTATTGATCTTATAGGAATGATTTCTAAATGAATGGCATACAAGATTTATCATAATCTAATTAATAAAATTCCAAAATTCATAACAGTAACATCAGAGCATGAAAGGCAAATAGGATATTCATTTATTTGAAAATTGGAGAACCTATAGACACATTATCTAGGTGTTTATCATGCTGGGAATTCTCTATTGATCCACAAACATATCAGATTCATACCAGCCATAGAAATAGCCCAATTTAAACTCTTAGCATTGATTTACAAATTTAAAATTTTTATTGACATGCTAAAATTTGATTAATAAACCTATGAACATGGGTGCTAGGTGGTTGAAAGTCCAAAAAATGCACAATACTTATAGGCATGATACTCTATATAATAAAATCAAACCTACAACCTATCGGCGTGATCTCTAAGCTATTTCTAGTATGCAACATATTATCGAGCCAAATATTTATTTCTTTTTACCATTTTTATTTTTTCGTGAGAAATGATTTACTAAACAGGGCAACTAGATAAGCAAGCTAAAGTCAAAACACTTAGAAATATTAATATTATGCTAAGGGTAATATAAAGTCTTATGATTTATTTAACGTTAAGTACATGTGGCCAACATTTAAAGCAGTAAAGTATCGACCAGATCATTTTTATTCTAATTAGACTTAGAGTGAGGAAAGAACAAACCATTAAATCACACTCCTATAGGCATGCTTTATAACAAAGTAAGTTACGATAATCTAACAAATAGCATGTAAATTCCCTCCCCCCTTAGACGATCCCCCAAATATATTATATATATATATAGAGAGTTTACAAATAATTACAAAAAAAAAAATAAGGGAGATTAAATAATACACAAAACCCAAATTAAATAAAATTAGCTTGTCTAAAAAATCCTTCCAAGGCGGCTCTTCGATATTTGAATCTTTAAATTTAACCCTGTTAAAGAAAGCAATAATACAATCCAAGTAATACATAACGCATGTAATATCATTTAAATTTGCATGGATCCAATCAACAAAAGAACATACGCATTACTTTAACCAATACATTGCACACCCACAATCATACACATATACAAGGAGAAGCAAACTGACCCGAACGCTTCCTTTATTTATTTCAAGCAATCGATACCCATAACAAATGATGCAAGCTAAAACTAAACTAATGGAAAAGAAAGCTAACCAGTTATGCAGATTTCTTAATCAACAATGAAGACCAAACTTATTCTAATAATTGACCCGAACACAGCAAAACAGCAGCAGCGGAAACAGAGAGGAACTTTGAAATTTTATAGCCGAAAGAACTTAATTCTTTTAGAGTAGGGAGCAGATATTTTTTTTTAGAGTGTAAGCCAAAGTTGAATGAATAAACAAATGGGGGATGAGTCCCATTTATATAGTCACTAAATATGGGCAAATAAGGAAAAAGAATAAAGGGGAATCAATCAACACTTTCCTTCTGTTACTAGAGCCAAAAAAAAAAAAGGATTTTTTTTTTTAATTTCTTACCAAATATGAACAGATAAATATGGCAAAGCAAATAATTAACGGTTACACCAAAAGCAAGAATCGGCCGACGTATAAGGAAAGCAAATCATTTATTATACATTACTATAAATAGACACATGAGAAACCCTATTAATGCAATGGTATGCACTACAATTAATATTATATAAAAATTAACAAATAAAAAATCTACAAGGAATGTATTACCTGCTTTAAATAACTCAATACTTACTATAGTCCGAGAAGTCCAGCAGCTTACATAGATTTAATTATAGGCAAAACAAATAAAATTAATAATGTATGGAATTCTGAATTACGGTAAAGGGGCAATTTGGCGACTTAATTAGCGGAATTAACACATTAAAGGGTCCCAACAGGAACAATTATCATGTCAATAGTTACACATAGATTGAGGCGTCATTTATGCTAAAATCAGCTCACAATATTTTCCAACTAACCGCAATATTAAATTATCAAAGACAATTGGATAATTGTTTTTTTTTAGGAAGAACAAAATGCCTCTCAATCAACTAAGACTAAAATCATGATTTTTCCATATTGAAATTAACAAAAGGAAATCATGCACTAATAAATTATTTATCAAAATGCAAGGAATGTGCAAACAATCTGCTAGAGAAGCCTTCATTTACAACAAAGCGTACTAAAATACTATTCCCAAAAATTGAAGCTTAGCCTATCATAAAAGAAGTGATGAGCACGAATTTGAACAGAGAATTGCAACCTAAACATGCTTTCTAAGAATCATCCGCAATCATGCAAACTAAATAGCCAACAAACAAAGTAATATGATATTGAAATTTCAATAAAAGCAAACCAAAGATTTAAAATAAGGGCTCTAAAGAAAATCGAAAACCTTACTCGGATGGATCTGTTAAGATCCATCTTTTGACCCACTCGAAATCTGAAAAATTTCACCGAAACCATCTACATGACCGAAGTTACAATCGGAGCAACATCATTTTGTTGTTGCTATTTCCCTCGAGCCCGTTGGGTCGCTTGGTTCTCATGCTGTTGACTGATGTTGTACTCACCGAAGACCGGCACCTTTCTTGGTTGTCCTCGCCGGTTCACGTGGAGGAGGAGCAAGAGCAACAGTCGCTGCTGCTGAAAGGAGAAGGAGAAAAGGAGGGAGAGGGGAGGCTGGAGCCGCTGCCTCGGGTTGCTGCTGCTGTTTGCGCCGGCCAAGGGGGCTGGCTCGCCGCTGCTCTTCGCTTGGCTGGTTCTTCTTGCCTTTATCCCTCGTCACTACTGCCGTTGGTTTTTTGGCGTGTCCTCGTCAAGTGGCTGTTGGACGGAGATGAAAGAAGGGAGACGAGGGGAGGAGCGAGAGGGAGGGCTAGAGGAGACTGCAGCGTTGCTTGGAGTAACCAGAGCCGCTGGCTTCGGCCCCCTCACTGCCGACCGGAGAGGACGAGAGAAGGAAGAGGCGGCGGTCTTTGAGAGAGGAGGTGGAAGAGTGAAAAATGAGGGAGAGATTAGGTTTTAGGATATAAAAAAGGGAAGAGGGGAGGATTCATCTTGACTGTAGGATTAGTTTGAATGAACGGCTGGGATTAAATCTAGGATTTAGGTTATATGACGGACGATTGGGATTTAATTGAAAAATCTGGAAATTGAATTGGAATGGCCAAAATAAAAATTGGCTAGAATTGACATAAAAGTGGCTATAATTGAAATACAATTGGAATTGAATAGGCTAGAATTAGAATAAAATCGGCTAAAATTTAAATGATTTTGAGGGAATTTAAAGAAATGCTATCCAATTAACACACTACAAAATATTATAGTTAAAATTACTTAAATTTTTAAAACATTTGAATTATTTCTAGTTTAACTATTAATAAAAACTATTTTGATAATAATTTGATAATAGTTACGAATAATTTTAAAATATATAAGATTTAGATAAAAGTGATTAACATTTTAAACTCGACATATATTTGAAAATACGTATTTAATAGAATAGCATTCAAAAAATTGGTTAAAGGTCGGTCAAAATTGGGTGTCAACAGCTGCCCCTTGGTTTGTTGGGAATGAAGAATGAATTGTCGGGCAGCCAACGTTGACTTAGTAGCCAATTTTGGTCCGACCGACGAGAGATGTCAGTGGGATCAATTGAACTAATAAAAGTTTAACAAGGGTACGACCGAGACTTTGGTATTAAGTCACCTACATATCTCTGGTTATACGAGAATCAAGTCGTGTGTAGTTCTAGATTTAAGAGCAAATGAAACTCATAAAAATTGAAAGAGCGGTACGGTATTTGAACGAGAACGATATTGGCTTGAATGGATAATATTAGAGTAGCGAGAAAAGCATGATAGAGAGATTTCCAGCTTAAGAGTGAAGGAATCGATGAAAAGAAGGTAATATGAGTATCCAAGAATTAAGGTGAGAAAATTGTAATGCAGTAGCAAAGAATTTGGTAAGGCCTTCGTTACGATAGACAGCAAGGTAATCATAGCTGAGAGGACAATTGATCTTATCTGCAAAATGTCAGCCTCTGCAAATCTATAGCTTGTAATAGAAAGATTAGATCATATATCAAATAAATAGTAAATGTAAACACGATGCAATTTCCCATATCAACCATGATGTTTGCCTTAAGACTATGAAAATGATGTCTTAGGCTATGATGTCTAGGGCCATGATAGGCAAAAAAATATATCCTTAGGTCATGAAAATGTGTCTGCAGGCCATGAAAATAATGCCTTTATACTATGACACCTTTGGATCATGATAAGCAGAAAGTAAATCCTTAGGCCATGATATGATGTCCGTAGGCCATGAAAATGATGCCTTTAGACCATGACGCCTTAGGAACATAAGTAATGAGTAAAGAAGCGTATCTGTAATTCGGGCATCTGTTTATACTTGCGGCTTGATTTGAATCTATTTGGGTACATGTAATCCTCGGGCTCATGCAATATCGAGCATAATGCAATTCTCGGGCACAATGCAATCTTCGAGCTCATGCAATATTGGGTACAATGCCATCTTCATGCTCATGCAATACTGGGCACAATGCCATCTTTAGGCACGAATGCAACCTCGGGCTCAATGCAGTCTTCGAGCACATGCAATAATGCAATTCTTGGGCATAAATGCAATCTTCGAGCACATGCAATCTTCGGGCTCATGCAATATTGGGAACAATGCCATCTTCAGGCTCATGCAATATCGGGCATAAATGCAATTCTCAGGCACAAATGCAATCTCGGGCTCAATGCAGTCTTCGGGCACATGCAATTCTCGGGCACAAATACAATCTTCGGGCATATGCAATAATGCAATTCTTGGGCACAAATGCAATATCGGGCTCAATGCAGTCTTCGGGCATATGAAATAATGCAATTCTCAGGCACAAATGCAATCTCGGGCACATGCAATACTGTTGTTTTCAGGTATAATGCGAATCAGGCACGATGCAATAACGGGCGCATGCAATAACGCAATCTCGAGCCTAATGCAGTCTTCTGGCACATGTAATATAGGGCACAATGCAATTCTCGGGTACAAGTAGTAGTTGATTGAGGGCATAAAGTATGTGGGACCTTCGCCTCGTTAGAAGGGTCGAGTACCATTAGTTGGCGACTTTTGAGCTCGGAGTATTATAGCTTCACTCTCTGTCCTACAGTAGTGAGAGGTTGTCATTGAGTGGCAATTGTTCGGGGTTGATATAAAATGCTCGATCATTCCATCGGAAGGCCAGTGGGCCATTGATTGTCGGAAGGATAGTATGTCATTTGACTGGCGATTTTTGCACTATGAATAATGTAGTTTGATCATTCTTCCTATTGGAAGGACGGAACGCCACTGATTAGTGATTTGTCGTATATGTCGGCACATTGATCCTTTAAGTGGTGTAGAAGCTTCTTGTATATGTACCTGTTTTTTTTTCGCATTCAAAGAAAAATAGTTAGTTTTTTAAAAAAATGGGGCGGTTGATCTATTCCGACCGTTGTGCTCCCTTTGGCTCGCCATCCAGACCTTTCTGGGCATTTGCTTTGGAAAGAATATAAATAGAATGCGAGAGAGTTTTTAAAAAGCTTTTGAAAGTATTACATTGTAAAAAATAATGTCAAATCTTTGACTATGGAAAAATTTGAGACTTTACAACATCTAACTCAACAGCGTTCCAAATTTTAGTTTGTGTAGCACTTCTGTCATTCTGATCTTTGTTGTAGATTGTAGCTCGATTCTTGTGAATTTTTTAGATCCTCTCAAAAATTCTACCCCAGTCCTGCTTGGTGCGAAAAATGCTTGTTGAAGGAATTTTTGAGACCCCCTCAAAAATTTTGCCCCAGTTACGTAGTCAAAGGGGAAAATGAAATTTTTATTATGATGAGACCGAACTCCAAAGGAGCGCCTACGTATCCCCTCTTAAACGGAAATCAGGTCTGACGTAGTTCCAAATTACAGAGCAAAAGAGCATGAAACAAACTTAGATGTAATATCTCTTCATAGCATCTGAGTTGATAGGTTTAGGCCAGATATCTCTATCCATTTCTGAAAGTATGAGGGCCCCGCTTGTCAATACTTGAGAGATTATGTACGGTCCTTGCCAGTTTGGTGAGAATTTACCCTTTGCTTCATCTTGATTTGGGAAAATCCGCTTCAGAACCAGTTGCCCAGGTGAGAAATGTCTGGGTCTGACCTTCTTGTTGAAAGCTCTAGCCATTTTATTTTGATAGAGTTGACCATGACAAACGGCGTTAATCCTTCTTCCATCTATTAACGCTAGATTCTCCGACCGAGATTGTATCCATTTAGCACCACTCAGCTCTACTTCCTGAATAATCCTTAAAGAGGGTGTCTCTACTTCAGCAGGTATCACAACTTCATTATCATTTACCAGAAAATAAGGCGTAGCCCCAGTAGAAGTTCTGATGGTGGTACGATATCCTAACAATGCAAAAGGTAGCTTCTCATGCCAATGCTTGTGATTATCGATCATCTTGCGCAATATCCTCTTGATGTTCTTGTTTGCAGCCTCGACTACTCCATTCATCTGTGGTCTGTATGCTGTAGAATTTTGATGGTTGATCTTGAACCTTTCACACAATGACCTCATCAAATCACTATTTAGGTTGGTTCCGTTATCAGTGATGATTGACTCAGGAATCCCGAACCTACAGATGATATTATTTTTGACAAAATCATCTACAACCTTCTTTGTTACTGATTTATGAGAGGTGGCTTCGACCCATTTGGTGAAGTAATCGATTGCGACCAAAATGAATCTATGTCCATTGGATGCTGTTGGCTCGATTGGGCCAATGACATCCATGCCCCAAGCTGCAAAGGGCCAAGGGGAACTAGTAACATGGAGTTCATTGGGAGGAACTCGAATCATATCTGCATGCGTCTGACATCGATGACATTTTTGAACATAACGAATACAATATGTTTCCATAGTTAACAAAAAATACCCCGACCTCAAAATCTTTTTTGCCAAAGTAAAACCGTTCATGTCAGGACCACATGTTCTCGCATGTATCTCTTCAATCAATTTGCTAGCTTCTTCAGCTTCGACGCACCATAGCAACCCCAAATCGGGAGTCCTCCTATAAAGGATTTCTCCACTTAGAAAGAACTGATTTGCTAACCTCTGAATTGTACACTTTTGTACACTTGTTGCATCTTCTGTATACTTACCATTCTTCAAATATTCTTGTATGTCATTGTACCAAGGCTTTCCATCAGGCTATCCCTCAACATGAAAGCAGTATGCTGGTTGCTCATATATGTGGATACGAATAGGATCAATATAATTAGATCATGGAAGACAATGTGGCTAAGGCGTCTGCAAATTCATTCTAGATCCTTGGCACATGTTTGAATTCTTCCTTGATAAACCTTTTGCACAGGCTATGCAGACACTCCAAATATGGTAACAACTTCTGATTCTTGGTAGCCCATTCGTCTCGGACCTGATGAATCAACAAGTCTGAATCTCCTATTATCAGAATTTCCTAGACATCCAAATCAATAGCACGTCGGAGCCCCAATATGCAAGCTTCATATTCGGCCATATTATTTGAACAAAGAAACTTGAGCTTTGCCAATACTGGATAATGTTGACCACTTGGTGAAATCAGAACAACTCCGATACTAGCTCCACTCAAATTCTTACCTCCATCAAAGAACATCCTCCAACCATCATATTTTTCAGAAATATCCTCCCCTACGAATGCTACTTCTTCATCTGGGAAGTAAGTCTTTAGTGGTCTATAATCATCATCTATGGGGTTTTCCGCCATATGATCTGCTAATGCCTGGACCTTCACTGCTTTTTGTGTAACGTATACTATGTCAAACTCACTCAATAATATCTGCCATTTAGCTAGTTTTCCTGTAGGCAATGGGCTTTTGAAAGATATACTTCAGAGGATCCATCCTTGAAATCAGATGAGTAGTGTGCGAGGAAAGGTAGTGTCGCAGCTTCTGGGCGACCCAAGTTAAATCACAACATGTACACTCCCATAGAGAGTATCGAGCTTCATATGATGTGAACTTCTTGCTCATGTAATTTATCGCCTGCTCCTTCTTCCGGATTTCGTCATGCTGCCCCAGAATGCAGCTGAAAGCATTATCCAACACTGATATGTATAACAACAGTGGTCTACCAGATTCTGGTGGAACCAACACAGGAGGATTGGATAGGTTATCTTTGATCTTGTCAAATGCTTGTTGACATTCGTCTGTCCATTTTACCACATCATCCTTCTTCAACAATTTGAAAATAGGCTCGCAAATAACAGTAGATTGGACTATGAAATGACTGATGTAATTGAGTCGTCCCAGAAAACACATTACCTCCTTCTTACTCTTCGACAGAGGTAGATCATGAATGGCCTTGATTTTTGATGGATCCAATTCAATACCCCGGCGGCTGACAATGAAACCCAGTAGCTTTCCAGCGGGAACCCCAAAAACACACTTTGCAAGATTCAACTTCAAGTTATATTTGCGTAGTCTGGCAAAGAACATTTGCAGATCATCCAGATTATTTGAACCCTTCTTTGTTTTGATGATGACGTCATCCACATAAACTTCAATTTCCTTGTGGATTATGTCGTGAAACAAGGTAGTCATTGCCCTCATGTATGTAGCCCCAGCATTCTTCAACCCGAAACGCATTACATTGTAGTGGTAGACACCCCATGGTGTGATGATAGTAGTCTTCTCAGCATTGTCCTTGTGCATCTCAATTTGATGATAACCGGTAAAACAATCCACGAATGATTGTGTTTCATGCTTAGCACAGTTGTCAATCAGAATGTGTATGTTGGGCAATGGAAAATTATCCTTGGGACTAGCTTTGTTGAGATCCCGATAATCCACACAAACTCTAACCTTTCCGTCTTTCTTAGGCACTGGAACGACATTTGCAAGCCATGTTGGGTACTTCGTCACTTAAAGGATTCCAGCCATGTTGCTTTGAGTTGGTGGTGGAGTTTGGATGTATGTTGGCTGGGCATTGTAGACGGGATATGAAACTTGTTGATATTGTGGAGGAGCGTTTTGGTAATATACTGGCGTGGGATGGGGAGATATAGGTGGTGGAGCTGAAGGATATGGGGTTTGAGGATATGGAGATGGACGTGGGGTTGCTGCTTGGTACTTATAAGGAGTTCTGGTTCCTTGAGCCATCATGACTGATCCTGTTTTCTTCTAATTTTTTGACATTCCACCGGATTGCAGAGCTTTGTTAGTAGCTTGTAAGGTCTCTAGGTTGATGATAGTTCCATTTTTTATGCCATCTTCAATTCTTTTTCCTAATTTGATGATTTCAGCGAAACTTTTCTCAACTACCAGCATCATCCTATCATAATATTATGGCTCTTAAGCATGAATGAAGTAGTCCTTCATCTGAGATTCCTCCATGGGAGGTCTGGCCTTGGACGCCTCAGATCTCCATCTTATGGCATATTCTCTGAAGGATTCACTGCATTTTTTCCTCAGATTTTGGATGTAGAACCAGTCAGGTGCATTTTCTACACTAAATCCAAACCTGTTCATGAAGTCTGTTGCCATGTTCACCCAGTCAACCCATTTTCGAGGATCCTGTTCAATATACCATGATAGAGCCTCCCCAATGAGACACCTCATAAACAACTTCATGAGTATCCTCTCATCCCTTCCTATCCCCAAAAGCTTGTCACAGTACATTCACAAGTGGGCTTTGGGATCTCCAATGCCATTAAACATTTCAAACTTTGGAAGCTTGTATCCTTCAGGGAGTTCTAGATCGGGGTGCATACACAAATTCTCATAGCTTAGTCCTCTCAACCTCCTGTTTCCTTCCACATGTTGCACCCTGTTGGCCAAGCTATCTAGTATCTCGATTAGGTTTTTTATCAAAATGTCCTTTTGGGAGGACTCTGATTCATGGTAGTTATGAGTCATGGGAGCAGTTTCCACATATATCCTGTTGAGGTTGTTATTTCTAGGAGTATATGAGGGATTTGCATTTGGAATTAGTTCTGAAACAGTTGGCTTAGTTTGGTGGTGGTAGTGGTAAAAAGGAATTTGGGTATCTTGGGTGTGAAGTGGTGGGAATATATTTGGATGAGTGGGTTCAGGTCGGGATATATTTATTGGAGGATTGTTTGGTAATGTTGTTTGGTTAGAGTGAGGAGGATTGTCTATATTTTCGCCAAAATGGGTTCCGAGAGAGATAGACAACTTGGCCAAATCACGCATATGCGCTACTTCTTCTTCCAACTCAGCAATTTTGCGCTCAAGTCTAAGGACAAGGTCATTTGGAAGTTGCTCTCCCTCAGAATTTTCTCCTCTTTCGTTGCTGCTGTTGCTGTCGACCATTTTACCCTTGTTTCTGTAGTCTATTCTCTGAAGAGGAGGAGAAGGGGGGGGGTCCCTTTTGATCTTGTATGTGCTAGGGTGAAGGACAGATCAACCTTAGGAATGAGGAAAACAATCAAATCAACAAAAAACAGTTTTAGGAGGTTAGAGTAAGAAAGAATAATAATAGCACATTGTTTGAAATAAATGCCCTAGATGCAAAGGACCTTGTTGAGCCAGAGGTAGGCCTAAGACGACATATAAGTGATGCACAATGATTAATTTAAGCCTTATTTGCCAATTGGAGTTTAGAGTTAGAGAGAAAAAAAATCTTCATATATTGAATAGTTTCAACTTATTACATCAGACTAAAATAAACTAAAGGGCTAGGGATAACAAGGGGAAATGAAATCCTTAAAAAAATAAAATAAAATAAATAAAAAAATCAATGCTGGTCTCCAATGTTGGGCACGATCTATTGCCTCATTTCTGGAGTGATCTCATAGTTGTTGTTGAGGAGGTTGCGAGCCCATCTTCTTTCTCTTTCATAACCAAAGCCTGGAATGCCTACCTCACTCAAATCTGCATGCTCACCATCCTTCAAAAGCCATACATAATACTCAGGTGTGCAAAAGGATCGATGTTCTTGAATGTCAATAGTCACTACACTTTCCCACCTTCGCAGTATGGTACCTACTTGTGGTATTTCTGGCCCAAAGTCATATCCATAGTGGCTCATATGGGATCACAGAGGTATCATCTGTATTTGTCCAAACTTTCGGAGGACTCGGAGTGGTGCATATGGTTGTACTCCATTTAAACCAATAATCTCGATGAAGTAGAGATCATTACCCCTTATAAGAGCACGACGAGGCTTCAACCAACAATACTTCCATTGAATTTGGGTGGCTAAATGTTCTCTCAAGTACACA
Source organism: Solanum pinnatisectum (assembly GCA_035578085.1). Taxonomy (NCBI): domain Eukaryota; kingdom Viridiplantae; phylum Streptophyta; class Magnoliopsida; order Solanales; family Solanaceae; genus Solanum; species Solanum pinnatisectum. The sequence goes on from CM069087.1 coordinate 25,145,864, forward strand.
AACCAGTCCTCTGTTCCTTCAGGGGAAACAAAATATTTCATCCTCGAGGTATGACTGATGATTTTATTCCCCATACTCCCTCCAATAATGTCTACCATATTAGCCCTTTGGTAGAAATGCTCAATAGCCTAAAGTTGCAATAGAAAATTACACCTCTAGAAATATCTTTTGCCTCTAGTGCACTTAGTCAGTGCCCTTATGATTTCTGCCAGTATCATGGGAACTATGGTCTTCCCATCTCCAGCCAACATTCGTACCACATAACATAGGCTAGTGTGGATTTTTCCCCTTTCCATAGGGAAAACTAATGAGCCTAAGAGTGCGACAGCGAATACATTAAGACGGTATCTTTCCCATTTTGCCGGAGAACAAGCAAATTCTCTATGAAAGTTTTCATGGTCTTCCTCGTCTCCAAAGCGTGAATATAAAAACTCTAAAGAAATCCATCCTTCTTTCAGACAAAGTAACCTCGGATTATGACGCATGCCCATTTGCTTCTAGAAAGACCTTGGTGTTGGCTTGTGTGGCACAATCATTTCATGTTCTTTATATGTGAGACCAAGAAACCCACCAATCTCTTCAATCATCGGAGTTAATTCAAAGTTCTTAAATTTGAAAACCAATCTCTCAGAGTCCCAAAATTTCAACAGTGCTTTGATCAAATGACGATCTGACTCAACAGAGATTAGAGCAGTAAGGCCACCTAGTAGTTCGTTTGCCTCTAACCCTCGATTCTTCTCAATATCCCTCCACCAAACCTTTAGAGTAGGGTTTACTTTGACCACCATTTGTGTTGGGGAAGTGAGGATAGGCCATGACTTTACAAACAAAACAATAGACAAATTCTAAACTCCATTTTGGCAAATTTGGCTTAATTTAATTATTATGATCACGTTGACACATAATTATGCAATTTGTCTAAAGGGTGTTGGGGCCCTTTAGACGATAAGGTGGCTACTAATTATGCAGATTGACACCAAGAGTCAAACCACCTAGGGCTTATGCAACATGTATGACCTAAATAAGATTTTCTAAGAGTTGGTTTGACACAGACTTGAAAGGGATTCTATGCGAGAAGGCTCGTGGTTTCTCGATAGTAAAACTATCTGTTTCGTCCATGCATATGCCGACTATCTATAATTAGGTGTTTGAAAAAGGATTGGAGTAGTTGTGAGAGGTGCAAAGGCACAACATCACGGTAATAAAATAAAAAAGGAAGAAGGTCCCAATTGGGGGAAGTATGAGCGGAATGTCAGTTTATTAAAGCAGTAAACATTTAGCATGTAGTTGAAAAACGGTAACACATAAACAGTTTTAAGGAAAGCGATAAATAAATAAATTCATGCACAAATAAAAGAGGTAAGCATATAAATAAATTAGAGGATCAAACAAAAAAGGGAATGGGGTATGGGATTAAACATGAAAATACATAGATTAAGGGAAAAGGGAAAGGGTGAATCATGGGAATAAACAAATAAAGACGTGGGGAAAGGGACTAAGAATAAATCTATATAAGGCAAGCAAATAAACACGAAAATTACATTACAACTTAGCAGGGTAAAATCCAAATAAACAATGAAATAACCTAATGAAATAAACCCCACATAAAGCATGCAACACGTAATGGTTAGAACCTCAAATCCCCAGCAGAGTCACCATTCTGTCGCACCCCATTTTTTCACAAAACAGGTTTTGGACCACAACCTAACAACTCTTTTGGGTTTTGGGGAGATTGAAGAGTCGCCACCTAACGAATTAAGGTGCGTTAAGGCACCTATCTAACATAACTAAGTCTAGCTAAGGTCAACAAACCAGAAATCGTGTAAAGGTTCAAATTACCTCGAAGGGAAGGTGTTAGGCATCCCTTGAGGTCCACAAATGTGGGTCCCGTCCATATGTCATGCAATTTGTGGGGGTTACAAGTAGCAATTAAGGTCACTTCATTTATTTATTTTAATGTAATATGCTGGCTAGGTGATAACAATAAATAAACAATTAACATTATTTCAATTAATTTGTTATTTAATTAATTATGTTTACTAAGTGATAAGGTAATATTTAACAATTATAGAATACTTTAGCTATTAATTAGTTTAAATATGCAAGACTAAGTGATAACAAGCAATAAATATAAGAAAAAACAAATAAATAAACAATTAAACGAGCATTACTCATTTAATAGACAGGAGCAAGAAGACCAAAATTGTACAATTAAATAAGCAAACAGATTTTATATTTATTAAGCTACCCCAAATAATTGTAATTATAAACAAATAAAGGGTAAAAGGGACAGGAGACTCTGAAGGACTTTACGGATCAGCACTCGACTTCTATTTATTTTTTGATAGGCTTCCGTATAGGGACAGACAAAACCAAGCTTTGTCGTTTTAAGCCTGAGTCGATGTCATCATATCCATAGGGCCTAACTATCCCTACCCCACCACCACATGCTTTTCGTCCTAAAAGGTGTCTAGCATCCCCGCTTAATGTCCAAGAGGCATCAAACTACTATTAGGATGATTTTAGACAAATAAATATCCTAATAGGCCCACCTAGACACCAAGTCAAACAAGTTGGACGATCATTTAGCAAGTAAAGTCTCAAGTTGGCCTCTAAATATAATTATTAGCATACTAACAAACACAAATAATTGTGAAGGTCTTGTGCTAAGTGTGTGGCATATAAACAAGCATAACAACATCAATATTACTTAATCAAGAGTGGCAAAAATTATTACAGAAGGAAGATTTAATTAATTTGATTTTAAAATATAGCAGCAAAGTGATCACAAATACAACAATACTTTAAAAGAGCAAATATTTAGTTATTAACGCAGATTGAGCAAGGGTAAAGGCATATATTTAAAACGAGGACAGATTAATTGCCAATAATCTCAATAGAACAGATAAAAAAAAATGGCCGGAAATTTTTCACTTTTGTTTTAAGTGATAAAGCAATTGATTTAGCTTAGAAATTAATTGATTCATGCAAGGTTTAATCGAGGCAGTTAGCATTAAAACAATCAAGATTAGTAAAAATTTAAAAAAAAAAAACGTAGGCTGGTTCAAGTTAACAATTTATCTAAATAAGGAAGTTTTAAATTAAAACATGCAAAGAAATTTATTAGTTGTCATTAAGTAGCTATAACTAATTATATCATAGAATTTGCTTAACAGTGTTAAAAAAAATGCAAAATAAGAGTTTAATTAAATCATGTGATATGCTAAAATTATTTAATATGATTAATTAACATTGATTTGATTATTTGAATCCTATAGGCATGGTTTCTAAGTGTGAACATGCTGAAATTATTATTGATCTTGTAGGCATGATTTCTACATGAATGGCATACAAGATTTATCATAATCTGATTAATAAAATTCCAGAATTCATAACAGTAACATCAAAGCATGAAAGGCAAATAGGATATTCATTTATTTGAAAATTGGAGAACCTATAGACACGTTATCTAGGTGTTTATCATGCTGGGAATTCTCTATTGATCCACAAACATGTCAGATTCATACCAGACATAGAAATAGTCCAATTCAAACTCTTGGCATTGATTTACAAATTTGAAATTTTAATGACATGCTGAAATTTGATTAATAAACCTATGAACATGGGTGCTAGGTGGTTGAAAGTCCAAAAATTGCACAATACTTATAGGCATGATACTCTATATAATAAAATCAAACCTACAACCTATCGGCGTGATCTCTAAGATATTTCTAGTATGCAACATATTATCGAGCTAAATATTTATTTCTTTTTACCATTTTTATTTTTTCGTGAGAAATGATTTACTAAACAGGGCAACTAGATAAGCAAGCTAAAGTCAAAACACTTAGAATTATTAATATTATGCTAAGGGTAATATAAAGTCTTATGATTTATTTAACGTTAAGTACATGCGGCCAACATTTAAAGCAGTAAAGTATCGACCAGATCATTTTTATTCTAATTAGACTTAGAGTGAGGAAAGAACAAACAATTAAACCACACTCCTATAGGCATGCTTTATAACAAAGTAAGTTACGATAATCTAACAAATAGCATGTAAATTCCCTCCCCCCTTAGATGATCCCCCAAATATATATTATATATAGAGAGAGTTTACAAATAATTACAAAAAAAATAAGGGAGATTAAATAATATACAAAACCCAAATTAAAAAAAAATTAGCTTGTCTGAAAAATCCTTCCAAGGCGGCTCTTCGATATTTGAATCTTTAAATTTAACCCTGTTAAAGAAAGCAATAATACAATCCAAGTAATACATAACGCATGTAATGTCATTTAAATTGCATGGATCCAATCAACGAAAGAACATACGCATTACTTTAACCAATACATTGCACACCCACAATCATACACATATACAGGGAGAACAGAACTGACCCGAACACTTCCTATATTTATTTCAAGCAATCGATACCCATAACAAATGATGCAAGCTAAAACTAAACTAATGGAAAAGACAACTAACCAGTTATGCAGATTTCTTAATCAACAATGAAGACCAAACTTATTCTAATAATCAACCCGAACACAGCAAAACAGCAACAGTGGAAACAGAGAGGAACTTTGAAATTTTTAGCCGAAAGAACTTAATTCTTTTAGAGTAGGGAGCAAATATTTTTTTTGTTAAGAGTGTAAACCAAAGTTGAATGAATAAACAAATGGGAGATGAGTCATATTGATATAGTCACTAAATATGGGCAAATAACAAAAAAGAATAAAGGGGAATCAATCAACACTTTCCTTCTGTTACGAGAGAAAAAAAAAAGAGGATTTTTTTTAATTTCTTACCAAATATGAACAAATAAATATGGCAAAGCAAATAATTAAGGGTTACACCAAAATCAAGAATCGGCCGACGTATAAGGAAAGCAAATCATTTATTGTACATTACTATAAATAGACGCATGAGAAACCCTATTAATGCAATGGTGCACAATTAATATTATATGAAAATTAACAAATAAAAAATCTACAAGGAATGTATTACCTGCTTTAAATAACTCAATACTTACTATAGTCCGAGAAGTCCAGCAGCTTACACAGATTTAATTATAGGCAAAACAAATAAAATTAATAATGTATGGAATTTAGAATTGCGGTGAAGGGGCAATTTGGCGACTCAATTAGCAGAATTAACACATTAAGGGGTCCCAACAGGAACAATTATCACGTCAATAGTTACACATAGATTGAGGCGTCATTTATGCGAAAATCAGCTCACAATATTTTCCAACTAAACGCAATATTAAAATATCAAAGACAATTGGATAATTGTTTTTTTTTAGTAAGAACAAAATGCCTCTCAATCAACTAAGACTAAAATCATGATTTTACCATATAGAAATTAACAAAAGGAAATCATGCACTAATAAATTATTTATCAAAATGCAAGAAAAGTGCAAACAATCTGCTAGAGAAGCCTTCTTTTAAAGCAAAGTGTACTAAAATACTATTCCCAAAAATTGAAGCTTAGCCTATCATAAAAGAAGTGATGAGCACGAATTTGAACAGAGAATTGCAACCTAAACATGCTTTCTAAGAATCATCCGCAATCACGCAAACTAAACAGCCAACAAACAAAGTAATATGATATTGAAATTTCAATAAAAGTAAACCAAAGAATTAAAATAGGGCTCTAAAGAAGATTGAAAAACTTACTCGGATGGATCTGTTAAGATCCATCTTTTGACCCACTCGAAATCTGCAAAATTCACTGAAACCATTTGCATGACAGAATTTACAACCAGAGCAACATTATTTTGTTGTTGTTGTTTCCCTCGAGCCCGTCGGGTCGCTTGGTTCTTATGCTGTTAACTGATGTTGTACTCGCTGGAGACTGGCACCTTTCTTGGTTGTCCTCACCGGTTCACGTGGAGGAGGAGCAAGAGCAGCAGTCGCTGCTGCTGAAGGGAGAAGGAGAAAAGGAGGGAGAGGGTAGGCTGGAATTGCTCCTGCTGTTTGCACCGGCTGGGGGGGTTGGTTCACCGCGCTCTTTGCTCAGCTGCTGCTTCTCGCCTTTATCCCTCGTCGCTGCTGCAGTTGGTTTTTTGGCGTGGCCTCGTCTGGTGGCTGCTGGACAGAGAGGAAACAAGGGAGACGAGGGGATTAAATCTAGGATTTATGCTAAATGACGGATGGATGGGATTCAATTGAAAAATCTGGAAACTGAATTGGAGTGGCCAAAATAAAAATTGGCTAGAATTGACATAAAAGTGGCTATAATTTAAATACAATTGGAATTGAATAGGCTAGAATTAGAATAAAATCGGCTAAAATTTAAATGATTTTGAGGGAAATTAAAGAAATGTTATCCAATTAACACACTACAAAATATTATAGTTAAAATTACTTAAATTTTTAAAACATTTGAATTATTTTGAGTTTAACTATTAATAAAAAATATTTTGATAATAGTTACGAATAATTTTAAAATATATAAGATTTAGACAAAAGTGATTAACATTTTAAGCTCGAAATATATTTGAAAATACGTATTTAATTGAATAGCATTCAAAAAAATGGTTAAAGGTCGGTCAAAATTGGGTGTCAACAAGCGCCATTTTGATTAATGCTTCAAAGACACTTCATCCAATTCTAAGTGTCAATTATCGCTAGTCAGTATATAACCCAAGTAAATGAGTTGGGGTTGATCCCACAAAGAGTAGCTTTTTCTTCGAACTCAATTATAGAAGTATGTCAACAATCTCTTCAACTAAAGACTTACTACATCTCTTTGGTTTAAGATTAAAATTTCTAATTATAATTATCAACCCAATTTAAAACATAACATGAAAATGATCAAATAATGAGGTAACACATGAGGAATTGACCAACCAATTATTGAATTCAACTTAGTGGATGAACATTAATGCTCACAATGGGATAAATTGTCGTGGGTAGGTCAGACTATATGTAAAGCAATTTTCTCTCAAACAATTACCTTATCTTTGTCAAATTCTCTCGAACTTCAACACTAGATGGAAGATGCCCAACACTTGTCCTCATCAAATCCACTCTCTCGAGCTTGATACAAAGGATAGAATCCATATTTCACTTTCTCAAGCTGAAATCATGGTAACCCACTACTAAGGATTCTAAAGTTGCTACTTTGGCTCTGCACTTCTCTCTTGAGCAAGCACAAAACACTAGTTGCACTAATCATGCATGATGACCTCAAAACGCAACAGCAATTCAGACCCACATCAAATTAACACCATTATTCACAAATCAGTGACACCCACTTAATAAAACTCAACAATTGGTCACATAGTCAAAACCCCAAGGAAAGGGTTTTAGCCAATCATATCAAAAAGAGGAAAATCAACATCTGCCATGTTTTGCATAGCTAGGTAAAAACAAAAATTGAAAGTTAAAATCAAATACAATCTTTTCTAATACAAATTTTTTATGAAAAATCTTGTTAAAATCACTTGAAATCCACAATGGTAGTGTTTTTACTCTCAATCTTGTGTTCCTCACGTTTCTAAATGCCTTTTGTCTCCTCCAAAAATCAATTTATGCAAGTTTGATGCGCAACTATTTGGGGTCAACTGGCGAGGTAAGTTAGGCTTTGCTGACCATTTAGTGACCTACCGATTTCCCTTCACCTCGTCTTCATTTTTCCACTCTTCTTAGTCCAGCCACTGTAATTTCAGGTGAGCCAGAGTGGGATCGTCGAGCAATTCTGCAATGCACTCTTTCTCCTTTCCACTCGCCCATCGGCACTTATCTGGATCTTTATCACTACTTTTGGCGAGCTATTTATCTATCGCCGAAGCGATCGGCGAAATGCCAAGTGGAACTGCTGCTAGTCAAATTTACCCCTAATTTAGCCCCAATGTTCTGTAACTTTAGGCGGTAAGGTGGCAACTCAGTGAATCGCCAAGTGACATCGACGATCATCAGGCTTTTCCTTTCCTTCTCTTTCTTGCTCGTGTTGTCTCTATTTCCCATTTCTGTCCTAGCTTTGTTACTCAATCCATGTGTCTGAAAATAAATGGTTTTACATTAGTTGTTGGCATAAAATAAGCATTTGAGGTAACCAAATCTATCCAAATAAAGCCCTAATTGAGTCAAAATTGTGGACTCATCAATGAGCGTCAAAAGTCCATGGAATCTGAGGGTAGCTGGATTGAAGATATGCTCTCATGCATTCTCAACAATGTTAAAGGGTTCGACAAAGTGTTGAAAGAGATTAAAAAAGATGTCTCGACTCTCAATAAGATAGTGACCCTCACTCAGTCTCTATTAAGTAGCTGGAGACCCAAATGGGTCAAATTTCTTCTCATTTGAATCCAAGAAAATAAGGGGGGTTGACTGGTGATACAGTGGAAAACCCCAAAAATGATGCTTGAATAGGTATTTGCGTCGTGCCACAACATTAAGTAAGGCACTTCTTGGGATGCAGCCCCAGTTTATAATGTTTTTAGTTTGATTTTGAATAATGGGTGTTGATTGTGAAGGTTCAAAAGTGAAGTGTGTTGGAAAAGAAGCAGTTATGCGAGGTGCTTCACCAAACAAATCCGTGAGCTCGACTTGCACTGTCATTGGACCCACAAAACATAAAGTGGAAGTTTGTAAAAATCGACGGGCCAATTGTTTAATCAGTGACTCATTGAACAGGTCGGCGAGATCAATTTTTTTTGTCGTTTGGACCCCTGAATTGACTGGAGGTCCTGTAAAACTCGGTGAGGTGAATAACCATTCGGCACATCACCGAGTGGTTTGGCATGGTCGACTAACACCGCAAAAGGGTCGCAAATGAAAGGTTTTAAAAGGACAAACGATTTAAAATTTTAAAATCTTTCATATTCTCTTATTTCTAACCTCGTACAATCTCACCCACACTTTAGATCTTCAATATTTTACTATTTTATTCACTTTTTGTGTGTGATCTCATGCTTGGAGTCAGAATAATTTGCTGCCAAGCTTTTCAAATTTTCAATTCGACATATAGGTTAGTTTTTTTAATCCTGTACCTTTGATTAGTGGCAGAACTCAAATACTATAGGTAAATATGTGTCAAAATGTGTTGGGAAATTGTTTAAATGGTATTTTATGTGTCGGATAGCCAGTATTTTATTTGAATTTGTGCATAAATGCGTAAATCGATGATTCCTCATGATTTGTGTGTTAAAATTGGTTATAATTTGTTGGGCTATCATTATTTTGTATTGGGTCTAGTTGGGTGAAGTCTGAGTAACCCCAAATTGTGCCAAATGATGTAATTTGCCCAATGAGGGAGCGTTTGATGACATTATTAAGGGCAACAGTCCTCAACTGGACAATTTTAGCCAAACGGGTGAAGTCTGAGTACCCCAAACACATTGGTCAAATGGGTTTGGTTTTAATTGAGTGGTGTTTGTGTTTGATTTTGATTTCGGGGTTGTGGGCTTGATTTTGGGAAATGGGGTTGAAAATAGGCACGTTTGGCAGTTTGGTGAGCGGGGTAGAGCTCGCTGAATGGTTCAGCAATGCCAAAGTCCCCCTTTAATCGCCCTTAATTTCTTGCTTTGGCTAGTTGGAGTCTGTAACTTTCGGCAGGAAGCCTGAGCCCGCCGAGTTCACTCGGTGACTCGCCAAAAGGTTCCTTTGATCACCCTTTCTATGCCCCTAACCCCTAAAATACACTGTAATATTTGGTGGGCTAGTCTAAGCTCGTCGAGTGGTGTCCGTGATCCGCTAAAGGGCCCTAAGCATCACCGACATGCCTTAATTCTAGAAATTTGTCAAGCTGGTTCTTTCAGCGAGCCTGATCTGGCTCGCCCAAGTGACGTAGTGACTCGCCAACTTGTTCGGTGAGTCTTTCTGCAACTTAATTTTTGCTCTTTTCTTGAATTGTTTCTAACACATTTCTATGTGTTTTTCAGATATGGCTAAACCCAAACTGTCAGGAAGAGACATGTCACCCCGCAAGTGGGCGAAAGAAATTGTTATAAATGAGGATGCAGCGGCACCCAAGGCAAAGGCAGCCAAACTCCCTATCAAGGGTAGGAAAGGCAATGGAAAGGGCAAGGTTCTCGCAGTTGAGTCACCGAATGTTAGCTCCGACAGTGAGGGAGTCTACACGACTCACCTTACTACATCAAAAAGCGAGAGAGAACACCAAGTTCCTCAAGCTGTCATCTCTGAGCCTGAGGATAATAACTTTTATTGGCCCAGAGAGCTGAGATGCACTCCAAAAGGATGCATGATCTGTCTAGGATCCGGGTGCCTCAGACTACTCTTCCTCCTCCACCTTCAAACCAAACTATGCTCCCAGCACCACCAGTACAGAGTCCTCCTCCCCGGTCTCTCAATAGACTAAAGGACGAAGGACTAAGGACTATCATTTAGGAAAAGAGGTTGTCCACATATGGTGTGGTGGACCGGTACCTGGAAATATGGCGTACCCTAAAGTCCCAGAAATTTGAGATCTTCACTAAGCCCCGGGCCCTACATTCCTAATTGGGTTCGGGAGTTCTACTCCACCTACAAAGAGTTGGTACCACAAGGGAAGAGGAAAGCCACCACCTTCAAACTAGTGAATTCAGTGATTGTCCGGGGGGAGAAGGTAAAGTGATATAGTGGCGATATAAACACCATTTTTTGGATGCATTTACAACATCGAAGATGATTACCAGAGTATAATCAAGAGAACGACATTGGAGGACATGAAAAGTTGGCTGGCCCCTCTCCTTTCTGACGGTACTCCTAGGTGGATTGACGCCAAAGTGCCCATAGAGAAGAAAGATCTAAATATGGCGGCGAGGTATTGGTTTGGGTTTATTAGCAGCATCATCTCCCAGAATGAGTCTATCCTCCACCATACGAAGGTAGCCTGTCTTGGCTCTATCATTGGTAGGAAGAACCTTAATATAAGAATGATCATTGAACAAGAGATGGCCATGAGGGCTAGGCAGTGCCAGACATCTCTTCTATTTCCAGTATTGATCACTGAGCTATGCAAATAGGCCCATGTTCCATGAGATGAGAAGGCATATGTGAAAGTGACTCCCACATCCTCTACTAACATCCGACATATTGAGGCCGAGTACTTAAATGATGAGGCTGAAAAGAAGAGGGCAGCTCCGGTGGATACATCATCGGCGATTGATTGAGACTCTATCTGCAGGGCAGTATTGCCTACTCTAGCCACTGGGCCTTCAGGTATTTCTAGCTCTGCCCCCTCGGTGAGTCCAAGTTATTCCACCGCTCCCCTACCTCCTAGGTCTGCTACTAGTACTGCAGCTTCCTGACCTCAACTTACCCAGGCCATGCTACTACGAATGGGGCACCTAGCCCATTCTACTGATGTGCGTGCCTCCAGGCTTGAGGCTGTGGTTCCTGGGATGATTAAGAGAGCTCTAACCACTACTTTGACCCCTCTTACAGATGCTATTGATTTCCTCATGACAAGGATAGAGGTGTGTGAGTGAGGTCAAGGAGCCACTCATGAGGTAATGGTATTAAAGGCTACAATTGCACAGTTGAGGAAAGATGTGGACCAACTAAAGTCCATTGATATGTCGTTGATTTTTGGGACCGTAGATATATGTGATGACCTGGACATAAATATTACATCCTGTTCTGATGTGCCTTCAGCTACCACTGGAGATGAGGTTAGAGCTAATAATGTGGCTCTAGAATCCAAGGAAAATCAAGAAGTGTGAGAAATCCCCCTTTAAGAGTGGTTTTGAAAAAGATGGAACCCTTTCATGTAAGAAAAAGAGAAAAGAAGCAAAGAAAAAGAATGAAAAAGTTGTGAAATAAAGTGATGAAAAATTCAAAAGAAATGGCGTGTCCAGTAATTCATATGAAGTTGAATAATGGGGTGGATTATGAGCATGTTTGAAATGTCATAGAAACCTAGGAAAGTGATGTTCAGGCCACACTTCATGAAGGTAGAAGCCACTAAACCTAAATGACCAACCATTACATTCAGCCCCGTTACAAGCCGTGAAAAGACCTTTGTGATCTTGAGTGAGCTAAAATGAATGTTGATTGGAACCTATGGGTGAAGTCATGCATGTGTTCATCTTTGTGAGTGTGACAGTCGTATGTGATTCTGGAACTATAAATTGTTGAAGCACTTTGTGTGAATAGGGAATCATTTTGTTGTGAGGGCATTTAAGTACCTTTGTTGAGCTTGAACTTGCATTTGAAGCAAGTATTCTGTTGATAATGGTGAGTCATAGTTTGAATCTTTGATTGCACAATTGATCATTACATGAGTAAGTTGAATCTTGTTGTGTGCATTCATGTTGAATCTTATGTAGCACTATTTGAGACATCCTTTTTCAACTGTCGATCTTAAGTTTACTTGAGGACAAGCAAAAGCTTAAGTTTGGGGTGTTCATGAGTTCGAGATTTAGACTTATTTGGGGCTTTGTTTATATAGATTTAGTGTCCTCAAATGCTTAATTTGTACCATAAACTAATGTTAAAGTCTTGATTCTTAAGTATATGGATTTACGAACAAAGCAAGGACACTAACAAGCAAAAAGAAACAAAACAAACTGAAGAATTGAAGAAAGGCAAGCCTGGTGATCGCCAAGAGAACTTGGCGAATCGCCAAGTGGCTAGCTTGACCTCCTAAAGTTCTAGTGTGCCAACCCTAAGGGAAGAAACCAAGTCGGCGACGAAAAGGAGTAGTCGGTGAATCACCGAGTAGTTTCGTGATGAAAAGAGAGATCACCCAAAGTTATAGGACTTGAGGATGTTGAATGCCAAGGCAAAAAGGCGATGGAAAAGATCAATGGGTGGTTCGCCAAGTGGTTCGGTGAGCCTGACTTACTTCGCCAAACGGCCCTTTGTGGCTTATTTTTGGTGACTATAAGTAAGATTTTGAACAATTATTTTAATATGTGGGAAAAGGCTAAATTAGTCTAGAATAATTTTCTCTTGAGTTTTGATAGTTTCTTAGTAGACTTGAAGGCTTTCTGAGACTCAATTTGGAGATTTTGCAAGTGGGTTTCAAATTTTTGCAAATTAAAGGATTGTAAAGGCTTAATTACACTTACCCAGTTGATGGCTAATCGATTTTGTAACTGTTTTTAACTTTTTATGATGTTTGGCTAAAACCTCAATTCTTCAGGTGTGATCATGTGATTATGGGTTAAATTAGTTTATGGGTATTGTTAATTACTAGTTTAAATGCTATATTGAAGTGGGTTTAATCATTAGCTGAGGTTTAATTTATGAATTGTAGTTGCAAATATAGTTCTAATTTTGTGTTATTAGCTTGCGAGAGAGAGAGGTTTTTGAACCAAAGCTTTTGATTAATGATTTGTAGGTATTGGGTTGATTTGGGTTCAGCTCGAGAGAGTGAATCCTAAACCCAAACCTACCCATCTTGCTCGATAGAGAAAATGCATTAAGGTTATGGGTTGTTCATAATTGCTATGCTTGTTGATGTTTGAGAATAATCACTTGAAGTAGAATAGTTGTTCGGTAGAAAGCTATTTCAATTATAGTATAGTCTACTCACTGATAATTAGCTATTTACTAGTAGTTTCAACTACCCATATATCAAAATTTACCTATAATCGATCAAATCCCGAGAATCTCTCTCCTTATTGTTATTACAAATTATTTGTGACTGCATTATAGCTAAAAATTCCAAACTTAAATCCCTCATTTGATATTCGTGTCAACTCTTTTTGACTTATTTATATATCTTTCTTCGATAATTTCTATTCCTATATCTAGTTAGATCACATTCATACTTCTTAATTGAATTTGAACAAGTATCGCTCCCTTTGGGATTCGACCCCAACTCATTTGCTGGGTTATATATTACTTAACGATCGTTTATACCTAGAATTGGATGAGGTGTGCTAGAAACATTATTCATCACATAGGTGTGATGGTCACTAGATATAAGAGGTGACAATCAGCCTAACTATTCCATTGGACATGAAAGTCAAGGAAGTATGCAACTCAAAAGGGTAGGCTACTCAGGTAGGCGATATGGCATATTTCTATGCTTTTTCCAAGCAAATCTTAGTTAGAGACAGAAGACGAGATTATTACAAGTATTATTCTTTTGTTTGACCGGATGGCCTCTACATTGTTTGATTCCAACTCTATGTTCTTGTATATATCTATAAGGTTTATTATGGGATTGGTTATGGTATTTGACTTCCTTGATATTCTTAATCATGTATCCACTCCTGTTGGTGATGTTGTTATTGCGGAGAAGGTGTATTTTTCTTGTTTTGTTGTGTTCATGGGGTATCCCACTTGGGAAGATTTGGTGATATTGGAAATGGTTTGTTTTGACATCATCTTGGGGATGAGATGGTTATCGTTTAACCGTATGATTATAGTGTATCATGAAAAGAAATTAACTATAGCCATGCCTGGGATGCCTAAGCTCACGTGAAAGGGTGAATACCATCAAGTTACTATAAAAGTGATCTCTTTTATTCATGCCAAGAGGTTAGTTGGGGAGGGTGTTTAACATTCTTAGCCTATATTCAAGATAGTAGTGCAGACATCTTTCATATTAAGTCAGTTCCAATGGTATGTGATTTCCTAGAGGTATTTTTTGTTAATTTACATAAAATGCCACCAAATTGAGATATTGATTTTTCTATAGACTTAGAAGTGAGAACGCTTCTGATCTTTTTTTACCCTTATAGAATGTCATCAGTTGAACTATGGGAGCTAAAGGATCAATTACATTACATAAATTCCTAATTAAGAGATTCATCTATCCTAGTGCTTCTCCTAGAGGTGGTCCAGTGTTGTTTGTTAAAATGAAAGGTGGTAGTCTACATATGTGAATAGACTACCAATAACTGATTAAGGTTATTATTTGTAACAAGTAACATTTGCCAAAATTATATGATTTTTTGAACAACTCCAAAATTGATTTGAGGTTCGGCTACCATCTGTTAAATATTAGGGCCAAAGTTGTTCCTAATATTGCATTCCAGACGTGATATGGACACTACGAGTTCTTGGTGTTTTTTTTTGGGATGACTAACACCCTTACTTCTTTCATGGGATTGATGAATGGGGTGTTTAAATCCTACTTGGATTCGTCATGATTGTCTTCATTGATGATATCTTGGTTTACACTAAGGGTAAAGAGGAGAATCAGCTAGTTACAACCATAGTTTCGTAAAGGAATTTTCCTCTATTTCGTTTCATCTGACCCATTTGATTCAGAAGAAGTTACCCTTTCTTTGGTTTGATGAATGTAACGGGAGCTTCTAAGAGCTCAAGGCCTTGTAGACCAATGCTCTTATTCTTGGATTGCAAGTGAAGGTTAAGTATTTCATTGAATATTGTGATTCTTCACATTTTGGTTTTGGTGTTGATTTGATGCAAGAAAGGAATTATATCATTTATGCTTCCAGATAATAGAAAGTGCATGAGAAGAACTATCCTGCTCATAATTTAGAGTTGGATGTTGTGGTTTTTGCACTTAAGATATGGAGGTTGTATTTGTAAAGTGCTCGGTGTAAAGTGTTTACTGATCACTGTAGTTTACAATATATTTTCACGTAGAAGGATTTGAATTTGAGGCAACACATGTGAGATGGAGCTACTAAAGGATTATGATGTCACCATTCTCTATCATTCGGGAAAGGCTAATGTGGTAGCTGATTCATTGATCGAAAAAGCTGAGAGCATGGCCGATTCTTCGTTCTTAGAGGTTCCCAGACATCTATTGGCTAGGGAAGTGTAGTCTTTAGATAATAGTTTAATGCAGCTCGAGGTATCTGAGACAGGCAAATTTCTAGCTAATGTAGCAGCAAGGTACAAATTCATGGATCAAATCAAGGCTAGACAATTTGAGGATGTGAAGTTGAGTAAGATTCGTGGTAAAGTTTTGCAGGGTTAGGCCAAGGAGTCTATTTTTAATGGTGAAGATGTTTTGCATATTAATAAGTGAGTTTGTGTGCCCCGAGTTGGTGATTTGATTTGTACCATTCTTTTTAGGGCTCATATCTTGAAATACTTTTAATGGTGCGGCCAAGTTGTAGCATGATTTGAGGCAACATTATTGGTAGGGTTGAATGAAGTAGGACATAGTTGATTTTGTGACAAAGTATGAAGATCAGAAACCTAGCTATGGACATTGTTGTTGGACTTCTGATAATGCTCAAACTATTTTCAAGACAAGTAAGAGAATAAGTAATCATTGTCAATAAAAATACCCAACAAAATTCAAGGTTGAATCCCACAGAGAGTCATATAATGCAAGGAATTCAATTTGGAAATAAAAAATGTAAATTAATTCATTTTTAGCAATTAAAAGAGATGGGTGGATGATTCCACTAAATTTATGAAAAGATATCAAGTAATACAATTAAACTAAAATTTGGATTTCCAACAATTAAAAGACGATCTAGAGGTTGTGGGGATTGGTACTGATGTCAAGTAGGGGCCATTTGTTTTGCTCATTATCGCTAAATAATCATTGATAGGCTAGGTAATCTTAGATAACACTAATCTCTTTAAATCATAGAATCTCCTTTCGATCTCATCTATTTGAATCACAAATCAACCCAATACCTTACTAGAATCTCTCTTTCGAGCATATATGGCAACTACAATTGAATCACAATTTCTCTTTCAAGAAAAGTATAGTAAACAAATCTGAATTGCATGCGTTAAACTAATTACCCACCTCATTTAATCTCTTTCGAGCATCAATCAAAGATGTAGACTAGGATTAAGTTTGCAACCTTAACCCATTAATTAACCCCATGCTAATTAGCTTAAATCCATGAATCTATAGTAATAAAAATGAGAAAGACACAAAACTCACTACAATAAACAAACATCCATCCCCATAATCACACCCCTAGATTTGGGATTTTAGCCAAGCATCATACGAGGAAAAGAGAGTATACCCATGATGATTTCTTCCATTCAAGAAGTGAAATTAAGCATTAATCTTCAAAACCCACTTCAATGTGAACTTGAATTGTCAATTATAAGGTTGTTCTAAAACCCCATAAACTAAGAATAAAAAGACTAATTCTCTCAAAACTATCTCTTAAATTGATATTCAAAGAGTGATACTTAAAAAATCCTTCATTTTCTCTCTCTTTTGGATTATTTATAGCTTCTCAAATTAATTGTATGATTAACTCGGCGACATTAGTCGGGCTCGCCAAGTCTTTTCGACAGATCACCATTTGCTCGTTAGCTCACTTTTTATTTTTTCTAGGATTCAAGTGTCTGAACCTTGGTTTGCAAACTCAATTGAGTCTTCCTTTTACATTCGGCAGATCATCGAGTAACACCCTGTTCACCTTTCAGCTTTCATTCTTTGCACATAATTCTATCATTTTCGGTGATGGTATACTAATTTTCCCTTTTAGCTTCAGTGAATCAACATTTCTTCTTCAATCTGTTGACCTGTCTTGAATACTCTCAATTGAGTACACTGCCACTTTGAGTGAGGTCAGGAGAATTGGACAATATGCTCTTTTGGTTAGGCGACTAATGTGTCGTGAGATCTTAGCACATTTAATGCTCAAAACAAAGGATTATTGCGAGAATCGAGTGTATTTATATGGATATGATGTGTTTGGTGATGTTTGTACAGGTAAAACATGTGGACCTGAAAGAGAAAAGAAAAGAACAAAATACAGGTTGGAACAAGAACCATAGAGCTCAAGATGGGTCGTGGTCTCTCTCACGGTCCATCTTGAAGCTCGTGCAGAAAGCCCAGCAAATAGGCTTGTGCAGACTGAAAGTTGATTTAGACCAAGTAAATTCCATGGAAGGCCTCATGGGTCGTGGTCTTCACAACGATTTGTGATGGCAATCGTAATGGATTTCCAGTGAGAAGGTCTTGACAAGATAAACTTTGGCAATGATAACTAAGGACCACGAACACCCTGATGGACCGTGATCCCCATGACGGGTCGTGATGCTGCTCTTAGAGTTGAACCAATGAGAAAACCATTTGAAGTTGAAGTTTGAGTTGACCAAGTGAAGACCATGGGCACCCAGACGAACCGTGGTCATTGTAACGGTCCGTGGTGTCGCCCGTGGTGGGGTCCCTATGTGCAAGACTTGAAGAGGTGTGTTTGAAGATGTATTAAGTAATGACCACGGAGGGCTTCATGGACTGTGAAGCCCTTGACGTGTCGTCGTACTATCCATGAAGATACCCGACATTTCAGTCCTACTTCAAGTAGGGCTCATTTTAGACTTATTATTTTAATTAATTAGGTCGTAATTTGTTTTTATGTCATCATATTTGGAACGAGCAACTACTTTCTAAATATTCTAACTTTAGTTTTTGTTCGATTAACATTGAATCGATAATTAAAGTTGCTTTGGTTTTTGAATATCATTTTGTTTGTTGGATCTACAAATCGTTGTAAGTGATTTCTTCTAATTCAATCATTACCTATCTTTGCTTGTTTGATTGAAAGCACGAGTGGCTAAACACTACAACTAGGGTTGTGAGAACTAGGACTATACTCTAAATATGGACTCGTAATACGAGTAGAATGTGATTCATGTTTGCAATATATAACTCAACTTTCATTATTCATTTTTTCAAACGAGTGCACACTTTAGAATCAGCATGTATCTATAAATTATTCTAGAGAAAATTGATAGTTGGGAAAAAGTTGAGTTAGTCTGATAAAATGGATTTAAAGTTTGAGTTTGAGAGAAGAGAACTTCAACATCATTATACGCAAGGGTAAAATCTTTTAACACTCTGAGACCGAGAGGATTTGAGTGAAAAGTTATCCAACAAGACTAGGAAGTGTTAGATACACTTAATTCGTTTGTAAGTTGCAAAGACTGAATTACCTGAAACTCGTTCATGAATAAACACTAGATGTAACATGATGCGATACACAACCCAGGTTTCATTCATTTATTAATACAACCTTGAAATCAAGAGTTTGTTAATTATTCTAAATCTGATTATCTCAACACTATTGGTTACTCTGGTCTTACAACTAAACCCAATTTACACTCTAAAATTATATTCTCTAGGAAGTAATAACGACATTTGAATAAACGCTACACTGAAATCATTTTTGTAAAGAAATTCTATGTGGGGTCGACCTTAACTCACGTTGAGTTCTATAAATCGACTTCGACCGTTTATACTTCTTAATTGGAGTGTAAGTTTCGACGTATCAAAATTTGGCACCGCTGCCAGGGAATTTCAATTCAAAAGTGTTTTACTAGCAATTATTCAAATTGTATTTATATTTCCTAATTTTACATCTTGTTCTTTGTCTATGTCTCTTACAGGTAAGTTTGACAGTGTATGCCACATACCATAAGTAAAGGAGCTCCATTGATTCCTTACGATCCGAAACTTCGAAAAACTATCCACAAGATGGTGAATGCACACGAACTTGAGGCTTAGAGGCAAAGATTGGGACTTGAGGCTGAGACCGCCGCAAGATGTGCTCAACAGAATGCTGTGAACAACCCGCCTAGGGTGGTGGATGAACATCCAGGAGTTGAAGAACTAGCTCCTCCCCACCGCTAACCACTAGCTCCAAGGGGTCAAGAACAACAGCTAACTCACATGATGTTCGAAGAGGATGACTTAGATTTGGACGGAGCTGGAGCCACTGGAGCGATAGTATTACCTTTACTACCTCCAAGTGTAAAATTTATTATCACCAGCTTGATGATTCAATTGCTGAACTAGAAAGATATGTTCAGAGGTGCAGCTGGTGACGATGCAAATTAGCATCTAATGAACTTAATGGCAATATGCCAATCATAGGAAATTCCTGGGGTTAGTCAGAGGTTGAGTCTATTTTCATTTTCTCTCACTAGGGAGGCAACTAATTTACTAAATGAGATGCCAGATAATTTAGTCAGGACCTAGAATAAATGAAGGAGGCTTTCCTGGAATGATTCTTCCCTGAATCGAAAGAGTTGAAGATGAAAGACAAGAAAAGAGCACACAAGCAACTACCAGGGGAGGCAATGCATGATACTTGATGGAGATTCAACCAAAAGCTGAAAAAGTGCCCGCACTATGGTCTCACTGAGAGACATTTCAAACAAGCTTTTCATAGATTGCTAAATTATGTTACAAAGCATGTTTTTAATGCAGTTTGTGGTGGATCATTCATGAGGAAGCCATTCCCTGAAATCATGAAGCTAATGGATGAAGTGTCAAAGAATAATAGAGCATGGCACACTAGGGATGCTGAAGTGGAACATCTGGGAGTCACTTTTGAGCTAGCAGGTGAACAAAGGAGAAGAGAGGAAGAAAGGGATCAGTAAATGGCTCGCATGAGAACCCAAATGGATCTACTCATGAAGCATATGATGGCAGGGTCTGAGAAGGTGAATGTTGTAGGAGCCCCAAATAGGTATGAATATCAGGATATTGACTTGGATGAGGAGGCCAAATACTTGGGAAATTAAGGTGGTTTTCAGAATTATAAATTGGGAAACCAAGGGAATAATTCTGCAAATACAGGTCGAAACTATTAAAGAGTAGGGAAATATGACAGGCTAGTGAATAGAGAACAAGGCAACTGGTAAAACAGAGATGGTTATAGGAATGACTGCAGTGATGTGTATATGCCCCTAGGTAATAGAGATCGTGCAAGTGGTAGTTCCAGTGGGTCCAAACTAGAAGATATGTTGGCTAAGGTGGTGCAAACAGTGGAATCAACTGATGCAGGTGTGAAAGAAATGAAAGGTGACTTCTCCAACATGATTCAACTGGTGGATTCTCAAAATACTTCTACGAAGCAAATAGAGCAACAATTGGGGCAATGATTAGCATCACTGAACTAGAGGAAGAATGGGTCACTACCAAGTGATACTATTTAGAATCCCAAGAAAGACTGACACTGCATGGATATCACCACCAGAAACGGTAAGAGTCTTAATGAGAAAATATATGTAGGTACTGAGCAGGAATAGGGCATTGGAAGAAATGAAGAAGAAGAGGTTGAAATTGAACAGGTAGATGATGTTAGGATAAGGAAGTTGAGGTAACTTTGCCTTTACAGCAAATATCAAGACCACCCGTTCCTTTCCCTCAAAGACTCAAGAAGAAAGTCGAAGATGGGATGTTTGCCAAGTTCATAACTATGCTAAAGCAGCTATCAGTGAACATCCCATTAGTTGAAGCTCTTGAGCAGATGCCAATATATGCTAAGTTCATGAAGGACTTAGTCACAAAGAAAAGAGCTATAAGTTTTGATCTAACTGAAAAACTATTCATTATTGCAATGCTATTGCTACAAGGTATTTAGTGCAGAAAAAAGAGGATCCAGGTGCATTCACTATGCCCTACACCATAAGATCATTTGACTTTACAAAGGCTCTGTTGATCTAGGGCACAGTATAAATCGGATGCCCATATACAAGAAACTGGGCTTAAGGGTTCCAAAATCCAATGCGATAAGGTTGATGATGGCAGATAGGTTAGTGAAGCAACATGTAGGGATCTTATGTGATGTGCTTGTAAAAGTGGACAGTTTCATTTTTCTAGTAGACTTCGTGATTTTGGACTGTGAGGTGCACTTTGAGGTTCCCATAGTTTTTAGGAGGCTATTTCATGCTACGGGTTGAGCCTTGGTTGATGTTGAGAGTGGAGAGTTGAAATTCAGGCTCAACAATGAGGAGGTCAAATTTAAGATTTGCATGTCTATAAAACAACGACAAGTCATGAATGTGGTGTCTTTGATAGAGGTCTTTGATGAAGAAGAGCTGGGAGCTGCTATTGGGGAAAGGTTGGCTGTGGAAACGTTAGCAGTTATGTTAATGAATTTCGAAGCAGACTACCGGACTGATTATGTGGAGACTGTAAATGCTCTACAGGTCATGGGAACATTCTTAAGCTCTAAAGAAATTAGACCTGGATCTGAAAAATAGGCCAAATTTTCCAGCAAAGCCATCTATTGAGGAGCCTCATGTACTGGAACTTAAAAAGTTACCCAGTCAACAAAGGTATGTCTTTAAAGGTACTAACAATATTTTGCCAGTCATTTTGGCTATAGATTTGAATGAGGAACAGGTGCAAGCGGTGATCAGAGTGTTGATAAGGTACAAAAGAGCAATTGGGTAGACCATTGCTCATAAGATTCAACTTGAGGAGGACTGTAGCCTGAGTGTAGAACACTAGAGGAGGTTAAATCCACCAATGCAAGAGGTGGTAAAAAATAAGATCATAATGTAGTTAGATGTTGGGGTGGTCTACCTCATTTCTGACAGTCATTGGGTTAGCCTAGTGTTGTGTGTGCCCAACAAGGGTGGTGTGACAATGGTAGCCAATGCAAAGAATGAGCCAATTCCATAACAATCACTCAATGGATGGCGAGTTTGCATGGATTACAAAAAACTGAACAAGTGGACCTTGAAGAACCACTTTCCAATGCCATTCATGGACTAGATACTTGACAAGTTAGCTAAAAAAGGGTGGTACTATTTCTTAGATTGATACTCTGGGTACAACCAGATATCAATTGCTCCTGAAGATCAGGAAAAGACTACCTTCACATGTCCTTATAGAGCTTTTGCATTCAAACGCATGCCATTTGGATTGTGTAATGCACTACCAACTTTCCAGAGGTGTATGATGTCAATTTTCTCAAATATGGTAGAGGACACTCTGGAAGTATTCATGGACGATTTTTCTGTGGTAGGTGACAAATTTGATGATTGTTTGTTGAATATTAGCAGGGCTCTACAGAGATGCAAGGAGGCTAATTTGGTGCTGAACTGGAAAAAATGCCATTTCATGGTCAAGAAAGGCATAGTCCTAGGCCACAAGGTGTCGCAGAAGGGATTAGAGGTAGACAAAGCTAAGATTGAGGTGATTGAAAAGTTGTCTTTCGCCTATTTCTATGAAAGGTATTCGAAGCTTTTTAGTACATGCATGATTTTATAGGTGATTCATCAAGGATTTTTTGAAAATTGCACATTCCTTGAACAACCTTTTGGAGAAAGAGGTGAAATTTACCTTTGATGATGCATGCTTGAAAGATTTTAAATGCGTGAAAGAGAAGTTGATTTTTGCCCCAGTGATCATTGACCCAGATTGGGCTGAACCATTTGAGGAGATGTGCGATGCTAGTGGTACTGCCTTGTGAGTAGTGTTGGGACAGAAGCACAACAAGATTTTCCACCCAATTTACTATGCCAACAAATAGCTGAATGGCGCACAGTGCAACTACACTGTTACTGAACAAGAACTACTAGTTGTGGTATATGCATTCGAAAAGTTTGGGGCATAAGGTAGTACTCCACACAGATCATGCAGCGCTGAGATATCTCATGGCAAAGAAAGATGCAAAGCCAAGATTAATCAGATGGGTGTTGCTACTTCAAGAATTTGACTTTGAAGTCAAAGATATGACAGGTTGTGAAAATCAGGTTGTAACGACCCTTTCCAATTACCATATGCAAATAAATCACGAGATATTTTTATGCATATATTGTCCTCGTGCAAGTAAATAATGATAATAAAAAATATTATCAACTTTCGAGACCCAAACTAGTTGGGTTCATGCTTCATACGATCATTCCAAACAAGTAGGAAATGTAACATATTACAAAACTTGGGTTTACACACCCCAAATAAACCAAACAAGTAGCCATACTTATATTACAAACCATTGTGACATGATCCGATTAGTCCTCAAAATTTCATGCAAATATGCAACACATAGGTCATGTATAAGTCTCAAAGTTTATACAATATATAGATGCCTATATGCAAATGTGATCTTCTTTAAAGTTCTTAAAATTTTCATCTCCAATGGCCAGCTTCATGTCTCCTCTCAATCAGCCCCTACGATAGAAATAACTATCGCTAAGCATATAGCATAGTGGTGTAAAAACTATAGGTCTGGAGTCGTCAAAACTCACCAAGCTATTTTTTTTCAAGTCAATGAACAGCATACTTGAACAAAATAAATAAATCAAGTAACAATATATAATGAGTATCAAGCTCGATATTCAAAGATACAAATGTCAAGACCGCTCATAGCACCATTTTTCGAGAGATTCAATAACAAGGATCGCCCAATATATACCTCATGTCGACACACCCGGCACAAGAAAGTATCAAGAAGGGCCAACACCCTGAATCAAGAAGGGTTACAGCCCAATAATCAAGAGAACCAAAAACCATATTAAAAATGACTTCCTAGTTCATACTTAAAATGGACAACTTCCATTCTTAAGACGGACTAAAAATCCAAAGTCAAGATGGAAAATGATCCGAATCAAGAGGCATGCCAATAGTGACAGAGTCACAGCCACAAGAAGGACCAGGTCTTAACAAGAGTGCCTAGTGATCAAACAATCCGTACAAGTAGGCGAGTTACACAAGCATCATACCAACACGACAATGCAAAGCGACAAGAGGTAACCAAGGTATCAAGATCAACTTTCAGCTATACCAGCAGTTAAAAGAGTGCAAGTACAAGTTTATACACAAACCTCAATACTTTAGTGTAGCAACAGTCCAACAAAATTCCACGAGTTCAAACCGTAGGCCACCCAACGTATCAAGGTCCTCAACTTGTTCACAAGTATATACAACCTTAAAAATGTAATTAAATAACTTCTTTAATTCCTAATATCTAAATAACATTGAAATAAAACAGGATTATCATCACAAGTAAGCTCAGCCTGCACAGATACAACTATGTTTCCAAAACAGTGATTCTGGCCAGTCTAGTACCCCATGTTGTAACGTAGATTTAAATAGAAAAACAGAGAAACTAGAGTTTGTAACCTTCATGAAAGATGTAGATACATCTCTTCAGATTGCAACGCAATAAGAATCACCAAAAAATACATTTTGTACAAAAAGATATCATCGATACACTAACAGTTGTTCATACCGGATTTCTAAATCCGAAATCTGGACAAAACTTGTCCTGTGTTGCGTCCCATATTTCAAATCCATAACAGCTAAATTAGACTTTTACATAAATATAAGAGTTGTAGATATATGAATTATCTTTCCAAATCATATTTATTCACCCAAAATGGAGTTCTCGAGAATGAGATATTCTCAACGTAATACACACTACTCAGCCACAAAAACAGAGAAATCTGGACAGAACTTGTCCTGTGTTGCGTCACATATTTCGAATCTATAACAGCTAAATTAGAGTTTCACATAAACATAAGAGTTGTAGGTATATGAAGCAGCTTTCCAAATCATATTTATTCACCTAAAACAGAGTTCTAGACGACGAGATATGCATATATTACCAAACACTACCTAGCTCCGAAACAGATTTCAGCACTTACCAACAAAACAGTGTGTGTGTCCAATTCCAGCCAAAAGACCAAGCTTTTTCCCTTGTGATTTTGATGAAAAAAAAGGTTAATTTAGCTTCTAAGGTTCCAAGTCTTCAAGAGCCACGAAATTCACTAGAGAAGTGTTAAAATATATAGCCACACAAAGTGATATTTATCACTTGGACAGCTGTCCTTCAAGCTGCCCAAATAGTGTTGTGGGCTGCCCAAAATGCATACATATACACCTATATCTAGATATCCTTCACCTCATTTTAAAAGTATACATAATTCTAATTAGATTAGTACGGAAATACCCCGATAAAATCCCTTAAATTACATCAAATTTATTCTAAGCAAACTAGCACTTATCACAACATTTCAAGTTCCCAACAAGAGAGTAAAACATATTGTAGTAACTAAGCAATGGTAAATCGACATGCAAATCTTGTTAGCATATATGGGTGCTACACAGGTGGTTGATCACTTCTCTAGACTGGAAGCAAAAAAGAAGGACGAACTTGAGTTAGATATAAATGACTCATTCCTAGATGAACAGGTATTAGTCGCCACTCTTGATCTCAGTCCTTGGTTTGTTGACTTTGCTAACTTTCTTGTCAGCAATTTAATGCCTGAAGGGCTAACATTGTAGCATAGTAAGAAATTCCCACATAATGTTAGAAAATATTTTTGGGATGAACCATATATGTACAGGGTGTGTGCTGATAATATCATCAAGCGATGTATCCCGGAGGTTGAGATGATGGATATCTTAGAAATATGTCACTCCTCTCCTGTCAGTGGTCATCATGAAGGTGCTCGGACCGCTCACAAGGTACTCTAGAGTGGGTACTACTGGCCTACAATCCATTAGGATGCAATTGATGTGGAAAAAAGTTGTGATGTATGCCAGCAACAATAAGCTATCTCTCATCGTCATGAGGTACTAATGACACCCCCATTCTGGAGGTGGAGTTATTTGATGTGTGGGGAGTTGACTTCATGGGCCCATATGTGAGCTCATATGAGCAAAAGTACCTACTCGTGGCAATGGACTATGTGTCCAAATGGGTTGAGGCAGTTGCTCTGCCTGAAAATGATGGTAAAAGCGTCGCCTGAAGAAGAACATATTCTCAAGGTTTGGTACAACTAGAGCAATTATCAGTGATTCAGGTTCCCATTTCTGCAATAAAGTGTTTAGTACACTTTTGGCTGAATATAGGGTTAAACAGCACAAGGTGGCAACACCATATCATCCTCAAAAAAGTGCCCAAATGGAGGTATCCAATAAAGAGATCAAGTCTATTTTGGCAAAAACAGTGAATGCCAACAGGACAGATTGGGCAAGAAAGTTGGATGATGCTCTATGGGCATATCGGATAGCTTTCAAGTCACCTATTAGTATGTCACCATATCAGTTGGTGTTTGGAAAGGCATTCCATTTGTTGATTGAGCTGAAGCATAAGGCACTTTGGGCTTTAAAGAAGTTGAATCTCAGTTGGAGGGAAACAGCAAACCTGAGACTAGATCAGATCAATGAGATGGATGAGTTCCGTCTGAGATCTTATGAGAGGCCTGCTTTGTACAAAGAAAGGATGAAGTGGTATCATGAAAAGCATATTGAGAAAAGGACCTTCAGTCCTGGTGACTTGGTGCTGCTTTTCAACTCCAGACTTCATTTGTTTCATGGGAAATTGAGATCCAAATGGTCTGGGCCATTTAAGGTAACTCAGGTATTTCAGTCGGGTGCTATTGAGCTTGAGAATGATAAGGGTGAGAGGTTTAAGGCCAATGGTCAGCGGATCAAGGCATATCTGGGAGTCCTAGAGGAAGTGAAAATACAAGATGAATGCAAGCTTGATAAAGTCTGAGTGATCAAGTAACCTGTGTCGCGCTGCGATGTTAAATTGTGTGCTGCTTGGGAGGCAACCCAAGATTGTAAATGTACTAGGTAGTTTACCTTTTAGCATTTTTTTTTATTTTATAGTGTCACTGTCTATTGGTGTGTGTGTGCAGGAAGGAATTGAACAAATAAGTGAGGAGCAAGGTATAGGAATCCCTTCACGGGCAATCCCACAGACCATGGCGCCCTTCATGGGAAACTTCACGGTCCGTCACAATCACCAGCCCCTTAAAGGGTACCTACTAGAAATGGTCACATAAGGTTCACGAAAGGGTTTACAGTCCATTTGACTTTAGACGGACCATTTAGCCTCCCGTGAACCTCAGGTTAGTTTTCTCACCAAGTGCTATTCACGGGATGTCCCATGGACCGTAGTACTCTTCACGAGCTACATCATAATCCATCGTCTTTGTTGCACAGTGACCAGTCGACCCGACCCGTGCAGAATTGAATGATTTGAAACATATTATTTAATCTCCTTAAGCGCCAATGGTAGACTTTCTCTCTTGGGCGAAAGTTTTAACTTAATTCAATGTAAGTTCCTCTAAATACTTGTTATAAGTTTCATCTTATCAATAAACAAGTTACATCTACTTTGAGTTGGTCGAATTTTAGCATGTTTATGTGATGAAGTGGCATTGTTGATATTTAATTGTGTGGGTTTGTTGAAATTGTGTGTAATCCTTAGTTTTCATTTGTGGGTAGTCCTTATTTGTGTGGGAATGGTGTTGAATGAGGATTCGAGTATGACTTTAGGTCTCGACTTTGTAAGAAAAGTATGCAAATGCAATTTGCTATGAGGAAATGGGTTGAAATTGAGTAATTAAAATCATTTGTAGTTGGGTATGTTCGTACTAAGCGAATATTATTTTTGTTTGAATAGGAATTGATGAGAAGTGGTAGATGAGTGGTAAACATGTGCTAAAATGCCTCATAGAGGTATGATTAAGTGTGTCTATGGTTGAAAGTTGACATACTGTGCATTTCGATGGAAAAAAACATTGGTGAGTAGCTAAGTCTAAGTCTATGATGGGGTTTACGGACTGTGGTGCCAACTATGGTCGTGGAACCACTCGTGGTACATACTTGAGGAAAGATAGAGTATTGGATAAGTTAACGAGGGTCAGGTTCACTCGACCGACCGTTAAGCCCTTCGTGAGCCAAACTAGTACACTTCCATGCTTAACCAACATTCTATATCATGTTCACAAGGGTCTCCACGGACCGTGGTGCCCACCACGACCCGTGTAGACCCCTGTATAAAAATAAAATCTTTTTGTACATTCATTTCTATTTTCATTTTGATTTTGTAGCCCTTCCTAATGATAGATTAGGTAACTGTATTCTTAAGGTAAGGCATCACATTGTAATTGCACAAGGGAAGCCTGAGTACCCATTAGTGTGTCATTTTAATGATTCAATTATTAATCTCTTTTGGTATTTCTCAAGTACTATGGCTCCCCGAAGAAAGTCCACAGCTCCACATCCCTCACCACCTTATTCCCCAACACAAAATGATAATGCGGTCGAATCTAGTAGCTCGGAGGTACAGGTCAACACTACAATTGAGGAACACTCCGCTCAAGCTGCTAGATTATGAACAGCGAGGGCAATTCTTCGGGACACTCCTTCTAGTCTGAAGAGAAAGGTAGTAGATTCAAGAATGGTGAGGAATCTAGAACTAGTTCCAAAAGTGGTGAGGAATCTGGTAGTGGGTCTGATAGTGGCTCTGGTAATGGTGAAGAGTCTGTTAGCGGGTCTCAGGAGAATGTAATTATTCATCCACCTAAAATAGGAGAAGAAGCTAAAATGGGGACGCATGAAAAAGCAATTTCCCAAGAAAAAGATAAGGAGGCCAGCACCGAAGATGTGATGATTCAATTTATTTATCTACATGAAGCAGACGCACGGGTATGATAACAATCAATTAACTGTTATTGTTCTATGTGGACTATGTGTAGGTCTGAGGACTTCCTCAATAATGGGATCGTGTCCAAAACAGACAGTTTTGCTGATTGGCTAATCATACCTGAGGCTAGAGTAATGACATCACATATCCAAGCATTTCCATACAGCCACAGAACATTCTATATGAATAAATATAGATGGATGAACAACTCTCCTGGGGAGTTTTCCTGCCACATTACTTGAGAATTATATGCTTTCTATGCAACCACCCTAATGAATTTGGCTGTCGACACTAAAACAACAAAGAGGGACCAGAAAGCATTTGCTAGTACATGGGAACCACTCAACTCTATTGTAGTGAGAGTCATATCAAGGATATTTCTAAAGCCATGATCAACAAGATGTTGGATGGTCTAGAGTACATAACACCAGCTTCAGTTGGCCTGCTTAAAGGTAAACATCAAGTTGTGATGAGTGAAACTGAGATGGAGGATCTGACTTTGAGAGAGTGGGTCATGCAGTGGATTGCTGGGTTGATTGCTTCATAGGGGGAGAATGCAACATGGGTTGAAGGAGCACAGATGCAGATCACTAAGGCATTATTGTCATTCCCCGCTAAGGTTTGGTGGGTTGTTGTTCATGCACAGTTGCGACCTACAACAAATGATAATGCCTTGTCACTGTCCCTCACTTCACTAGTGGCTTGTCTTATGGATGGTTACCCAATCAACGTAGGTCATCTCATCGCGACAGAAATAAGGGACAGAGCACTGAATGAGAGAGATGGGTTACCATTTCCTTATTTGATAGGGAAACTGTATCTGCAACCCAATATTCCTCCAAATAAGGTAGTAGACAAATGGATTGAGGCGACTAGGATCACAGCAGCATCTAAAATTAAGGAAGCTACAAATCATCTATTTAATGTTAAATATGCATCGGTGGGACCATTAGCAGTCATACCCCATGTACTAATCGACATTCCACATACTGATTGAGGTCCGAAACAAGGTGAATCTTCCCAACCATAGTACCACCTCAGACAGCTTCAGCCTCACAGGCTACAAGTACTTTTGTTACTATACCTACTGTGATATTTGAGAGGTTGGTTGTTGATCAAGGACAGACTAGATCCATAGTCGACCAAATTATACTCAGATTACCCAGATCATAGAGCGTGAGATGTTAGCTATAGAAAAGAGGGTGAAAGATGAGATGTGGAAGGAGTTTGCCTTCTTAAAAAATAGGATGGATGGCCTGGAGGTCCATGTACAAGATCATTTACAGGTTGCAGGTTCAATAAATACTGACGAGTTTAAGATGAAGTTAGCCTAGATGTGAGCTGAAATTGCTAAACTAGCTGAGAAGCCAGTACATGTGCCCACTCCAGTCATGCCAAAGTCTTTGATAAACTTGTTCAGTGAGCCACCCAACACTTAGCCCCTTGACGACTTCTGGGGTGAACTGCGCGAGAGTGAATCCGGCAAGTGAAAACACAAAGTCGATGAGTCTGATGAGGAGCGGCCAGAAAACCTCTCTAAGGAGGAAAAGAAACAACACAAGAAAGCACGCAGGGAGTCGAGGAAAAAGGCTACAGAAGAAGCAGCACTTGAGCAATAGAGGAGAGATGTGTTGTTGGCTGGCGTTTCTGGCAGTGCCATACCACCTCCTAGTACTACCGGTCCAACTAATCCAGTGCAGATTTCTGACAGCACACCCACTGATTAGTTTGTTGGCACTGCTCCAACTACCAGCGCCTAGTGCACCGTAAGTATAACCCCTCCTCACAATCGTATTTTGTTTTGCTTTATTGACTTTGAGGGAGAATTCCTTTTGTTTGGGGAGGGTGTGGTGATAAACCTACCATTTTAGCTGTTAGAATGAATGGAGGTTGACTCTATGTTGTGTTCTTATAAATTGTGAAGTTATGATTGTCTCTGTTGTATTTTGGAATTTTTGGGAAGTCTTTGTGTGTGAGATGTGCAACAGCTAAGATTGAGCTTGTTTTTGTATGAATTACTAGCAAATATGTCTTTAATTTGAAATTTGACTGTTAGGCTCTTTAGATGACATCCTAGGTACTTATGGGTTGAACATGCTTGTCTGAAACATAAATGGTGAACTAAGAAACTCGAAAATGTAGAACTGTGTCATGTGTGTGTAAGGTTTGCTTGAAGTCTAACACTAGGAGCAGAAACTAGAACTTGCCCGAGTAGTCTTGCTAGGATGTAAGAATAATTGGATAGGAAAGGATTAGTAGGCCATTTTTGCTTAAGCCCACTAAAAGACAAAAACAAACAACCAAATAAAAAGCATAACACTTGAACCCGATTTGAGCCTGGAAACTAATTTTGTTCTTGCCCGATTGATATCATATCCTTGGGTCTCCAAAGATACAATGCCACAACTCAGGCCAAAAGCCTAATTTGAGGGTGATTACAACTCGAGCAGAAAGGAAAAGTAGAAAAAAAAAAGTTCACTCAGTCAGCTTGAAAGCACAAAGTCTAAAGAACTCGATTGAACAGGAAACACCCCGAACATCAATAGAGGGCTTAGCATATTATAACAACAAAGTGTCACCCATGAGGGCCATCCACGCCTAGTGGTTTGACCCATGCTCCGTGGGAAGCCTCGTGGATGAGCTCCCAAGAAAACTGCCCAAGGCAGTGACTCACGGCAAGACCTACGCCTCGTGGATGGGTCTACGCCCATGGGTGGGCTCCATAGGTCAAGGTCAAATATTTAGATTTCTCTGAACCCAAACCACACCCAACCAGTATGGGTCGTAGGTCAACCTATGACCTGTGGTCGGGGTCTCGAGGATGAGAAAAATGGGGTAGTGTCAGTGGTTATGTTAGGGGCACTTTGGGGCTTTTTTGTTTTAATTAGGATTAAATGGTGTCATTTTAACCTAATATAGATCACATATATAAAGACTTTAGACTGCTAAATTAAGTCATTGTAATTCATTACTTCAAGACCCCAAACCGAATTACCTCTCAAATATTCTCTTTCTAGAAGGTGAAGAAAAAGAAGAACATGATTCAAGCTAGGTCAAACCAAGTCTCCATTCTTCCAAGATTTGTTGGCTTTGTAATCAAGGTATGATGGCTTACAAATTCATGGATTCCTTTCATCCATGAAGCCCCCATGTTTTCCCTAATTTAGAAGAAAAATTCCCTAAGTCATTCTAGGGTTTCTTCTAATGTCATGGGTTATGATCCAATAGAGTGCATTATGACTATTTATGATTTTTTATGATGGAATTGCATGTTTTTAGTATGATTGTATATGTACCCATGCCTAACCCTTGTTTCTAACCTAGACTTGATGAAATTGGGTTTTATGCCATGAAAGGGGAAATTAAGGGCTTAGATGTGATCTTCTAGGATTGATGAATTACATTATAGATTGCTTGATATGGAAGCACATAGATACAAATTGCTTAAGAGTAAATCATATAGATATGAATTGACTAGATTAAAGCGTATGTGGTGAATCATGATTAGTAGTGCTTGAGATTAAGCCTATATGATGATATATGATTAGAATTGCTTTAAGAAGGAAGTATGTGATTAAAATATCTTGATATCTAGGTAAGTATGATGATCATGAGAAGTATTGCTTTGAGAGTAAGGCTTGTAGTTATAAATGTATAATTTCTAGGGCTTTAAGAGTAAGGCTAATATGATGAACTACAAATGATAAGGCTTTGAGAGTGAAGCTTAGATGTATGATGATTTGTAGATGGTATTGTTGTGAAAGGACTTTACCCACATGAACTATATTATGAATGTATGAATTATACATGTCTTATAGAACCTATGTAAATGTTTTAAGAACACTTTGAGAGTAAAGTGTCAACTATTATGATATTGATATCGTGTTGCTTGAAAGGACATTCTCATGAACATATAATGAACATGATGTGAAAGGTTTACTCACATGAATGATTCTAGGTTGAAAGGATTACTCACTTGAAATGAATCTAGACTAAAATGCTTAATGAATTATGAGGCCAGAGGCAATTACCCTTGACCTCCATATGTAAGGATATAAGGTGATTTTCCATACTCCTTAGAATTGAACAAAAGGTGAGTCCCCACATTCTAACTACAATGAATGGAGATAGAAGCGACTACCCATTCTCCTTATGAAATGATGTGGAGAAGAGTACCCGCATCATATGATGTGATTGGGGAGGCGAGTACTTGTAATCTAAAAATAAGTAAGACAAGAGGTGAATACCCATTAGCCTTTATAAGAAAGGCAAGATGACAATACCCATTAGCCTTTGTAAGTTAGGAAAACAGGTGAATCCCCATGTCTTTAAAAGTAAGTATGAATAAGGTAATTATGTTATGAAAATGATAGCTTGGTCTAGCATGATGAGATGCTTTCCTTGATAGCCTTGAATTGGTAAATTGTAACCATTCATGAGTGATTATGTTTCTTGCACTAGTGGAGAGCTACTCTTCCTTGATTAGTAAGAATGACTAAAGAGGGACAAGTCCCTAATCAAAGTAGCATGTTTATGATGAAACTAGATTACTTCAAGGAAGTATTGTAAGTATGTTCTAATATGAGATTTACTTGCATTATGTTAGATTAGCTTGGATTGTTGCTATAGTTACTCTCCTTGATATGTTTGACTAAAGGTGAATGTTCCCTTGTCTATAAGAACTAAGCTGAGGAATAGAACAAAAGATGATGAATATGAATGAGGTACTAAGGTAGTTTGCTTAGCATGGGTGAGATTTATGGGGTCTTATCTATGCATTGCACAAGCATGCTTTGAGGTTATTTATGAAATGTCTCTCTTATATTATGTTGATCTAGATAAATTGACTATACCTATGACTATGTTGTTATCTCTTGTGCTTATAGTTTATGTCTTATGACGTATCTCTTATGTTTACGGTATATGTCTTATGTTGATTAATGCCTACTATATGCTATGTTGATGATTAATGCTAGCCATCATATTTAGTACATTTTGTACTAATGCATACTCTTGCCTACATTTTTATCAAATGTACGGTCCAGCTATCTGGACTTCCATTCCCGCGGCTAGGATCTTAGTAGAGCAAGCAAGTGAAGATTTGGTCAGACCACTTAGCATCGAGGATTTGACCACCTCTCCTTTATGTCTTTCTTTTATGATAGAACTTGTGTATGGGTTGTGTCCCAAGACTCTCATGTATTAGATGGTTTGATACAATGTTAAACACTTCTGCTTTATTTATGAACTTTGATTGTATTGGAAAATGTTTTAAATTTCCGCACCATTTTCTATTATCTTATGTTATGAAAGCTAAATGGCTTATATGAGGTCCTTCGGGGTCTTGTACACTGTGTTATGTCTAGTGGGTATCCCACTATTGTGAAAAACTTGGTAATTAGAGCACAAGATTTAGAATGGTTCTACGATGTCTTAAACCACATGTAGCAGAGTCTTGTTCATAAATGTGAAGTGCGCCACATTTATGAATAGGAGGCTATTAGATGTTTATGAAATCTCACTTTCTCACTTTTCTAAGTCGTTCCATAGAATTTAACTCTATTAGGTATTTATCATAATATGTGCCTAATGGTTTTTAGGATATGATTAATAGAAGGTATAATGCTAAGAGGTTGGAGGAAGGCAATGTTGAGCAAGAGGTTCCCCCCAAGCTCCTCATCATGCTTCGATTGATCCGTTGAATGAGAATGTGACCAATGCAGAGTATAGGACCGCTTTTCAAGTGTTGGCTCAAGCCATGACGGACCAAGCCAATAGAGAGGTGGTAGCTCCTGTGAACCCAAATGTGGGTACGGTCGCTTCAAGAGTGAGGGATTTTATGAGAATGAATATTCCAGAGTTTTATGGGTCTAAACTTAAGAAAGATCCTTAAGAGTTTATAGATAAGGTCTAGGTGTTAGACATTATGGGAGTTACTTCAGCGGAGAAGGCGGAATTAGCGGCTTACCAACTAAAAGGGGTTGCTCAAGTTTGGTTTAATTAATGGAAAGAGGCTATACCAGTAGGAATTGGTATCATAGAGTGGGAGAGGTTCAAATGTATTTTTTTAGATAGGTTTTTCCCTCTAGAGATAAGAGATACTTTGGTGCTTGAGTTCATTAACCTTAGGCAAGGTAATATGTGAGTGAAGGAATATGCATTGAGGTTCACCCAATTGTCTAAGTATGCTCCATCATTAGTGGCCGACCCTAGGTCGAGAATGAGTAATTTTATGTCAGAAATATCCGACTTGGTTGTGAAAGAATGTCGTACGGCCATGCTTGTTCATGATATGGATATTGCTCATCTTATGACTCATTCTCAACAAATTAAGGAGGCAAAACTAAGAGAGAGATCTAGGGAGAAAATGAGGTCTAGAAATTATGATGGTGATTCCTCTTATGTAAGGACTGATGGACATATGATAATTCCTAGATTTGGACTCATTTAGAGCTTTGTTTATTTAGATTTACTGTCCTCAAATGCTTATTCTATGCCATAAACTGATGTTAATTCCTTGATTTTTAGGTAATTGGATTGAGGAACAAAGCAAGGACACTAACAACCAAAAGGAACAAAACCAGCTGAAGAAATAAAGAAAGGCAAGCCTGATAATCGCCAAGAGCACTTGGCGAATCATCGAGTGGGTAGTTTGACTGCCTAAAGTTCCAGTGTGCCAAGCCCTAAATGAAGAAACCAAGTCGGTGATGAAAAAGAGCAATCGGCGATAAAAAGGAGTAGTTAGTGAATTGCCGAGCAGTTCCGTGGTACAAAGAGAGATCGTCCAAATTCATAGAACATGAGGATGCTGAGTGCCAAGATGAAAAGGTTATGGAAGAGATCATTGGGCCACTCGCCGAGCTGTTCGGCGTGCCCGACTTACTTCGCCAAGTGACCCTGCGTGGTTTCTTTTCAGCGATTATAAATTAGATTTTGAACATTTTATTTAGGAGTTCGGAAGTTTTCAAAATTGAATTTAAAAATCCATGTAGTCTAGAACAGTTTTCTCTTGAGTTTCCTAGTAGACTTGAAGGTTTTGAGATTCAATTTGGAGATTTTGCAAGTGGGTTTTGAATTTTTTGCAAATTGGTGCATTATAAAGGCTTAATTACTCTTACCTAGTTGATGGCTAATCGATTTGGTAACTGTTTTTACTCTTTTAAAATGTTTGGCTAAAACCCCAATTCTTGGGTGTGATCGTGTGATTATGGGTTGAATTAGTTTATGGGTATTGCTAATTGCTAGTTTAAATGCTATATTGAATGAGTTTAATCATTAACTGTGGTTTAGTTTATGAATTGTAGTTGCAAATGCAGTTCTATTTTTGTGTTCCTAGCTTGCTCGAGAGAGAGGTGTTAGAACTAAGATTATTGATTAATGATTTGTAGGTATTGGGTTGATTTGGGTTTAGCTCAAGAGAGTGAATTCTAAACCTAATCCTATCCATCTTGCTTAAGAGAGAGGAAGTATTAAGGTTATGGGTTGTTCTTAATTGCTATGCTTGTTGTTGTTCGAGAAAAATCGCTTGATGTGGAATAGTTGTTCGAGAGAAAGCTATTTCAATTATAGTCTAGCCTACCCACTGATATTTAGCTATTTACTATTAGTTTCAACTACCCATATTTTGAATTTGCCTATAATCGATCATATCCCGAGAATTCAATTGTTATTTCATTAATGTTTGACTACTTTATAGTTGATAATTCCAAACCAAAAGGCCCCATCTAACATTCGTGTCATCCCTTTAATTTGTTTCAGGTTTTTTTCGATAATTTTTATTCTTATGGCGAATTAGACTACATTTATACTTCTTAATTGAATTTAAACATGTATTGTTCCCTGTGGGATTCGACCCTAACTCATTTATTGGATTTTATACTGATTTACGATCGTTGACACTTAGAATTGGAAGAAATGTGTTTGAAATGTTTAAACCAACATGGTCGTCTTAAGAATCCACAAAGGTTTATCAGGCAAGACTACTCCAATGCTCCTAAGTATAGTGAAGATAGGATGTCTAACCCTACACCTCAAGGAATTAGTAGTGAGTCCCTATGGCCTACTTGTTCTAGGTGTAGAAAGAGACATGAGGGTAGATGTTTAGCCGGTATGGAGGGTTGCTTTAGTTGTGCTAAAAGTGGCCACAGGATGAGAAATTGCCCTAAGATGAAGGCTAAGGGAAGAGAGTGTAAGCAAGTTGCTCCTAGTGGTTCGTCTAGGAATGCTCCAAGGAAAAATAGGTTTTATGCTCTCCAAGCTAGAGGTGAACAAGAGTGTCCTCCAGATGTGACTTCTGGTATGTGTTTTATGCTTTATTAGATTCCGGTATTATTTGGTATTTTGTGACTTGATATACTAGACTTTGATGTTGTCTTTAGTATGAATGGGCTTCATTGTGTCTTGATGGTAGAACCCTACTTAGTCATTATGATTTTTGGGTATGTTGATAAGACTTGGTGTATAGAGTGTTTTGGTAATACCTTAATGTGTTGAGTAGGTAGACTCCTCAAAAAAGGGTTGTAGTATAAATCACTATGGTTTAGAATCATCTTGTGTGGCAGATGTGAAAGCTTAATGATTTTTTTATCCGACCTTAGAATTTAAAGAAGCGATGTCTAGAAAGTCTGTTTCCAAAGGGGGAGATGGTGTACCTATATAGCAAGATCGTTGAGTGTTTCTAATGTTCATTATGTAGGTTACTTCAATCTCTCACCTTAGAAAGGTGTAATGAGTTTGGGAAGTTTGGTCCCCATTTTGTAAGCCTATATGAGATCTTGAGATGTGTTAGTAAAGGGTGCTTAGGAGTTAGGGTTGCCTAATGAATTGGCATAAAGTGCATCCGATTTTTCCATGTCTCTTTGATATAGAAAGGTGTTGGATAACCGACATTCATAGATTCCTTAGAAGAGTTGGGAGTTAGTGAGAATCTCTCTTATTAGGAAGAACCGGTTGGGATTTTAGACCGGCAAATTAAGAAATAGATGGGCAAGGAAGTTGCTTCCATGAAAGATTTAAGGAGTGATCTTTTAGTGAGAGTTGTAGTTGAGGGTGCTACTTGGGAGGCCGAGGGCCAATAAGATGTCCTGATATCCTCATCCTTTTTCCTTATATTCCTCCTTTAGCTTGAGATGATGAGTTCCTCATGGTTTGTTCTTTATGCAAAATCATGTGTGTTTTAGATGTTTTCATGATTTCCCTATGTGGTGCATGTGCATGAAAAGCTTGTGTTTTTGAAAGAAAATGAGTTTCACATTATTGATTTTCCTCATGTTCTAGTGCATTATATATGATTCGCCTATAGACTTCATGGGATGAGTTGTGAAATAGGTCATTGCTTGGAGTTGAAAGAATTTCCTCCTTAAATGTATGCTAAGAGTATAGATTGCA
Source organism: Solanum pinnatisectum (assembly GCA_035578085.1). Classification (NCBI taxonomy): domain Eukaryota; kingdom Viridiplantae; phylum Streptophyta; class Magnoliopsida; order Solanales; family Solanaceae; genus Solanum; species Solanum pinnatisectum. Next base: position 25,184,301 of record CM069087.1, read on the forward strand.
TATAGGATCCATGAGATTGTGTTGAGCATGCTTTTAGCTTGGAGATGGTAAGTTCCTCCTTGAACATGAGAAATGATAGAATTTCATGCATTTTGGATTGTTAAATGTAGTTCCTACTTCCATGTGATGCATTGAACATGCTTATCTTGAGATGAAGTTCCTCCTTTGGTTATATGCATTTAGATGAGTTGCATGTTTGATGGGTTGCAAGTCTAGAGTCGTGACATTAAGAAGTGCCTAGAATGTCATTCGAGGACGAATGATCCCAAGGGGGAGATATTGTAACACCCAAACTTCAATAGAGGGTTTATCATGTTAGAACATCAAGGTGTCACCCACGAGGTCCATCCATGCCCAGTGATTGGACCCACGCTCCGTGGGAAGCCTCGTGAATGAGCTCCCAAGAAAAATGCCCAAGGCAGTGACCTATGGCATGACCCACGCATCGTGGATGGGTCCATGCCCCGTGGCTGGGCTCCATAGGTCAAGGGCCAATTTTAATATTTCTCCTAACCCAAACCACACCCAACCAGTATGGGACGTAGGTCAACCTACACCCCATGGTCAGGGTCTGTGGATGGTCAAAATGGGGCAGTGTTGGTGATTAAGTTAGGGGCACTTTGGGGCTTTCCAATTTTAATTAGGATTACGTGGTGTCATTTTACCCTAATCTATATCACCTATATAAAGACTTTAGACCCCTAAATTAAGTCACTCTAAGTCATTACTTCAATACCCCAAAAGAAACCCAATTCCCTCTCACATATTCTCTCTCTAGAAGGTGAAGAAGAAGAAGAACAGGATCCAAACTAGGTCAAGTCAAGTCTCCATTCTACCAAGATTTGTTGGCTTTGTAATCAAAGTATGATGGCTTATTTATTCATGGATCCTTTCATCCATGAAGCCCCCATATTTTCCCCATTTTAGAAGAAGAATTCCCCAAATTAATCTGGTGTTTCTTCTAATGTCATGGGTTATAATCCAATAAAGTGAATTATGATTGTTTATGATTATTTATGATGGAATTGCATGTTTTTAGTATGATTGTACATGTACCCATGCCTAACCCTTGTTTCTACCCTAGAATTGATGAAATTGAGTTTTATGCCATGAAAGGGGAAATTGAGGGCTTAGATGCGATCTTCTAGGATTGATGAATTACATTATATATTGCTTGAGATGGAAGCACATAGATACGAATTGCTAAAGAGTAAAGCATATAGACATGAAATGATTAGATTAAAGCTTATGTGATGAATCATGATTAGTAGTGCATGAGATTGAGCCTATATGATGATATATGATTAAAATTACTTTAAGAATGAAGTATGGGATTAAAATATCTTGAGATCTAGGTAAGTATGATGATCATGAGAAGTATTGCTTTGAGAGTAAGGCTTGTAGTTATAAATATGTAATTTATAGGGCTTTAAGAGTAAGGCTAATATGATGAACTATAAATGATAAGGCTTTGATAATGAAGCTTAGATGTATGTTGATTTGTATATGGTATTGTTGTGAAAGGACTTTACGCACATGACCTATATTATGAATGTATGAGATTATGCATGTATTTTAGAACCTATGTGGATGCTTTAAGAAAACTTTGAGAGTAAAGCTTCAATGATTATGATATTGATGTTTTGTTGCTTGAAAGGATATTCTCATGAACATATAATGAACGTGATGTGAAAGGTTTACTCACATGAATGATTCTAGGTTGAAAGGATTACTCACCTAAAATGAATCTAGACTTAAATGCTTAACGAATGATGAAGCTAGAGGTGATTACCCTTGAACTCCATATGTAAGGATATGATGTGATTTTCCATACTCCTTAGAATAGAACAAGAGGTGAGTCCCCGCGTTCTTACTATGATGAATGGACAGGGAGGCGAGTATCTATGCTCCTTATGAAATGATGTGGAGGTGAGTATCCGCATCATATGATGTGATTGTGGAGGCGAGTACCCGCAATCTAAAAGTAAGTAAGGCAAGAGGCGAATACTCATTAGCCTTTATAAGTAAGGCAAGAGGCAAATACCCATTATCCTTTATAAGTTGGGCAAAGAGGTGAATCCCCAAGTCTTTAAAGTAAGTATGAATATGCTAATAATGTTTTGAAAATGATAGCTTGGTCTAGCATGATGAGATGATTTCCTTGATAGCCTTAAATTGGTAAATTGTAATCATTCATGAGTGATGATGTGTCTTGGACTAGTAGAGAGATACTCTTCCATAATTAGTAAGAACGACTAAAGAGGGACAAGTCCCTAATCAAAGTAGCATGTTTGTGATGAAACTAGATTACTTCAAGAAAGTATTGTAAGTACGTTATAATATGAGACTTACTTGCATGATGTTAGATTATCTTGGATTGTTTCTATAGTCGTTCTCCTATATATGTTTGACTAAGGGAGAATGTTCCCTTGTCTATAAGAACTAAACTAAGGATGAGATCAAAAGATGATAAATATGAATGAGGGCCTAAGGTAGTTTTCTTAGCATGGGTGAGATTAATGGGGTCTTATCTATGCATTGCACGAGCATGCTTTGAGGTTACTTATGAAGTGTCTCTCTTATATTATGTTGATCTAGATGCATTGACTATGCCTATGATTATGTTGTTGTCTTTTGTTCTTATAGCTTATGTCTTATGTTGATTAATGCCTATGATATGTCATATTTAATACTCTTGCGTACATTCTTATCTAATGTAGGGTCTTGCGATCTTGACTTCCAGTCCCATGGTTAGGATCTTAGTATACCAAGCAAGTGAAGATTTTGTGAGTCCTTATAGCATCGAGGATTTGACCACCTTTCCTTTATGTCTTTCTGTCACGACCCTAGAGCACCCCTAGTAGTAACACGGAGTACACGACCCTGAAGGGGTCCTATACAAGCCTCATAGCATTCATTCATTGCAGAGGTAATAGAAATAGTACAGAATTTAAAACTTTTTATACAAAAACCGTACAATCTAAAGACATTCATAAAGTAGCGGAATACTAATGTCTCACATGGGCATCTTTGACAAGACATTAAACAAGATAGGGTCACTACCCTTTATAATCGAAATCTTAACAATAGCCTCAAAACATAAAAAAACTAGAAACGTTAAAAGTCATTGTCCTCGATCTATGAGGACATACCAAAGGATGTCTTGGAAGAAGTCTAATCCCAAGCTTCACTACAGAATGCAATCGCTTGCCGGAACCTACACTTGTAGTAAAAACATAGAAAAATGGGTTAGCACACAAAAATGTACTAAGTATGATGACCATGCAAAAACATGCTTTAAAAGGGACATTTTGGTTGGAAACCATGCATTATGCCACTTTTTAGAAATATCATGAACAATAGCATAACAGACATCAAAGACAAATATAATCATCACATAAGTCATAACATCACATTTTAACAATATCAATATGTAACTCTTCACCTTCACATTTAGCCTTCACCTCAAGTAACCCTCATGCTATACCTTGTGCAATGCATGGATACCGTCCCATACCACCATCCACACCAAGGTACCACATTAAAGTCATCAACAGTGAAGTTACCATTCAACCTTTCCATTTCCAATGATACTCATACACAAGAGACCTAAACCATTAACACGTTATTTCATCACATAAGTACCATCACCTAAGACAACCCCTAAGTCATACTTGTGCAATGTGCAAGTGCCATCCCATAATACTACTCACACTACGTACTCCTTTGAAGTCACCATAGGCAAGGCACATTCAAATACAATAAGTCATAACAAGGAAGTAACTCATAATGTCATCCAAGTATAGCATGCATAATTACATTAAGCATTTAAAAGTCAACATTCTTTCTTCAATAACATCATTTAAAGGGCTTTCATACAGTAGTCATTAAGACTTAGAGAACTCACTATAGCCCTCTTGAAGCCTACTCATGCCATGTATGGATAGCATCCCATACTACTACCCACACTTCATAGAACTTCACAAGAAACTATAATGCACATCTCACATGATGGGAATAAGCATTTAACCGACATAGACCATGAGTGCTAGATCATGGAATTCAATGTACTATCCCACATTGTAAGGGTTGGTCTACTTGCCTAAGGTAAACCGGTATTTAGCTTAAGTGGATCCACTAGCTAGACATATGTGGGCACATAATTAAGGGACAAGGAGATTTCTACTAAATACCCCGCCTCAACTCACGTGAGGGCATCCATCTCAAGAGATTGCTACTAGAAACCACACCTCAACTCACGTGAGGGCTTCAACCTCATTCAATATTGTCTCGGTGCTTAGCCTACATTCCCATAGAGTATTTTATTATTCATTACATTAAGGGATAAGAGATTGTTACTAGACACCCCTCCTCTACTCACGTGAGGGCATCCATCTTCAACCCAACATTCATTCATTGGATAGCTCATAGATTCAAATACGAGAATAGCCTTTCATTTAAGAATCCCATTATCGTTCATTAGTGTAAGATCGAGAATATCCTTTCAATCAACCTATCATTATCATTCATTAGAGTAAAATTGAGTATAGACTTTCAACAAGTACTTCATCAGTAACATTACCATTGAACTTCATTCATTCTTCATTCAAATGTGTTAATAGAGAGACAACCTTCAATCCTAACATAATTAACTTCTAGAAATGATCATCATTTATTCATTGAAATCACATGCAAATCCATCACATCACACTCACATGTATAATGTCATGATAATACTTCAATTCATCAAACTATGCCCTCAAGGCCATGATCACAATGTACATAGTAAGTAAACACCTCCACCTTTCAAGTGGATCAACAATTCAAGACAATTCTACTTTAACATGAAATTAGGTCAAACTTGCCCTTTCAAGGCTATGATCACAACTCCTCAATTCACCAACAATTCACCACATTTAGGCATAGATGGTGACACAATTCAATAATCCAAATCAATCTAAGCATAAATCCACCATCATTCTTTCATAATCATCAAACCCACTTTATAAGTCACAATTTAAGAATTGAGAGAAATCATGGGTTCATAGAGTAAAATCATCCTAAATCATCAATTAAACATCAATATAATCATAGTTTATCATTTGAAAACATTTGATGCAAGAACCCACGAGATTGACTAAAACTTAGGGTCTTTGTGAAACTTGAAAACGTTTAAACTTCTTTGAAATTGACTCTAGGGTGAAAACTAACCCTAGATGAAGGATCACCATAACTTATGCTCTAAGACTCCCATGAAATTGTAGAAGAAACACCTTGAAATCCCCAACCCTAGCTTGAACTTGACCTTGATCTCCAATGGAGTTTCTAGAGAGAACTTTTTGGGAGGGGAGGTTTTGATTTCAGAGATGAAATCCAAATGAGTGTTTTAATGTTTTAATAGTCTTAAAATATGTTAATACACCTAAAATAACCGTCCATGCACTTAATAAGACTTGGGGTGAATTTACCAATTCACCCCCACCAAGGCCGAACGAAAACCAAATTGCAGATGCCAAACGACGGCTACCCATCCATAGACGGTGGATGGGTTGACGCCCCATACTGTCACCTCATTGTTTGGTTCAAAGACATGGCTTTGGGGGTCATGACCTACAGACTCCATCCACGGGGCGTGGATGGACCTACTGGGCGTGGTCCCCTTCCGTGGTTCACCATACTTTAGGCAACTATGTGGTTTCAAAGGGTCTTGGGGGGTTAGACTTAGGGTCCTCCTTAAGAACCCCTAGGTTGGTCCAAGGGGAGTAGTATGTTGACGTTTAACCTCTAAAACCTTCAACCTTAACTCGGGACAAAATCAAACCACTTCACAACTCAAGACAAACACAAATGCACACACGTTACGCTCTAGTTTCACTAGTTCGTTTTTAGAGTCATTGCATTATCCCCCACTTAGGAACATTCGTCCTCAAATTACACTTTAAACTCATTAAGGGGTAACGACTCAAGACTAGTAGCCAACAATCATGCATGCAACATCAATATAAATGCATAAATATAGGAGGAAACATCAGCTCCACATCAAAAGGGCTCAATGCAAACAAGAAGGTAGGAACTACATCTACAAACTCATTATGCATCAAAACTTTAACATTTCTCATTTCACTAGAGGAACTTGCTTCTCCAAATCACATCATTCTCATTACAACAAAATTAAGCACATTTAAGCAATTTTCTCATAAAAGCTTGTTATGCAACTTCTTCATAACAACAAATTTAGGCATGCTCAACAAGTCAACTCATGAAATATTTAGGCAACTCATTATAGACGCATATCAACATGAGGAACACAATTTGAAAACTCATTTTCTCATTTAAACAAGAATTAAACTAGAACATGCACAACATAAGGAGGCCATGGAAACTCAATATCACACATGACTCCAAAACATGAAACAAGCAACAAGGAACTTTTGGTCTCAAGCTTGAATAATAATAAAAGGAAAGAGATAAGGACATCAACACTCTCAACAATGTTACTATTCATTATACCATCCCCCGCTTAGGGGAAAACCCAATTAAGGCTAACATGAAAAACAACATATGAACCTCAAAATAACCAAAAATGAACTATAACTTATCGGTACCTTCATCCGGATTAGCTCCTTTGCCCTCTTTGGCTTGAAGTACATAGAAACAGCTATTCCTTGGAGCATTAGGATCCGGGCCACCAAGAGAAGCTTGCTTATCCTCCCTTCCTTTTGCCATGAGTGTTGGGCAATACCTCATCTTATGACCCTTCTTTCCACACCCAAAGCACCCATTCGTACCGGCAAGGAACTTACCCAAATGTTGCTTCCCACACTTGGCACATCTAGACCTCTCAAAAGAAGAACCACGTTCACTCCCTCCTCGGGACTTAGGGTTAGACACCCAATCATTGTTCACCATTGAACAATATTGGTTGGAGAACCTCTTTTTGGACGTACGTTGACCTTGATCCTCGAATCTACCCCTCTTCAACTCTCTACTCTTTCTCTCAAGTTTGGATTTCTCGATAGATGGAGCATACACTATGAGTCTAGAAATGTTCATATCATCATGAAACATTATCGTACAATACTCTTCCTTAACAAGGTCGAACACACCGGTCACAAAGCGACTCATCTCATCTCTAGAGTTGGAAACTAAAGATGGAGCATACTTAGAATACAGTAAACTTCAAGGAATACTCCTCCACACTCATACTACCTTGCCTAAGGTTTATGAACTCCTCCACCTTAACCTCCCTCTTCTCATGGGGAAAGTACCTGCCAAGGAAAGCTCTCTTAAACTCTTCCCATTCTATAGGACCCGTTTCTAAAGGCCTATTGCTCTTCCATTGAGTGAACCACACTTGGGCCACATCTTTCAATTGATAGGAATCCAACTCTGTTTTCTCCCTAGAAGTTACTCCCATAGCATTGACTATCTTATACACCTCATCCAAAAACTCTTGGGGATCCTCTCCCACCTTAGAACCTAGGAAAATCAGAGGATTCATCCTCACAAAGTGTCTCAACCTAGAAGCCATAGTACTCTCCATAGCATTCACTCTAGGCCCCACATCCCTATTCACTTGAGCTGTCATGGCTTGGACTAAGGTTAGAAAAGCTGACCTAATCTCCTCATTAGTCATGGCCGAGGGATCCACCACAACTTGATTGTCTTGAGGAGCTTGGCCGCCTTACGAACCTTGAGGGTCTTGGGGAGGAACTCCCTCATTCACATTCTCTTCTTCCACTCTCCTTGCGGGCATCCTTCTTGTATTCATTTCCTATAAACACAAGAGAAGGATTAGGAAAACGACACTTATAGAACCAAACTCTAAGGCACGACTTCAAGAATATCAAAGAAATATAACTTTCTAATGTCCTATAGCCTCTCGCTCAAAGATGTGTCGTAACTCACATTGATGAACAAGACTCTACTAGACATGGCTTGTGAGACATCAACTTTAAAAATCATTCCCAAAACCTTGTGCTCTGATACCATGTTTGTCACGACCCGAGAGCACCCCTTAGTCATAACACAACGTACTGGACCCCTAAGGGGTCTTATACAAGCCTCAAGCATTCATTCATCGCATATGTAATAGAAATAGTATGGAATTTAAAACTTTTTATACAAAAACCATACAATCTAAAGACATTAATAAAATAGTGGAATACTAAAGTCTCACATGGCCATCTTAGACAAGACATTAAACAAGATAGGGTCACGACCCTTTACAATCAAAGTCTTAACAATTGCCTCAAAACATAAAAGAACTAGAAACATTAAAAGTCCTTGTCCTCGATCTATGAGGACATACCAAAAGATGTCTTAGAAGAATTCAAATCCCAAGCATCACTAGAGAATGCAATGGCTTGCCGGAACCTACACTTGTAGTAAAAACATAGAAGAATGGGTTAGCACACAAAAATGCACTAAGTATGATGACCATGCAAAAAGATGCTTTAAAAGGGACATTGTGGTTGGAAACAATGCATTATGCCACTTTTTAGAAATATTATGAACAATAGCATAAGAGACATCAAAGATAAATATAATCATCACACAAGTCATAACATCACATTTGAACAACATCAACATGTAACTCTTCACCTTCACATATAGCCTTCACCTCAAGTAACCCTCATGCTATACCTTTTGGAATGTATGGATAGCGTCCCATACCACCATCCACACTAAGGTACCACAATAAAGTCACCAAAAGCGAACTTATCATTCAACCTTTCCATTTCCAATGATACTCATACATAAGAGACCTAAACCACTAAAAAGTTATTTCATCACATACAGACCATCACCTAAGACGACCCCTAAGTCATACTTGTGAAATGTGCAAGTAGCATCCCATAATACTACTCACACTAAGTACTCCTTTTAAGTCACCATAGGCAAGGCACATTCAAACCCAATAATTCATAACAAGGAAGTAACTCATAATATCATCCAAGTATAGCATGCATTATTACATTAAGCATTTAAGAGTCAACATTATTCAATAAATTCATTTAAAGAGCTTTCATATAGTAGTCATTAAGACTTAGAGAACTCACTATAGCCCTGTTGAAGCCTACTCGTGCCATGTATAGATAGCATCCCACACTACTACCCACACTTCATATAACTCCTCAAGAAACTATAATGCACATATCACATGATGGGAATAAGCGTTTAACCAACATAGATCATGAGAACTAGATCATGAAATCCTATGTACTATCCCACATCGTAAGGGTTTGTCTACTTGCCGAAGGTAAATCGATATCTAGCTTAAGTGGATCCACTAGCTAGACCTATGTGGGCACATAGTTAAGGGACAAGGAGATTCCTACTAAATACCCCGCCTCAACTTACGTAAGGCATCCATCTCAAGAGATTGCTACTAGAAACCCCCTCAACTCACGTGGGGGTTTCCATCTCATTCAATATCCTCTCGGTGCTTAGCCTACATTCTCATAGAGTATTTTTACATTTATTACATTAAGGGATAAGAGATTGTTACTAGACACCCCGCCTCTACTCACATGAGGGCATCCATCTCCAACCCAACATTCATCTATTGGATACCTCATAAATTCAAAGATGAGAATAACCTTTCATCTAAGAATCCCATTATCGTTCATTAGTGTAAGATCGAGAATATCCTTTCAATCAACCTAACATTATCATTCATCAGAGTACAATTGATTATAGCCTTTCAACAAGTACTTCATCATTAACATTATTATGAACTTCATTCATTCTTCATTCAAGTGTGTTAATAGAGAGACAACCTTCAATCCTAACACAATTAGCTTCTAGAGATGATCATCATTCATTAATTGAAATCACATGCAAATCTTTCACATCACACTCATATGTATAATGTCATGATAATACTTCAATTCATCAAACTATGCCCTCAATTCCATGATCACAATGTGCATAGGAAGTAAACACCTCCACCTTTCAAGTGGATCAACAATTCAAGACAATTCTACTTTAACATGAAATTAGGTCAAACTTTCCCTTTCAAGGCTATGATCACAACTCCTCAATTCAGCAACAATTCACCACAATTAGGCTTAGATGGTGACACAATTCAATAATCCAAATCAATCTAAGCATAAATCCACCATCATTCTTTCATAATCATCCAACCCACTTTGTAAGTCACAATTTAAGAATTGAGAGAAATCATTGGTTCATAGAGTAAAAGCATTTTAAATCATCCATTAAACATCAATATAATCATAGTTTATCATTTGAAAACATTTGATGCAAGAACCCATGAGATTGAGTAAAACTTAGGGTTTTTGTGAAACTTGAAAACTTTGAAACTTCTTTGAAATTGACTCTAGGGTGAAAACTAACCCTAGATGAAGGATCACCATACCTTATGCTTGAATACTCCCACGAAATTGAAGAAGAAACACCTTGAAATCCCCAACCCTAGCTTGAAGATGACCTTGATCTCCAATGGAGTTTCTAGAGAGAACTTTTTGGGAGGGGAGGTTTTGATTTGAGAGATGAAATCTAAATGAGTATTTCATTTTTTTAATACTCTTAAAATATGTTAATATACCTAAAATAACCATCCATGCACTTAAAAAGACTTGGGGTGAATTTACCAATTCACCCCCACCAAGGCCGAACTAAAACCAGATTCTAGGTGCCAAACGATGGCTCCCCGTGGATGGGTTGACGCCCCGTACTATCACCTCATAATTTGGTTTAGAGACATGTCTTTGGGGGCCATGACCCACGGAGGCCATCCACGGGGCGTGGATGGACCTACGGAGCGTGGCCCCCTCCGTGGTTCACCATACTTTGGGCAGCTTAGTGGTTTCAAAGAGTCTTGGGGGGATTAGACTTAGGGTCCTCCTCAAGGACCCCTAGGGTGGTCCATGGGGAGTCATACCTTTACATTTAACCCCTAAACCCTTCAACCTTGACTCGGGACAATATCAATCCACTTCAAAACTCAAGACAAACACAAATGCACACACGCTAGGCTCTAGTTTTATTAGTTCCTTTTTAGGGTCGTTACACTTTCTTTTATTATAGAACTTTTGTATGGAATGTGTGCCAACACTCTCATGTATTAGATGGTTTGAGACAATGTTAAAGACTTCCACTTCGTTTATGAACTTTGATTGTATTTGGAAATGTTTTAAATTTTTGCACCATTTTCTATTATCTTATGTTATGAAAGCTAAGTGGCATGTATGAGGTCCTTCGGGGTCTTGTACGCCATGTTACATCTAGGGGGTGCTCCTGGATCGTGATAACTATATAGAGAAAAAAAGCAAAAGAAAAAGAAAAAGAAAATAATGGCTGCTGGGATGTACTTAAATGAAAAAGGAGGGAATCGCTCAGAAAAAGTTGTGTGTGAATGAAACTTTGGAGAGCCAACCTACTAGTCACCCACAAAAACCAAATATCCATTCCCTAGCCTGAGCCTATGTTACAAGCTGATAAAGTCCTATAGTGATCTTATTCCGGTTGTTTGACAGATAGAGCACAGAAAGCAAGGGCAAGCCTATAGTCTTTTGTTTTTAGTGTTAGAAGTTCTTTGGGAGCGTGAGTGTAGAATTTAGTCCCAATTATCATGTGTGAGGGACTTCTTTGATGTGAGGACACAAAGACTACATTTAATAGTAAAATTGTGTTGGCTAACAGTACACATGCATAAGCATTGTCGACTTTGAGTAATGGGATGTCATATATTGATCCTTACATGTTAGATAGATGGTTTTAGATATAGATTCTAGTTAACATAGCTACTGCATAAGTATTAAGAGGTGTTGGGTGTTTGAGAGTCAAAAGGTGTTGTCTTTATCATCACTTGAGGACAAGTAATGGTTCTAAGTTAAGGGTGTTGATGTGCTGTGAGATCTTAGCACATTTAATGCTCAAAACTAAGTATTATTGTGAGAATTGAGTGTATCTATATTGATATGATGTTTTTGGTGATGTTTGTATAGGTAAAACATGTGGACGTGAAAGAGAAAAGAAAAGAAGAAAATGTAGGCTAGAACAAGTACCACGGAGCTCAAGACGGTTTGTGGTCTCTCTCACAGTCTAGCTTGAAGCTTGTGAAGAAAGCCCAGTAAACAGACATGTGTAGAGTGAAAGTTGATTTGGACCAATTAAAGACCATGGAAGGCCTTACCGGCTGTGGTCTTCACAACGGTCTGTGATGGCAATCGTAATGGATTTCCAATGAGAAGGCCTTGAGAAGATAAGCTTTGGCAATGCTAAGTAAGGACCACGGACACCCTGACGGACTATGATCTCCATGACGGGCGGTGATGATGCTCGTAGAGTTGAACCAGTGAGAAGACCATGAGAAGTTGAAGTCTGAGTTGGCCAAGTGAAGACCACTGGCACTTAGACGGACCGTGGTCATTGTAACGGTCTGTGGTGTCGCACATGGTGGGGTCCCAGTGTGCAAGCCTTTAAGAGGTGTGTTTGAAGATGCATTAAGTAATGATCACAAAAGGCTTCATGGACCGTGAAGCCCTTGACAGGTGGTCGTGCTGCCCATGAAGATGCCTGACATTTTAGTCCTACTTCGAGTAAGACTCTTTTTAAACTGATTATTTAAATTAATTAGGTCGTAATTTGTTTTTATCTCGTCATATCTGGAACGAGTGACTACTTTCTAAATATTCTAACTTTGATTTTCGATCGATTAGCATTGAATCGATAATTAAGTTGCTTTGGTTTTTGAATATCATTTTGGCCGTTGAATCTGCAAATCATTGTAAGTGATTTCTTCTAATGCAATCATTACCTATCTTTGCTTGTTTGATTGAAAGCATGAGTGGCTAAACACCATAACTAGGGTTGTGGGAACTATGATTGTACTATAAGTGTGGATTCGTAATACGAGTAGAATGTGATTCATATTTGCAATATATAACTCAGCTTTCGTTATTCATTTATTCTAATTAGTGCACACGTTAGAATCACCCTGTATCTATAAATTGTTCGAGAGTGTCATGACCCGAGCCTACAGCGCAGACATGACATGGCGTACAAGACTCCAAAAAGTTTTATACAAGCCTCATAGCATATTAAAACATAAGAACATAGTAAATAGTGCGGAATTTAAAATAGCAAAAGTCTAGACATTGTCTCACATGGCCATCTACTACAATCGAGGTCTCAAAATAGGGTCACAGCCCTTACAATAAGAAATCTGAAAGTCTAATACAATAAGAGGAATGAAACAAAAACATTGAATCTATCCTCGGATCCACGAGGACATACCACAAGCTTTGGAGAATGGTCTATCCAAGCTTGAACTAGAAGGAATCGCCTCAAACCCCGGAACCTACACTTTGTAGAAAAATGTAGAGAAAATATGGGTTATCGCAAATATGTACTAAGTATGATAGTTATGCATGAAAACTATTAAAGATGCTAAAAGGGGACATTTTTAGTTGAAACCATGCTATATGTCGAGTTTAAGAAACATTAAGAACTTTAGTATAAAAGGCATTAGATACAAACATAATCATCATGTAAGTCATTAGAACATAATAGAACCATTATGAAAGTAACCCTAAGTTATACTTGTGAAATGTATGAATGACATCCCATACTACCATTCATACTAAGTACCACTTTAAGGCCGCCATAGCATACTTACCATTCTCCTTTAGTCAATAATCATAGGCAAGGAGCATTTACATTTAGTTTAACATTATTACAGATGAGAGGGTTCCATTGGCCTACCAACCCAAGGTACATTGACACATGAAAGGGCGCCATAAGACTACCGATTCAAGGTACATTATTTAACACATGAAAGGGCACCATAAGCCTACCGATTCAAGGTACATTATTAAGAAAGCTCATTGAATCTTCATGAAAGGGCACCATAAGCCTACCACCTCAAGGTTCATCATTATCATTGATGGAAGGGTGCCATATACCGATCCAAAGTTCCTTATTATTATCTATGGAAGAGTGCCATTAGCCTACCGATCCAAGACACATCATTAGAATACTTCATTAATCATTTATTAAAGGGCTACCACCATTAGGTCTACCGATTCAATGTTCATTAAGTGAAGATACATTAGGTACACAAGAAGAGGATCCCCTAAGCCTACCAATTCAAGGTACTTCAATCAAGATCACTTTCATTTACACAAGACGAGAATGCCCAAAGCCTACCAATTCAAAATGTATCATTACATTGAATAAACCTTTCACATATATCGTCATCATTCATAAGTGTATAATTGAGAATAACCTTTCAATATTAACACCATTGCATTGTAGACATGATCACATTACTTTTATTGAAATCACAAAGCATATACACAACATTATGATAATACATCAATTCTTCATACTTTGCCCTTCAAGGCCATGAATCATAAATCACCAACACACCTAGAATACTACAATGTAGGCATGAATAATGACATAATTCAAGTTAACAAAGCATTACAAGATCAATTACATAACATTCATCTTACTACAATTCACCCATATCAAAGTCACAAATTAGGGTTGGGGGGAAATCATGGATTCATGGGGGATTTTATCTTAAAACCACCATTAAAACAGAAATTCAATCTTAATATATGATAATTAAACCTTTGAAAATGTTTTGAAGAAGAATCCATGACCTAGAATGAAAACCCTTAGTTTTGGAGAAATTCCAACTTGAAATTGAAGATTTGGGGACTTCATGGATGAAAAGTTAACCATGAATCCAAACTACAATACCTTAATTGGAGATTCCTCACAAAATTGAGTGAAAATTTTGAATCCTTGAGCCCTAGACCTTAACCTCTTCTTCTTCTTCAATGGAGTTTTAGAGAGAGAATTATTTGGAGAAGAAAGTTAGTTACTATTTGGGTTTTGGGAACTGTGAGTTGTAAAAGGGTAGTTAATAGTTTAAAAAGCCTTAAATAGCTCTAAATAATCAAAATAAACTAACCCCTAACTAAACTAACCACCCTAGGAATTTACCACCTTGCCCCATAATTGGTCGAGCCTAGGCAGATTCCCAATTGTGATCCACGCCCCTTGACCCACGGACCATGGGTGCACTCACGCCCCATCCTGCATGTCCGTGGGTGGGTGGACTAGAACCTGATTTTGATGGCCTGGCCCACGACCCTCACCTACAGTGCATGGGTCCACCTACTGGTCATAGGTGCCATCCGTAGGTGGCCCTCTTTTTGGGCAGTTTTGGCAAACTTAGAGGTATTGGGGGTTAGGCTTTAGGGTCTCCTCAAGGACCCTTTGTTTGTCCTTGGGGGTTCGTACCTTGACATTTAACCCCTAAACCCATCAACCTAAGCTCGGGAAAATATTTTACAACATAAAACCCCACATAAAACTCAACAACTCACATGTAAGGCTCTAGTTTCACCTACTAGTTTTCCGGGTCATTACATTATCTCTCCCTTGGGAACATTCATCCTCGAATGACACTTTAAACATCTTACAGAATAAGGACTCAAGACTAGCATCTTATCCTTGGGGGTTCGTACCTTGACATTTAACCCCTAAACCCATCAAGCTAAGCTCGGGAAAATATTTTACAACATAAAACCCCACATAAAACTCAACGACTCACATGTAAGGCTCTAGTTTCACCTACTAGTTTTCTGGGTCATTACATTATCTCTCCCTTGGGAACATTCATCCTCGAATGACACTTTAAACATCTTACAGAATAAGGACTCAAGACTAGCATCTTATCATGCATGAAACATCATAACAATGCACAAAAATAGGAAGGAAACATCAACTCAATCTCAATATACTCAATGCAATACAAGGAAGTAGGAACTATATCTACAAACTCATTATGCATGAAAATTTCAACATTTCTCATTTAATTGGAGGAATTAACTTCTCCAACTCAAAGCATGCTCATCATAACATCATTAAGCAAATTATATAATTGATAAGTCCACAAATTAGACTCATTTAGGGCTACATTTTAATAGAAATTGTGTCCTCAAATGCCTATTATATCTCAATATCTGATGAAAACACTTAAGTTTCAGGTATTTGAAGTTTGAAGGAAAGCATGGATACTATGTAGCAAAAGGAACGAAAAGGCTGAAAAGACTGAAGAAATGAAGGCCTGAGGATCGCCGAGTCCACTTGGCATGTTGCCGAAGGGTCATACCACTACTAAAAAACTGCTAAAAATGACAGAAGTAAAAGCGACGGATGGCGTCGCTCCCAAAAGCGATGGACTAAGCGATGCCATCCGTCGCTTTTTAATTAAAATTTCTTTTTTTTTAATTTTTTTAAAAGAAACGAACTGCATCGCAGAGTCTGTCGCTTTTTAATTTTTTTTATTTTTTTTAAAGTGACGGACGGCATCGCAAAGTCCGTCGCTTTTTAATCTTTTTAAAAGCGACGGACTACATCGCCGAGTCCGTCGCTTTTTAATTTTTTTTTTAAAAAGCGACGAATTGCATCACTGAGTCCGTCGCTTTTTTTCTTGGAATTTTGCACCAACAATATATATAATAAATAATTAATTATTTTATATCGATAGAGACGCAGTCCGTCGCTTTTTATTAAAAATAATTATTTATTAATTTAAGAAAAGCCACGCCGTCTGTCGCTTTTTATTAATTTTAATTGTTTAATTATTTTTTAAATTATCGATGGATAGCATCTTTATGTCCGTCGCTTCTTGGTCAAAATATCTGGTCAAATATTTTTAAAAAGCGACGGACAATGTCTCTTTGTCCGTCGCTTTTTGATCAAAAGGTTGGCCAAACTTTTTTCAAAAAAAGTGACGGACATAGAGACTCTGAGGTCCGACCTCATGAGGTCGATATTTTTTATTAAATCTAATTACTTTTAATAAAAGTGACATCCGGAGGTTGATTTGTTTAAAATATTCCTATTAATCATAATTTTTCTATTGTGAATAATACTAAAATTTCATTTACACCTACAATTAATTGTTCAAAAAGTGTAACAATTTTGTATACTTTTATAAATAAAAAGTTAGAATTCATGGAATAAATAAAAAAAATATCTATAATCAATATTTAGAGTATGAAACTACGTTGATATGTATTAGGAGAAAATTATATATACTTATATTTCTAGAGTAATGTACAAATTTTATCAGTCCGTTGTCTAATCATGAATTTAATATCTCATCTCATGATGTAGAGGTGAAGAGCTAACATATAATCCATTGAAGTATGAAATGCGAGATAGTATTATTATATATGTTCGATCTTGAATGGATGTCAAGTGTAGTGATCACTTCCTAATTATGATGACATGTAAAGATACTTCATCGGAGTATGAAATACGTTGACTAATTATATACTCCTCGAATAGTTTAACAAATCAAGTCTTATAAACTAGTGGTTCAGATATGAAATACATTATCAATTAATTAAAGAAATACGTATGATCAATTCAAGGAGATTTATATATTAAATTTGATATTGATAAACTTTTGTTGATCAATAAAATTAAATTTATATAATTAGAAGGTATATAAATTAAATTTATAAAATTAACTTGATCTATAAATTAAATTTATTAAATTAAACTTTTGTTGCTGTGTAGTTAAATTATATATATATGTTATTTTAATTTATAAAATTAACTTGATGGATAAATTAATTAAATTTATTAAATTAAAATTCTGTTGCTGTGTAGTTAAATTATATATATATATATATATATATATATATAACCTTGATAAATTAAATTGATTAAATTAAACTTCTGTTGATGTGTAGTTAAATTACATATATATATATATGTAATTTTAATTAATAAACTCAACCTCGATAAATTAAATTTATTTAATATCTTCATGGTCCTGTACAACCTTCTATGCTAATAACATGCTGAACAGGAAAGAGGTGCACCCATGTTTGTTATTAATTATACACCTCTTAATAAGGCTCTGAGATGGATAAGGTATCCTATCCCTAATAAAAAGGATTTATTAGATAGGGTTTATGATGCGATTATATTTTTTAAATTTGACTTTAAATCAGGTTATTGGCAAATTCAATATATATATATATATGTGTGTGTATATATATATATATATATATATATATATATATATATATGTATGTATGTATGTAATTTTAATTAATAAAATCAACCTCGATAAATTAAATTTATTAAATTTAACTTCTGTTGATGTGTAGTTAAATTATATATATACATTAACTTGATCGATAAATTAAATTTATTAAATTTATATATATATATATAAAATTTTAATTAATAAAATCAATTTCTCTCACTCCTCTCTCACTCTCTCTCATCCGCGACTCACTCCTCTCTCACTGTCTCTCATTGCGATTTCGACCGGCACCACGGCAGCAACCCCGACCAGCGCCACGCCACCATCGCAGCAGCGGCAGTTCACGGGCAGCAATAGATTGAGGTCATGCCGCGGCAGCTCACACCAGCAGTAGATCGAGGTCAAGCTCGGCGCCGCCTCCATCCCGACCAGCGCCACCTCCATCCCGACCCATTACCCTTCTCTTTTAATTCAAGGTTAGGGTTTCATAATATTATTTTTAATTTCTTTCAATTTGAGTATTGAATTAGTTTTTAATTGATTGATTGTTAGTTAGTAAGGGAATGATTTAGGGTTTTTGATTGTTAGTTTGAATTAGGGATTATTTGATTGTTAGTTTGTGTTTGTTGATTGTGAATTGAAAATTTTAATGTTAGGGTTATTTTAAATTAGGGTATCTTAGGATTTGTTTGAAATTTGGTATTTCTTGAGTTAATTAGTTTGATTTGGAATTGCATATAAGATTAGATTGAATTAGGGTATTTAAGGAGTTGTTTGAATTTGGGTATTATTTGAGTTAGTTTGAATTATTATTGAGATTTTAGGACTAATAGTTTGAATTTGGGATTAGGAATAGCTAGCTAGTTGAATTTAGGATTTTAACACTAGTTAGATTTTGGGATTTTAGGACTAGTTTGAATTTATGATTTTAAGACTAGTTTGAATTTTGAATTTAGGACTAGTTTGAATTTATTATTGAGATTTTAGGACTACTAATAGTTTGAATTTGGGATTTTAGCACTATAGTTTGAATTTGGAATTTTAGGGATTTGAATTACAACTTAATTAAAACATATAATTAATTAGCACTTGAATTTACTATAAATTGAACTTAATTAGGAATATGAACTTGAAATTAGATTGGGGTAGTTGGAACTAATTAGCTTGAATATATAACTAATTAAGTTTAATTAGAAATTAGATGTGAACTTGAATTGAAACTTCAACTTATTAAAACTTCAATATATATTTGTAACTAATATTCTTGGATTTGAAGTTTATATTTAACTAATTTAAGAACTTTTCGTGCTAGGCAACTGAGGAAGCTCAACATCAAAAAAAGTTGATACAAGACTATATTGCTTCTTTCACAAAGTTGGAGATAAGGTTGGTGCTTCTAAGTTTCTTAAGTTCAAGTACAATTGCATGTTTTCAATAATGTGTTTGTGTCCCTCTAGTATTAATACTTAGCTTTAATTTTGTGATAATGTGTTTGTTAAGCGTAAGTATCAACACTAGTTGATCCTATTGATGACAAAATTGATTTTCTTGCAAGATCGATTTGTGTCCATCTAGTGTTGACACTTAGCTTTAATTTAGGAATAATGTGTTTGTTAAGCATAAGTACCAACACTAGTTGATCCTATTGATGACAAAATTGATTTTCTTGCAAGATCGATTTGTGTCCATCTAGTGTTAACACTTAGCTTTAATTTAGGAATAATGTGTTTGTTAAGCATAAGTACCAACACTAGTTGATCCTATTGATGACAAAATTGATTTTCTTGCAAGATCGATTTGTGTCCATCTAGTGTTGACACTTAGCTTTAATTTAGGAATAATGTGTTTGTTAAGCATAAGTACCAACACTAGTTGATCATATTGATGACAAAATTGATTTTCTTGCAAGATCAATTTGTGTCCATCTAGTGTTGACACTTTCTTTAATTTAGAAATAATGTGTTTGTTAAGCATAAGTACCAACACTAAACTAGTTCAACTTAAAGTTGTTAAGTTGTGTAAATATGTTAAGATAAATAATGTGGTTTAGTTGGTGGATTTGGTTGTTGTATTAAGTCAAAAGTAAACTGGTTAAAGTTGTTATGTTGTTTAAATAAGTTAAGATAAATAATGTGGTTTAGTTGGTGGATTTGGTTGTTGTATTAAGTCAAAAGTAAAGTAGTTAAAGTTGTTATGTTGTGTAAATATGTTAAGATAAATAATGTGGTTTGGTTGGTGGATTTGGTTGTTGTATTAAGTCAAAAGTAAAGTAGTTAAAGTTGTTATGTTGTTTAAATAAGTTAAGATAAATAATGTGGTTTAGTTGGTGGATTTGGTTGTTGTATTAAGTCAAAACTAAACTAGTTTAAATTGTTATGTTGTTTAAATAAGTTAAACTAAATAATTATTTATAATATAATTGAATATCTATATTTTTGTAGATGGATCATCGTTTGTGGATGTATAATATGCATTATGAAAGTTGGAGATAAGGTTGGTGCTTCTAAATTTCTTAAGTTCAAGTACAATTGTTTTCAATAATGTGTTTGCATCCATCTAGTATTAATTCTTAGCTTTAATTTTATGAATAATATATCTGTTAAGTATAAGTACCAACACTAGTTGATCCTATTGATGACAAAATTGATTTTCTTGCAAGATCAATTTGTGTCCATCTAGTGTTGATATTAAGCTTTAATTTAGGAATAATGTGTTTGTTAAGCATAAGTACCAACACTATTTGATTCTATTGATGACAAAATTGATTTTTTCTTGCAAGATCGATTTGTGTCAATCTAGTGTTGACACTTACCTTTAAATTTAGGAATAATATATTTGTTAAGCAAAAGTAACAACACTAAACTAGTTCAAGTTAAAAAGTTTTTAAGTTATTTAAATAAGTTAAAATAAATAATGTGGTTTTGTTGATGAATTTAGTTATTGGAATTAAGTCAAAACTAAACTAGTTCAAGTTAAAAAGTTATTAAGTTGTTTAAATAAGTTAAAATAAATAATGTGATTTAGTTGGTGGATTTAGTTGTTGTATTAAGTCAAAACTAAACTAGTTAAAGTTGTTAAGTTGTTTAAATAAGTTAAAATAAATAATGTGGTTTTGTTGATGGATTTAGTCGTTGGAATTAAGTCAAAACTAAACTAGTTCAAGTTAAAAAGTTGTTAAGTTCTTTAAATAAGTTAAAGTAAATAATGTGGTTTAGTTGGTGGATTTAGTTATTGTATTAAGTCAAAACTAAACTAGTTAAAGTTGTTATATTGTTTAAATAAGTTAAAATAAATAATTATTTATAATATAATTGAATATCTATATTTTTGTTGATGGATCATCGTTTGTGGATGTATAATATGCATTATGAAACTGGTGTTGGTTTGAAACCTGAGTTTATTGACGGTGTTAGAAATTTTATTGAAATGATGTTAGACGACTCCAGTTAGGCTTAGAAGGTGTTGGATCGTCACGTCAAGCCGAGGCACTTGACGGTGTTCAAATTGCTGCTATGCCAGATCAAATAGCTAAACTTACAGCTGCACTTGCAGAGTCGGAGCGGAGAAGAGTAGCTGAACAAGAAAGAATGAATGAGACCGTTCAGCAAATCAAAGAACAAGTGATGAACCTCGTTCGTCGACCTACTACTTCGGCTCCCGATGACACCAACGACGAGAGTGATGAGGATGATTTTGTAGATCTCACTCCCTAGTTTAGATCTCTGGACATTTATGAACTTTTTGAAATGAATTTTGAAAGACTTTATAATTCTTTAATTTATGATTTAGATACTTTTGAATATTATTTTATGTTTTGTTTAGATTGTTTATAATTGTGTGTTTGATTGGACTGAATAGTGTAGAATTGAATTGAATTGTATTTGCAGGTGTGCAGAATCGCCGCTTAATGGCAAAGATATTGCAGAAAAAGCGACAGATAGCGTGGTTTTTTCCGTCGCTTTTCTGGATTTTATTTTTTTTAAAAGTCCCAGAAAAGCGACGGACAGCGTCCCATTTTAGAAATAAAAAAAATGAAAATTAAAATAAAGAGATGGAGTCCGTCGCTTTTATGAAAAAAATTCAAAAAAAAGATAAAAAGAGACGCAGTCCGTCGCTTTTTACGACGCTGTCTATCGCTTTTGAAAAGCGATGCTGTCCGTCGCTTTTGAAAAGCGACGCAGTCCGTCGCTTTTGAAAAGCGACGCAGTTCGTCGCTTTTCGAAAAGCGTCAAGCTAATAAGCGACGGAAGTGACTGTGTCACTTTTCTGTCGATTTTGACCCAAAAAGCGACGCAGTCCGTCACTTTTTGCCATCCTTTTTTGAAAATTTTTTAGTAGTTTACTTCGCCTTTTGTTCCAATGTGTTGAGCCCTGAAGGAAAGGATCAAGTCGGAAGAAAAAAGGAGCAGTCGGCATATCACCGAGAAGTTCCGCGAAGCAATACCATGTCGCCCAATGACCCAGAGCACAATGATGTTGAAGGATGGTGCAAGACGGCGATGAACTAAACCAAAGGGTAAATCACCGAGTTGATCGTCGATTCCGACTAATGCCGCCGAATGATCCGCTACAGCACAGATATTTGAAAACTGTAAATACTTGTTGAGAGTTGTAGCTTAGTATTAGATTTTTAGTGTGGAACAATTAGTATAATTTTTTGTACTTTTTAGTTTTGCTTTGAGTTTGAGAGGGTTTTGAAACTTGAAGAAGAAGAGGGTTTCATCTCCAAGGATTTAGACTTAGGTCTCTTGGATTCTTCATTCTTGGCCTGTAACAAGACTTAAATCTTCATACCCGTCTGAATGCAAGCTCATTTAGGTATAAATTTCTATCTCTTGATATGTGGCTTAAAACCCCAATTCTTGGGGTGTGATTTAGCGAATATGGGTTAAGATTGTTATTGGGTCTTGCTTGCCGATTGATTAGATATAGTTTTAATGGTGATTTCATCTAGTTGTTATGGATGAATCTAACAAATTTGTAGTTACAAATACAAGTTTATTTATGTGTTTTCAGCTTGCTTGAGAGAGAAGTCGCAAAACCAAGACTACTAGATTGATGTCCTAGGAATGGGTTGACATGAGGTTCAGCTCGAGAGAGTGAACCCTAGTCCCATATCCTACCACTCAGCTCGAGAGAGTGAGTGGGGTAAGGCATAGCATGGTCTTTATACAGCAAGTGGGTGTCCGAGAGGAACCCATTTGAAACGGAGTAAGTTGCTCGAGAGTGAATTTATTCCCACGTATAGCTTAGCCTAGTCACTATTACTCTATAAATTTTCTATTCAAAGTTGTACCCAATAATTTAGATTAACCTGTATCCCGGTCACATCCCAAGAATCCCTTCTCATTACTTAAAAATTTTTGTTAATTTTGTTGTTTTTACTTACTAGTGACAAAACCCCCCATTGTTAATTGACACTCTTGTGTCCCCCTTTAATTTACAATATTTTTAATCGTTAATGTCTTTAGCTACGACTATTTAGAACTAATTTTCTTTTTCTATTAATTCTCAAAACCACTCCCTTGGGACTCGACTCCAACCCTTTGTTGGGTTATTATAATAATGCACGATCGTAGACACTTGCATCGGAAGTTGTGTCGTTTATTACGCAAACATTAAAATGGCGTCGCTGCCGGGGAATGGTGTTATTTGAGAATTCTTAGATTAGTAGAATTTTTGTTCTTCTTAATTGTAGTTTACTTACTCAATCTTTAGTTTTATTTTGCTAGCTTGATTATATCCAAACAGGGGAAGCAAGCATGGCGAGCTATACTTGGAAGCCAATGGAGTTTCCTCCATTAGAGGTAATGATGTTCCGGGATCGTATCCTCACCTTCAAGCAATTGGATGGTGCACGGATCAATAATTCATGGGCAAAGTTTAATGAACTAATCAATCAATGTCCAAATCATGACATTACCAGCATAGCTCTCCTTGACTGTTTCTAAAGAAGTCTTGGTCCTGGTAACAAAAGGTTGGTCGACCAACTCATTCTAGGAGGCATTGCGAAATAGCCATATGTGATAGCAGCTCAACTGCTTAATCTAATGGCTGAAATGAACCAAGAAGTAGAAAAAAACTTCATGTTGGCCAACCTAATGACTCAGATGGATGAGTTGGCCAAAATGATGGTGAAGATCGAAGTCCAGTGTAAGAGGAAGGATATATACATCCCCCCTCATGAGCGAAGAAGTCTCAAGGACAATGAGGTGAAAAGCCTTGAGGGAATGCTCTCAAATATTCTCCACAAGGTGACTGAGCAAGATAGAAAGCTGAAAGGAATGAAGGAAAACATTGAAGGAATGAAGCGGATGATTTGGTCTCATTCCAGAGCTATCCAGCTGCTCGAAAATCTGATGGGTTGTGCGTCGCCTGATCTTCACCCACAACAAAACATGGGGTTGCCAGGTGATACCAAGGCTAACCCCAAAAATGAAGTTTGAGTGGTGAATTATGTCATGCCATAACGTTAACTAAGGCGTTGTTTGGGATGCAACCCAAAACCCTTAAATGCTTGTAATTTATTATTTTTGAAATAAAGGTGTCTTGATTTAGTAGGATTGGACTTGAAAAGTTTGTGAAAAGTACAGGATGAATTACACAAGTCTAGTTGGCAAATCGCTGACTAGATCGGCTACCCCGAGAAAGACCATCGTTTGGATCCTCACCTTGACTGAAGGTCCTGTAAAACTCGGTGAGTTAGATAGACAATCATTGATTCGCCGAGTCGTAGATCGAAAGCAACTAATATCGTCGAATGGGTGAGATCTGAACGGTTTTTATAAAGCCACGGGTTTTGGCTTTCAACCTTTTTTCATATTCTCTCACTCTTGATTTTCGCAAAATCGTACCTACTTAGTATTTTCAAAATTTTCGTATCTCATGAGTATTTTAGCTGATTTAGTAGTGCTTGGATTTGTACTAATCTGCTGCCCAGTATCACAGTCTTGACTTGATCTGCCTAAAAGGTTAGTCCTCAAAACCTAGCATTTAATTGTGATAATTATACTCTCATTGCAAGTAATTTTATCCCAAGTTGTGTACTGTGCCTTTATGACAAATTTAGCATATTCAAGTGCCTCTTTAGATTTGCTAATCCAACCCATCTGCTTTGAATTTTGGAATCTCGTTTTGATGATTTAGCATGAATGAAATTTTATGAGGTGCTCTTGCATATTGTTTAAGTTGAGAAAAGGGAAAAACTGTAAGCTTAATTGATCTACTACATGTTTTGATTTTGTTTTCGGGGTTTGCGGGTTGAAATTGAGAAGATTGATGGGAAATAGGCACAATAGGACGATTGGCGAGCTAGGTTGAGCTCGCCAAACCATTCAGCGGTTTGCATATTGACCCTATTTCACCTTTAATTTCATGCTACTTAAGACATGGATTCAGTAACTTTCGGCGAGAAGTCTCAGATCGCCAAAAGCATTCGGTGAATGGCCGAAAGTATCCTCAATCACCCCTTGTCTACACCCCCTTTCCTATATTGCAATGTAACTTTCGGCTGCTAAAGCACTGCTCGCCAAAAAAGCTGAGTGAATCGTCGATCTATTTGGCAAGATAATCTGCACTTGTGTCCCTCTGAATTTTATTTAGTTGTTTTAACTTCTTCCCAAATTCTTTGCAGAAATGGCTAGAACTAAAGTTGCAAGAGAAAGCAAGTCACCCCAAGGTAAAGCAAAAGGGATTAAAATCAATGAGGATGCAGCTGCATCCAGAATAAAGGTTGCTAAACTTTCCACAGCTGGTGGGAAAGGCAAAGGCAAGGATAAGACCCTTGAACTATCAGATGCAAGCACTGACAGTGATAGCTTTTATAAAAATGACCCTAACCAATCTGAAAGCGAAGATGTGGGTTCTGATGAGGATGATTATTAATAGCACAGAGGGATGAGTGGCGAACTAAGAAGCTGAATGATCCATCTAGGATCAAGAATACCTAGCCTACCACTCCTACATCTCCAGTTCCAGACCAGGGAATGGTGTTAGCGCCTCCAGTACATGGTCCTCCACCTAAGTCAACGAATCGAATAAAAGTTGAGGGACCGAGAACTATTCTGGAGGAAAAGCGGCTGTCCATAGATAGGGTTATAAACAGACACCCAGAGATAATGGAACGCCTAAGATACCATAAGTTCCAAACTTTCACTAAGCCCCGTGGCCCTTATATTCCAAAATGGGTAAGAGAGTTCTACAGTGCATACAGTGCATTAATACCCCAGAAAAAGCAGCTAGCAGCAACCTTCAAAGAAGTAGACTATGTGGTTGTTAGAGGCCAGAGGGTGAAGTGTGATAGTGAAGCGATTAACATGGTCTTGGGCATGTCCACGAATATTGGTGATCACTGCCAGCTCTTGATCAGAACAAAGAAAATGGATGAGATGAAAAAGTAGTTAGCCCCACTAATTTCATATGAGAATCTGAAATGGTTGACAAAAGGAGTTCTGATTGAAAAGAAAGAACTAAACATAGCAACAAGGTTCTGGTTCGGTTTTATCAGCAACACAATCATGCTATCCCAAAATGAGTCAATTTTTCACCTTGCCAAGGGAGCTTGCCTGGGTTGCATCATAGAGGAAACTCGGATAAACTTGGGAAAAATACCGCTTTAGAGATACTCATGCGTGCAAGGCAGAGCCAGACCTCACTTTCATTCCCAGTATTGATCACAACATTGCGCAAACAAGCTCGGGTACCTCGGGATGCCAAGAAGGATGTGGAATTGATACCCACGGCCTCTAATGATATCCGAGAGATCGAAGATGAGTACCTTAAGGATCTAGCAGAAAGGAAGAAGGCAGCATTAGTGGACTTAGTAAACACAAAATTATCACTTGTAGAGGCACCTCCACATTCTTCCGCTGCTACAAGGTCTCCCAGACCAACTATTGTTGCTGCTATTTCCCGGCCTCCACTCACCCAAGCTTCCCTACTACGGATGGGACAGCTTGCCCTTTCTACTAATCGTCAGGCTGCTAGTCTAGAGGCCTCTATTCCAAGCATGATCCAGACTACCCTAGCTGATATTGTGACACCTCTGAGCACTATCATTAATGCCCTAGTGGCCAGGAAAGTAATGTGTGAGCATAACCAAGGGGCCACAACTGAGGTGACAGCTTTAAAAGCCGCCATTGCTGAGCTACAAATAGATGTAAACCACCTGAAGTCCACCGATGTATCCATGGTCTTGGGAACAGTGGAAATTCAGACATGCCTGAGATGCCTCAAACCACCACTGGACACAAAATAGAGTAGAGCAGTCAGCCGATTCTGAGTCAGAAGCAGAAACTGAAGAAGAGATGTATGAGGAGACTGAGAGAGCTACAGATGAAGACATAGACGAGGCAGAAGAAATCATGATAGATGATGTTGTGCAGGCTTCCTTAGCAAAGGCACCTATTGTTGGATCTAATGAAGCTGGTCCTTCTAGAGATCACTCCAGGCACTGAAGCGGACAGATGGAGTGACCGATTAGCTAGGATCACCTCTTTACCTCCCTCTCTGTCTTTCTTTAATTGTCATTTTGAATATTCTGTGTCATTTGCATTTGAGGACAAATTGCTTTTATTTGTGGTGGAGTGAGGCCCATACCTTTTGTGTGAATATTGATGCTTGTGTTTTGTGCTTATATTTGGGTTGTTCTGTTTTAACTAATAGTATCACTGCCTTCATATGGATGTTTGAGCTTACGACTCCTTTTGTTTTAAATTGCAAAATGATTTTGACCCTTCCGAAAAATTTTGCACTAATTTTTTGCACTTTTTTTCCACCTCTCATGTGTTGAACGTGTCTATTCATTTTGCAAAATTTAAGTCTCATTTTCGATCAATACCAATTACTTGAATAGTGCTCTCAATCGAATGAATATGAATGCGCATTACGACGAGGCCAAACGAAGTTGCATAGACAATATGTGAACTCTTTGCATCTCATTATGATTAGCCATTTATTAAATCGAGTCTCTTGTAATGACCATTGCACACTAGCGAAATTATGGAGTCTTGTTTGACTTTAGTGTCGATGCCTTGTGTGATGAGCTTACTTTGAACCATGCATGATAGATCCTAGAATTTGCCCTATTGGTCCGGCCAACTAAGTGATGCTATCTCTTGATATGATCTTAGGCAACTTCTCAGAGTGTGAACCAATTTGACGTATACCTCTTTTGTAACCTACCCTGTGAGTGTGTCATCCTCTTGTGAACACCCCTTGAGCCTTACCTTTCTTTGGAAGAAAATTGATGAAAAACTAGACCTTTCTTTACCCACTACCAATAATCCTCTTGAATTGTGGTTATTTGAATAGCCAACTTAGGCCAAAAGCCTAAGTTGGGGGTGTAGTGAAAAGAAAAAGGGAAGTCAAGAATTGCAAGGAAAGTCTCCTCTTACCCATGGTTTTAAGTAAAATGGAACCCCTCCATATATATAAAAAAAAAAAGAGAAAGATAAAGAAAAAGAATGAAAAAGTAAGTTGTGGAATAAAAGTACAAAAGAAATAGGGTTCCCAAACAATCCATGAAAAGTGAATAATAGGATGACTTATAAGCACTAAACAAAATGATGAAGGAAAAGGGAAGGAAGTGTTATGAGCACCACATCTCATGAGGATGAAAGTCACGGAGCTTAAATGGACATACCTTTGCACTCTGCCCCATTACAGGCCTTGGAAAGACCTTTTTGATCTTGAGTGAGCTGAAACAAATGTTATTGGAAAATACGGGCAAACATATGGGTGAAATCGTGCATTGTGTTCATCTTTGTGAGTGTGAGTGTTTCATCTGATTCTAAAGCTTTAAACTATGAACCATTGTGTGATTATGGAATCATTCTTTGTGTGGGGGCATTTGAACACTTTGGTTGAGCTCAAACTTGCATTTGAAGCAAGTATTGTGAGCATGAGGTTCTTTGATATTGGTGAGTCACAACTTGAATCTTTGAGTGCACATTTGATCTTTGCATAAGTAAATTGAGTCTTATTGTGTACATTCATGATTAAGTCTTGTGTAGCACTATTCGAGACACCCTTTTTGAATGACTGAACTTGAATTTGCTTGAGGACAAGCAAAACTTTAAGTTGAGGGTATTGATGAGTCCACAAATTGGACTCATTTAGGGATATATTATAATAGAAATTATTTCCTCAAATTCCTATGCAATCTCAATATCTGATGAAAAACCTTACGTTTCAAGTATTTGAAGTTTGAAGGAAAGCATGGATACTACATCGCAAAAGGAATGAAAAGGCTAAAAAGAACGAAGAAATGAAGGCCTGAGGATCACCGAGTCCACTTGGCGTGTCATCGAACAATTAATATAATTTTTTGTACTTTTCATTTTTGCTCTGAGTTTGAGAAGGTTTTGAAACTTGAAGAAGAAGAGGGTTTCATCTCCAAGGATTTGGACTTAGTCTCTTGGATTCTTCATTATGGTTTCATATCCAAGGATTTGGACTTAGTCTCTTGGATTCTTCATTATGGACCTGTAACAAGAATTAAATCTTCATACTCATTTGAATGCAAGCTCATTTAGGTATAAATTTCTATCTCTTGATGTGTGGCTAAAAATCCCAATTCTTGGGGTGTGATTTAGCGAATATGGATTAAGATTGTTGTTGGGTCTTGCTTGCTGATAGATTAGATGTAGTTTAATGGTAATTTCATTTAGCAGTTGTGGATGAATCTAACAAATTTGTAGTTGCAAATACAAGTTTATTAATGTGTTTTCGGCTTGCTCGAGAGAGAAGTCGCGAAACCAAGACTACTAGATTGATGGCCTAGGAATGGGTCGACATAAGGTTCAACTCTCGAGAGTGAACCCTAGTCCTATATCCTAGCACTCAGCTCGAGAGAGTGAGTGGGGTAAGGTGTAGGCTGGTCTTCATGCGGCAAGTGGGTGTTCGAGAGGAACCTATTTGAAATGGGGTAAGTTGCTCGAAAGAAAATTTATTCCCACGTATAGCTTAGCCTAGTCACTAATACTCTATAAATTTTCTATCGAAAGCATGTACCCAATAATTTAGATTAAACCCGTATTCCGGTCACATCCCAAGAATCCTTTCTCATTACTTAGAAATCTTTGTTAATTTTGTTGTTTTTACTTACTAGTGACAAAAACCCCTCCCCCCCCCCCTGTTAATTGACACTCTTATTCCCCCTTTAGTTTACAATATTTTTAATCGTTAATGTCTTTAGCTACGACTAGTTAGAACTAATTTTATTTTTCTATTAATTCTCAAAACCACTCCCTTGGGACTCGACCCCAACCCTTGGTTGGGTTATTATACTATTGCACGATCGTAGACACTTGCATCGGAAGTTGTGTCGTTGATTATGCAAACATCAGCAATCACTCTCAAAAGCACATTTCAGCATGTTCAAAATTTCATCTCATAAAGCATATAGACAACTCATACTAAATGCACATCAACATGAGGAACACATTAATCATAAAAACTCATTTTCTCATTAAACATGAATTCATCAAAAACATGCATATCATAAGGAGACCATGGAGACACATAATCACACTTGACTCCAAAACATGAAACAAGCTATAAGGAACTCTTCGTCTTAAGCTTGAATAGGATTAGAAGAAAGAGATAAGGATATTGGAACTCTCAACAACCTTGCCTTCTAAACATACCATCTCCCCCTTGGGAGTAAACCCATACTAAGGCTAACATGAAAATAACACAAATAGCACAGAGACCTTAATAAAACATTTTCAACTATAAGAAACTATCAACATACTGGTGCCTTCATCCAGAAGGGCTCCTTTGTCCTCTCTAGACCAGAGGCACCCTACCGATCCCAAGGTTTATTATAAGAATGCGTGGAAGGGTGCCACTAGCCTACCGATCCAAGGATTCAACAATCAACAATATAATCATTTATACAAGAAAAGGATGCATAAGACCTACCAATTCAAGGTATACTTTATATTGAAAAATCCTTCATATTCTATCATCAACATTCATAAGTGTCAAATTGAGAAATGACCTTTAAATAATAACACATTCACATTCAAGACATGATCACCTTAGCTTCATTGAATTATCATTCATACAATGTTATGATAACAATTCAATTTCTCATACTATGCCTTCAAGGCCATGGTCACAATGTACATAATAAGTAAACACCTCCACCTTTCAAGTGGATCAACATTAAGTTAACAATTCTAAATCAACAAGTAGTTTCTCATATCTTGCCTTTAAGGCCATAAATCTCACATACCAATACACCAACAATACACCATAAAATAAGCATGGGTAATGGCATACTTCAACAATCTAAAGCCATTTAAACAAGTTCTATTCATATACATTCATTATCTAGCAACCCACTTCATAGAGGCATAAACTAGGAATAGAGAGAAATCATGGGTTCATGGAGTATTTTCATCTTAAATCATCAATATAACCATAATATGACATTGGAAACCTTTTAAAACCATTTGGTGAAAGAACCCATGAGATTGAGTAAAACCCTAGGTTTTCATTAACTTGTAATCATTAAAAGTTTACTTTGAAATTGACTCTAGGGTGAAAGCTAACCCTAGATGGAGGATCACCATACCTTTGCTAAGATTTCCCAAGAAATTTGATGAAGAAAGCCTTGAATCCAAAACCCTAGCTCCCACATCTTCTTCCTTGAGTTAGAGAGAAATATAGAGAGAGAGAACTTTGAGATTTGATTTGGGGAAATAATGAGTGAAAGACTTGTTAAAAGACTTAAAACTTTATATATTTATCAAATAAGTCATTTAAAATCGACCCAACACTTAAATTAATTAAAACAAAATTACCAAAAACCCCCAACTTGAGGCAGCTCATCAGGGACCACACCCAACTAGACGGGTTGTGAGGGGCACCACGGCTCGTGGTGGTGCCGTGGTCCTGTAGCCTCCTCAACTTGGCAAAGCTCCACCAGGACAAGTAATCTACAAGGCCACTTCTACAGGCCATAGTCAAACCACTGGCTGTGAAGTGGTCCGTGGAACTCTGGGCAGCAGCTTGGCCAAGTTGCCTTGCATGACATGCCAACAAGTGACATTCACGTCCACTTCTATGGACCGTG
The DNA here is from genome assembly GCA_035578085.1 of Solanum pinnatisectum. Classification (NCBI taxonomy): domain Eukaryota; kingdom Viridiplantae; phylum Streptophyta; class Magnoliopsida; order Solanales; family Solanaceae; genus Solanum; species Solanum pinnatisectum. Next base: position 25,216,439 of record CM069087.1, read on the forward strand.
GTCATGACCACTGGCCGTGAAGTGGTCTGTGGTATGGGGCAGTGCTTGGCCAAGGTTGGGCAGCCTTTGCCTTTGGCTTAGGCCATGCCCTCCTTGGCTTGGCATGTGCCTTTACACCCTTAACCAACATAAAAAAGGGTCTTTTTAACATGGAGTCTAACACGTGCCTTGGCGTTCACTCACTAAACTCCTTAGCTCGGGAAAACATTATACCATAATAAACCTCATTACGAACTCAACACCAAGTCATTAGGCTCTAGTTTAACCTATCATTTTTCAGAGTCGTTACACGACTGGACTTATGCCATCCAACTTACAATTTTCACACACTTTTTACACTCGAACCTACAAAATCAGAACACCATTATTTCTAAGACAAACATAAAGCATTTAAGTCCTTGGGTTGCCTCCTAAGAAGTGCCTTAGTTAATGTTGTGGCCCGACGAAAGTCCTTACTCATTCTCCATCATTGGGGTTGGCCCTAGTGTTACTAGGTAACCCTAATAGTTCATTTGAGTGGAGAGGAGGCACTGCATAACTCATGAGTGTCCTGATCAGCTGGATTGATCTATAGTGAGAGCCAATCATCTGATTCAACACTTCAATATTCTCCTTTATCTCTTCTAACATTCGATCTTATTCGGTGATCTTTTGGAGAATGATTTGTAGTGTGTCCTCGACACAATTGTTCTCCCTATCTCTAGACTTTTTTTTCTCATGAAGGGGTATGTACCTCCCTTGACTTTTGCACTGGTCTTCCACCTCTAATATTTTGGTGGCCAAATCGTTCAACTAAGTTACAAGTGTGGTTAACTTGAAGTCCCTCTAGACTTCTTGATTTGTCTCAACCAATTTGCTACCATTTCCCTCACCCATGCTCAGGGTATCTACCTACAACAACAACGCAAAGAAAAACAAAACTAAAAATAAAGTTAGTAAAATACAACTAAGAAGAACAAAAAATTTACTAAACTAAAAATTCTCAAATAACACCACTCCCTTGTAGCGGCGCCATTTTGATGTTTGTGTAATCAAGACACAACTTCCAATTCGAGTGTCTACGATCGTACAATAGTAAAGTAACCCAACCAAGAGTTGGGGTCGAGTCCAGAGGAGTGGTTTTGAGAATTAATAGAAAAATAAAATTTAGTTCTAATTAGTCATAGCTATAGACATTATCGAATATAAACATACTAAATCTAAAGGGGTTGACGCAAGCGTCAATTATCAATTAGGGGATTTTATATTAATTAACAACTACAAACAGCGAAAATATACGAAAACTAGATAGAGAGATGGGATTCTTGGAATGTGATAGGAATACGGGATAAACTAAATTGTCGGGTACATGCTTTTGATAGTAAATTGTTGAGTACTTGTGACTAGGCTAGACTATAGTGGGGGTAAATTCTCTCTCGAGCAACTTACCTTGAATCGACTCAATTTCTCTCGAACACCAAGTTGTTGCTTTAAGCACAGCCTCCACCTTAGCCCATTCACTCTCTCGAGCTGAATGTGTGGGAGAAGGACTAGGATTCACTCTCTCGATCTGAACCCATGTCGACCCAATACCACCGGCTATCAATTTAGTAGTCTTAGTTTTACGACCTCTCTCTCGAGCAAGCCGAAAACACTAAGATGAAATCTCATTTGCAAGTACAACTCCATTAAGTTCATACACAACTACTAAATGAAATCACATTTAAACAACAAATAAACCATCAACAAGCAAGACCCAATAGATAATCTAACCCATATTCATAAAATCACACCCCAAGAATTGGGGTTTTAGCTAGACATGTAAAAGAGATAAAAATTTATACCAATATTAGTTTCCATCAACTGGGCATGAAGATTTAAGTCTTAAAACACGTCAAGAGTGAAGAATCTTCAAGACCCAAGTCCAATTTCTTGGAGTTGAAACCCTTTTCATCTTCAAGGTCTTAGAACAAAGTCTCCAAAACCCTCTAAAACTTAGACTCTCTAAAAAACTGTAAAAGAGTTCTAAGAATAATAGTGATATGATATTAAGCTAGAAATTTAAACAAGTATTTATAATGTTTAAAAATTTGCTACGAAGGACCCTTCAGCGAAGTTAGTCGGGATCGCCGATACATGCGGCGATCCGCCGTTTGGTCGATTTCATCGCCTTTCTGCTTTAGCCTTTAGCCTCTTCACATTTTGAGTCATTGGGCGTTATAGTACTGCTTCGCGGAACTGTTTGGCGACACGCCGACTGCTCTGTTTCATCGCCAACTTGACCTTTTCCTTTAGGGCTCAGTGCACTAGAACAAAAGGCGATCTCCAGACCAAAAGGCAACTCACCAACTGGGCTCGGCAATCTTCAGGCCTTCATTTCTTCGTTCTTTTCAGCCACCTTGTTCCTTCTTGCCAAGTAGTGTCCATGCTTTGCGTCAAACTCTAAATACCTGAAACTTAAAGATTTTCATCAGATATTGAGACAAAATATGCATTTGAGGATACTAATTCTATCAAAATATAGCCCTAAATAAGTCCAAATTGTGGACTCATCAACCCACCCATAGTGGTGTATCTCAAAAAGGTCTGGAGCACAGTATCAAACATAGCATCCTCCAGGTTAGCTAGATCATCATAAACCTTAGAACCACGCACATTTATCTGATCCTTATCGGTCTCCGCCTCTAACTCATCAGCTGCCATATCATCCCGATATGCATCGCTGGTGGTGGCCGGAGGAATCTAGAAGTCATCGGGGCATCAACATCATCAACTGCCTCCAATAGGGAAGTGAAGTCAGTGGACTTCGAGTAGTGCACGTCCTTCCTCATATTCGCAACATCGACTTTCAAAGCCGTAACCTCAGAAGTCTCCCCCTGTTTGCTCTCACAAGCCTCAACTATCGTAGTGAGAGTATCAATGGAAGTCCCAAGGGGGGTCACTGTAGCAAGGATGACACTCTCAATCATCCATATGACTACAACCTCTAATCGGGTCGCCCTCACATCAGCTGAATGGGCTAAGTGCCCCATCTTCAGGATCATCGTCTGAGTAATATTGGTGGGCTAGGATGAGGTGGAAGTACCAGGACCCTAGGAGGAAGACCTACCCAAACACCTGGAGGATGGAGTAGGCAAAGATGCCTCTACGGGTATAGAGGTAATGTCCACCTCAAGAGATGTATCTGCTGAAGTTGATCTCCTCCTATCGGCCTCCTCTCGAGTGTATTTGACCTCTATATGCCTGATATCTATGGACGAGGAGGGAGTGACCTCTATATCTCTCGTCTCATCTCAGGGCACTCTAGCACGTCGACACAACTCTGTGATAGTGGAAGGGAGGTCTGCCTTTGTTTGGCCCTCATGGCCATCTCCTGCTCAATAATAAGCCCTATGTAAATGCTCTTCTTGGACATAATCGACCCGAGGCATGCCGCCTTAGGATTGCAGAGAATGGACTCACTATGGGATGGCATGATGGTGCTATTGATGAAGCCAAACCAGAAACGAACAGCAATACTCATGTCCCTCTTCTCAATGGGGACTCCTACCTCAATCCACCTCGGGGTGGTGTCTGAGATAAGGGGAGCCAGCCTTTGAGCTCATCTAATGAAGTTGTAGTGGTAGCCAGATTTGGGTAGTCAAAGTCTAACCCATGTCAAGTACCGCGTTGATGTGATCATGGTTGCAGTGCACTATTGTCCCCCATACCATAATGGACCCCACTAGTTTGAACTCACTATCCTTCTTCTTGCTTTTAAGAACCAGATCACCATACACTTAGTGAAACTCCCGAATCCATGTAGGGATGTATGGACCCCGGGGGCCTGGTAAACTGCCCAAAATAATGTTATTGGAGTGTCTCCCTCACCCCTAAGTATCTGCCCTCAAGGCCCTCTGTAGATAGCAGCTTCTCCTTAATAATCATGCACAACCCATCGACTTTCAACTTGTTAAGTAGTCGTGGAAGAGGAACTAATGGTCGTGCTGGAGCCACATGAGGTGCTGGAGCTGGTACAATATTTGCTGGAGTGGAGGCTGTTGGGGCACTAACTGGGTCAGGAAGAGACCTAGCACGAATCTCAGCCTGTTGGGATTGTAATCACTGGTTGTCATCCAGCTCTGAGAATGCTGGGAGCCCTCACTGTCGGAGTTATGATCCGGAGTCTCAGATACGAGCCTCTTGCCCTTGCCTTTTCCTCCCTTTGGAGCCTCTTGCCTTCCCTTTTTAGGAGGTTGGCTCCTCTTTCATTTATAGTTATACCCCGTGCTCTTTTACGCGGTGGCATATCACTGTTGGTTCTCACCATATCTGTAAAAACATCAGAAAAAGTTAGAAGTAATTCAAGCTAAGTTGCAGAAAAATAAGTGCAGATAGACTCGTCGATCCATTCAGCGAGTCACCGAATCTCTTTGGCAAGCCAGATCGGGCTTGCCGAAAGAATTGGCTAAAAAATTCCCAGAAAAATGGCGTGTCGGCAATGGGAAAGGCCTTTTGGTGAATTGCCGACAACATTCAGCGAGCAAGGACTAGCCTGCCAAAAGTTACAGTTCATTTAGGGATTAAGGGCCCAGGAAAAGGCGATCAAGAAGGACTTCCAGCGAGTCGCCGAGTGTACTCGGGGAACTCAGACTTCTCACTAAAAGTTACAAAACCCAAATCAAGATTAAGCATGTAATTAAAGGTGCAAAGGGGTGATTCGGCGAACTGCCAAGTGATTCAGTAAGCTCGACCCAGCTCGCCCAATGACCCAACATGCCTACTTTCAACCTAACATCCCAAATTCAACCCCACAGCCTCCGAAAACAAAATCAAACTATGCACCCTTACAATTAAACGATGACCCATACACCCATGCCCCCGAGATACTCAGACTTCTCCCGGTTTGGCTAAATTTGGCCCTTAGATGACTTTTTCCCTTTGGAATGACGTCAAACGCTCCATCAATGGGAAAATTACATCATTTGGCACAAATGTAGATTCCTTAGAATTCACCCAACTAGACCCAACAACATGCAAGCACAATCACATAATTTTAATCATTTTTAAGGCACAAAATACTCGGGAATTCAACAACAATGGCATTACATGCAAGATATTCGAATTAAAATAGGCACACAAGCATACAATTACGATCAGAGAGGCCCAACACACATTACTAAGATAAAAATCATTGCATAAGAATGAAAATTGCTAAATAATAATCTGGGGTTCGGAAAACCAACCTTTTAAGCTGAATAATCAAGTTGTAAAGCTAGGCGGCAATGATATCCAACTCCGAACACAAACTTGACGACTAAAATAAGATAAAAACACTAAGATAACGGAAAATGCAGAGCGGGTGTGAGATTGGAAAGTTGAAAAGTGAGGGAATGTGAAAGATTTTGAACATTTGAACTATTGGCCTTTAAAACCATCTCGTTATCGCCCATTCGGCGACCTTAGTCTGGCTCGCCGGCCCACTAGGTGACACGCCGAGTGGGCACTTACCTCATCAAATTTTACAGGGCCTCCAGCTAATGTGGGGATCCAAAGGGCAGACAAAATCATGATCGCCGACCTGGTCGGTGATTCGTCAATATGCTCCTGGGCTCGCCATGTTTTACAGACACCAATTTAAAATTGTCTTCAGTCAAACAACGGTCCAAGTCGGGCTCGCATACCTCTTCGGTGAGTTGTTGACTGGACTTTTAGCTCGCCAACCTGCACTTTTCAAACACATTCCACACTTTGACTTGCACAATCAACACACAATTATTTCAAACTGAAAAAGAAAGTAAATAAAAACCTTAGGTTGCCTCCCAAGCAGTTCCTTAGTTAACGTCGCAGGACGACGCAAGTCCATGCTCAAACCTCATTCTTGGGGTTGGCCATAGTATCACTAGGCAACCCCCTTGTTGTCTCAAGTTTAAATGAGCCAAGATATAACCCATTTGGGTCTCCAACTGTTTGATCGAGATGGAATGGGAGGTAACCATCTGGCTAAGGGTCAACACATCTTCTTTTATTTCTTTCAAAATCTTGTCCGACCCCTCAACTTTGTTAAGGATACGAGAAAGCATATCCTCCAACCGACCACCCTTGGAATCCTTTGGCTTTTGGCACTCATGGGGAGGAATATATATATCCTTCTCCCCGTCTCTCTCTTTCCAAATGGGGTTACGATCCCTCCACTCTCTATCACGATCCTTCCAACCTTCATCCCTGTTCCAACCTTGGTTACTACCCTGCCTCGGGTAGTTTGAATGATAACCACCTCCTTGGTTGGCTAGGAGGTTCACCTCTTTGTTGTACAAAGCCTCAAACTTGGCCTCATCAGGATTAACACACCGACACCCATGAGATTGACACTTCGAGCATTAGCTCTCATGACATTTTTGGATAAAATGTCAAGTTGTGTCATGATCTTGGCCATGTTCTAGTCCCTCCCTTTGTCTTTCTCTAGCTACTCCTTGGTCAATTAAAATGTGAGAGGAGAGACCTAATCATAACGAGTGTACCAAGCGCGATTTATCATGGTCATGCCATCCAATAGCTGAGCTGCTATCACATAAGGTTTCTACATTAAACCTCCAAGAGAAAGTTGGTCAGCAACACCCTTGTTTACCAAATCAATGCTTTGGTAAAAATACTGCAGCAAAACATTGTTGGGTAAACAATGAGTTGGGCATTGGAGCACCAACTTCTTAAATCGCAGCCAAGTCTCATAAATTGGCTTACCCTCCAAACGCTTAAAGCTCTGAATGTTGTCCTGAAGAGTCATCATCTTTGAAGGAGGGAAAAATCACACTTGAAATGCGGTGACCAGCTCTTCCCATGAAGTGATTGATTCTTGTGGCAATTCAGCCAGCCACTTATATGATTCTCCCATCAAAAAGAATGGGAACAACCTCAACCAGACCGACTCTTGGGATATATTCTTGAAGGAGAACGACACGCAAACATCAACAAAATTTATGATATGCTCATGGAGATCGTCGTGAGCCAAACCACCAAACATCCCCTTCAATTGCAAGAGCTGCAACATTGTACATGTAATATGGAACACAACATTTCCTTCCGCCGGAGGAAAGCGAATGACACCAATTCCACCCATTAGATGGGGGTCATTAGCATTAGGCTCATTGACATGTTGAGGTTTCCAATGTCATCTTGGTGGCCTACTTGGCTACTATTACTTCTGTTCACACTCATGCTTCCTGTTTCAAAACACAGACAAACAAACCAAAACAAAAAGTAAGTAAGTTCAACTATAACTAACAAGAACAAAATTCAACTTAACTAAAGAATCTTAAAACAACACCATTCCCCCACAGGGAGTGGTACGTGTTTAAGATTGAAAAGTAAAGTACGAATATGTTCAAGTCATCCATAGGAATAGACATTATCGAATAAAGACATAATGTAAATCAGGGGTTGACACAAATGTCAAATAAGGGGGGTTTGGTTTAAACTATCAGCTACACCAACAACAAAATAATATGAATAAGACAATAATGAGATGGGTTCTTGGGATGTGATCGGATTATAGGCAAAGGTAGACAAGTGGGTAATTGCAACTGCTAGTAAACAACAGTAATCAGTGAATAAGCTAGACTTTAGTGGGGATAAACTTTCCCTCACTCTCTCGAGCTGAATGTGTAGAAAAGGGTTTAGGATTCACTCTCTTGAGTTGAACCCATGACAACCCAATACCCACAGATCACCAATTCAATAATCTTTGGTTTTAAAATCTTTCTCTTGAGCAAGCCAAAAACACGAAGGTAGAACTGCATTTGCAACTACAATCTTTAAATTGAACCACAATTACTGATTGAAATGACTTTTAAACAACATTTAAACTAACAACTAGTAATGCCCACAAGCTAAATCAACCCATAATCACATAATCACACCCCAAGAATTAGAGTTTTAGCTAGACATCATTAAAATATAGAAATAGTTACCAAATTGTGTTTCCATCAACTTGGTAAGATTAATTTTGTCTTTACAAAGGTCCAAATTGAAGAATCTCAAAGACTCACTTCCAATTTCTCAAAAAAGGAAAGCTTCAATTCTTCAAAGCTAAGGAAAAGTTTTTATCTCAATACTCAGAGTTCAAACTCAAAAATTACTCTAATGAATGTTCAGAATAAAATTTGATACTAAACATAATGATTGAAAATGTATTTATAGCCGCAAAAAATATGCTGGGAAGGGCCATTCGATGTAGTAAGTCGGGCTTGCTGATCAGCTCAGTGACCCACCCTTTGACCCATTTCATTGCCTTTTTGCTTTGGCCTTCAGCATCCTCAAGTTCTGTAACTTTGGGCGATCCAATACTACATCACGGAACCACTCGCCAGCACGCTGACTGCTCCTTTCTCTCGCCAACTTGATTTTCTCCTTCAGGGCTTGGCTCACTGGAACTTTAGGTTAGATAATAGCCACTCAGCGACTCGCCCAATGGATTAGGCGATCACCAAGCCTTCTTTTCTTTGTTCTTTCAGCTGCCTTATTCCTTTTTGCCCATTAGTGTCCATGCTATATTCCTCAATCCATATACAATGAAATCAACGGTTTTACATCAGTTATTGGCACAAAATAAGCATTTGAGGACACAAAATCTATACAAGTAAAGGCCTAAATGAGTCCAAATTGTGGACTCATCAGTATGCGATGGTGGCCTCAAAGTGGTACTTAGTATGAATGGTAGTATGGGATTCCATTCATACATTGTACAAGTATAACTTAGGGTTACTTTCATGATGGTTCTATTATGTTCTAATGACTTACGTGATGATTATATTTGTATCTAATGCCCTTTATACTAAAGTTCTTAATGTTTCTTAAACTTGACATATAGCATGGTTTTCAACTAAAATGTCCCTTTTTAGCATCTTTAATGGTTTTCATGCATAGCTATCATACTTAGTACATATTTGTGCTAACCCATATTTTCTCTGCATTTTTCTACAAATTGTAAGTTTCGGTGTTTGAGACGATTCCTTCTAGTTCAAGCTTGGATAGACTATTCTCCAAAGCTTGTGGTATGTCCTCATGGATCCGAGGACAAGTTCTATGTTTTTGTTTCATTCCTTTTATTACATCTAAACTTTTAGATTTATTATTGTAAGGGCTGTGACCCTATTTTGAGACCTCGATTGTAGTATATGGCCATGTGAGACTATGTCTACACTTCCGCTGTTTTAAATAAATATTTTAGATTGATTGGATTAAAAGTTTTAAATTCCACATTATTTCCTATGTTCTTAAGTTTTGATATGCTATGAGGCTTGTATGAGACTTTTTGGAGTCTTGTCCGCCGTGTCACGTCGGGGTGTAGGCTCGGGTCGTGAGAAACATGGTATCAGAGCACAAGATGTTGGGATGGTTTTTAGGATTGATGTCTCACAAGCCACGTCTAGTAGAGTCTTTTTCATGAGTGTGAAGCGTGCCATATTTCTGAATGAGAGGCTATAAGATGTTAGGAAATTTCACTTTCTTCATTACTCTTAAGTCATGCCATATAGTTTAGCCCTATAAATGTCTCTTTCCTAACCCTTCTCTTGTGTCTTCAGGAAATGAATACATGAAGGGCGAATGCCAGAAGGGTGGAAGAGGAGAATGTGAATCAAGGAGTTCCTTAAGAGAACTAAGTTCCTCAAGGCATTCCAGTTCCTATTAACCCTCCGGCCATGTTGGATGATAGCAGCTCAGCTCTTGGATGGCATGACCATGATAAATCAGGCTTGGTACACCCGCGATGATCAGGTCTCCCCTCTCACATTTTAATTGACCAAGGAGCAGCTAGAGAAAGACAAAGAGAGGGACTAGAACATGGCCAAGATCATGACACAAATTGACATTTTATCCAAAAATGTCATGGGAGCTAGTGCTCAAAGTGTCAATCTTGTGGGTGTCGGTGTGTTAATCCTAATGAGGCCAAGTTTGAGGCTTTGTACAATGAAGAGGTAAACCTCCTAACCAACCAAGGAGGTGGTTATCGTTCAAACTATCCGAGGTAGGGTAGTAACCAAGGTTGGAACAGGGATGAAGGTTGGAAGGATCGTGATAGAGAGTGGAGGGATCGTAAGCCCATTTGAAAAGAGAGGGACGGGGAGAAGGATACATACATTCCTCCCCATGAGCGCCAAAAGCCAAAGGATTCCAAGGGTGGTCGATTGGAGGATATGATTTCTCGTATCCTTAACAAAGTTGAGGGGTTGGACAAGATTTTGAAAGAAATGAAAGAAGATGTGTTGACCCTTAGCCAGATGGTTACCTCCCATTCCATCTCGATCAAACAGTTGGAGACCCAAATGGGTTATATCTTGTCTCATTTAAACCTGAGACAACAAGGGGGTTGCCTAGTGATACTATGGCCAACCCCAAGATTGAGGTTTGAGCATGGACTTGCGTCGTCCTGCGACATTAACTAAGGCACTGCGTGGGAGGCAACCCAAGTTTTTTATTTACTTTCTTTTTCAGTTTGAAATAATTGTGTGTTGATTGTGCAAGTCAAAGTGTGGAATGTGTTTGAAAAGTGCAGGTTGGCAAGATAAAAGTCCAGTCGGCAACTCACCGAAGAGGTCTGCGAGCCTGACTTGGACCGTCGTTTGACTGAAGACAATTCTAAATTGGTGTCTGTAAAACTCAGCGAGCCAAAGAGCATATTGACGAATCACCGACCAGGTCGGCGATCATGATTTTGTCCGCCGTTTGGACCCCCACATTAGCTGGAGGCCCTGTAAAACTCGATGAGGTAAGTGCTCACTCAGCCTGTCGCCTAGTGGGCCGGCGAGCCAGACTAAGGTCGCCGAATGGGCGATAACGAGATGGTTTTAAAGGCCAATAGTTCAAATGTTCAAAATCTTTCACATTCCCTCACTTTTCAACTTTCCAAACTCATAGCCGCTCTGCATTTTTCGTTATCTTAATGTTTTTATCTTATTTTAGTCCTCAAGTTTGTGTTCGGAGTTGGATATCATTGCCGCCTAGCTTTACAACTTGATTATTCAGCTTAAAAGGTTGGTTTTCCGAACCTCGAATTATTATTTAGCAATTTTCATTTTTAGGCAATGATTTTATCTTAGTAATGTGCGTTGAGCCTCTCTGATCGTAATTGTATGCTTGTGTGCCTATTTTAATTTGAATATCTTGCATGTAATGCCATTGTTGTTGAATTCCCGAGTATTTTGTTCCTTAAAAATGATTAAAATTATGTGGTTGTGCTTGCATGTTGTTCGGTCTAGTTGGGTGAATTCTAAACAATCTGCATTTGTGCCAAATGACGTAATTTGCCCAGTGATGGAGCGTTTGACGTCATTCCAAAGGGAAAAAGTCATCTAATGGCCAAATTTAGCCAAACCGGGAGAAGTCTGAGTATCTCGGGGGCATGCGTGTATGGGTCTTCATTTAATTGTAAGGGTGCATAGTTTTATTTTGTTTTCAGAGGCTGCAGGGTTGAATTTGGGAAGTTGGGTTGAAAGTAGGCATGTTGAGTCGTTTGGCGAGTTGGGTCAAGTCCCAATGGAGTGGGCGTGAAAATTAGTGGTTAAGTACAAATGTGCTAAAGTTAATCATAGATAAAGATTTTTACGAGTGAAATCATAATAAATTAAAGAGGTGACGCAAGCGTCAAATATCAAATAGGGGTTTATAGCAGGAAACAATTAAAGCAGTGAAAATAAGGAAATTTAAGTAGTGAGAGGCGGATTCTTGGGATGTGACCGAAATACGGGTTAATTTAAATTATTGGGTACATGATTTCGATAGAAACTCTATAGAGTAATAGTGACTAGGCTAAGCTATACATGGGAATAAATTCTCTCTCGAGCAACTTACCCCATTTCAAATGGGTTCCACTCGGACACCCACTTGCTGCAAGAAGACCAGCCTACACCTTACCCCACTCACTCTCTTGAGCTGAGTGTTAGGATACGGGACTAGGATTCACTACCTCGAGTTGAACCTCATGTCTACCCACTCCTTAGGCCATCAATCTAGTAGTCTTGGTTTCACGACCTCTCTTTCGAGCAAGCCGAAAACACATAAATAAACTTGTATTTGCAACTACAAATTTGTTAGATTCAACCACAACAACTAGAAGAGATCACCATTAAACTACATCTAATCTATTAGCAAGAAAGACCCAACAACAATCTTAACCCACATTCGCTATATCCCACCCCAAGAATTGGGGTTTTTACCCACAAATTAAGAAATAAAAATTTATACCTTCAATGATGTTGAAATCAAATGGGTATGAAGATTTAAGTCTCAATTTAAACAAAGAGTGAAGAATCTAAGAGACCCACTTCCAAATTGGATGAGATGAAACTCCTTTCTTCTTCAAGATTCCAAAACCATCTCCCAAAATTAGAGAATATGTCCAAGGCTCTGTCTCAACTTTATAATCTAAAAACTAGGTAAAACAATGTAACAACCGCTCCTAAGAATAAAGACTAAACTAATATTTATAGTTTTCAGAATATGTGCTCAAAAGGATCTTTCGGCGACGTTAGTGAGAATCACTGATGTATTTGGCGATCAGCCCTTTGATCTACTTCGTCGCCTTTCATCAGTTTCCTTCAACATCTTTGTGTCATAGATAATTGGGAGATGTAGCACTGCTTCGTGGAGTCGTTCGGCGATACGCCAACTCCTCCTTTTCATTGCCAATTTTCTCCTTTTCTTCAGGGCTTAGCACACCGGAGCAAAAGGCGAATATGCGATCTGTTGGCGATTTGCCAAATGTGTTCGGTGATTCACAGACCTTCATTTCTTCGTTCTTTTGGCTTCTTTTTACTCCTTTTTGCTAAGTAGTGTCCATGCTTTGCCTCAAACTTCAAATACCTAAAACTTAAAGGTTTTCATTAGATATTGAGATAAAACAAGCATTTGAGGATACAATTTCTATTAAAATATAGCCCTAAATAAGTCCAATTTGTGGAATCATCAGTTACTTACCTCGCCGAGTTGTACAGGACCTTCAGTCAAAGTGAGGATCCGAATGGCGGTCTTCATTGGGGTCGCTGACCTAGTTAGCGACTCACCATGTTGCTCCTAGTGCTCGCCGATTGTTACAGAATCTGATGTAAGATTTTCTTGCATCTAACGGCAGTCTGAGTTGGCCTCGCCAAAATCCTTAGCGATTAGCTGACTTGTCACGACCTAAGAGCAGCCCCTAGTCGTGACACGGCATACAAGACTCCAAAAAGCCTCATACAAGCCTCATAGCATTTCATTGCATTCAATATAGACCAGAATTAAAAGTCATTTAAATCCAAAATATCAAAAGTTTATTTAAAGGAAAGCTTGAAGTACATCAGAAGTCTAAGTCTCACATGGCCATCTTAGACACAAACTTAAAACATAATAGGGACATAACCCTTTGCAATCGAAAACAACTACTAAAATGCCTATTACATGAAATAAGGAAACATAAGTCTTGTCTTCTAATCATGAGGACATACGAAGTCTTGGAGGAAAGCAATCCACACTTCAAACTAGCTAGAAGGAATCACTTACCGGAACCTACAATTGTAGTAAAAACATGAAGAATATGGGTTAGTACACAAAAATGTACCAAGTATGATGACCATGCAAAACATGCTTTAAAAGGGGACTTTTTAGTTGGAAACCATGCATTATGTCACATCTCAAAATATCATGAACAATAGCGTAAAAGACATCATATACAAGCATTAGCATCATATAAGTCATAATCTTCTCACTTAAACGATATCACATGGAAACCATTACCTTTACCTTGGACCTTCACCTTAAGCAACCCTTATGCTATACCTTGTGCAATATATGGATAGCGTCCTATACCACTATCCATACTACGATACCACAATTAGGTCACCTAAAGTAAACTTACCAGTCATTTCCTTTCACTTTAAGCCATATTCATACATAAGAAACCTAACATTTTATAAGGCATACCAAGAGAGAAATAACTCATAAAATAACTCAAGTATAGCATGCATATCACATTAAGCATTTAAGAGTTAACATTCTTCAATTACTCCATTTAAGACACATTCATATCATAACCATTAAGGGTTAGAGATACTCACTATTACTCTCTCCAAGCCTACTCGTGTAATGCATAGGTAGCATCCCATACTACTACCTACACTTTGTAGAACCTATCAAGAAACCATAATAACATCTCACATGATGGGAATAAGCATTTAACCGACATAGACCATGAGAGCTTGTCATGGAATCCGATGTCATAAATCCATACACCATAAAGATGTGGTCTACTTGCCTAAGGAAGACCAGTTCATATAGCTTAGGTGGATCCACTAGCTAGACCTATGCGGGCATACAGTTTATGGGATAGGGTAGACGATCATTGAAACTCATGCCTAACTTTGGGAGGAGTTTCCATCTAACCAAATCCACTTGGTGCTTAGCCTACATTCCTATAGAATAGTTCATTACTTTGACATTAACACATATGAGAGGTGCCATTGGCCTACCAACTCCAATTACATTCATTAACACATGAAAGGGTGCCTTAAGCCTACCAATTCAAGGTCCATTTAGGGAAAGCTCATTAACTCATCTTGAAAGGGTGTCATGGGCTTATTGGTTCAAGTCTCATCATTAACCTTCATGGAAAGGTGCCATAAGCCTACCAATTCCAAGGTTCATTATGATCATTAATGGAAAGGTGTCGTAAGCCTACCGATCCCAAGGTTTATTATAAGCATGCGTGGAAGGGTGCCACTGGCCTACCGATCCAAGGATTCAACAATCAACAATATAATCATTTATACAAGAAAAAGATGCATAAGCCCTACCAATTCAAGGTATACTTTATATTGAAGAATCCTTCATATTCTATCATCAACATTCATAAGTGTCAAATTGAGAAATGACCTTTCAATAATAACACATTCACATTCAAGACATGATCACCTTAGCTTCATTGAATTCTCATTCATACAATGTCATGATAACAATTCAATTTCACATACTATGTCTTCTAGGCCATGGTCACAATGTACATAATAAGTAAACACCTCCACCTTTCAAGTGGATCAACATCAAGTTAACAATTCTAAATCAACAAGTAGTTTCTCATATCTTGCCTTTAAGGCCATAAATCTCACATAACAATACACCAAAAATACACCATAAAATAAGCATGGGTAATGATATACTTCAACAATCTAAAGCCATTTAAACAAGTTCTATCCATATACATTCATTATCTAGCAACCCACTTCATAGAGGCATAAACTAGGAATAGAGAGAAATCATGGGTTCATGGAGTATTTTCATCTTAAATCATCAATATAACCATAATATGCCATTGGAAACCTTTTAAAACCATTTGGTGAAAGAACCCATGAGATTGAGTAAAACCCTAGGTTTTCATTAACTTGTAATCTTTAAAAGTTTACTTTGAAATTGACTCTAGGGTGAAAGCTAACCCTAGATGAAGGATCACCATACCTTACATGCATATCATAAGGAGACCATGGAGACACATAATCACACTTGACTCCAAAACATGAAACAAGCTATAAGGAACTCTCCGTCTTAAGCTTGAATAGGAATATAAGAAAGAGATAAGGATATTGGAACTCTCAACAACCTTGCCTTCTAAACATACCATCTCCCCCTTGGGAGTAAACCTATACTAAGGCTAACATGAAAATAACACAACTAGCATAGAGACCTTAATAAAACATTTTCAACTATAAGAAACTATCAACATACTAGTGCCTTCATCCGGAAGGGCTCCTTTGTCCTCTCTAGACCGGAGTGCATAGAAACGACCATAATTTGGAGGAATAGGAACCGTACTATTAAGAGAAGCTAGCTTGGCACCTCTTCCTTTTTCCAAGAGTGATGATCACTCTTTCCACAACCATAAAACCCATTTGTACCAGCTAAGGCACTTACTAAAGTATTTCTTTCCACAATTGGTGCAAGTCGGTTTAGGAAATGGAGACCCATTACCTTTCTCTTGGTTAACCCTAGGAGTGCTTGAAGAATCTTGGTTGGAAGGTCTCTTTTTGAATCTTGGTTGACCCAGCTCTCTTCGTCTCCTTATTCTTTTTCTTAAGTTTGGACTCCTCAATTTGTTAAGCATACACCATAAGCCTAGAGATGTTCATGTCATCATGGAGCATTTCCGTACGACATTCTTCCTCAACTAAGTCGGACACACCTGTCACAAATCTACTCATCTCATCCCTTGGGTTAAACACCAAAGATGGAGGATACTTAGACAATAGGGTAAATTTCAAAGAATACTCTTGCACACTCATGCTACCTTGCCAAAGGTTGATAAACTCTTCCATCGTAACTTCCCTCTTCTCAAGGGGAAAGAACCTATCAAGGAATGCTTTCTTAAACACTCCCAATCTATGGGACCCGCTCCTACCGGCCTATTGCTCTTCTATTGAGTGAACCAAACTTGGGAAAAATCCTTCAATTGATAAGTGGCTAGTTCTACTTTTTCTATAGAAGTCACCCCCATAGCATCAACTACCTTATACACCTCATCCACAAACTCTTAGGGATCCTCTCACACCTTGGAACCAAGAAACACCCAAGGATTCGTCCCCATAAGGTCCCTCAACCTAGAAGCCATAGTGCTCACTTTAGGGTTCACATGAGTCTCAACACCTCTATTGGCTTGGACCGTCATAGCTTGGGCTTGAGTAGTTATGGCTTGAGCCATCATTAGAAGAGCCGACCTAACTTCTTCATCCAACATGGCCGGAGGGTTAATAGGAACTTGATTGCCTTGAGGAACTTGATTCTCTTGAGGAACTCCTTGATTCACATTTTACTCTTCCACCCTTCTGGAATCGCCCTTCGTGTATTCATTTCCTGAAGACACAAGAGAAAGGTTAGGAAAGAGACATTTATAGAGCTAAACTATATGGCACGACTTAAGAGTAATGAAGAAAGTGAAATTTCCTAACATCTTATAGCCTTTCATTCATAAATGTGGCATGCTTCACACTCATGAACAAGACTCTAGTAGACGTGGCTTGTGAGACATCAATCCTAAAAACCATCCCAACATCTTGTGCTCTGATACCATGTTTGTCATGACCCGAGCCTACACCCCAACGTGACACGGCGTACAAGACTCCGAAAAGTCTCATACAAGCCTCATAGCATATCAAAACTTAAGAACATAGGAAATAGTGTGGAATTTAAAACTTTTAATCCAATCAATCTAAAATATTTATTTAAAACAGCGGAAGTGTAGACATAGTCTCACATGGCCATATACTACAATCGAGGTCTCAAAATAGGGTCACAACCCTTACAATAAGAAATCTGAAAGTCTAATGCAATAAAAGGAATGAAACAAAAGCATAGAACTTGTCCTCGGATCCATGAGGACATACCACAAGCTTTGGAGAATAGTCTATCCAAGCTTGAACTAGAAGGAATCATCTCGAACGTCGAAACTTACAATTTGTAGAAAAATGAAGAGAAAATATGGGTTAGTACAAATATGTACTAAGTATGATAGCTATGCATCAAAACCATTAAAGATGCTAAAAAGGGACTTTTTAGTTGAAAACCATTCTATATGTCAAGTTTAAGAACATTAAGAACTTTAGTATAAAAGGCATTAGATACAAACATAATCATCATGTAAGTCATTAGAACATAATAGAACCATCATGAAAGTAACCCTAAGTTATACTTGTACAATGTATGAATGGCATCCCATACTACCATTCATACTAAGTACCACTTTGAGGCCACCATCGCATACTGATAGTGTATGGATTTATAACATCGGATTCCATGACAAGCTCTCATGGTCTATGTCAGTTAAATTCTTATTCCCATCATGTGAGATGTTATTATGGTTTCTTGATAGGTTCTACAAAGTGTAGGTAGTAGTATGGGATGCTACCTATGCATTACACGAGTAGGCTTGGAGAGAGTAATAGTGAGTATCTCTAACCCTTAATGGTTATGATATGAATGTGTCTTAAATGGAGTAATTGAAGAATGTTAACTCTTAAATGCTTAATGTGATATGCATGCTATACTTGAGTTATTTTATGAGTTATTTCTCTCTTGGCATGCCTTATAAAATGTTAGGTTTCTTATGTATGAATATGGCTTAAAGTGAAAGGAAATGACTGGTAAGTTTACTTTAGGTGACCTAATTGTGGTATCGTAGTATGGATAGTGGTATAGGACGCTATCCATATATTGCACAAGGTATAGCATAAGGGTTGCTTAAGGTGAAGGTCCAAGGTAAAGGTAATGGTTTCCATGTGATATTGTTTAAGTGAGAAGATTATGACTTATATGATGCTAATGCTTGTATATGATGTCTTTTACGCTATTGTTCATGATATTTTGAGATGTGACATAATGCATGGTTTCCAACTAAAAAGTCCCCTTTTAAAGCATGTTTTGCATGGTCATCATACTTGGTACATTTTTGTGTACTAACCCATATTCTTCATGTTTTTACTACAATTGTAGGTTCCGGTAAGTGATTCCTTCTAACTAGTTTGAAGTGTGGATTGCTTTCCTCCAAGACTTCGTATGTCCTCATGATTAGAAGACAAGACTTATATTTCCTTATTTCATGTAATAGGCATTTTAGTAGTTGTTTTCGATTGCAAAGGGTTATGTCCCTATTACGTTTTAAGTTTGTGTCTAAGATGGCCATGTGAGACTTATACTTCCGATCTATTTCAAGTTTTCCTTTAAATAAACTTTTGATATTTTGGATTTAAATGACTTTTAATTTTGGACTATTTCTATATTGAATGCAATGAAATGCTATGAGGCTTGTATGAGGCTTTTCGGAGTCTTGTACGGCGTGTCACGACTAGGGGCTGCTCTTAGGTCGTGACAAGTCAGCGAATCACCAAGGATTTTGGCGAGGCCGACTCAGACTGCCGTTAGATGCAAGAAAATCTTACATCAGATTATGTAACAATCAGCGAGCACCAAAAGCAACATGGTGAGTCTCTAACTAGGTCAACGACCCCAATGAAGACCGACGTTCGGATCCTCACTTTGACTGAAGGTCCTGTACAACTCGGCGAGGTAAGTAACTGATGATTCCACAAATTGGACTTATTTAGGGCTATATTTTAATAGAAAGTGTATCCTCAAATGCTTGTTTTATCTCAACATCTGATGAAAACCTTTAAGTTTTAGGTATTTGAAGTTTGAGGCAAAGCATGGACACTGCTTAGCAAAAAGGAGTAAAAAGAATCCAAAAGAATGAAGAAACGAAGGTCTGTGAATCGCCAAACACATTCGGCAAATCACCAACAGATCGTATATTCGCCTTTTGCTCCAGTGTGCTAAGCCCTGAAGAAAAGGAGAAAATCGGCAATGAAAAGGAGGAGTTGGCGTATCGCCGAACGACTCCGCGAAGTAGTGCTACATCACCCAATTATCCAGGACACAAAGATGTTGAAGAAAATTGATGAAAGGCGACGAAGTAGACCAAAGGGCTGATCGCCAACTACATCGGCGATTCTCACTAACGTCGTCGAAAGATCCTTTGGAGCACATATTCTGAAAACTATAAATATTAGTTCAGTTTTTATTCTTAGGAGCGGTTGTTACATTGTTTTACCTAGTTTTTAGATTATAAAGTTGAGACAGATCCTTGGACATATTCTCTAATTTTAGGAGAGAGTTTTGGAATCTTGAAGAAGAAAGGGGTTTCATCTCATCCAATTTGGAAGTGGGTCTCTTGGATTCCTCACTCTTTGTCTAAATTGAGACTTAAATCTTCATACCCTTTTGAATTCAACATCATTGAAGGCATAAATTTTTATTTCTTGATTTGTGGGTAAAAACCCCAATTCTTGGGGTGTGATATAGCGAATGTGGGTTAAGATTATTGTTGGGTCTTGCTTGCTAATAGATTAGATGTTGTTTAATGGTGATCTCGTCTAGTTGTTGTGGTTGAATCTAACAAATATGTAGTTGCAAATACAAGTTTATTTATGTGTTTTCAGCTTGCTTGAAAGAGAGGTCGTGAAACCAAGACTACTAGATTGATGGCCTAAGGAGTGGGTGGATACTCAGCTCAAGAGAGTGAGTGGGGTAAGGTGTAGGCTGATCTTCTTGCGGCAAGTGGGTGTCCGAGTGGAACCCATTTGAAATGGGGTAAGTTGCTCGAGAGAGAATTTATTCCCACGTATAGCTTAGCCTAGTCACTATTACTCTATAGATTTTCTATCGAAATCATGTACCCAATAATTTAAATTAACCCGTACTCCGGTCACATCCCAAGAATCCGCCTCTCACTACTTAAATTTCCTTATTTTCACTGCTTTAATTATTTCCTGCTACAAACCCCTATTTGATATTTGGCGCTTGCCTCACCCCTTTAATTTGTTATGTTTCACTCGTAAAAATCTTTAGCTATGATTAGCTTTAGCACATTTGTACTTAACTACTAATTTTCACGCCCACTCCATTGGGACTCGACCCAACCATTAGTTGGGTTATTATATTATTGCACAATCGTAGATACTTGTATTGAAAGTTGTGTCGTTGATTACACAAACATCAAACTGGCACCGCTGCTGGGGAGTGGTGTTACGTGAAAGTTTTTGGCTTAAGTCAAATTCTGCTTTCAATAATCGTAGTTTACTAACCTTATTTTTAGTTTTGTTTTTCTTTAAATTTGTTGGTGTAGGTAGGTTCCCTGAGCATGGCTGAAGGAAATGGTGGCAACTCGGCTGAGATGAAGCAAGAAGTCGAGAGGGACTTCACAGCTGTACAAGTTGGCCACCAAAATAACAGAGGTGGAAAACCAGTGCAAGAGTCAAGGGAGGTACATACCTCCTCACGAGAGGAAGCAGTCTAGAGGCAAGGAGAACAACCGTGTCGAGGACACATTCCAAATCATTCTCCAAAAGATCACCGAACAAGATCAAATGTTAGAAGAGATGAAGGAGAGTATTGAAGTATTGAATCAAATGGTTGGCTCTCATTCTAGATCGATCCAGCTGATCAGGACACTCCTGAATTATGTGATGCTTCCTCTTCACTCAAACAAATTATTGGGGTTACCTAGTAACACTAAAGCCAATCCAACCAATGGGGAGTGAGTAAGGACTTGCGTTGAGCCACGACGTTAAATAAGGCACTTCTTGGGAGGCAACCAACATTTTAATTGCTTAAATTTGCTTTTGTAAATGATAGTGTGTTAGTGGTGCAGGTTTGAATGAGGAAAGTTGTGAAAAATACAGATTGGCAAGAAAATGGTCGGTCGGTGGACCATCGAACAGGTCGGTGTGCCCGACCTGACCCGCTGTTTTGTTCAACTCAAGTTTAAATTAGAGCCTGTAAAACTCGGTGACCTTAAGAAGTAGTTTGGCACATCGCCGACCTTATGAGTGATCTCGACTTAGACCGCCATCTTGATCCCAAAAAATTGACAAGTCTGTAACAATCGGCGAGATAAGGGACCACTCGGCGAACCGCTGAGTGGATCGGTGATTGAAACTACCGTCGCCGAATGAGCGCGAACTGGATGGTTTATAAAGGCCAAAATCTTCAAAACTTCAACTTCTTCACTTTCCCTCACTCACAAATCCCCTAAACTCGCACTAAGGTTTCATCTTCTTCAATTTAGCATTACTCTAGCATTTTAGTTTAGGACTGGTGCTTGGAATTGGCACACTTTGCCTCCTAGCTTTTCAAATCAAATTTAATCGACATTGAAGGTTGGTTTCCTTTTCCCATATTTATATTCAAAAGTTTTGTACTCATTTGCAATAATTGTCTCTTAGTGATGTGTGTTGGGCCTCTCTGATAGGACTAGAATGATTCAATGCCTATTTTAATTTTGCAATCTTACTCATGTTGTTTGATTGTCGAATGCCCATAATCTTTATACTTTTTAATAAGTTCGGTCGTGATTACATGTCGTTAGATTGATTGGGTGAACTCTAAGTAGCCCACGTTTGTGCTAAATGTCAAAAATTTGCTCAATGATAGAGAGGGTGACGCCCCTCTTAAGAGCAAATATCATCAAATGGCCAAATACGCCAAGTCCGGGAGAAATTTGAGTATCCCGGGGTAATGGGTAGTATGGGTCTTGTTTGAATTTTGTTAGTACATGTGTTGATTTTGCTTTCGGGGTTTGCGGGATTGAATTTGAGAAGATGGATTGAAAATGGGCACGTTGGACCATTTGGCGAGCTGGGTCTAGCTCGCCGAATTATTCGATGGTTCACCCAATGTCTCTATCTTGCCCTTAGTATCAGGTAAAATTGGATGTGATTGTAACTTTCGATGAGAAGCCATGGGTCACCGAATGCACTCGGCGACTCGCCAAAAGTACCCTTGATCGCCTTTTGTATGCTAGCCCTGAGACCTTTATGCACTGTAACTTTCAGTGGAAGACCCTTGCTCACCGAGAGTAGTTGCCGATTCGCTGAATACTCTACTATTGCCGACTTGCCTTTATTGTTTAGCCAACCTCATCAACTAGCCTGACTTAGCTCGCCAGCTGGATCAGCGAGTCTATCTGCAAAAAGATTTGTTGTGCTAGAGTTCGATTGTCTTCTCAATTTCCCTTGATCTTTTGCAGATATTGGTATGCACCAATCTAATCGAACCACCTCAGAAAAAGGCAAAGGGCATTACGATAAATGAAGGAGGATCAAACCCTCCAAAGAGGAGAAGGGATGACCTCTAACTGGGAGACAAATGCAAGAGGAAGAAACATACAGCTAAAAAAGGAGTAGCTATTGAGCCAGATTTTAATGAACCAGAGGATGAACAACCTCTAATTAACCGAAGGGATGCGCTCCGGGCCAGACCTCAGCCCACAACCACTAGTACTCCCTTAGCTGCCACTCCTCTGACTACTGAATCAGTGACAGCTCCAGCACCACCTCTAGTAGCCCCTGCACTCCCCGTAGCTCCACCTCCACCCAGATTGTTGAACAGATTAAAAGGCGATGGCTTACAAACCATTCTAGAAAAAAAGTTACTATCTGTTGAGGGTTTGAAAGGTAAGCACGCTGAGGTCCTGGACACACTCAAGTATCAAAAATGGAGTAGTTCACTAGGCCACGAGGCCCTTGTATTCCTTCCTGGGTCCGATAATTCTACTTAGCCTATGAAGAGTTGGTCCCAAAGAATAAGAAGAAGGCTAGTGAGTTCCGACTGGTGAAGTCGGTTATGGTTAGAGGGAAAGAGGTGGAGTGTCACAGCGATCATATTAATGTCGTATTGAGGCGACCGCAGCACTCAGTACTGCCCTACCAGGGTTTGCCTATTGTTCCATCCCTAGATGATTTGAAGGGTTAGTTAGCTCTGATGGAGGCAGGAGCTTCTATTGAGAAGAGGGATATGAACATTGCCTCCCGGTACTAGTTTGGCTTCATCAGCAGCACTATCATGCCATCCCAGAACGAGTCCATTATGCATCATTATAAGGCGGCTATCCTTGGTTCTATCATGGCTAGGAGAAGGATTGGCTTGGGACTGCTAGTTTGACAGGAGATGGCTATGAGAGACAAACAGACGCAGACGTCTCTGCCTTTTCCTGTTCTGATCACCGAGTTATGTCGGCGTGCCGGAGTACCCCGGGATCCTACTAGTGATATAGAGGTCACCCCGTCTTCCTCCACCGATATCCGACGTATAAGGCCGAGTTCACATGAGAGGAGGTTGACAAGAGGAGAGCAGCTCCAGGAGATACTTCTCTAGAGGTCGATGTTGACTCATTACCAGCAGAGGCACCTTCGTCTACTCTAGCTTCAGATCATTCAGGTATACCCACTCCTTCTTCTCCTTCACAAACTCCAGGTACATTCTCTTCCTCCCAGCCCACCAGGATCACTCACGCCATAATCCTAAAGAAGAGGCATCTGGCCTATTCAGCGGATGTGAGGGCGACGCGATTGGAGAGATCCATCCGAGGGAGGATTGACAGTGCCATCTTGACTACACTGACCCCCCTTAGGACCACTGTTGATGATCTGCCTGCTAGAGTCACTGCTTGTGACAGCAGACAGGGGGAGACACCCGAGGTTTCAGCATTAAAAGCCGAAATAGCAGAGTTGAAGGCGGACGTAGCCTATTTGAAGGCTACTGACTTCACTATATTGATGCAGGGAGCAGATGACGAGGATGCTCCTGAGACCTCAGGGATTCATTCGTCTACCACTGGAGATATTCAGAGGGATGATGCAAGGCATGTAGAGTCGGATGCAGAGATTGATGAGGATTTGATACCAGTGAATACTGAAGAGACACAATACAGCAAAGATGAGGGCATATTCAGAGACTTGTCAGATCTTATAGGGACGCTAGTGCAGCTAATGATCCAGACATGATCGACTGAGACATCCACAGCAGCTCCTAGTGGATCCAGCATTGCTATTCCATGTGAGGCGACTTCGGGCACAATGCCCATATACAGACTGCTACACCAGCCTCTGAGACTCCGACAGAGAGAAAGACTGTATAGACAGGACCTTCATTTACCTCCTTCTCTGTCTTACTATACTTTTACTTTTGGACACTTTTATTTGTATTTGAGGACAAATACTTTTTTATTTGTGGTGGGGTGAGGCTCACACCTTTGTGTATATATTTGTGTTGTTTGTTTATAAATTGTGTTCACACTACTTTTTGTGGATGTTTGAGCTTATGGATCCTTTTGTTTTAAATTATAAAAATGATTATGAGTTTGACCCTTCCAAAAAATTTTCATCTTTCAAAACTTTTCACCACCTCTTGTGTTGAAAGTGGTTGTTCTTGTACAAATTCAAGTCTCGATTTCAATCAATACCGATGACTTGAATGGTGCTCTCTATTGAACAAACATGAACGTCCGGCTACGGCGAGACCAAATGAAGTTACATAGGCAATATGTGAACTTTTTGCATCTCGTTGTGATTAGCCATTTATCTAATTGATTCTCTTGTAATGACCGTTGCACACTAGCGAAAGTGTGTGGTCTTGTTTGACTTAAGTGTCGATGCCTTGTGTGATGAGCTTACTTTGAACCTTGTATGAATAAACCTAGAATTTGCCCCGTTAGTATAATTGATTTAGTAAGGTGTGCTATTGAAATGATCTTAGGCAACTTTTGAAGAGTGTGAGCCAAATTTGACATATACCTCTTTTGTGGCCTACCCGTGAGTGTGTGAAACTCTCTTGAACAGCCTTTGTGCCTTACCTTTCTTTGGAAGAACCTTGATGAACCCTAGACCTTACTTAACGCACTACCTATAATCCTCTTGATTTGTGGTTTAGTGAATAGCCAACTTAGGCCAAAAGCCTAAGTTGGGGGTGTGGTGAAAAGGAAAAGGAGAAGTCAAGAAGTACAAGAAAAGTCTCCCTTAACCCATGGTGTTGCAGA
Source organism: Solanum pinnatisectum (assembly GCA_035578085.1). Taxonomy (NCBI): domain Eukaryota; kingdom Viridiplantae; phylum Streptophyta; class Magnoliopsida; order Solanales; family Solanaceae; genus Solanum; species Solanum pinnatisectum. The sequence goes on from CM069087.1 coordinate 25,241,778, forward strand.
ACAATGGAAACCCTCCATGAGAAAAAAAAAAAGAAAAAAAAAGTTGTGGAATAAAAGTACAAAAGAAGTTGGGTTTCCAAGCAATCCTTGGAGATGAATAAAAAGATGACTTAGAAACACTAGAAAAAGAATTGATAACGGAAAAGAAGGGAATGCCTTGCGAATACCACATCTCATGAGAAAAAAAGTCACTGAGCCTAAATGACCATACCTTTGCACTCAAGCCTATTCCTTAGAAAGACCTTTTTGATCTTGAGTGAGCCGAACCAAAGATCGATTGGAAAATAAGGAAAGCCTATAGGTGAAAACATGTATTGTGTTTCTCTTTTTGAGTGTGAGCGTTGCATCTGATTCCTGATATTGAATTGGTTAACCTTTGTGTATGAATAGGGAATCATTCTTAATATGAGGGCATTTAGATGCTTTTTGTTGAGCTTGAACTTGCACAAGTAGCAAGTATTGTGAGCATGAGAATCTTTAGTAATGGTGTGTCACAACTTGAATCTTTGAGTACACAACTGATCTTTGCATGAGTAATTTGACTCTTACTGTGTATGTTCAGGATTTAGTCTTGTGTAACACTATTTCAGATTGTTGTTGGGTCTTGCTTGCTAATAGATTAAATGTAGTTTAATGGTGATCTCGTCTAGTTGTTGTGGTTGAATCTAACAAATTTGTAGTTGCAAATACAAGTTTATTTATGTGTTTTCGGCTTGCTCGAAAGAGAGGTCATGAAACCAAGACTATTAGATTGATGGCCTAAGGAGTGGGTCGACATGAGGTTTAGCTCGAGAGAGTGAATCCTAGTCCCATATCCTAACACTCAGCTTGAGAGAGTGAGTAGGGTAAGGTGTAGGCTGGTCTTCATGCGGCAAGTGGGTGTCCGAGAGGAACCCATTTGAAACGGGGTAAGTTGCTTGAGAGAGAATTTATTCCCACGTATAGCTTAGCCTAGTCACTATTACTCTATAGATTTTCTATCGAAATCATGTACCCAATAATTTAAATTAACCCGTATTCCAGTCACATCCCAAGAATCCGCCTCTCACTACTTAAATTTCCTTATTTTCACTGCTTTAATTGTTTCCTGCTACAAACCCCCATTTGATATTTGACGCTTGCGTCACCCCTTTAATTTGTTATGTTTTCACTCATAAAAATCTTTAGCTACGATTAGCTTTAGCACATTTGCACTTAACCACTAATTTTCATGCCCACTCCCTTGGGACTCGACCCCAACCCTTGGTTGGGTTATTATACTATTGCACGATAATAGACACTTGCATCGGAAGCTGTGTTGTTGATTACGCAAACATCAGTAACCACTCGACAGATCACCGAGTAGCTGGGCAAATGCGACTAATGTCGCCGAATGGGTGAGATTTAGATAAGTTTTTATAAGCCACGGTTTAAACTCTCAACCTTTTTCATTTTCCCTCACTCTCGATCTTCGTAAAATCGCACCTGTATAGTATTTTCAATATTTCCGCATTCAATAAGTATTTTAGTTGATTGATTTGTGCTTGAAATTAGATTACTTTGCCGCCTAGCATTTCAGTCTTGTTTTAATCGGTAGTAAAGGTTGGTTTTCCCAAACCCCGCATTTATTTATTATATTTGAACTTTTATGTAAGTGATATTATGTGGTTGTCGTGTGCTGGGCCTCTCTGATAGGTTTAGATTGTTTAAATCCCATGTTTAATTCGTAAATCTTGCCCATTTTATCTTGAGCTTTGAATTCCCTTTTTGTTGCGCGTCAAAATGAGTTAAATCTTATGGGGTTATGTGTGCGGGGTGTTTAGCATGGTCGAGTGTTATGGGTCTGAGCTTAATTGTACTAGTGCATAGTCTAATTTTTTTCGAGGGTTGTGGTGTTGAATTCAAGAAGGTGGATTACATGAAGGCACGTTGGGATGTTTGGCGAGCTAGGTCGAGCTCGCCAAACCACTTGTGGCTCGCCTAATGACCCCATCTTGCCTATAACTTCATGTTATATATGTTGTTGGTTTTTGTAACTTTCGGTGAAAAGTCTTTGGTCGCCAAAAGCACTCGGCGATTAGCCAAAAGTCTTCTTGATCGCCCTATGTCTGTACTCCTGAACCTTTGTTGCACTGTATCTTTCAGCGAAAAAAGCCCTGCTCGCTGAAAGAGGTCGGCAACTTGCCGAAAAGACCTTCCCATCGCCAACATACAAAATATTTTAAGACAATCCTGTCGGCGAGCCCGACCTAGCTCGCCGAAGCGATTTGGCGATTCGCCGATTTATTCAGCGAGTCTTTCTGCGACTGTGTTTACATGAATTTGATTTAATTTGTCTAACTTTTCCCACTGCATACATGGCTAGGTCTAAAGTTGCTAGGAGAAACATGTCACGCCAAGGGAAAGCGAAAGGGATTACAATCAATGAGGATGCAGCTGCATCCAGGGGCAGGGCCGCAAAACTTTCCACAACTGGTGGATAAGGCAAGGGCAAAGACAAAGCCCCTGAGTTATCAGAAGCAAGCTCCGGTAGTGATGGCATTTATACCAATGACCCCAACCCATTTGAAAGTGAGGGTGTGGGTTCTGATGAGGATGACCAGATGGAGGCACAGAGGGTAGAGTTACGATCTAAAAAGTTGAATGATCCATCTAGGATCAGGAATTCTCAACCTACCACTCCTACTCCTCCAGTCCCAGAGCAGGCAATAGTGCTGGCACCTCCAGTACAAGGTCCTCTGCCCAAGTCAATGGATAGATTAAAGGCTGAGGGGCTGAGGATGATTCTTGAGGAAAAGTGTATGTCCATAGATGGGGTTATTGACAGGTACCCAGAGATAATGGAGTGCCTGAGACACCACAAGTTCCAAATATTCACCAAATCCCATGGTCCTTATATTCCAAACTGGGTAAGAGAGTTCTACAATATATACAGTGCACTAATACCTCAGAAAAAGCATCTAGCAGCAGCTTTCAAAGAAGTTGACTACATAGTTGTTAGAGGCAGGAGGGTGAAATGTGATAGTGAGGCTATCAACGCAGTCTTGGGCATCTCCACAAATATTAGGGATCACTGCCAACACTTGATCAGAACAAAGAAGCTGGATGAGATGAAAAAGTGGTTACCCCACTGATCTTAGATGATTCTCCGAAGTGGTTGAAGGAAGGCGCTTCGATTGAAAAGAAAGATCTGAACATTTCCACAAGGTTCTGGTTTGGTTTTATCAACAGCACAATTATGCCATCCCAGAACGAGTCAGTTATTTGCCTTGCCAAGGCAGTCTACCTGGGTTGCATCATAGAGAAAACTCAGATAAATTTGGGTATGATCATTGCTTTAGAGATACGCATGCGTGCAAAGCAGTGCCAGATATCACTTTCATTCCTAGTATTAATCACGAAACTGTGCAAACGAGCTTAGGTACCTCGAGATGCCAAGAAGGATGTGGAATGATGCCCATATCCTCTACTGATATTCGAAGGATCGAAGCCGAGTACCTTAAGGATCAAGAAGAAAGGAAGAAGACAACCTCGGTGGAGTTAGTGAACACAGAATCATCACCTGCAGAGGCATCTTTGCTTACTTCGATCTCTGGTCCTTCAGGTATATCTATTACCACTTCTACTCCTGGTGACACTCCAGGTTCTTCATCTGCTGCACTACCTCCCATACCTACTGTTGTTGGTGTTATTTCCAGGCCTCCACTCACCCAGGCTTCCCTACTCCAAATGGGACAGTTGGCCCATTTTGCTGATCATCGGGCTGCCAGTCTAGAGGCCTCTGTTCCGGGCATGATTCAGATTGCCCTCGCTAACATTGTGACACCACTGAGCACTGCCATTGATGCCTTAGCAGCCAGGATAGTGGTGTGTGAGCACAACTAAGGGGCCACGAAGGAGGTGACGGCTTTAAAGACTGTCATCGCTGACGTGTGAAAAAATGTGGACTACCTGAAGTCCACTGATATGTCCATGGTATTTGGAACATTAGAGATTCCAGATGTGCCTGAGATGCCTCAGACCACCACCGGACATGGGGATAGATCGATGCAGACAGTCGATCCTGAGTCAAAGTCAGAAACTGACAAAGAGATGCTTCAAGAGACTGAGGGTGCTATAGATGAAGATCTGACCGAGATTGAAGCAATTATGATAGATGCTGTTGTGCAGGCTTCCTTGGCAAATGCACCTGTTGTTGGATCCAGTGGAGCTGGTCCTTCTAAGGTCACTCCAGGCACCGATGCGCAGACTAACGGAGGGACCACTTAGACAGGATCCCCTCTTTACCTCCCTCTCTTTCTTTCTTTAATTTACATTCTGGAATTTTTTTTATTTGCATTTGAGGACAAATTGTTTTTAATTGTGGTGGGGTGTGGCCCACCTTTGTGTGTTATTTGTAAATCATGTTTTGTTTATGTATTTGCATTGTAAGCTATAATTGTGTTTATACTATTTTCGTGGAAGGTTTGAGCTTGTGGCTTCTTTTGCTTTAAATTGCAAATGATTTTTGCAAATGATTTTGACCCTTCCGAAAAAAAATTTGCCACCTGTTGTATGTGTTGAATATGGTTGTTCTCTTGCAAATTTGAGTATCGATTTTGATCAATACCGATGACTTGAATAGTGTTCATAATCGAACAAATATGAATGTGCGGCTACGATGAGGCCAAATGAAGTTGCATAGAAAATATATGAACTCTTTGCATCTTGTTGTGACTAGCTAGTTATCAAATCAAGTGTCTTGTGATGATCGTTGCACACTAGCGAAAATGTTGGTTCTTGTTTGACTTATAGTGTCAATTTCTAGTGTGATGAGCTTACCTGTGAACTATGCATGATGGATCCTAGAATTTTTCCCGCTAGTCCGGTCAACTAAGTGATGCTATCTCTTGATATGATCTTAGGCAACTTCGAAGAGTGTGAGCCAATTTGACATGTACCTCTTTTGTGGCCTACCTTGTGAGAGTGTGAACTGATTTTGAACACCCCTTAAGCCTTACCTTTCTTTGGAAGAAACTTGATGAAAACAATGACCTTTATTTATCCATCACCCATAATCCTCATGAAGTTGTGGTTAGTTGAATAGCCAACTTAGGCCAAAAACCTAAGTTGGGGGTGTGGTGAAAAGAGAAGGGAAAATCAAGAAGTACAAGAAAGTCCCTTTTAACCCATGGTGTTGAGAAAAATGGAACCCCTCCATACAAAAAAAAAAAAAGAAGAAGAAGAAAAGACAAGAGAAAAAGAAAATGAATGAAAAAGTTGTGGAATAAAGTTATGACAGTATAAAGAAATTGGGGTTTCTAACTATACATAGGAAGTAAATAATAGGACTACTTGTGAGCATAAATGAGAATGATGAAAGAAGATGAAAATGAGTTTTATTCAACCTTTGTTACATGAGGACTATAGCCATTGAGCCTAAATGAACATACCTTTGCACTCAGCCCCATTACAAGCCTTAAAAGCAAGTGTTGATTGGAAAATATAGGCAAACCTATGGGTGAAATTATGCATTGTGTTCATCTTTGTGAGTGTGAGCATTGCATTTGATTCCGAAGCTTTAAACTGTGAACCATTGTGTAAATATGGAATCATTCTTTGTGTGAGGGCATTTGAACACTTTGGTTGAGCTTGAACTTGTATTTGAAGCAAGTATTGTGAGCATGAGATTCTCCGATATTAGTGAGTGCACAGTTGAACTTTGCATGAGTAAAGTGAGTCTTGTTGTGTGCATTCATTATTGATTCTTGTGTAGCACTATTTGAGACACCCTTTTTGAACAGCTGGACTCGAGTTGTTTGAGGACAAGCAAAAGTTTAAGTTGGGGGTGTTGATGAGTCCACAATTTGGACTCATTTAGGGCTATATTTTGATAGAATTAGTGTCCTCAAATGCATATTTTGTCTCAATGGGGTATAAGAGAGGATGAAGAAGACCGCAACTTCAAGAACATTAGTTATAAAAGAGAAAGAAGAAGACGCAACTTCAAGAATATTAGTTATAGATTAAGTTAATGGGTCTCCCCCTTTAGAATAATGAGGTTTTAGATTGGGTCGAGTGATTTGATGGGTGGATCCTGATTTGGGTTGGATCAAATTAGTTTTGATTATTATATTTTCTAACTAATGAGAATGTGCCACATATTAAATGAGAAGACTAGTAAATCAGGACTTTGAATTAAGGGTGACAAGAAGGTGTCAAAATAAAATGGCGGTGATATAAGTCTTAATTATTGAATGTAGGTGACAATTATGTAATTAAGGATAAAGGATTATGGGAGTTTCCCTCAAGTTTTAAAGTTGATAGTTTGATCCATTGTATTAAATGAGAGGTAAAAGGGTAAATGACTAAAAACTAATTTAACCAATTTTGGTGGGAACCAAAACTGGAGGAAAGCCAGCGAACCGAACCAAAAGGGGAAATAAATGCTTCTTTCCCCTGCCTCCCACCGGATTCCTCCTCTTCTTCTTCTTCTTCTTCTTCTTCTTCTTCTTCTGCTTCATTTTTTCTTTCTTGTTTTCTTCCCGTTCTCTTCATCTTCTTCTTCCTCTTTTTTGTAAATTGTTGGTCTTGACTGCTATTCTTTGTGCTTCTTCTTCTTCTTCTTATCTTCTTCTTTAATTAGATTTAGCTAATCAGTAGACCAGATTTCCTTCTGTATCAATTGGAATTAGTTCATAAGTGATTATATTCACACACCATTGTTTGGTAAGTAAGATTAATAGTTTTTTGAATCATTCATCATCTGGGTATAAACCTACAATTTTTTCAATAATTTGCATTCGCATTTCCAACAGAAGGTTATATATGTTGCAACAATTGACTATTGGAACAGATGATAGTCTTATGTTGCAACAGAAAGGTTATTTTAATCGCAACAGAATAGTCATATGTTGCAACATATAACTTACACATTTTGTTACAACATGTGATTTATGTGTCGCAACAGAATAGTTATATGTAATAACATATGACTTTATGTCGCAACATAATTGTCATATGTTGGAACATATCACTTATATGTTCCAACAGAATAGTCATATGTGGCAACATATAACATACATATGTATTAGTACTAATTATTTTTTGAATTAATTTCTTCATTAGTACTAATTATTTTTTGAATTAATTTCTTCATTAGTACTAATTATTTTTTGAATTAATTTCTTCATTAGTACTAATTATTTTTTGAATTAATTTCTTCAGGTACAATAAATGGAGGGATTATTTGTAGGTATTTATTGTTGTGGTGAATGGATCGAAAAGAAAAATCGATATATAAGGATGGTAAGAAAGGGTCGGTAGGGATGACTGTCGAAAGAAATATTTTGTATGATGATTTTGTGAAGCCTTATATAGAAAAAGCGTGGTAATTTTGAATATTTTTCGTATGTATTCACGTTTTTATCAATGTATTTTGCCCTTTAAATGTGTTATTTCTTCTGTAGTTTGATATTTTAAACCATAACGATCCAAATGCATTGGAAATGATTAATCAAGCAGCAGACAGAGGCCACATTGGTGCATCATATGTGCTTGCCATAAATTCAATATTCAAAGGCGATGAATCCATGAGAGAAAGCTTAATGTTCATTGCAAACATGAAAAAATTTGAGCCACTAAAAATTAGGAGATGTCGACACAAGTTGCAATATGTTTTAGGTGAAATATAGGTGCCAGAACCTCATTTGTTGGGAGAAAGACCCATTTGTTGCACTGTTCATCAACATGAGCAAAGCGTTTGCAAGAATGGTGGCTCATGTAAAATGACGATGAAGATGAAGATGATATTTGTTTTAAATTATATAGTTGTGATTTAGATTTAGATTATGTAGTTAAATTTTTTCATATACCATTGTGTGATATTAATAAAATTGCATCTACCACAACATATGTACATTCTGTTGGATAATATGTTGAATTTTGCAACGGATACGTCATATGTGGCAACATATGTATATCCTAAAATGTGGTTTTTGGTATTAATTCAATTAAAACTATAACCTAATACAACATTTAACACTAATATATAGTCATACAACATGTCTAAGTACAAAATTATGGTCTAATACAACAACCTTCATCAATCAATTATTTTTACAAATACTATCATACCACTAGTTCATCATACAATGACTAAGTAATTTCATATGATAGTTATATAACATTCTTGTAAATCATTGTTCGAAGTGTTATTACATATTTTTATTGCGTAATTATGGTCCAAAGTACTAAAATATGGTCCAATTTGACATTTTTCATTACTAAATTGCTTAATTTATCGACTGATCCATCCATCAAATGTCATTTGAGGCAACATATGTACGTTCTGTTGGATAATATGTTGAATTTTGCAATAAAAATTGCAACAGATACGTCATATGTGGCAACGTATGTATATCTTAAAATGTGATTGTTGGTATTAATCAAATTCAGTTGTGACCTAATACAACATTTAACACTAATATATAGTCCTACAACATGTCTAAGTACAAAATTATGATCTAACATAATAACCTTCATCAATTCTATCAATTATTTTTACAAATACTATCATACCACTAGTTCAACATACAATTACTAAGTAATTCCATATGATAGTTATATAAAACCCTTGTAAATCGTTGTTCGAAGTTTTATAGCATCTTTTTATTGCATAATTATGATCCAAATCACTAAAATATGGTCCGATTTGACATTTTTCATTGCTAAATTGCTTAATTTATCGATTACCTATCCATCAAATGTCATCTATTACAACATATGTACGTTTCGTTGGATAATATATTGAATTTTGTAATAGAAATTGCAACAGATACGTCATATGTGGCAACATATATATATCCTAAAATATGATTTTTTATATTAATTCAATTAAATTGTGACCTAATACAATATTTAACACTAATATATAGCCCTACAACATGTCTAAGTACAAAATTATGGTCTAATATAATAACCTTAATCAATTCTATCAATTATTTTTACAAATACTATCATACCACTATTTCATCATACAATGACTAAGTAATTTCATATGATAGTTATATAACACCCTTGTAAATCGTTGTTCGAAGTGTTATAACATCTTTTGATTACGTAATTATGGTCCAAAGTACTAAAATATGGTTTAATTTGACATTTTTCATTCCTAAATTGCTTAATTTATCGATTATCCCATCCATCAAATGTCATATATGGCAACATATGTGCGTTTTGTTGGATAATATGTTGAATTTTGCAACAGAAATTGCAACATATACATCGTGGAAACATATGTGTATCCTAAAATGTGGTTTTTGGCATTAATTCAATTAAATTATGGCCTAATACAAAATTTAACACTAATATATAGTCCTACAACATGTCTAAGTACAAAATTACGGTCTAATACAACAACCTTTATCAATTCTATCAATTATTTTTACAAATACTATCATACCACTAGTTCATCATACAATGACTAAGTAATTGCATATGATAGCTATATAAGACCCTTGTAAATCGTTGTTCGAAGTGTTATAACATTTTTTATTGTGTAATTATGGCCCAAAGTACTAAAATGTGGTCCAATTTGACATTTTTCATTGCTAAATTGCTTAATTTATAGATTAACCCATCCATAAAATGTCATCTGTGGAAACATATGTACGTTCTATTAGATAATATGTTGAATTTTGCAACAGAAATTGCAACAGATACGTCATATGTGACAACATATGTATATTCTAAAATACGATTTTTGGTATTAATTCAATTAAAGTGTGACCTAATACAACGTTTAACACTAATATATAGCTCTACAACATATATAAGTACAAAAGTATGGTCTAATACAACAACCTTCATCAATTCTATCAATTATTTTTACATATACTATCATACCACTAGTTCATCATACAATGACTAAGTAATTTTATATGATAGTTATATAACACCCTTGTAAGTCGTTGTTTGAAGTGTTATAGCGTCTTATTGCGTGATTATGGTCCAAAGTACTAAAATATGGTCCAATTTGACATTTTTCATTGCTAAATTGCTTAATTTATCGATTAACCCATCCATCATATGTCATATGTGGCGACATATGTATATTGTTTTGGATAAAACACGTAAGTACTTTATAAAAGTCATAGGCCCAGCCTCTAGAACTGGCCCAATCAGTCCATTATTTCATTTCTAGAAGAGAAATATATAAATTAGGATTTTCATTTTCATTTCAAGAATAGGGTTTTCATTTCAAGAATAGGGTTTTCATTTTCTTCCTCGCCGCTTCGCTTTCTCTCTCTTCTCCCTCTTCGCATGGATCTCGGATCTCTGGAGTGCATGGGATATAATGATGTTGTTTACTTCATCAGTCTTTTCTGTTCATTATTTTTTAACATGCAACTAATTGATTGGGGTTTGGTTAAATTAAATCAATAAATAAACATAGTTTTGCACTTTAGTTCCATCATTTTTACTTGTTCTTAACCTAACATAATACCCATGTGTTGCTATATATGAGTCAAATATTGCAACATTTGAGGTATATGTTGCTACAGATGACTCATTTGTTGCTACAGATGCCTCAAATGTTGCAACAAATCACCCTTATGTAGCAACATTTGACCATATGAGGCATATGTTGCTACAGATGACCCAAACACTACATATAAGTCAAATGTGGCAACATTTGAGGAATATGTTGCTACAGATGACCCATTGTGTTGCTACATATGAGTCAAATGTTGCAATATTTGAGGCATATGTTGCTATAGATGACCCAGTGTTGCTACATATGAGTCAAATGTGGCAACATTTGAGACATATATTGCTACAAATAACCCATGTGTTGCTACATATGAGTCGAATGTTGCAACATTTGAGGCGTATGTTGCTACAGATGACCCATCAGTTGCTACATGTGAATCAAATGTTGCAACATTTGAGGTAAATGTTGCTACATATTACTCATTTATTGCCAGAGATGACTCATTTTCTGCTACAGATCACCCTTATGTAGCAACATTTGACCATGTAGTGGATAGATAGAGTTAAAAGGGAGTTGGTTGAAGCAACATAACATATAACATCACAAATAAAATAAAACATTGTCATTAATTACAAACACATCAAGGCTCCGAATTCTTATCTACTATCCCAGCTACCCAATTCCATTGCAATCAACCAATTGTATTGTCACACAACAAGGTGTTGGGAGGTTAAATTGGTGTGTTGGTAATAAAATGCTCAATAAATGCAAGCGAATATGACCCGCACGCAACACTGGTGATATTTTTTACCATGGGTTTCAATCAACCTTCAAATTTCTATGGTTCATTGAGGAGCTTATCTGACAAATGCTTCATTATTTCACTTTGCCTCAACAAGATTGACAGCAAGTCAAACACATGTTGTATGAATGTAAAAAACGCATCATGTTTCGTACACGTCAGGTTGCACTCATAAACATTCATGCGACCCTCGTGCAAGAGGATCTCAAGAGTCACAAAATGAGTATTGTTCATGTTCATGACTTCCAGAATTCTTTTTGCACCAATCCAATCGATGCCTCCAGGATATGGTATAATGCCCCTGACATAGTCAATCATATCGGCATTCCATACAAACTCTTAAGTAACTGTGTAAAGCTTTTGTCATCAACTCTTGTTGCCTCCTTGTTGATAATGTCATACCTTTGTTTGAAGTTGGTATAGAAGTTGAGATCCATGATTTTATTAGTGGAATCATAGTGCTCAGGGTATCTCAACTGCCTCTCCCGCATGAGGCTGAGAATTTCATCAATATACTGAAATAACAATTAATATTAAAGAGTAAAGAAAAGTAATGATTGAAAAGATAAAAAACAAACATTATAAATTGAAGGTTAGTAGAGAAAAATTACCAGTCTTCCCACCAGATGATTTTTTAATTTTTTTTTGAATTTCGACAGTGTAATGTTACAACATATGACAATTCAAAAATTGTCATATGTTGCCACATATCTCCTTTCTGTTGGGGCACATGCATATAATTCTGTGATATTTTTTACAACAAAGGTTATATATGTTGCCACATTTGACCTTCCTGTTGGAAAACATGCAGATAATTATGTGATTTGTTTTTTACAACAAAGACTATATATGTTCCAACAAAATAAAAATAATAATAATCATTAATATTATCAGCAAAAATAACACTTCACCAATTGTTTTTTTACAACTTATCAACACAAAAGGTCAATGGTATACATAACCATCAAAACTATATCTAATCAATGGTAGTAACCATAACATTTTCATTTGGACACGAATAATAAAATATTCATGTTGCTGCTCACATCCTTCGCATCGACAAGAAGAACATTTGATGTTAGATGAGGAAGCAACACTAGCAAAAGATTGAGTTGTTGCCACAGATGAAGCTCCTTGTGACATGTTATCTACAAGGTAAATAAAAAAAGTTTGAAAGTTTACAACTGATTATAAAATAATAAGGGAGCAATTTATACTTATGTTGACATAGATGAACATTCTGTTGCCACATCTGTACCTTTTGTTGACACACATGAATCTTATGTTGACACAAATGATCATTCTGTTGCTCTAACACATAAGTGACATGTTCCAACATATGACAACTATATTGAAATATGTACCAACATATCACCAATATGTTGCAACATACAACACAAGATAAACAAAATGTTGAACAACTGAACAAAACTAAATTTCTATAATCATATGTACAAAATGGTCACAAAAAGAAGAACAAAAGCAACAAAAATGACTCTTCACATATACATTTCCTAAAAATTAGGGTTTTTTTAGGGTTTGTCGATTTTCTTTCAAAAATAAAAATAATACGTACCATTACACTATTATCCAATTTTCACATCTATAGAACAATTTCTTGTTCATTAACCCAAGAAAAGAACTTAGTATCAAGAGTGTGTTGTTCAAAATTGTAAAAATTTTCAAGAAAATGACTTACCCGTTTTAAGTCGAACACGACCTTCACTTCAGAAATAGAGAGAGAGTGACGGACGGAGATGAGGAGGAAGATAATTGGGGAGAATGATCAGATTTTCTAAGGAAGAAGAAGAGAAGAACGTTGGAGAGAAGAAGAGAGAAAATTCTATTTTCTTTTAATATTTCTTTTTAAATAGAAAGTTCAAAATGTAGTGGTTTTTTGAATTTTATAAAAGATTAAAAAGTTTTGAAAATATTAATTTGGTCCCAAACTGACTTAATTACCTTTTTAAGTGGATTTGACCATTTCTTGGTTAAAGTGTCACAAAAAATGCATGACTTAATTGATACTCTTCAATTAATTTTCTCTACTAAATCGTAGTAATGAGATTGGTTGTGATAAGGGTAATAAAGGGGTATTTTGTGGCCAATAAAGTTAACAATGATATTTATCCAATTGAATAGCAGGGCGTAAATTCCGACATTGGAGAAGGAGAGGGAGAAGGAATGGACATAATTTAATTGGGAAGAAATAGAGATAATAGATAGAGTATTGATTGAGAAAAAGGATACTGTTCTGAAGGAAGGAAGGAAGAATGAGTAGTTTTAGTTTAAATGTTGGAATGAAATTGCCATGGCTGATAGGAGATGTAAGTAGGCAACAGATTCAGATGGGAAATGTTAAAATTATGGCGTGTGTTTCTGACGGTCAAAGTCAGAGTTCCTTCCTTTCCCGTAGCCAGACCTATGCTCTTTTGAAACAGCAAATGGATGTCGCCGCCAAATCTGAGGTTTCAAAATGCATTTGTAATACTGCTTCTTTTCTTCCTTCACATCCTCACTTGTATATGTATCTGTAGGACTACAAAGAGGCAGCCAGACTTCGTGATTCTTTGAAAATATTTGAGGACCAAGAGCCTGTTTTGCGCCTTCAGAGATTGGTCAAAGAGGCTATTGCACAAGAGAGGTTTGAGGTACCCTCTTCCTTCCTAAAACTCCCCTTCTTTTTTTAATACTCCTTATACAAACAAATTAAGTATTACATGTGTTGATTTAGAATTCCTCATCTCTCTGCTACTTCTACATCAGCTACTCATCATCTGAGTTTCACCCTTTCTCTCCCTATGTCTTCCCAGGATGCAGCGAGGTACCGCGATGAGTTAAAGGATATTGCTCCGCATTCTCTCTTGAAATGCTCAAGTGAGGCAACAACACTGGTATGTATTTAATCTGGAATTGTCATGCTTCTATTTCACTTTCTATTACCAGTTGGATTGATACTTTACCAAAATATTTTGCATTGCTAGTTATGGAACTGTTTTGAATAATGAATTTTCACATAAGTGGCTTTCTATACTTAAAGGAAAAAAAATGTGGGGAAGAACAAATGATTGGATTTTTCATACAAGTGCTGATTACGTTCCACATATTCATGCACACGGGCTGTTGTTACGCCTCTTGACAGTTTCTGGACCCCTTTTCCCCTACAAAAGAAAAGAAAAGATATGCTACATATAATGCGGATGCTGTTTAAGACCTTCCTATTGTTGGGTCTTAATTAAGAAATTTTTAAAATGCTATATAAGCCTGATTATCTCAATCTTTCTAGATCATTCTCTCAATGTGCTTATGTGACTTGAGATACACATGGAAGTGTAACCAACAAAACAACAAGTGTAAGAAAATGCTCTCAGACACAGTCTTCTAGGAAAGAGAAATCACATTCTCCGGTGGCTTTTCTGCCGGAAAACATCTTTTATTGATCCTTCCTCCTAATCTATCACCTTCTGTGATAGTTTTACAACCTTTCTTCTCCTCTTGTGATACTAACCTCTTTTCAGGGGATCCATCTTAATCATGTAGAACAGACTCTATTTCAGATGTAGTGGCACAGAAACTATTGCAGAGTCCGGAAGATGGTTTGACTTAGTATAAAGTGCCAAGCTCTCGTTCAGAAGGAGGGTGTTGAGCAAGTGTGCTCTTCTTTGTCTTTGTAGGAGAGTGTTGAGGGAGTTTGGATTGACTGAATCCCATTTAACCCACTTAGAATAGGCCAAAACAATATAGTTTAGGAGTTAAAAGAGTGGGAAAAGACTAAAACAACTCTGAAAGGAAAACTATCGGAGCAATCCACGAAGGGCACCCTGTAAATGCCGTCCATGAAACCAATCAATATTAACAGTCTTTAAAGTTCAAACTATGAGACCATCCTATGGCCAGTGGTTCCATCAGGTCCGTAGAATGGATCCGTAAATGCTAGGCAGTAGAAATAGTAGCTATGTTTTCCTGCACATCATTCCACGAGTTCAATCCATGTTCTGTAGTTTGATCTACGACCTGTGATTTGAGCTCTTGAACACTCAAATTGAAAACCAAGTCTCTGAAGTTGATTTATGAACATAATCTATGGTCCGTGGTTCCTTTTACGGCCCGTAGATGGCGTCCATAAATTCCAAAGTTTTGCTGCAAAAACTTTAATCAACTTCTCATGGTCTTTTAGGTATGGTCTGATCTGGCCTTAGAATTTCTGAGGTGTCACAATAAAGAAGAGGGCTGGTTGTGAGGTGGAGAGAGAAAAACATGAGAGTTTGAGTGTGACCAAACCTAACAGCAAGTGTTGAGTAAGGCTATAGGAAGCTCCAACCAACAGAGGGAGAATTTTAAATCCTGGAGATGCAGGGATCTCTCTACCATTATTTATTGTACCCAAAAGTTCAATTAATATGGTTGATTTATTTTAGTTCGTACAGTTAAAGGGCAGAGCATGTCAATCATTATTACACTAGAAAACAACTTTAGTGAAGGTTGGGGAACTATAGCTTCAAAGATGGAGGAATTCATCAACTGAAAAGTGAACAATAACGACATTTGTTACTGTTGGGGAGAAAACTAGTAAATCTTTCACAGGAAAAGGAAATTACATAGAAGCTTTCAACCAAAGTAGATGGAGCCAACAAGGGAATGAGAATGTATAGGAAGGAAAGATGCTAAATACAAATCCCAACAAAGAAACCAACAAGTTACTGTGAAGATGCTTAGTTGGCATATCATGCGAGTGTGATGAGATACCCACTTGAAATGATGTACGTAGTCAGGCTCAACACTCATGGAAGGGACCTTCGAACACACAAGTGTACGACATTAATGAATTTCAGTTCCTGTTTGAGTTCTAGTCAAGGAAAGGGATTCAACATGTTCTCATGGGTGAATGGTAGAGACAAGGCTCTTACCTAAAGGTGGATTGGTGGTTGCCAACAAAGGTAGATTCCTTGAAGACACTTTCTTCGTCTGGTTTTGGGTTAGAGCTCTTGGTCTCCCTCTTCAGTTATGGAATATGGAGAACTTGAAAAATATAGGGGATGAATGTGGGTTGGAGAATGAAGAAAATTCATAAGGAGGAAGTTGGGAGTAGTGGGGGGATTCTAATTCTTTGGGATAAGATAGTTTGGCGAGGAGAATTGGTAGGTGTGGAACTCAATGTATCACTAGGAGGTTCTCCGGAATCATTGCTGATTTTAGCTGGCATCTCAATGCAGTATTTGAAATTGCTATAGAGAGATCAGGAATGGGCTTTGGGAAGAACTGACCATTATCAAAAAATACTTTAGTGGACCCTGAATGGTTTGTGGGCATTTCAGTTTCATCAGATATTCTGTAGAACGAACATATTGCAATGGGATAAATGGTGCTATTGCGGAGTTTTCTTCTTGCATGGAAAATCTAGAACTGGTTGATCCTCCTTTATTGGAGGATCTTACACTTGGAGGAGGAGGGATGATCACTGAGGTCCTTCTAGAATAGACAAATTCCTTCATTTTGCACAATTGGAGGAGGAATTTAGTCACATCAAACAGAGCCTTTTGGCTTTTGCCTAACAAATAGGATCCGATCACCATTCTATTCTGTTAACTTATGTGGATGGGAATTGAAGAAATCTTACTTCATGTTTGAAGCTTGGTGATTGGAAGTTGAAGAAATCAAAGACAAAGTGAACGGATTGTGGGGTTCCTTGAATGTTAATGGTGGACCTGTACTTGTTTTAGCTGAGATGCTGAAACTGTTACAAACAAAGCTAAAGGAGTGGAGCAAGAACAACTGAGAAAATTGGAAGCAGAGGAAGGAGAACATTCTTAATAAGATTTGTAGATTGGAAGCTATTCAAGAACAAAGAACTCTCACTGATAATGACTTATAAGATTTGTAGATTGAAAGCTATCCAAGAACAAAGAACTCTCACTGATAATGACTTACTTAAGAAAACAAAATTTGGCCTTGGAATTTGAGGAGTTGGCAGAAAATGAAGAAATAGCATGGAAGAAGTCCAGGTTACAATGGGTGAAATATGGTAATAACACTAAATTTTTTCACAGAATTGCTACTGCTCATAAGGGAATTAATTCCATTAATGTTTTAGAAGTAGATGGGGTCACTATTACTAATCGTAAGTATATCAAAGGAAGTTGCTCAGAATTCTTACAAACACCAGTACAAAGAAACTAAATCTTGGAGACCAGAGCTGCATCGACGTGATACATCAGTGATATCTAGTGAAGAACAGGAATGACTGCAAAGACAATTTGAGGAGGAGGAGATTCTTACTTGTATTAAAATTCTGTGCTATGGAGAAGGCTGCTGGACCAGATGGAGTTCCAATGGTTTTCTTTCTTTGTGGGTAGTGTTGAAGGAAGATATCATAAGAACTGTACGGTTCTTTCACTCCAACCAAGTTTTTGAAAGAAACTTCAATGCCACCATTATAGCTTTGATCCCTAATAAAATAGGTGCAGTTGATCTGTAAGATTACAAACCAATAAGTCTAGTAGGTGGAGTTGATGAAATTATTGCAAAACTACTGGCAGAAAGGCTGAAGAAAGTGGTGAGATAAGTGATGAACAAACATCATATGGATTTCATTAAAGGGAGACAGGTTATTAATGCTACACTCATTGCCGGTGAATGTGTAGATTCAAGAACAAGAGGTGTGGAACCTGGGGTAATGTGCAAACTCGATATTCAGAAAGCCAATGGCCATGTAGTTTTGAAATTCTTATTAAGTATCCTTAGACAGATGGGATTTGACAGTAATTGGTTGAGCTAGATTGAGTGTTCTATTAAAACTGTAAGATTCTCTGCTCTTGTAAATGGAGAACCTGTGGATTTTTTACTCTCCATGTGAGAGGGGGTTGAGACAGTGTGATGCTCTATCTCATTTCCTGTTTATTCTGGCAATGAAAGGTTTTGATGGCATGATGACAGTTTCACTACATAACAGATGGTTCAGGGGATTTCAAATTAGTGGAAGAGGTGGGAAGGAAATGGAGATTACCCATCTTCTTTATGCAAACGACACTGTCATCTTTTGTGAACCAAAGGCTGAACAGATCTGTTATATTAGATTAATGTTGATAGTCTTTGAAGTTGTTGCTGGGTTGAGGGTTAACTGGAGTAGTCTATTCCCTGTCAAAGAAGTCCCTCATATTCAAGAACCTGCAAGCATACTAGACTGCGTAGTGGAGAATTTGCCAACAGTTTATCTTGGCATGCCATTAGGTAGGAAGCATAAGGCACTCGAGATCTGGGATGGTATACTGGGAAAAACTGAGAAGAAGCTAGCATGGGGGAAGGCCCAATACTTATCACTTGGGGGAACTTTACTCGGATCAACTCTATGCTAGACTCCTTTCTTACAAATGTGATGCCCTTGTTTCCTAATTCATCCATAATTGTGACAAATTTGACAAGCTAAGGAGAAAATTTCTATGGCAAGGCTGCAAAGAAGGGGAGGGGTATTGTTTGGTGAAGTGGGATACAGTAATACTTAGCAAAGGGGTGGATTGGGAATCAGAAATCTAAGACTACAAAACAACTGTCTAATGATGAAGATATAATGGGGAGGAAAATGTCCTCATGAAGAAAGTGATCGTGGCAAAGTTTGGTGAGCTGAGCCCCTGATGCACAGAAAGAGCCACTGAACCTTTTGGAGTTGGGGTATGGAGAATTATCAGTACAGGGCTGTGGCACTGGTGGAATCAAATCTGATTGTCAAGGCGGGCACAAAATTAAATTCTAGAAAGAAGGATGAAGTAACCAAACTCCTCTGATGGAATCATTTCCAGATCTGTTCATAATTTCGAACAGTATGTGAACATTTGACACCTCAAGGATGGGATCTTTCCTTTAAAAAAATGCTAAACAATTGGGAAGTGGAAAAGGTGGCTTCACTACTTGAGAAACTAGGGGGTTCTAGTGGTACCACAGGAGAATCAGATAGGGTTTTATGCATGCATAGCAAGGAGCAATGCATACAGGATATGGATGCAAGGTGTATCTGGAAGACCACTATACAGATGGAATCTCACTTGGAAAAGCTTAGTATGCGCTAAGATGAAATGCTTCTCATGGTTAGTGATAAAGAAAGCTTGTCGCACTCAAGAAGTATTACCAAAGAAAGGGATGCAGTTAGTTCTCACTTCCCAGATGCTTTCTTTGCAACAAAACAGTGGAAACCAACTAATAGCTGTTTCTTCATTGTGAGTTTACTGCCCAACTTTGGGAAATTTTCCTCAACCAAACTAATACAAGATGGATCATGCCAAAAGCGTACCTCAGATCTTAGTTGCTGGATTAGGAAGGGTGGGAGTAAAACTCAGAAAAGGTGGTGGAGACTAATACCTCCTCGCATCTGATGGACTGTACGGAGAGAAAGACATAGGAGAAATTACCAGTTTAAAAAAAAAGAAAGAAATTTTATGTCTTTCACATTAAATCTATCGGCCTAAACACTGTAATATAAGTTTTTAGGGTCTAAATAAAGGGCTGGCCTGACTCCTGTCAGTTTTTCATATGATTGATTGATGGTTAGTTTTTATTATCAGCTCGTAATCAGACATCACGATAATTTGTTTGAAGCCTAAACAGCTCATAAGGAGACTTTACCTAAGTTTGTTGAATCTGAGTAGTTCTGCACTGTCTGAAATATCTGCTCAACATTGCTTTGTCTAGGGAATCAGGGTTCAAGTTAGAAGTGTGTACATAGAAGGTCGAAGTCAACCTTCAAAAGGCCTTTATTATTTTGCTTATATAATAAAAATTACCAACAACTCAGATCGTCCTGTTCAGCTTCTTAGAAGGCACTGGATCATCACTGATGCTAATGGAAAAACGGAAAATGTCTGGTGAGTTGCTAACTTTGCTGTTTTGGCACAGTTGTAGTAGACAATATTGTTTATGTTAAATTTATACATGTCCTCGTTTTTGTAACTTTATGTTGTCATCAGTCCATTTGGTGGCCATTTGATTCTTTTCTTTTTAAATTTGGGCTAAACATTGTTATCATTTATTCTGACAGGGGAATTGGTGTAATTGGTGAACAACCGGTGGTCCTTCCCAACACTGCGTTTAAATACTCATCTGCATGCCCATTAGGAACTCCAAGTGGAAGAATGGTAAGAAACTAATTTGGTCCCTGATCTTTCCTTCATGAAATGCTACTTCTTCCTCATTTTCGTTTTTCTGTGGCATTTTAATGCTGAGATCGATATGTAATTGCACCCACTCACAAAGATATCATTGTGTTGTGACTGTATATGACTCTGGGCTCTAATTTCTTAGAAGGCGTTTGGCCCCCTAATATTCCAGGAAAATAAAGTAATGAAGGATAGCAGTTTTCAGAGGTTTAGATTATGCCCTCAAGTGTAGCTGGATGATTAAGTCTTACAGTTTATAATAGAGTCGTATGTAATAATACAAACGGAACAAATTGGAACCATTTCAGTTGAACTCAGGTTAGCACTTGTGCATGCTTTATCTATACCACTCACACACACTTGAAGTAACCCATTAATAGTAGTAGAACTCTATGCAAAGTTTTCTCCCCTGATAGTTGTTACTACCATTTGATCACTTACACTGCCCCAAACATCTGAATGTAGTCTCCAGCTGAAATGAAATTTTACTATCATTGTTGCATTGTACCTACAGAATATTGAAGACATGACTAAAAAACTGATACTTGACATGTACTCCCTCTTATAGGTCCATCATGAGGAAGAAGAAAGTCATGATTTGCTTATCCTAGAAAGTCATGATTTGCTTATCCTATGCACAAATGCACGCATACGCGCGCACGCGCACACACTCTTCTGTTCCTTCTCTTCAACTCTAGAGGAGGAAGTTAGCAGTGAGAGAACAATAAGAATATGAATTTAGTACATTCTATCTTATAAAATCAGGACCTGCTATGCATTCTGTAAAACAATTGCTAACTGCTGAATTTTCAAACTATTTTTCTTCACAAATTGTTGATTGTCATATTAGCTTTACATAGCTTACCTACACTAATTGTCATATTTCTGTTTATTGCTTTTTCTGAATTAAGTTTTATTTGATACACTTGTTTAAATTGAAGATCAATATTTGGAACTGGGAAGAGAAGAAAAATTCAATTGCATGGTTATCAGGATTTAATTTGGAATGGCAGATGTTAAAGGGAAGGGTTTTCTGAGGTGCCAAGTAGTTAAAAACTAGCAGAATCTACTCAATTTTGTCCTGTGATAACTTCTAATGGACTGATACTCCTAATATTTTGGAGGGTATACTATTAGATCCTTCTTATTTTCTGGCAAATAAAAAATGCATTTACTGGTTGGGCTTTGAGGGCGACAAAACTTGCAAGGTCTCTCTGTGTCTTCCTTTTGACCTTCATGTGCAGTCAATAGGTGTCAATCGTTCTGTTTCAGGAATTCCTTACCTTATGGGATATGTTGCTCAGACTCGGGTGTGGGTACCCAATACGGGGGCGGATCTAGAGGTCGGACTCTTCATCTCATAACTTTTAGGATTCAGGGGTATGGATAAGGGTGCTGAGATAAGGCCAATAAATGTATATTATGACGTATAAACTATATATTTTGATAAATTGAAGTTATTGAACTAAAGCTGGTAGATTTAGTTCTTTATAAATGCCTAATATTGTATTCATTAGACATCTCGTTCGTGTAATAGCATAACATTCTCATATTTTATATAACTACATAATATATAGATGTAAACCTACAAAACCAAATCAAATTACCCAATCAATTTGTATTTCTCAGTCATACATGTAGTCAAAGCAACCAAGATGTGGTGTGGATCCCACACCTACACCTATGTCGTATCGATACAGGTGGAAAGTATTTTGGAGACTCTACGCAAACTCTCGGTGCCCTTCCTTTATTTCTTTGTTCCTTCCATTTCGAAAATGCATCATGTGTGATTGTCTATTACTATACAGGAGGGTGACTTCGAGATGAAGCATATTGACAGAGTAGGCTCACGGACATTCAATGTTTCCATCGCTCCTTTCTCTCTCTCCAAAGTGGAAGATGGCAGTGATACCTTTTCCGATGGGAGCTGAGAATATTTTGAAGCATGCGCGCACCTCATTTGTACATATTTATATAAAATTTTAGGCTAAGGTTGTGTTTTAGTTGCTGGCAGATAATAAACTCTTGATATCAGACTCATTGGGTACATGTAGTAGATAAATGCTACTGATAGATGTAATATATTCCCATGGGTAAACAGTATGGAACATAGGGCTCTCATGCATTCATTTACATCTTGCAAGCTTTGATGATATCAGTAAATTCCAAATGTATATAATATGTGATTCAACTCTCTCCTTTTCACAGCTAAATTATGGTATTTGCCGAGGTTTATATCTTATAGTTAGGGATGACAATGGAGTGGGGCGGTTGCGGTGCGGGTTGAGCTTTACCTCGCAATAATTTAAGCCGCCCTGTCTCGCTTAGTAAAATTTTTTGATTTTGATCCGCCCTGCATAATCCCGCCCCGCCTCACATAACAAAAAATTGGTTTTTTTTTTCACATAAATTATCCATTTTAGTGTCATTGTCTATGATTTACTTACAACTATATGATTTAAGAATCTATTTGGTGTACATTCATCGAATCTCTATGTTTGGTTTTCTTCTTGCTATTAGCTAAAGTGTTTGGTAAACCAAACTGAGTACAAAAGTCTCCTAATTGAGATGAAGAAATTCATGATAAGGTTTGTAGTTTCTTATATACTTCTGGTTTGGAATTTGATTATGATTCTGAGTCAAGATCAGGTTCTGAAGAAAATGTTGATTTACTTGACTTATCTAATAATAATCAGCATGTTAATAATAATGCTTGTGATACTTGAAAATTTGGTCTAAATCTTAACACTATTACTTCTGATAATGTAATAGAACTTTTGAAAGAAGTTTCTGATAATAATCTTCGTGAAAAAATTATTTAATTAGCCGTTAATAACAAGGCTAGTTTTTCAAAAAATTTAGAAAAAAGAAATGATTTTGAATATGAATATTTGGCTCCTTATTCTTTGTCTGAAGTTCATAATAGATTTAATAAACAAACTTTTTCTACACGAGATTCCTCTTTGATGATTTAAAGGGTGAAATTGAAAATTTGAAAAATGAGATTAATCCGAATTGAAATATATACAAATTTCTGTATAGTTTAATGACGGTATGGAAGGATTTTGTTTGTAGGATGGATCCTCCTTGGGTGACCAAGGTCAAGGGAAAAGGTGGTTATACCAGAAGAAGAGGAAGATCATCCTTAGTCTCATCAGGATTTAAATCTTAACACTATTACTTTTGATAATGTAATAGAACTTTTGAAAGAAGTTTCTCATAATAATCTTCGTGAAAAAATTATTCAATTAGCCCGTCTAGCCAGTCGTGGTCCAAAGCTCATTATGAATTGAAAAGGGCGTTATATACCCGGTTAGAACTGCTAGACACATATGTAGCCTTTTCCTATTCTCGATAATCTTCACACCTTATCTTTTTTCTTCAGTTGTCGGAGGAAATCTTCCGCCTCTGTCAGCACATCTTTCGAAGCTGGGTTTTCTTCCTCAAATGATTGAGCTTCCTGAATATCATCTCGAAATCATCACTTGTTTCACTTCTCATAGAAGTGTCGGATTTTGCATAATTGGTGCTATTAAGGAGTAGACTTCTTTTAACTTCATCTAAATATTTATTAATCATTTCTTCTTGATCTCTATCTTGGTTGGAGATTCTCCTAGCCATGTGTTTAACGGAACTATCAACAATTATTCCTTTGTGCGGAGAAGCACTATATTCCTGGATTTTTCCTAAAATAAGGTCTAGAAGTTCTTGCGTGAATAAGGACTTTGTTTTGGGATCTTTCTTCATCAATTTGTCTCAAAAATTGTCATAATAAGTACGATATAAGCAAGGAATCTGTTTTTCTGTAAAACCTACTTTCGGGGTCCATTTATGAATCCAGGGAATAGAGAATTCTATGACGAAATAAATTTGTTCAATCTTATCCATATAACAGATATGATCTGTATGGTATAGATTATTAAGGTCTGGCGAAACCTTAACTCATTCTCTGTATAATTTTAGAAAGGGATCTGGCAAAATCTTTATTGTTGGGTCTTGGTATGACCACCAGTTTAAAAATCAATTAGGAATTGGCTCAGCAAATATCTTTGTGCAAATCTTTATGAACCAAGTATGCTTATTCCTCTCATTATTGTAGTAGAGGACTTTATTAAAAGTATTAATATAATCCCAATAGGTGAAATTGGTAAGGATCTTGTTCAGGTTGATTTACCTTTCTTTCATTGAGGAAATACCCCAATCTTCTATAGATATAATCTGCTTAATAATCATTTTTGAGAAGTTATAAACATTCTCATTGGTGTTATATCCTAAGAAATGCTAAAATTCAACACTATCAGTATTAATCAGAATAGTCTCAAATAGGAACGGGTTTTGTATGACTCACCCGAAAAATATAATCCATTAATCAAATATCGTTGGAATATCTTCCAAGGTTCTTCTTTTCTCTAAATCTCAGAGTTTTCTAAAGAAATATCATTTCTTTCTTTTCTACCTTTTCATACGATTTGATATCATCAATATCGTCTTTCGCAATGGAAGCAAAGGTATCACCTTTCTTTTGGAAGAGATACTTCTGTAATTGTGCATATAATGGATTATTTTCTGGAATATCTTCCAGATGTATAGAAGCTTCTTTTTGAGAGCTCCTAAGATTTACCAAACTCATCCCTCCTCTTTGTATAATCAGGGAGCTGGATGAAGAGGATCCGTATTACAATCCTGATGAGACTGAGGATGATCTTCCTCTTCCTCTGGTATAACCACCTTTTCCTCTGACCTTGGTCACCCAAGGAGGATCCATCCTACAAACAAAACATTTAGTTTTATTCAAATGCATAACAATAATTCTCATCGTAAAAATCGACGATCTCTTCACAAAAGCAAATATCTGCGATGATATCTCTTATCATATCATCTATAATCTTTCATATAATTATTCCTTGTACGTCTATATTAAGAGGGACTACCTTTAAGATACTAATCAAAGTTTTATCTGAAAGAAATGGAGACAAAAAACTCATTATGAAGATAAATATTCTCTGGACAAGAAATTCGGAAGAGAGTTATCACTCCCCTTCTTATTATGAATTTCAAAATCAAAAGGAGCTAACTGGGCTTGCCACCTAGCAAATATTAATTTTGATGCATCATGTTTAAAATCTTTGTCAAACATATATTTTACTGATTGTGCATCAGTTTTTATCCAAAAAATTTTATTATATAAATCATCCTGAAATTTTAATACACATTTAGCGATGGTTAACATTTCATGAGCCACCGTAGCATATTTTTTTTGAGCATCGCTCCATTTTTCGAAATGAAATCTGATTAAATATTCGATTTTATCATGAGGATTGATTTGTTTCAATATCTCTCCATAACCAATGTTGGACGCATCTATCTCTACAATTTTTTGCCATGTAGGGTTAGCAAGAGTTAAGCAGGGCAAAGATTGCACTCTTAATTTAATTTTCTTTACTAATTTAGTATGACTATCAGTCCAAAGAGTTTTATTAGTCTTTTTTAACCTGTCATATAACGGGGCTAAATCTCTAGTTAAATTCTTGTAAAAGGGAGAAATATAATTCAAGCTTCCCAAGAATCTCTGTAATTGAGTCATGTCTGTAATGACATCAGGAAACTTAAAAGCAAAGTCAATCCATCATTGAATAGGAGTAATCTCTCCTTGACAAATAAGATGCCCTAAAAATAGGATATTAGTCTGGAATAGACTCATTTTTGGTTTAAAAATCACCAAACCATTTTGTATAACAATTTTCTTTAAAATATCTAAATGTTTAATATGCATTTCTAGAGTCTTAGAATAGACTAAAATGTCATCAATATAAACAATAATAAACTCCAAATATGGGTTGAAATTATCATTCATAATTTTCTGAAATTCAGAAGGAGCATTTTTCAATCCAAAGGGCATGACATTCCATTCATATTGTCCAAATGAGACGTTAAAAGCAGTTCTATAAGAATGCTCTTTAAATATTTGAATTTGCCAATAACCTGATTTTAAATAAAATTTTGAAAAAATATTAGCATCATATAATCTTGATAGTAAATCTTTTTTATTTAGAATAGGATACCTAATCCATTTTAAATATTTATTTAATGGTTTATAATTTATCACCAACATGGGGACACCTCGTTCTTTTTCAGCAGCATTATTGACATAAAATGATGTACAAGACCAAGGTGATTTGGAAGGTTTTATCAAACCCTTTTGTAGCAAATTATCAATTTCCTTTTAACAGAATTCCACTAATTCGGTGTTCATCTGACAAGGACGCGATTTTGTAGGAGTATCTTCCTCAGAAAAGTCATCTTCATAAGGGAGGGTGGCGATATGGTTTTTCCGATTCCAAAAAGCACTAGGATGATCCGCACAAATATCAATGGCCATTTGTTCAGAGATTAATTTAATTTTCTCTTGTATTTTAGTTGATTTTAAAGTAACAAATATATTCATACTAAATAATTCAAGTTGTAAGAATCAACATTCTTTTGCTTCATATCAATTAAAACATTAATATCATGAAAAATAGGGTCAGTAATAAAAGTATAACTAATATTCTGGTCTTCATAAGTAGCAGAAAAACCCTTAGCAGTTATGCTAGTAAATAGATAAATATCATTTATAAAGGGTGTTCCAAGTATAATTGGAGGGTATAACTGTTTTTTTACCAAGAAAAAGAAATGCGGAATGCAAACTTTATTTTGGCATATACGCGTATTAGGCAATTTATACTTTATATCTAAAGCATGCCCAGAAGCAGATTTAACCATGTGAGTTGTTTTTTCAAAAATACTTAGTAGGTATTAGACCTTCTTGAATACAACTGATATCTGCTCCACTATCAATCATAGCAATATTAGTTATAGAAAAACTATTATCATTAAGAATGGTACATTTAACATACCACTTATGAGCAGTAACAATTGCATCATTCCTAAAAACATGCCATGTCTAGGATCAAGGTTAAGAGGTTTTGCAAGAGTATTTTCTTCAGCAATATTTTACCCTTTGCTATTAACATTTTCTATTTGAGTAAGACAATGATCACAAATCATTTGATTTTTCTTGAGAGATTTAATCTCATTTTTCAAAATTTCAATTTCACCCTTTAAATCATCAAAAGAGGAATCTCTTGTAGATATAGTTGTTTATTAAGTCTATTATGAACTTCAGACAAAGAATAATGAGCCAAATATTCATATTCAAAATCATTTTTTTCTGAATTTTTTGAAGAACTGGTCTTGTTATTAACAGCTAATTGAATAATTTTATCACAAAGATTGTTATCAGAAACTTTTTTCAAAAGTTCTATTACATTATCAGAAGTAATAGTGTTAAGATTTAAATTTTCAAATTGAGATTACAATTTATAAAATTCATCGTTTTCGCAGGAACAAATATCACCTTGACCAAATTTACAAGTATCACAAGTATTATTATTAACATGCTGATTATTATCAGATAAGTCAGGTAAATTAGCATTTTCTTTAGAACCTGATTTTGACTCAGAATCATAATCGGATTCTGAACCAGAAGTATATAAGAAACTATAAACCTTATCATGAATTTCTTCATCAAGTTCTATGGTTTTTTAGTATATCTTTTAGATATACGTGAGACTTTTCTCTCATCCCGTTCTTCCTTAGATCTACGTCTATGTCTAAATCTTGTTTTCCTATAATGTTCATCGGGATTTGATTCTCTAGAATCTCTATGTTTTGCTATTAGCTGAAGTGTCTGGTAAATCAAACTGAGTATAAAAGTCTCCTAATTGAGATCTTTCTCGGAGCTTATCCAACTTAAGCTGTCTATTTAATTTTAATTCATTGCATAGATTGATACCTTCTTGAGTGCACATTCCTATAAATCTCCCATAGGTATAATCACTATAAGGAATTTCACCATGCTCATTTCTAAGGATCTTTTTAACCCTTAGAGCAAATAAAGGGGGAAGGTCATCTATGAACTTAGCTTTCCAATGCTCATACTTGTTTTCGGGTAGTTCCATAACCCTACTCATATAAGTATCTTTATACCACCTAAATTCTCCCAAGGTTCTACATCATAGACCGTTTAACAGAGTACGAACCGCCTCAAATTGATTGGTAAATCTACCATTAAAATATTCTAACATGGTCAGAACTAAGGTGTAAACGGAGTCTCTCTATTAGCAACAAGAGTCATACCTAAGCTATCAACTCCTTCACTACTAGAAGTAGCATTTATCACAACATTCTTTTGTTCAAAAGTCATATAATTATCCCACCAACCTCGAAGTTGGCCAGTAAAACCTGCAATAATCATTTTGCAAATATTTCTATCTGTATTTTAAACATTTTTGCAGATAGTTGCATACATAAGCATTCTATGAACAAGAATAGTAAGTTGTCTATCAGTTAAGCCATCAAGGTTCCATTCATAAATTTCAGACCCGCTATAAGAAGTATTAGTCTGATTCCAGTCTCATTCCTCTATAAGCACATTTTGAGGAGTTGGTCTGGAACAATAATAAGTTTGTATGCTAGGTTTATGAGAAAATTTAGTATTACCATTATTCTTCTTGGGATAACCCTGAAGTTTATTAAATTCTAAAGAAACATGATTTTTAAAATCAAAAGTGTTTTCCATTTCATCAGCAAAACTTTCAGACAAATCTATAGGACTTGCCCTGAATTCAAAAAACTTTTTATCAAGAAGTTCTTCCAAATCATAAATTGATTTAAATTTAAATTCTGAAATCTCCGGAGGTCTCTGCACAAGAGTAGCCATAGTCTGTGCATCAGTAGTAGTTTTAGAAGTAAATGTTTTATTACAAATCTTTATATCATTTTTAATATGAATAACCAAAGCAGTTAATTCATCCAATTTTTATCAAGAGAACCAATATGTTCACCTAAAACTTTAACATAAAGTCCCAAATAATTATTTTGAGAAATCAAATTATTAATTTCGTTAATGCTTACTGCCGCAACATCATCTTCAACAAATTTTTAAAAAGCAGTAAAAGTAATACCAGTATTATTCGGTAACACAAATGATGACTGAGGTGGGTAAACTGCCTTGATAATATTACCAATTCCATCTTTATGAGATCGTTCAAGAACGTTGATGAACAAAGGTAAGTAAGTGGTTATAAACCAAGGCACAAAAGACATGATTTGATTATGCAAAGCACAAGTTTCATAAAACTCTTGAGAAATATTATTTAAATCATCGGCACTATAAGTGTCAAAAAACTAAGTTTTAAACTGATTCCACTTATCACTTAAAAATTCGTTCTGAATGTACTTTCTTGCCAGGGAACCTGGGCTAAAATCTATTTGGTATACATTCATCATTAAGTATTATTAAGATCAAAATCCATTTCGGACTGAGAAGGAGTATCCTTATCTGAAATATCAGAAGCAATATCATTTGCTTGAACAATATTAAGATGAGGATTAATTTTAATTTTATTGACAAATCTATCATTTTGATATGTAGATATAACTGATGGTAAAGTATGTAAAGAAGCAGCAAGATTTCGAGCTGGACCATAGACAGGGTCAATAGGAGAAATATGATGCATAGCAGACAATCTTCTAGCAGAAGAGAATGAATGTCTACTAAACAGAATATCATTAAACTGCAGACAAATCCTACCATCAGGATTTTGAGTGATATGAGAATACTCAAAATTAGTGACTGCATCTGCCATTTGGTTTGGAGGAATAACCGACTCCAAAGTCTAAGTATTTGGAAAATTAATTTCTTTCCACTTTATAGGTCGTCTAGTAGTGACCTTAGATCTAGCAAAATTAGTTTCTACTAAAATAATTTCAGCAGATGTATCATATAATTTACATCTTGGATTTAACGTAGAAAGCAATTTAAAATAGATTCTATAAGATAAGCAAATTAATTCTGATCTAGGTGCATAATTATAACCATGCGTTTTAACATTTAAAGTCAAAGCATCAAGAATATTAGCTTCAGTTAAAGATAACTGTAAATTCGGTTGAGTATTAAAATAGATTGGACCATAAGCCACAGTAGATTCTATTGAACCCATCAAAGATTGTCTAAAATATAAATTTCTAGCATCACGTAAAGCAGCTAAAAATGTCTTAGGTAACCCTTTAAGGGCTAAAGGTTTAAAAACAATTTGTATCATGCCAATATGCAAGAAATTATACTGAAGTTTATATAAGTCAATATCTCATTTATTTAACAAACAAATAGTCTGTTTTGACGAATTTAACGCTAAAGATTGTTCAGTAGTTTTCATCAACTGTTTATTAGAAATTTATCAAACCAACCATAATCATATATGGTTTTTATATTAATTTTTGGAATAGTCTATTTGTTTAACAAATCAAGGTTTTGAGGTATATCTACCTCTTCCAATCTAGTACTTTTGGTACTTGTATCTCCAAGATCCATGAAGACAAAGATCATATCTATGTCGTATACTTCACATCAATCTCATATTTACCATGAAAGTTCCTAGGCTTTGATACCAAACAAAGAGGATCTCAGAAGACGGGCGGTAGTCCGTGCGGTCATCTGCAATCTAGCTTAGTAATATCCAAATTAAAGGAAGAAATCCAAATCGAAATATATACAAATTTCTATATAGTTTAATGACTGTATGGAATGATCTAATCCTTTTACCTAAGCAAGGGGTCTGTCAAGATTCAAATATTTATTGTTATTGAGCCCATGTGTCTAGCAGTTCTAACCGGGTATATAGCACCCTTTTCAACTCATAACGGGCTTTGGACCACGACTGGCTAGATGGAGTCACAAAGACAATTACTGTTAAAAAGACAATTACTGAAGAAAATACTCTTGCAAAACCTCTTAACCTTGATCCTAGACATGACATGTTCTTAGGAATGATGCAAATTGTTACTGCTCATAAGTGGTATGTTAAATGTACCATTCTTATTGATAATAGTTTTTCTATAACTACTATTGCTATGATTGATAGTGGAGCAGATGTCAGTTGTATTCAAGAAGGTCTAGTACCTACTAAGTATTTTGAAAAAACAACTCACATGGTTAAATTTGCTTCTGGACATGCTTTAGATATAAAGTATAAATTGCCTAATACGCGTATATGCCAAAATAAAGTTTGCATTCCGCATTTCTTTTTCTTGGTAAAAAACCAATTATACCCTCCAATTATACTTGGAACACCCTTTATAAATTCTATTTATCCATTTACTAGCATAACTACTAAATGTTTTTCTGCTACTTATGAAGACCAGAATATTAGTTATACTTTTATTACTGACCCTATTTCTCGTGATATTAATGCTTTAATTGATATGAAGCAAAAGCATGTTGATTCTTTACAACTTGAATTATTTAGTATGAATATATTTAATACTTTAAAATCAACTAAACTACAAGAGAGAATTAAATTAATCTCTGAAAAAATGACCATTGATATTTGTGCGGATCATCCTAGTGCTTTTTGGAATCGAAAAAAGCATATCATCACCCTCCCTTATGAAGATGACTTTTATGAGGAAGATATTCCTACAAAATTGCGTCCTTGTCAAATGAACACTGAATTAGTAGAATTCTGTAAAAAGGAAATTGATAATTTGCTACAAAAGGGTTTGATAAAACCTTCCAAATCACCTTGGTCTTGTACAACATTTTATGTAAATAATGCTGCTGAAAAAGAACGAGCTGTCTCTAGGTTGGTGATAAATTATAAACCATTAAATAAATATTTAAAATGGATTAGATATCCTATTCTGAATAAAAAAGATTTACTATTAAGATTATATGATGCTAATATCTTTTCAAAATTTGATTTAAATTTAGGTTATTGAAAAATTTTGATATTTAAAGAGTATTCTTATAGAACTGCTTTTAACGTCCCATTTGGACAATATGAATAGAATGTCATGCCCTTTGGATTGAAAAATGCTCCTTCTGAATTTCAAAAAATTATGAATGATATTTTCAACCCATATTTGGAGTTCATTATTGTTTATATTGATGACGTTTTAGTCTACTCTAAGACTCTAGAAATGCATATTAAACATTTAGATATTTTTAAGAAAATTGTTATACAAAATGGTTTGGTGATTTCTAAACTAAAAAAGTGTCTATTCCAGATTAATATCAGATTTTTAGGGCATCTTATTTGTCAAGAAAAGATTACTCCTATTCAAAGATCGATTGACTTTGCTTCTAAGCTTCCTGATGTTATTACAGACAGGACTCAATTACAGAGATTTTTGGGAAGCTTGAATTATATTTCTCCCTTTTACAAGAATTTATCTAGAGATTTAGCCCCGTTATATGACAGGTTAAAAAAGACTAATAAAACTCTTTGGACTGATAGTCATACTGAATTAGTAAAGAAGATTAAATTAACAGTGCAATATTTGCCCTGCTTAACTCTTGCTAACCCTGCATGGTAAAAAATTGTAGAGATAGAGCGTCCAACATTGGTTATGGAGGGATATTGAAACAAATGAATCCTCATGATAAAATCGAATATATGATAAGATTTCATTTCGGAAAATGGAGCGATGCTCAGAAAAAATATGCTACGGTGACTCATGAAATGTTAACCATCGTTAAATGTGTATTAAAATTTCAGGATGATTTATATAATAATTTTTTTTTGATAAAACTGATACATAATAAGTAAAATATATGTTTGACAAAGATTTTAAACATGATGCATCAAAATTAATATTTGCTAGGTGGCAAGCCTAGTTAGCTCCTTTTGATTTTGAAATTCATTATAAGAAGGGGAGTGATAACTCTATTCCGAATTTCTTATCCAGAGAATATTTATCTTCATAATGAGTTTTTTGTCTCCATTCCTATTAGATAAAACTTTGATTACTATCTTAAAGGTAATCCCTCTTAATATAGACGTACAGGGAATAATTATATGGAAGATTCTAGATGATATGATAAGAGATATCATCGCAGATATTTGCTTTTGTAAAGAGATCATAGATTTTTACGATGAGATTATTGTCATGCATTTGAATAAAGCTAAATGTTTTGTTTGTAGGATGGATCCTCCTTGGGTGACCAAGGTCAGAGGAAAAGGTGGTTATACCAGAGGAAGAGGAAGATCATCCTCAGTCTCATCAGGATTGTAATACGGATCCTCTTCATCCAGCTCCCTGATTATACAAAGAGGAGGGATGAGTTTGGTAAATCTTAGGAGCTCTCAAAAAGAAGCTTTTATACATCTGGAAGATATTCCAGAAAATAATCCATTATATGCACAATTATAGAAGTATCTCTCCCTAAAGAAAGGTGATACCTTTGCTTCCATTGTGAAAGATGATATTGATGATATCAAATCGTATGAAAAGGTAGAAAAGAAAGAAATGATATTTCTTTAGAAAACTCTGAGATTTAGAGAAAAGAAGAACCTTGGAAGAGATTCCAACGATATTTGATTAATGGATTATATTTTTCGGGTGAGTCATGCAAAACCCATTCCTATTTGAGACTATTCTGATTAATACTGATAGTGTTGAATTTTAGCATTTCTTAGGATATAACACCAACGAGAATGTTTATAACTTCTCAAAAATGATTATTAAGCAGATTATATCTATAGAAGATTGGGGTATTTCCTCAATGAAAGAAAGGTAAATCAACTTGAACAAGATCCTTACCAATTTCACCTATTGGGATTATATTAATACTTTTAATAAAATCCTCTACTACAATAATGAGAGGAATAAGCATACTTGGTTCATAAATATTTGCACAAAGATATTTGCTGAGCTAATTCCTAATTGGTTTTTAAACTGGTGGTCATACCAAAACCCAACAATAAAGATTTTGCCAGATCCCTTTCTAAAATTATACAGAGAATGAATTAAGGTTTCGCCAGACCTTAATAATCTATACCATACAGATCATATCTGTTATATGGATAAGATTGAACAAATTTATTTTTTCATAGAATTCTCTATTCCCTGGATTCATAAATGGACCTCGGAAGTAGGTTTTACAGAAGAACAGATTCCTTGCTTATATTGCACGTATTATAACAATTTTTGGGACAAATTGATGAAGAAAGATCCCAAAACAAAGTCCCTATTCGGGCAAGAACTTCTAGACCTTATTTCAAGAAAAATCCAGGAATATAGTGCTTCTCCGCACAAAGAAATAATTGCTGATAGTTCCGTTAAGCACATGGCTAGGAGAATCTCCAACCAAAATGGAGATCAAGAAGAAATGATTAATAAATATTTAGACGAAGTTAAAAGAAGTCTACCCCTTAACATCACAAATTATGCAAAATCCGACACTTCTATGAGAAGTGAAACAAGTGATGATCTTCGAGATGATATTCAGGAAGCTCAACCATTTGAGGAAGAAAACCTAGCTTCGAAATATGTGCTAACAGAGATGGAATATTTCCTCCGACAAATGAAGAAAAAAGATAAGGTGTGAAGATTATCAAGAATAGGAAAAGGCATTATTAACAGTAGATACACTGTTGATCTACAGTAGATATACTGTATATGGGACCTATTGATAAGGACCCATTACTGTAGATAGATTTTTTTTTTCTATAAATAGGTTTCATTTGTAGTCTTTAAGGAGTAGGTTTTAGAACCCCCCTCTCTCTTCTTTTGTAAAGTTCTCTCTTTGCCTCTTTAGCTTTTGTATTTGAAGTTCGCTGGATACTTACCGGAGTTGTTAATAAAGATTGTATAGTTAGCACAGGCACTGGTGTTGTCCCTTGTTATAAGGTACTTTTATTCTTCCTTTCTTTTACTTTTTATTTATCCGATCTATAGCCGTGACTATGTCCGGCTAAAAAGAATTACGTCTATGTCGGATATCTAACTTCACTTTTGTATCTACCATGAAAGATCTAGACTTTATCTAAATATAAATAAATTTATATATGGTTTCTTGACTTGGTTTTGAGATGGTGGTACAGTCAGATTTGATGCAATACGTTATTGACATTGTCTTTGTGACTCTGTCTAGCCAGCCGTGGTCCAAAGCCCATTATGAGTTGAAAAAGGTGCTATATACCCGATTAGAACTACTAGACACATGGGCTCACTAACAATACGTATTTGAATCTTGATAGACCCCTTGCTTGGGTAAAAGGATTATATCCTTCCATACAGTTATTAAACTATATAGAAATTTGTATATATTTCGATTCTGATTTCTTCCTTGTATTCGAATATTAATAAGCTAGATTGACGATGACCACGCGGACTACCGCCCGTCTTCTGAGATCCTGTTTGTTTAGTATCAAAGCCTAGGAACTTTCATGGTAAAAATGAGATTGATGTGAAGTATACAACATAGATATGATCTTTGTCTTCATGGATCGTGGAGATACAAGTACCAAAAGTACTAGATTGGAAGAGGTAGATATACCTCAAAACCTTGATTTGTTAAACAAATGGACTATTCCAAAAATTAATATAAAAACCATTTATGATTATGGTTGGTTTGATAAAATTTCTAATAAATAGTTGGTTAAAACTACTGAACAATCTTTGGCGTTAAATTCGTCAGAACAGACTATTCATTTGTTAAATAAATGAGATATTGACTTATATAAACTTCAGTATAATTTCTTGCATTGGCATGATACAAATTGCTTTTAAACCTTTAACCCTTAAAGGGTTACCTGAGACATTTTTAGCTGCTTTACGTGATGCTAGAAATTTAAATTTTAGACAATCTTTGATGGGTTCGATAGAATATACTATGGCTTATAGTCCAGTCTATTTTAATACTCAACCGAATTTACAGTTATCTTTAACTGATGCTAATATTCTTGATGCTTTGACTTTAAATGTTAAAATGCATGGTTATAATTATGCACCTGAATCTGAATTAATTTGCTTATCTTATAGAATCTATTTTAAATTGCTTTCTATGTTAAATCCAAGATGTAAATTATATGATACATCTGTTGAAACTATTTTAGTATAAACGAATTTTGCTAGATCTAAGATCACTTCTAAACGAACTATAAAATGGGGAGAAATTAATTTTCCAAATACTTGGACTTTGGAGTCGGTTATTCCTCCAAACCAAATGGCAGATGCAGTCACTAATTCTGAGTATTCTCATATCACTCAAAATCCTGATGGTAGGATTTGTATGCAATTTAATGATATTCCATTTAGTAGACATTCATTCTCTTTTGCTAGAAGATTGCCTCCTATGCATCATATTTCTCCTATTGAAACTGTCTATGGTCCAGCTCAAAATCGTGCTGCTTCTTTACATACTTTACCATCAGTTATATCTACAGATCAAAATGATAGATTTGTCAATAAAATTAAAATTAATCCTCGTCTTAATATTTTTAAAGCAAATGATATTGCTTCTGATATTTCAGATAAGGATTTTCCTTCTCAGTCCGAAATGGATTTTGATCTTAATAATACTTAATGATGAATTTACACCAAATACATTTTAGCCCAGGTTCCCTGGCAAGAAAGTACATTCCGAACGAATTTTTAAGTGATAAGTGGAATCAGTTTAAAACTTGGTTTTTTGACACTTATAGTGCCGATGATTTAAATAATATTTCTCAAGAGTTTTATGAAACTTGTGCTTTGCATAATCAAATTATGTCTTTTGTACCTTGGTTTATAACCACTTACTTACCTTTGTTCATCAACGTTCTTGAGCGATCTTATAAAGATGGAATTGGTAATATTATCAATGCGGTTTACCTACATCAGTCATCATTTGTGTTATCGAATAATACTGGTATTACTTTTACTGCTTTTCAAAAATTTGTTAAAGATGATGTTGCAGCTGTAAGCATTAGCGAAATTAATAATTTGATTCCTCAAAATAATTATTTGGGACTTTATGTTAAAGTTTTAGGTGAACATATTGGTTCTCTTGATAAAAAATTGGTATGAATTAACTGCTTTGGTTATTCATATTAAAAATGATATAAAGATTTGTAATAAAGCATATACTTCTAAAACTACTACTGAAGCACATACTATGGCTACTCCTATGCAGAGACCTCCTGAGATTTCAAAATTTAAATTTAAATCAATTTATAATTTGGAAGAACTTCTTGATAAAAAGTTTTCTGAATTCAGGGCAAGTCCTATAGATTTGTCTGAAAGTTTTGTTGATGAAATGGAAAACACTTTTGATTTTAAAAATCATGTTTCTTTAGAATTTAATAAACTTCAGGGTTATTCCAAGAAGAATAATGGTAATACTAAATTTGCTCATAAACCTAGCATGTAAACTTATTATTATTCCAGACTAACTCCTCAAGATGTGCTTATAGAGGAAAGAGACTGGAATCAAACTAATCTTTATTGTTGGGCCGTGGTATGACCACTAGTTTAAAAGCCAATTAGGAATTGGCTCAACAAATATCTTTGCGCAAATCTTTATGAACCAAGTATGCTTATGCCTCAGTAGAGGACACGTCTATAGATCGGAGAAATAAAAAGTAAAAGAAAGGAAGAATAAAAGTACCTTGTAACAAGGGCCAACACCAGGGCCTGTGTGAACTATACATTAGGTGTGAAGATTATTGAGAATAGGAAAAGGCATTATCAACAGCAGATACATTGTTTATCTACAACAGATATACTATATATGGGACCCATTGATAAGGACCCATTACTGTAGATTGATTCTTTTCTTTTTCTATAAATAGGTTTCATTTGTAGTCTTTAAGAAGTAGGTTTTAGAAACCCCCTCTCTCTTCTTTTGTAAAGTTCTCTCTTTGCCTCTTTGGCTTTTGTATTTGAAGTTCGCCGGATACTTACCGGAGTTGTTAATAAAGATTGTATAGTTCGCACAGGCCCTGGTGTGGTCACCTAAAACTTTTACATAAAGTCCCAAACAATTATTTTGAGAAATCAAATTATTAATTTCGTTAATGCTTACTGCTGCAACATCATCTTCGGATTTTTCATAATTGGTGATGTTAAGGAGTAGACTTCTTTTAGCTTCGTTTAAATATTTATTAATCATTTCTTCACCTTGGGAGAGTTTAGGTGGTATAAAGATACTTATACGAGTAGGGTTATGGAACTACCCGAAAACAAGTATGAGCATTGGAAAGGGTTGGCCAGACTGAGTGACAAAGACAAAGCCAATAACGTACTTGTTTTTGAGTAGTTCCATAACCCTACTCACGATTTCGAGCTGGAACATAAACATGATCAATAGGAGAAATATGATGCATAGCAGACAATCTTCTAGCAGAAGAGAATGAATAATATTATAATAATAATAATATTATTATTATTATTATTATTATTATTATTATTATTAATATTATTATTATTATAGGAGAAGAAAAAATGTCTACGTATCAACACCATAAAATTTACAGATATATTTAAAATAAATAACAATTTTAAAAATAAAAATTTTTAAAAATAAAACATAAATTAAAAATAGTTTTTACAATGATAGATATTGTAAAATAATGAATCACTATTTTATTTTTAAAAAAAAAGATTTAAAAGCCGTAAATTCCAATTAAAAAAAACTAAACAATTACAAGCGGAAAGCCCAAAACTGAAAGATAACAACACAAATTAATTAAAAAGTAAAATAAAATAAACTCAAACAATTAAAAATTGAAAGCACAGAGCACCACAAAAATGAAAATTTTAAATAATCTAAATTAATTGCATATAATGGTATTAAATAACAAATAATTATTTTTTAAACTAAGTATAAAGCGAAACAATTCTAAAAAATAGGATGTGTGATTCTTTATTGTGTGGGAAGTTATCATATTAAAAAAAACAACAACAACAAACAACAAACAACAACAATAATAATAATAAAATTAATTACATGTAATAGTATTAAAGAATGAATAGCAGTTTTATTTTTAAAAAATATTTAAAAGCAATTTTTAAAATTAAATAAAATAATTTTGAACTCCAAATTGAAAAATAAAAAAATCAAACAATTACAAACGAAAAGCCCAAACTGAAAGATAAGAACACAAAGTAGAGTAATTAAAAAATAAAAAAATGAAACAATTAAAAACTGAAAGCAAAAAAATTGAAATATAACAACTCAAAGTAAGGATATGTATATTATGTAGAAGATAAAAATTTGAATCATAACCATCGCCCATAATACACAGAAATCATATCATAATTATGTAGAAGTATTCAGATACGAAAAATTTTAAATTCAAAGGCTGATCATCAATTTGAGACTCTTCTAACATTCATCAGGAAAGAAAGAGAAGAAATTTGTTGAAGCTATGGAGAAGTGAACATCAACAAAGAGGAAGAACATTGTACAACCATGACAATCAAATTTTCATTTTAAATTCGTATTTTCAAAGCAAGTTTTGATGGTATATATTATTATTGATTTTTCATTAGGTAATCGAAAATTATCATATGCTTAAGTTTTTCAAAATATATATTTGATATTATACTTCTTTTAAAAGCAGTTGTTTTGTTCCCAATTTCTGTATTTAATATAATTGTACGCCTTGATAATTGTATGTTATTGCAATTATTTTTTGAGTTACGAATAAGTAGATGGACAATGAGGGAGAAGTTGTAGGAACTATTTCATGAAGCAATCTAATGAATTTCTTGTGAATGATCTGACTTCTTTTACTCACATAGAAATTGAATTTTTGTTTGGATAATAATTATATACTTTGTGTAGATGTCGATCCAGACATATAACTATCAGGCAAAAAAAGTTCTTTATCTCAGATATATCCTTTATTTTTAGACTCATCTTTACATCCCAAACTCAACAAACTTATGCGACAACAACTTTACTATTCAAAAATTACGTGGTCTATATTGTTTTTACAATCTATGTTAAAATTTGAATTCTACTTATCTTTCAAAAATTGGTACATTTGCAAGATGCTGCTGCTAATGAAAGTCCAAGAGGCTACTAAAATTTGGAGTTTATTTGTTATCATTTTATCTCTTTTGCTTCTTGAAACTCCTCATCTTTCTATACACAGGGGCGGAGCTACAACCCAGTCAGCCAAACACCCTTCGCCGGAAAATTAGACGAATTGGCAAAATATTCCTTATTATTTGAATATATAGATAAATAAACACAATTGTATATAACGAACGGTGTTGGTTCAACAGTAAGCTTGCTCATTTGAGTGTTTGACGTCCCGAGTTCGATTCAAGTTTGTAGCACATAAGTCTATTTTTTTTTAAAAAAAAGGAAAGAAACAAAAATTTCTATTTCTAGCCTTGAATTAATAGTACTAAGAAATTACATCTTTCTATTTCTAGCCTTGAATTAATAGTACTACGAAATTACATTAAAAGATATACTTAAAGGTCACTTTCTATTATTATTCTTTTGATTATTTTTTAAAATAGTTAAGAATCTCAGTAAAATAAAAGGTAAATATGGGAATGAAGGTTTTGTAGTTCAGCAATCTAATGAATTTCTTGTGAATGAACTGACTTCTTTTACTCACATAGAAATTGAATTTTTGTTTGGATAATAATTATATACTTTGTGTAGATGTCGATCCAGACATATAACTATCAGGCAAAAAAAGTTCTTTATCTCAGATATATCCTTTATTTTTAGACTCATCTTTACATCCCAAACTCAACAAAATTATGCGACAACAACTTTACTATTCAAAAATTACGTGGTCTATATTGTTTTCACAATCTATGTTAAAATTTGAATTCTACTTAACTTGCAAAAATTGGTACATTTGCAAGATGCTGCTGCTAATGAAAGTCCAAGAGGCTACTAAAATTTGGAGTTTATTTGTTATCATTTTATCTCTTTTGCTTCTTGAAACTCCTCATCTTTCTATACACAGGGGCGGAGCTACAACCCAGTCAGCCAAACACCCTTCGCCGGAAAATTAGACGAATTGGCAAAATATTCCTTATTATTTGAATATATAGATAAATAAACACAATTGTATATAACGAACGGTGTTGGTTCAACAGTAAGCTTGCTCATTTGAGTGTTTGACGTCCTGAGTTCGATTCAAGTTTGTAGCACATAATTCTATTTTTTTTTTTAAAAAAGGAAAGAAACAAAAATTTCTATGTCTAGCCTTGAATTAATAGTACTAAGAAATTACATCTTTCTATTTCTAGCCTTGAATTAATAGTACTACGAAATTACATTAAAAGATATACTTAAAGGTCACTTTCTATTATTATTCTTTTGATTATTTTTTAAAATAGTTAAGAATCTCAATAAAATAAAAGGTAAATATGGGAATGAAGGTTTTGTAGTTCAGCATTCTAATGAATTTCTTTGTGAATGAACTGACTTCTTTTACTCACATAGAAATTGAATTTTTGTTTGGATAATAATTATATACTTTGTGTAGATGTCGATCTAGACATATAACTATCAGGCAAAAAAAGTTCTTTATCTCAGATATATCCTTTATTTTTAGACTCATCTTTACATCCCAAACTCAACAAAATTATGCGACAACAACTTTACTATTCAAAAATTACGTGGTCTATATTGTTTTCACAATCTATGTTAAAATTTTTATTCTACTTATCTTGCAAAAATTGTTACATTTGCAAGATGCTGCTGCTAATGAAAGTCCAAGAGGCTACTAAAATTTGGAGTTTATTTGTTATCATTTTATCTCTTTTGCTTCTTGAAACTCCTCATCTTTCTATACACAGGGCGGAGCTACAACCCAGTCAGCCAACACCCTTCGCCGGAAAATTAGACGAATTGGCAAAATATTCCTTATTATTTGAATATATAGATAAATAAACACAATTGTATATAACGAACGGTGTTGGTTCAACAGTAAGCTTGCTCATTTGAGTGTTTGATGTCCCGAGTTCGATTCAAGTTTGTAGCACATAATTCTATATTTTTTTTTAAAAGGAAAGAAACAAAAATTTCTATTTCTAGCCTTGAATTAATTGTACTAAGAAATTACATCTTT
Organism: Solanum pinnatisectum; assembly: GCA_035578085.1. Taxonomy (NCBI): domain Eukaryota; kingdom Viridiplantae; phylum Streptophyta; class Magnoliopsida; order Solanales; family Solanaceae; genus Solanum; species Solanum pinnatisectum. Next base: position 25,284,090 of record CM069087.1, read on the forward strand.
CTATTTCTAGCCTTGAATTAATAGTACTACGAAATTACATTAAAAGATATACTTAAAGGTCACTTTCTATTATTATTCTTTTGATTATTTTTTAAAATAGTTAAGAATCTCAATAAAATAAAAGGTAAATATGGGAATGAAGGTTTTGTAGTTCAGCAATCTAATGAATTTCTTGTGAATGAACTGACTTCTTTTGCTCACATAGAAATTGAATTTTTGTTTGGATAATAATTATATACTTTGTGTAGATGTCGATCCAGACATATAACTATCAGGCAAAAAAAGTTCTTTATCTCAGATATATCCTTTATTTTTAGACTCATCTTTACATCCCAAACTCAACAAAATTATGCGACAACAACTTTACTATTCAAAAATTACGTGGTCTATATTGTTTTCACAATCTATGTTAAAATTTGAATTCTACTTATCTTGCAAAAATTGGTACATTTGCAAGATGCTGCTGCTAATGAAAGTCCAAGAGGCTACTAAAATTTGGAGTTTATTTGTTATCATTTTATCTCTTTTGCTTCTTGAAACTCCTCATCTTTCTATACACAGGGGCGGAGCTACAACCCAGTCAGCCAAACACCCTTCGCCGGAAAATTAGATGAATTGGCAAAATATTCCTTATTATTTGAATATATAGATAAATAAACACAATTGTATATAACGAACGGTGTTGGTTCAACAGTAAGCTTGCTCATTTGAGTGTTTGAAGTCCCGAGTTCGATTCAAGTTTGTAGCATATAATTCTATTTTTTTTTTAAAAAAGGAAAGAAACAAAAGTTTCTATGTCTAGCCTTGAATTAATAGTACTAAGAAATTATATCTTTCTATTTCTAGCCTTGAATTAATAGTACTATGAAATTACATTAAAAGATATACTTAAAGGTCACTTTCTATTATTATTCTTTTGATTATTTTTTAAAATAGTTAAGAATCTCAATAAAATAAAAGGTAAATATGTTCATATCAAATTTGATGTTGGGAATGAAGATAAAAACAGGGAAAGTATGGTGTTATTAGGAACAAGGAGAAGTAGAAGGCAGACTAAATTTAATATTGTCCACATTCAGGATGAACCGTGTCATTAATTTGCTATACGTTTTGAAAATGTGTTCACTCTTGACAAGGGTATGACTGCTCAATTTGCCACCACTGCTTAAATTGTTTCGGTTGCTTCATCCGTTGTCCAAGTCAATTTTATGAAAAGTAACATTATGTAGTTTGAATTCTTAAATATATTTCACTTTGTTTAGTAATACCTATTGTATTGAGGGTATAAAATAATGAGTGGTAGATTTGCACTCATTTGAGGTCTATTTAGCTCAATAATTAGTGCCCTCTGATTACGCTCAAATCACCCTCCAAAACCAATTAAAAGAGTGAGTGATCGTCGCCAATAAAAAAAACCAACAAAAGTCATGGTCGAATCCCACAAGGAATGGTATATCATAGAGAATTCCGTATCAAGAAATTTGGACTTTAAATCACCTCATTTGTACTAGTTAGAACAATTGGGTGGATGGTACCACTAACTTAAGATAAAGCGTTTGTTATCAATTATCGAAACTAAAGTAAATTCAGAACGAAATCAAGAGTTAACAAGCAATCTAGGGGATGGGGATTGGAAATCAACGTAACATAGGGGTGATTGTGCTGCTCTATAGGGATGTACATACATGAATATGCTAAGTCATCTTCAACAACACTAATCTTCTTTCGATCTCAAAGCATCTATGTATAGAATCTTCTTTCGGTCCATCTAATAGCCAATCCTAAAACAACCTAATACCTTACTCTATTCTCTCTTTCAAGAATAGGGAAAGTAGATCCAACCCATATCCTCTCTTTCAAGCAAGCCATAGACATTAAACCTAAATTGTTTGTATTGAACTAATTACCCACTCGAATTAATCTCTTTTGAGCATCAACCAGAGAATGGAAGTAGGAATCGAGTTTGCAATCTTAACCCATTATTTAACCCCATGGCAATTAAACCAAATACATGCATGAGCAACAATAAAACAGAGCATAGCACAACAAATAATAGTTTCATCCCAACATTATTATCCACCTATATGCTTTTCTACCTTACTCAAATTTCCCCCATTTATAACTAAGCATTGCATTGACGATTTGCCCTTAAGAAAATAGTCACCCTATCTATCATTGGGAAAAATCATGCAATTCGGTGAACATTAAGCTACTAAGACTTCACTCACATCAAATTAGGTCCAGACCCAACAAAATTATCAACTCAATTTAACAATTCAACCAACACAAATACAATTCATCATTTTACAGGATTTCACAATTAAAATCACAGGGGCACAATTCAATATCAATAATATGATGCTACCCATCGAAATCAGGCATTTAAACATAGTTAAAGGGATTAAGTCCAAACCCTGTATGCATTCTAGATACAAAATCATCAATAGGAAGTCAAAACACCAACCTTAAAGCTGAAAATAATCACGAAATTGAGGGATCGGGGTTGGGTTGACACAAACTCCAAGAAAATGCACTCCTAGTACCTTCAATATGCTCACACGAGGCTCACAAACACTCAAAATACACAATGCAAGAGAAAGGAATAAAAAAGCTCACAGATTTCAAAGATATGTCTTCTGCTTGGCTTCCTTCTAGCCCAGCTAATTCTTTTGGGAGTGGACGATCATGGGGAGGCACGTATCTATATTTTTCCATCGCCCTATATCTCCAATTCAACACCGCATGTCTTTCCAACCACTATCTCTATCCTTGTTTTAAGCTTGGTTCCCACCTTGTCATTGATAATTACTGTGAGAACCTCCCACTTGATTTCTTAAGTATTGAAATTCTTCCTTGCATATTGCCTCAAATTTGGAATCATTCGGGCACTACCCATTGTTGGTTTCGACTGCATTAACCGACTTGGTTCCACCTCCCATGACATGTTTGTACAATAAATCAATTTGGGTCATCATTTTGGCCATGTTTTCATCCATTTCATTATCCTTCTCGATTTGTTCTTTGCTCAAACCTACTTGTAGAAGGGGCACTTGGTCTTCCCTAGTATGACATGCTCTATTAACCTTAGTCATATCATCTAGCAACAAAGTAACTACATCATTCAATTGCCTCATCAATCCACCATGGACTAAGTGATCAGCCACACCTTTATTGACTGAATCAAGACTGCAATAAAAGTATTGTAGTAGCAAATTGTCTGGAACGCCATGCGTTGGGGATTGCAAAAGTAGCTTCTTGAACCTCAGGCTCGTTCCATGCAAAGGCTCACCTCCAATACATTTGAAATTTTGGATTTGGTGACGGAGTTTAACCATCTTTAATGGTGGAAAAATATTTCCAAGAATGCCTCAGTCAGCTCATCCTATGAAGTAATAAAATCATTTGACAACTCTGCCAACCATCTTGTTGCCTCTCCCATTATAGAGAACATGAATAACCTTAACCTTATGGATTATTGGGAGATATTCTTGAACATAAATGGTCCATACACCTCCTTAAAATTTCTAATGTGTTCATGGGGATCCTCATGATTGTATCATAGTTTTGGTGATGTGAAACATCATCCTCCCAGTAGTAGGAGGTATTTGGATTGCTCCCGTTGTTTGAATGACATTAATGGGCATGTCATTGAGATCACACGTATTATCATTTTGACCATACTGACTATCATTATCACTCCCATGGTCACTCATCTTGTCAACCTACAAATCAGCCAACAACAATACCAAAAAACAACTCTACTACAAATAAACCAAATTAAAATTTAATTTCTCAATTAGAATTCTGAACCACCACTCCTTGGAAGCATCACCATTTTTGATGACGCTTAAATCACCCTCTAAAACCAATTAAAAGAGTGAGCGATCATCATCAGTAAAAAAACCTAACAAAGAGTTGGGGTCGAATCCCACAGGGAATGGTATATCGTAGAGAATTCCTTATCCAGAAATTTAGACGTTAAATCAGCTCATTTGTACTAGTTAGAACAATTGGGTGGATGGTACAACCAACTTAATATAAACCTTTGGTTATCAATTATCAAAAATAAACTAAATTTAGAACGAAATCAATAGTTAACAAGCAATCTAGGGGTGCAAGGATTGCAAATCAACATAACATAGGAGTGATTGTGCTACTCTATAGTGATGTACATACATGAATAGGCTAAGTCATCTCAATGACGCTAATCTTCTTTCGATCTCAAAGAATTTATGCATAGAATCTCCTTTTTGGTCTCATCTAATTGCCAATCATAAACAACCCAATACCTTACTATATTATCTCTTTCAAGAATAGGGAAAATAGATCCGACCCATAACATCTCTTTTGAGCAATCCATAGACATCAAACCTAAGTTTATAGTATTGAACTAATTGCCCACTCCAATTAATCTCTTTTGAGCATCAATCAAAGAACGGAAGTAGGAATATAGTTTGCAACCTTAACCTATAATTTAACCCCATGGTAATTAGAAAAAATTCATGCATGAACAACAATTAAACCGAGTATAATACAATACCCACTACATTAAATTAATACCCAACCCCAGTAGGGAACCCCTAGATCTTATGGTTTTAGCCACCCATCACAAAAAGTAAAGAAAATATATCATCCATGAAAGCAGCCATGGGTAACTTGAAATCAAGAAATTAAGAGTAAACTCACTTTGGATTTAACTTCAATTTATCAAAATCAAGTCTCAAATTATAAAACCCTAGAAAAACTAGAAAATGTGCTCTTTCAAAAGTAAAGTGTTCTCTCACTTGAACTCAATAGTCCAACTCTCTATTCGAACTTAATTGTTGAACTCTCTAAAAATGTATTGTTTGGGCTATTTATAGTTTCCCAAAATTTGGACCAAAAAGGGCAAAAAAAAAAAACAAAAATTTAGCCTGAGTATAGGGATTTTATGTTCACAGAGTAGCCAGAAAATAGTCATCAATCTTGCTATTTTTGGCGCAGTTTAGTGGTGAAACTAGCATAAGCCATCGCCGACATGGCAAGAGGGTGGAAAAAGACGAATAAGATCCAGCTATCGGATCTCAAAGTAACAAAGGTGAATCCAAGGACTAGAGAAATAGAAGCACTTGTGTCGGTTGTGGATCCAAATGAACGTAGCATGACAGAGTTAGGTAGAAGCTCTGCAAGCAAACTATAGGATGAGAGGGTACTATTAGAGGTGGCGATTAGCCCCAAACACTATGCTAAGCAACGAAAAATCATAAATTGATGTGACAGAGTCAGCGCACCAGGAGCTATTGCAACAATGAAGAACACTAGAGGGAACTTCTACTACTATATCACAAAACCCAGGTCTTAGCATTTAGAAACAAAGGTTGCTAGGAGTGCAGGCTAGTTGCCAATAAGTCACAAACCTAACAGCAAAACCTCAGATGCCATCAATTGAACACAAGCTACAACCTATCCCAGACCTACCACAAGGAAAGAATTAGACTACTCTATTTACAAGTACTAACTTAGCTGCCAAGGGTTTGAATCTTAACTACATAGCACCTATAGTGAAAGATGGGATCAAATTGGTACAACTCGTTAAAGTGGAAGTAGATAGGGAGATTGAATTATGGAAGAATACATTGATACTATACGTTGTGTGGGACTCCCCATCTTTAGGAGTTGTCTCTAGGTTCCTCAGACAGTGGACATTCACAAACAAACCTCTCATCTACTATCACAATGATGGATACTTCGTGATAAAGTTTGTGAGCATTGATGAGAGAGATGTAGTTCTGATGTCTGGCCCTCATATGATGGGGAATAAACCTGTCATTACTAAACCTTGAAGTCCAAGATTCAACTTTAGCGAGGAAATTATCAAAACAATTCCACTATAGGTAATGTTCCCAAACTTGACCTTGAATTGTTGGAGCCTAAACTCATTGAGTAGAATTGCTAGTGGATTGGGAACACCCCTATGTGTTGATGAATGCACATCAATAATAGAGAAAATATCTTATGCTTGCGTATTGATTGAAATAGACATCACTGTCCCCTGGCCCAGACTATCAAAGTAGAGGGAAGTGTTTGATCAAGATATTGAGTATGAATGGTGGCCGCAATATTGTCTATCTTGCTATAAAATTGGACATATTTGCAAGGTTAAACCACATAAACAGAACAAACCAAAGCAGACAAAAAATGGGAGTAAGCAAAACCAACATATATGGATAAATAAACAAGATCACCTAGTTGTTGGGACTGAAGCATGACCTGAGGTAGTAACTCATATAGTGAATAATGAGGGATGGAAACAAGTAAAGGGGAAGTCTACCAGTAAACGACTTGTTGGCACTAGTCAAGAGGGAGACCAAGGTGAATTTAAAAATTGCTTTAGTCTAATGCAAGAGACTACTTTCCAGGTAGTATTTCAAGCTACAATGGACATGGTAGAAGGGGGCAGAATAGTAGACAGGGAAGGGGCAAGCCTCCTGATCCACCCTTACCAAAACTCAATCGTAGTAGCCTCCTAGAATGTAAGGGGCTTCAATAAGAAGTCCAAGCACAAAGAGTTTCCTTGAGTAATAAAGAAGGAGAACATATTAGAGTTAGCTATAACTGAACATTGAGTCACAAAAAAAAAGGCTCCTGATATAGTGAAGAAAGTATTTCCCCAATGGAGCTGGTATGGGAACTATGGATCAAATGAAAAGGGTAGAGGCTAGATAGTGTGGGACCACACTAAGTTTGACTTGGTTTTGCTTAATTTCAGCCATCAACTGGTGCACTGTTCTATTTATCAAAGAAACGGGGATATAGATTTTATGTTCATTACAGTATATGGACTTCATACCATCCAGGATAGGATTGACATGTGGCAATCACTTGAAGGAATGGAACCCACCATTCAACAACCATGGTAGATAATAGGTGATTTCAATGCTGTTCTAAATCTAAACGATAGGATGGGGAGCCAAATCCTGGATGTTGAGGTGAAGGATGTTGGGAACTTACTGAATAATACTGGATTGTCCATGCTTAAGACTGCTGGAAGGTTCTATACCTAGACAAATTTGCATGTTCATAGAAGAATCGATAGAGCTGTTGTGAACCCTTCTTGGATGACTCTCTGGCCACATCTTCAATTGATGCAAAAGACCCACACTTCTCTTATCATGCCCTTCTTTGTTTCACAATTGAAGAGAGAAAAGGGAAGCACGCTAGACCCTTCTAATTTCTTAATTACCTAAGTCAACACAAAGACTTTATGGACATTGTGCAAAGTGAATGGGCCAAACCTGTACAAGGCACTTACATGGTGAAGGTATGGAACAAGTTAAATCAAATAAAAGTTCCTATGAAACAACTAAATAACAAGGAATTTTCTAAAGTGGAGCAAAGAATACTTGAATCTAGAAAACATTTGCAAAAGATTCAAGAACAATTGAGAGACTTCTATCATGATCAAGATTTGTACATACAAGAGAAGTATGCAATGAAAGCTCTGGAAAAATAAACCTTGGTGGAGGAGAGTTTCCTTCGACAAGTCTTGGGTATAATGGTTAAAATTAGGTGATACCAATTCTTCTTATTTCCATGCTTGTGTTAACATGGGTAGTCTCAGAACAAGGGGTAACAATTCAAACCATAGAAGGCATTGAGGAAGAGGCCAGTAATTTCTATAAGAAGTTATTAGGTACTTCTGCAGATAAACTACCAGTAATTGACCCGTCTATTATGGCTGCAGGGCCTATTCTGAATAGACAACAACAACTTCACTTGATTTCCCCAGTCACACGAGATGAGATCCTGATGTCTCTAAAGGATATTGCTGATCTAAAGCCCCTGGATCTGATGGTTTTAATGCATATTTCTTTAAGAAAACATGGCCGATTGTTGGAGAGGAGATTTTAGAACACGAGATGAGATCCTGATGTCTCTAAAGGATATTGCTGATCTAAAGCCCCTGGATCTGATGGTTTTAATGCATATTTCTTTACGAAAACATGGCCGATTGTTGGAGAGGAGATTTTAGAAGTTATGCTTCAGTTCTTTCAAATCTCATGGATGTACAATGCGATCAACTACACCACTGGATCATTTGTGCCTGTCACATTGGTGCCTAAGGTACAATCTCCTTCTTCTATAAAGGAATTCTGACCAATCTCATGTAGTACATTATTTTACAAATTGATCTCTAAGGTGCTAACTAAGCGATTACAAGGTGTGATTGACAGCTTGGTTGATACTGGAAAGGCTGCCTTTGTGCTGGGAACATCTTACTTAGTCACGAATTAGTGAAGGGTTATAGTAGGAAGGGCATTTCCCCTAGGTGCATGCGCAAGATTGACATGCAAAAAACATATGATTCTGTTGAATGGGCCTTTCTAGAAAACATCTTACTCATTCTAAACTTTCCTGCTATATTTGTAACATGGGTTATAACATGTGTGCAAATAGTCTCTTATTCTATTATCATTAATGGTAAGCCATCAACCCGTTTTGCAGCTAAGAAAGTTCTTGGACAAGGTGATCCCCTTTCTCCCTTTTATTTGTGTTACCCATGGAGTATTTGAGTAGATTAATGAAGAAGTTGGGAGAAAACCCAAATTTGAACTATCACCCAAAATGTGCTAAACTGCATCTCATACAACTTTGATTGTTGATGATTTACTTTTATTTTGTAGAGGAGATACTACGTCTGTCCAATACTTCTGTGACAAATTCCAATGTTTCTCTAAAGCTTCTGGTCTCATTTCAAATCTTTTTAAAAGTTTAGTGTATAGTGGAGGAGTCTCAACTAAAATACAACAAATGATAATGAATTTCCTAGGCTTTTACAAAAGGTGAATTTCTGATAAGATACCTGGGAGTACCCCTGAGCACCAAAAGAGTGTCAATTGTCCAATGTCAGCCTCTTATTGAGAAGTTCTTGGGGAGAATAAAGTCTTTGACATCTAAATTATTTTCATGTGCAGGTAGGGGCAGTTGATCAAGTCTATCCTTTCTCCATCCAGGTGTTTTGGGCACAAATTTTTGTACTACCAAAGATAGTGGTGAAGATAATTGAGGCTACTTGCGGAACTTTTTTGTGGACTGGTGGGGTAGAACTGTCAAGGAAAGTACTTATGGCATGGAACAAACTTTTTCAACCTATGGCAGTAGGTGGACTCAATATTTTGGATATCTGGAATAAGGCAGCTATGATTAAGCTTCTTTGGAACCTCATCCACAAGAAATATGAGCTTTGGGTGAAATGGATTCATTGTTACTATGGCAAAAATGTAGACCTATTTGTTGATATTCCTAAGAAAGCATCTTGGATTGTGCAAAGGATCCTAAAATCTTAAAAGTATCTAGTGAACCCATGACGTAATATGAATGATTTATACATCTTAAAGCAATTATCAACCAAGCAAGTCTATCTTATGATTAGAGGTAATTTTCAGAAGGTTGAGTGGAGGAAATTGGTGTGTAATAATTTAGGGGTTCCTCGATGGATATTCAATCTTAGATTGGCTGTGCATGGGAAGTTATATACTCGAGATCGACTGGTCAAGTGGGGAATGAATGTGGATCATACATGCGCTCTGTGTGGTGCTTGCTACAGAGAGTCATTCTCATTTGTTCTTCTCCTGCCTTATATCCTCTCAAATATTGTTCAAAGTAATGCAATAGAAAGGGGTAATCAGAACACCTAGAAACTTGGAGTTTGAATTATCATGGGCTGGTACACATGCAAGGGTAGGATATCTAGAGATGAGATATACACATTATCCTTAAGTGCAACACTCTATCACATATGGAGGGAAAGAAACCTGCGAATTTTCCAACTTAAACAACAATCAGTAGAAAAGATTATCAAGTTGATCATACAAGAGGTGCATACAAGGAGAAGCTCATACGAATTGGTGGCAAGGTGGCTGTGCAATCACAACTACTACCCCACTTAGCCAACAAATCTTGAAGCTCATAAAGTGGATGATTTGATGCAAATGTTACATAATATGACTTGTAACTGTTGGAGATAGTAGTTATGTAGTGACATGAAAGTGTTGGGCAGTTTGTCCAGCTCTATGGCCTATTGAACATGTACTCAAATGCTTACTTTGGAAATAAATTTTGTTTATTTACCAAAAATAATTTGGACAAAAATCCACTTTATAACCAACTCGACGACTTTAGTCGGTCTTACCAAGCTTACTCAGTGAATCGCCCTTCGCTCTTCAGCTCACCTTGTGATTCTCTAGGCTTCAGGTGTTTGAACCTCATTTGGCGAACTCGATTGAGTCAGCCTTTCACTTTTCACAAATCGCCAAACACCATCATAGTCTGCCTTTCGAGCATTAAATCTTTTCCTTAAAGCGTGTCACTTTGGGTGAAGTGTAGCAGGACTGCCGTTTTAACTCGGTGCATATCCTTTTCAACTAGAGTTCACCAACCTTCTTTTGTAGACACAAGTGCTATGCAATGTCATGGGTGAGGTCATGCTTAATTATTGATCCACCCTTCATGGTAGGCGATCAACAATGTTAACTTTGCACTTCTTTTTATATTTTTGGCCATTTTTTCAAACATCAGTTCTTGCCTTGTCCAATTTCATTCATAGTTTCAAATCATCAACATTTTATTAAAAAAGACAAAGTTAGGCATTGAGGACACTAATTATTCAGCTAAATGGACTTTAAATGAGTGCAAATCTACCACTCATCATCCTCAATGCCTAATTTTGTCATATTTTAATAAAATGATGATGATATGCAGCTATGAAGGCAAATGGAAAAGGTAAGGAGTAATGTTAAAAGATTGATAGAAAATGCAAAAGATGTGCAAACTATTGATCGCTAAACAAGAATGACGGATTACCGAATGAGCACGGCCTCACCCAAATTGACAATGCATAGCACTTATGTTTATCAAATAGGGTTGGACAATTCTATTAGATAAGGAGACATGCCGAATGAGAAAGGCAGCCTTTCTAAACATTACTAGAATGACAGTGTGAAAAGAAAGATTGAATACTCGAAAGGTGAACCAAGGTGATACTCGGTGATTTTCTGAATGTGAAAGGCTGACTCAAACAATTTTTCCAACTGAGGTTCAAGCACCTGAAGGCTAGAGCAATAAAAGGCGAGCTGAGGAGCAACGGTAACTCACCGACCGAGCTGGGTGAGCCCAAATAATGTCACCGATAGGGTCACATTTTTAGATTTGGACCTTATTTTGGGAAATTATAAATATCCCAATGGGGAGGGAAATCATATCATATCATATCAGAGTTGTGTATTGAGTTCAAAAAATAGAGTTTAGAGAGATAATACTTTTTAGCTTTTTGGGGTTTCTCAACTTTTGTGCTTCCACTTGACAAATTGAAGTTAAATCCAAAGTGGGTTTAGTTGAGACTGCTTAATTTCATGCAACCCATGAATTGCTTTCATGGAAGATATAATCTCTTTTACTTTTTTTGATGGGTGGCTAAAATCCCAAGATTTAGGGGTTCAATTATGGGTTTGGGTGTTCATTTAATGTAATGGATATTGTGCTATGCTTTATTTTGCTGTTGTTCATACATCAATTTTGTCTTATTAGCATGTATTAAATTTATGGGTTAAGGTTGCAAATTTAATTCCTACTTCCGATCTCTGGTTGAAGCTCGAAAGAAATTGATTGGAGTGGATAGTTAGTCCGATACTAGAAATTTAAGTTTGATGTTTGTAACTTGCTTGAAAATAGAGGTTATGGGTCAGATCTATTTGCCCTATTTTGAAATGAGAGAATAGAGTAAGGTATTGGGTTGTTTAGATTTGCTATTAGATGAGATCAAAAGGAGATTCTATGCATAGATGCTTTGTGATTGAAAGATGATTAGCGTCAATGAAGATGACTTAGCCTATCTATGAATGTTCATCACTATAGAGTAGCACAATCTTATGTGACATCAATTTCCAATCCCCGCACCCCTAGATTGATTGTTAACTCTTGAATTCTTCGATATTTTACTTTAATTGCGATAATGGATATCCAAAGTTTTTTAAAAAAATTGGTTAATTCATCCACCCACTTGTTCTTACCATTTCAAATGAGTGATCTTAAAATCTAAATTTATTGATAGGAAGTCTCTATGATATATAATTCCTTGTGGGATTCCACTCCGACTCTTCATTGGATTTTTCATTGACTACAACCATTGTCCCTTTTAATTGGTTTTAAAGAGGATATTTTAGTGTTATAAAAAATGGCGCCGCTGCCGGTGAATGGTGGTTGAGAAGTCTAATTGAGAAATTAGATTTTAATATTGTTTAGTTGTAGTAGATTATTGTTTGGTGTTGTTGTTTGCTGATTTGCAGGTTTTATACAACGAGTGACCATGGAAGTGACAACAATAATCACTTTGGTCAAAAGGACTACGTTGGTGGTTTGACTAATATGAACATGAATGTTATTCAAACCACATGAGAAATATGGATACCTTTTTACAACTGGGAGGGTTGTGTTTCACATAACTGGAACAATGATACAACTGCTCTAGATGAAAGGAAATTTTGGGGCCGTAGCTCATGAGGATACACATGAGAACATTAGGAATTTTATGGAGGTACCCTTTGTGTTCAAGAATATTTCTCAAGAGTCCATAAGGTTGAGGTTATTCCCGTTCTCTTTAATGGGAGACGCTATATGATGGTTGACAAAATTGCCAAATGATTCTCATTTTGTTGGAAGATCTAAATGATGCCTTTTTGGAGAGATTCTTTCCACCTTCAAAGATGGTTAAACTTTGAACCCAAATCCAAAATTTCAAGCGTATTGGAGGTGAACATCTATATGAGACGTGACTGGGGTTCAAGAAGTTTCTTTTTTAATGTCCAACACATGGTGTTTCAGACTATTTGCTACTGCAATACTTCTATTACAACCTTGACTTAGATAATAAAGGTGTGACTGATCAGTTAGTCCAAGGTGAATTAATAAGACAACCATTTGATGTGGATGTTTTGTTGCTAGATGATATGACTAAGGTTAACCGAGCATGACACATTAGAGAAGACAAAGTGCCTACTCTATAATTGAGTTCAAGCAAAGAGCTAGTCGAGAAGTACCATGAAAGGGATAAAAACATGGCCAAAATGATGACCATGCTTGATTTGTTGTCTAATCATGTCATGGGAGGTGGATTTAAGTCGGTAAATGTGGTTGGAACCAATAGTGGGTAGTGCCCAAATGATGCCAAATTTGAGGCATTATATAGAGGAAGTTCAATACTTAGAAATAAAAAGTTGGGGGGGGGGGGGGTCTCTCACTCAAATTATCAATGACAAAATGGGACCACATTTTGAATAAGGATAGAAATGGTGGTTGGTAAGATTGGCGGCGTGGAAGTTGGAGGGGAGATGAAAAAATATTGGTATGTGCCTCCCCATGATTGTCCACACCCAAAAGAACCAGCTGACCAGAAGGAAGTCGGACTGAAGACATGCTTGCTAAGATCTACAACAAAGTTTAAGGGTAGAGTTATTGAGCATTATGTTGTTCCACGACGTTAAATAAGAGGTTGCTTAGAATCCAACCCAAGTCTTTACTTTTTCTTTTATTGTTTTCAATAACGTGTGTTGTGAGCATAGGTCGAGAAAAAGTTAAAAGGTTGAAAAGGGAAGCATAGGAGATGTCATGATCCAAATGGTGTTACGCCCAAGGCATTGTGTGGAATCATTCTTGTCCTCCTTTTGAGCTTAACAGGCAAAAAAAGTACACTATCAAATTCGGTGACCAGAGCTCCAAAAGGCAATCCACAGAAGTGCACTATGTAGACTTCATCGGGTCCGCTGAATCAGCCTTCAGGTTTGGTGTTATTCTAGGCATGTTCGGAGAGCTTTAGCTCCAATTGGTAATTCTCCGAACACGTCTGGCAACGTTAGTCATGACCGGGGAAGATGCCTGATATAACAAGGCCAAGGATCTTTTCAAATTCAAAAAGAAAATCCTTTGATTTTTTAGGCCTTTTCTCTCATTTCTCTTACATTGTATCATTTGAGTGTTTGTGAGTTTTGAGTGTGTGATTTTGAAGTTCGAGGAGTGTGTTCTCTTTGATTTTCAGTCAACCCAACCCCATTTCATTGATTTTTTTCTCGATTTGTGCTTCTACTAAGGTTGATTTTCAAATTTTATTGAGATTATTGAGCTTTAAATTGAAAATTGGGTGTGGGCTTGAAGCCATTAAGTGTTATTAATCGTTGAATTTTGTTGGTTTGCATTATATTGTTCGACTTGAACTCTACCCATGAGATATTTGAATGTGTGTGCATGTAAAATGTAAATCTTTATTGTGTTAGTTGAAATTTGAAATCAAACTGATAAATATGTTGGGTCTGAGTCCAACTTGATGGAGGTGAAGTTTTATTAGCCCTATTTTGACCCAATTACACGATTTTTCCCAATGACAGACAGGGTGACTAATTTCTTAAGGGAAAATAATCAATTTGTGCAATACTTTACAATATTTGGGGAAGTCTGAGTACCCATAGGTAGATAAACATATATGTGGGTTGTAATAATGGGGGGGGGGGAACTTGTATTTGTTGTATATGTTGGGTTAATTGTAAAAATTGAGCTCCTCTAAAGAAACATAAGGGCATATCCATTAATGAGCCTTCGGAGGCTCATCCTAGCAAGCAAATCCTAAAACCCCTACCTAGGGGGGAAGAAAGTTAGAAAGTATATTTCCATCAAAGAGGTGAACATTCGCTCCAAGTTAGCAACACCTCCACAAGATCCAACTCCCTCCTCCTATATTCTCCCAATAATAGCTCCAAGAGCCTTAAATAGGCTCAAGGCAGAAACAGAAAAAGCTATTTTGAAAGAGAAAAGATCTCCATATATGGGGTCATGAGTGACTACCTGACCATATAAGAAGAAATTAAATTTCACAAGTTTGAGCAATTCACTAAATCCAAACGACCTCACGTGCCGAAGTTGGCTAGGGAGTTCTACAACGCCTAAGCTACAAGCCTGCCAAAGAGGAAAAAGGGTTCTGTATGAAAGCCCTTTGATGAAGTAGAAATACATGGTAAGAAAAAGCCTTGTGATGTTGGTATAGTTAATTAAGTCCTTGGCACCATAAGAACCATACCTGATAGATTCCAACTCCGTGAAAGTTCAAACAGGATGGCCTCTATTGGAATGTATGCATCCACTATATGTCAATGGACCAGGTCCCTTGACTCAGCAAGAACAGTAACTAAAATAAATGTGTTAAAATAAATAGCTCAAAGTAAATCAAGCACAAGGATTTTACGTGGAAACACCCTTGCTCAAGGGCGTTGAAAACCACGACCTTTACTCACATGATTTCAACCCAAACTCCATTTCACTCAAACGGAGCAAAGTTTCAAATTACAAACTCTTGCAACCTAGGAATTTAACTCTAAATCCCTTCCCCCTCACTATAACAACTCTGTTACGAACAAGATCCAAAGAAACAACTCTGCTACCCACTTAATCAACTAACTCTAATCGATTTAGACTTCATGTAGCGACCCGGAAAACTAGTAGGTGAAACTAGAGCCTAATGAGTTTTTTTTTGAGTTTGGTATGGGATTTCAAGTTTTAAAATGGTGTCCTGAGCTTAGTTTTAGTGGTTTAGGGGTTAATTGTCAAGGTACGACCCCCCAAGGACCAACCAAGGGTCCTTGAGGGGGATCCTAAAGTCCAAACCCCAAAGCTGCCAAAATACCAAAAGCTGTCAAAAAAGTTGTGACCCACGGATGGGACCTACACCCCGTGGAACCCATACGTAGGTCAAGGGCCAAGATGACATGATCCATACCCAAACCACAACTTGCAGGCACAACTCGTAGACCCACTCATGGTCCATGAGTGGAGTTTTGTGGGTCATCACTGTGTTGCTGTCCAATTCGGCCAAATGGAGGGGCAACTTAGTAAATTCCTAATTAATTAGTTAGGGGTTGGGGATGGTTATTATTGATTTATTAAAGTATTTTAAGGCTTTTAAAGGTATTAAAATCCCTTTTAGAACTCATTATTCCCAAACACTCAAAATTGAAGCCTTCTCTCCTCAAGTATTCTCTCTCTATAAACCACCATTGGAGAAGAAGGAGTCAAGCTTTGAAGCTCAAGATTTCACCATTCTCACCCAATATTCATGGAGTTTCTTCCCTAAAGGTATGGTATTCTTCATCGTTGATTAAGTTTCATTCAAGGAGCCCTATCAAAAGATGATTTCAAGTTTCTAAAATCCCTCAAAAAGCTAGGGTTTCAATCTAAGCATGGGTTCAATTCCAAAACATTTTCAAAGGTTTATATGTGATGAATTATGAATGAATTGTTGAATTAATGTTGAATTATGATGAATTTTCTCCCAAATTGTGAAATGTGATTGGGAATCGATTGATCATAAAAGTATGTTGAATTGTTTGTCTATTGAATTAGTTATTGAATCATGATATTTCCCTTATCTAATGTAGTATTCTAGATGTTTGGGTTGAGATTAATTCATAGCCTTGGAGGTCAATTTCATGAAGGATTTATGTATGATCATGATGTGAAGTATATGTGTGTGATCTCAATGAAAGTGTTATGATCATGTTTAGAATGTAATTGTGTTATGATTGAAAGATTATCCTTAATTAACACTCCTGAATGATGATGATAGACTGTGAAGGTTTTCTTCAATGTAATGTACACCTTGAATTGGTAGGCTTAGGCATCTTTTTCTTGTGAAAATGAAAGTAATGTTGACTAATGTATCTTGATAAATGAAGTATTATAATGATGTATCTTGGATCGGTAGGCTAATGGCACCCTTCCATGCATACTAATAATGAACTTTGGGATCGGTAGGCTTTTGGCACCCTTCCATAAATGATGTTAATGAACTTTGGGATCGGTAGGCTTATGACACTCTTCCATAAATGTTAATGATGAACCTTGAATTGGTAGGCTTATGGCACCCTTTCATGAGGATTCAATGAGCTTTCTAAATAATGTACCTTGAATTGGTAGGCTTATGGCTCCCTTTCATGTGTCAACTAATGTACCTTGAATCGGTAGGCTTATGGCGCCCTTTCATGTGTTAATCAAAGTACTTTGGGTAGGTAGGCCAATAGCACCCTCTCATGTGTAATAATGTTAAAGTAATGAAATACTATATGGGAATGAAGGCTAAGCACCGAGTGGATTTGGTAAGATGGAAGCTCTCCCCACGTTTAGCTGGGTTTCAATGAACATCTTCCTTATCTCATAACTGTGTGCCTACATAGGATATTAACTAGTGGATCCACCTAAGCTAAAATGTTACCGGTTCTACCTTAGGTAAGTAGACCAACTATTTATGGTGTGGGTCAAGACACCGGATTCCATGTCAAGCTCACATGGTCTATGTCGGTTAGCTTATTCCCATTGTGTGAGATGTGCACTATGGTTGCTTGAGAAGTTCTATGAAGTGTGGGTGGTATTATGGGATGCCATGCATGCATTGCACGAGTAGGCTTTGAGAGGGCTATGGTGAGTTCTCTAATGTCTTAATGACTAATGAATGAATGTGCTCTTAATGAAGCTAATGAAGAATGTTGACTTAAATGCTTAATGTAATGATGCATGCTTTACTTGGATTGTATTATGAGTTGCTTTCCTTGTCATGACTTATGAAATGTTTATGTTTCTTATGTATGAGTCTGGTCTAAAGGTGGAAAGGAAGAATGGTAAGTTCACTTTTGGTGGCCTCAAAGTGGTACTCAGTGTGGATGGTGGTGTGGGATGCTATTCATACATTGCATAAGTATAGCTTAGGGTTACTTAAGGTGAATGTTCTAATGTGATGAAATGTCTTATATGTCGATTATGTTTGTATCTTATGCCTCTTATACTTATGTTCATGATATTTTCTCAAAATTGGCATATGCATGGTTTTGAACAAAAATGTCCTTTTAAGCATGGTTTTTGCATGACTGTTATACTTAGTACATTAAATGTGCTAACCCATATTTCTTCTATTTTTACTTCAAAGTGTAGGTTCCAACAAGTGAGTTGATTCTCTCTAGTTCAAAGGCTTAGATTGAGCTCTTCCAAGGCTAGTGGTATGTCCTCATGGATTTGAGGACAAGTGCTTTGTTGATGTTTCTTTTCTTCATTGTACTAGACATTTGTTAGACTTCTATTGTAAAGGGCTGTGACCCTACTTTTGATTCATGATGTTTTTAGATAGCCATGTGAGACAAGTAGACTTCTGTTGTTTTAAATGATTTTTTTGATTGTATGGATTAAAAGAGTTTTAAATTCCGTATTAGTTCTATTATCTTATGTGATGACATGCTATGAAGCTTGTATGAGACTTTTTGGAGTCTTGTATGCTGTGTTACATCCAAGGTGTAGGCTCGGGGCATAACACTTCACTAACTCACCATAGCTAACTGTAGCTACAACTCAGAATCAATGATAAAAATACGACTTGATCTTATTCCTTTATATCATAGGAAAAATCTATAAGAATAAGCACAAAAATGTAAACCTATAACAACTAAGAACAATGACAACTCTATCATGTCCCTTGTTATTCTTGAGGAGAATATTTCTAGAGAGAATTGCTTTTGCTTTTTTTAAACTTTCAGAATACAAAATCCTAGGCTGTGTCCATTGATATGAAGCTTATATATGATGGACACAAAACCCTAGAAGCAATACTATTGGCTAACAGCCCTGCCACTCTACACCAGATGCGCACCACCTACTATAGATGGTAATGTGTGTAGAGTACTTTATTCGACTGTCCTTTTCTCGTACAAGAACACAATTCTCACATGGGATTAGGTCCCTATCAGATCCCATGGTTTGTCAAATCATAAAAACTATATTAACATTTTTAATCTTTTTTTGATGACGACAAACTTCTCTTCTCTTTCCCATTTTTCCCCCTGTCATCCACATCAGGTACCTATCCAAGTGATTTGTCAGAATCTATCCTATAAATACCAAAGCTTAGGAGTAGATTTACAATGTAAGCACATAAGACACAAAGCTCAATATCCAACAAATACTCTTCAGCACTCCATCAGGTCCTTTGTTGAGTATGACCAGTGTTCTTCCTTGAAGATGGCGTTATCTTTGTAAGCTTATGAATTTTTAGAAATTCAAATGTTTGACAAATCTTAGGTTGTGTCTTGTGATAAGAGACTATATCAAATGGACACAAATCTCTTGGGACGACACCATTGGCTGAGAGCCTTGCTATTCTAAAAAGTTGTGCACCAACCATATCAGACATGACAGCTTTTAGACAGGTGTCTTTTGACTTTTTCACATACACAGTCTTTCTAGGACTACCCTTGCAGTGCGTTCTTTGTGAATTCTTGAAAAGACTAGCTAGGTTTTTTTTTTTTTTGAATAAATAATGCTGTTTGTTTATTGTTGTATAAATCAATCACCAACAAATGTTTGGACCATTAAAATAAACAACCTCATCCACCTTTTCTATTAGTGAAGTACCCTGCACTTTTCACCAACCAACCTGACAAGACAGCTTTACAGTTGTACGCCATTTGGAATCTAGATGAGATCACTCTGCCAGGGACCGGGTCCCTGCATTTGTGAGGATTATCAAAAACGCTAGAATATAACATTTTCCCCCTTTTTGATGATGACACACAAATATTCCTCATGCTGAGTTTATTCATTCATTTCCCTTTTCGTCAGTCCTAATACCAGAGGACCCTAACCTGGATATGGTCCCTTGTTAGATACCTAAGTTTGTTCAATCATCAAAACTTAATATCAGCACTAAAAAAATATTTTCCTCCTTTTTGATGATAACATACTTATTCACTTTCTTCCCCATTTTACCAGTTCCCCTATCAACATGACTCTTCAGGTAACTGGATTGGTCCTCTTGTTTCATCCTTTCCAAAGTTTTTTAAATCATCAAAACTTTACACCATCAATAAAATTGCATTTCCCCCTTTTTGGTGATGAAAAACTTGATTAGCTTCTTCCCTCTTCATCAGTTCCCCTTATCGGCCTTCCCATATCCTCTTCAAGTAAGTAGCATTCTTTCCCCCTATCGGCATGACCATGTCTTCTTTAAGTAACTAACATTGATCTCATACCTTAAAAAGTTTCCCCTTTTTGACATCATAAAAAGAGTTAAAGTATTAAAAGAAGTTGACAGAAATGCAGTTCAAGCAAATTCATGGCCACTTGGGCAACATTGAGCATGAGTAAAAAAGCATAAAGTAATGAGACAAGTCAGTAGAAACACGACATTTTTCATCCATAAATAAAAGATCAGCAATGAAGGCATTGCAAATATTATTACGAATGAGAACCAGGACTGACATGGAAGCTTAGGAAGAGGAAGGGGCTTAGGAATAAGGGATTGAAAGAGTAAGATTGGAAAGAATTTCCCTCAGCATGGTTTCTCAGAGGCCTCTCTTGAAGTTCACATTCTTTTCTGCCCGGACATTATGTTGAACCATTAGGGTTGCCAGTTCTTCTGAACCTGGTCCCTCTGATTGTGTTGTTTCAGAAGCCGAGTCTTCAGGAAAATTATTTTAGTTTCCCTGTTAGCAAGAGCAACTTTCATAGCTTCCAACGAAGGCTTGAGTTTCTCATGACAGAAAGATTGATTAACTCAAACTTACTCAAGGCCTTCAAGATGAATAGATCAATAACTGAGGAGCCATTTAAAAAAAAATAGTTTTAATTTTTCTAAGGTTAGACACCCTCCTATTCAGAATACATTGAGTTCTCAGAATGTCAACCCTTTCCTTTTTGAACATCATCTTTTCCATCTTCTTCTTTTTGCTTTGTTAACCTAGTCCCTCTTCACACTTAAAAATGTCTTCATTAGAAAATTCTCTAGTAGCAAAGCGTTTCAACATTTTAAGTACTTTCGAGAGAGGAGAAAAGAGGGTTTCAAAATTTATAATTTTTGGAAGAGGATTTGAATTTTCTGGGGAGATGGAAAGAAATATGGAGTATAAAGAAAGTGAAAGGGTGTATTATGTGAAAGGAAGTGTCATTTTGGTATTCAAATAATGGGATAACGATCATATTTTAGAATGAGAGACATGTGGCAATTGCAACGGTTTTCATTCATAATTCAAAATGCAATGTTAAGAATACTAACCTTTAAGAACATACCGGGTCCCTCTCTGATTTGAATTTAATTGCCTAGATTTGCCCTGACCTCCCTTTTCCTTCAACAATTCTGCCAAGTCTCATGTATCATAGATCAGTATTCTCACCTTGAGCATCAAGGAAAGGGAGAATGTTAAAACGAGCAATGTTTAGATTAGCATTACATGTTCTTGCATCTTATTTTTGTCAACATCATCATTCGAGAGATTAAGTTGTGACAACCCATTTATCTGATAAGAACTCAACTCAATTTCCTTTATCACAAATTCGTGAAAAACCTAGAAGATTGTACATCAACCCATTGACATAGTACACAACTTCAAAAGTGTGTTCCATGGACTTTCAAGTCCTACCTACATAAAACATGTACTATTTCTTGCCATTGCCAAAAGAGAGGACGTTTTTAGTTTTCTCAGTCAAGTGCTTTGAGCATCCACTATTCATAAACCAACACTGACTGATGCTACCTCCTCACACTTGCATATGGGTTCCCAGTAAGCAGATAACAGAGTGATAAATAAATCTTTTGTCTAGTGAGGTAGACTGATTTTCTTTAACTTAGGACCAGAAGCATGACAACGTCCCTTCTTCTTCCTGTTACTCTATTTGGAATAGTTTGAAGAACTTCCTTCATGTTTTTTCCAAACAGGACAATCTTTCTTAAGAAGTCCATTTCGACCACAATGCACACATATCAAATTATCAACAACAAAAACATTTTTTGCTGTGAGAATTGTATGGGGGATCTATCTTTTCACAACCTAACCCTCTTCTACTGTTGTTACCCTGACTAATTAAATTTGTAAGCATTTTAGAGGAAGTGGTCCATTTGAGGGATTTGTTCAGTTCCTCTTTTACACAGACCAGGTCCCTCTCCAACATAAGATTTCTTTCTAGAGCCGATTCCATCTTCATTTCAGTAGTGTGCAACTTATTTTCAAGCTCCAGTTGCATGCTTCTTGCCTCGTTCTTTCCTTTAGAAATTATAGTAGTCACCTTTTTATCTTTTCCTTCAGTTCTAGATTTTCATGTTCTAGAACAACCAGTTATTTTTCAATATCAGATATTTTGGTAACTAGAGTAATATTTCCATCTTGAGAGATATCTAGGCTATTGTTCACGAGAGTGTTCTTAGTCATTAGCTCACTGATCAAATCAATTAGTACAACAACTAGCTTTCTCAACTTACTAATGGAAAATGTATTCAAGTTTTTCTTGAAGTATGATAAGGCTACCTCTTCATTAGCATCTTCATCATCTAACTTTTCCATGAAAGCATCATCAGAGTGCTCAGAATCATCTGAATCATTTGAAGTACTTCCCCAGACTGTTAGAGATTTCTTCACCCCATAATCAGTAGTTTCTCTGCTGCTTGACTTGTCACAAACCTGGTCTCTTCTTTTGTTTTTGCCTTTAAGAGTGATAACGTCTTTTCTTTTGTGCATCTCATGAACTTGAAGATGTTCAAATAGAGCATCCAACGACAATACTTCAGCATCCCCTACCTCATAGACAATATCAACTTCATCAGTCAAAGACGCAAAGCTTAATATCCAACAAATATTCTTCAACACTCTATTAGGTCTTTTGTTGAGTATGAGCAGTGTTCTTCCTTGAAGGTCGTTTCTTCTTTGTAAGCTTATGAATTTTCAGAAATTGAAATCTTTGTTTGCCATATCTTAGTTTGTGTTTTGTGAGAAGAGTTTGTATCAAATGGAAACATACCTCTTGGGATGACACCGTTGCCTGAGAGCTTGTTATTCTAAAAAGTTGTGCACCAAGCATGTCAGATGTGACAACTTTTAGACAGGTGTCTTTTGAATTCTTTATGTACATAGTCTTTTCGGGACCAGGTCCCTTGCAGTGCGTTCATTGTGAGCTCTTGAAAAAACTAGCTATATCTCTCTTTTTTGAATGAATAATGTTGTTTGTTTGTTGTTGTATAAATCAATAATCAACAAGAGTTTTGACCGCTAAAACAAACAACCTCATCTACTCTTTCTATTGGTGAAGTACACTGCACTTTTCACTAACCAACCTGACAAGACAACTTTATAGCCTTACACTATTTTGAATCTGAACGAGATCGCTCTGCTACGGACCAGGTCCCTGCATTTTTGAAGATCATCAAAACACCTAGAATATAAAAAAAAACCCTTATTGCATAGTCTTCCCCTTAATGGATGGCTGAAAGGAAGACAATTCAGAAAAAAAGATATAAACATAGTGGGCCACTATTGGTTTGGATTCATCAGTAGCAATATGATGCCGTCTCAAAATGAGTCAATTCTCAGGCTACCTAAAAGTGCTGTGTGGTTGTATCATTGATTGGATTGAGCTAAATATTGGGTTGATCATTGACGAGGAGGATTTAAGGTGCGAGGAGCACGGGATTGCTCAAACCTTGGCTGATATGCAAGAGACCGAAGAGGTCACTCTTCAGGCGACCTTGGAGAGATCCCTTTGAGAAACTTCATCGTTTGGCACTAGTGGAGTCACTTTAGACACCCCCATCCCCATGACTATTGAGATGGGCGTTAATGCCCTAGTTGAGTCTTCCCTACCGCCTCCAATTCTATTACCGGGCATTGATGCTCCTCTTGAGGTTTCCCCACCTGAGACTCTAGATGAGAGTGCTTCACATGCATAATCTTTTAGCCTCCCGTAATGTTATTTTCACTGCAGTGAGGACACTGTTTTATTTGTTTTATTGTGAGGGTGAGGATCTTTGAGCCAATATTCCCCTTTTTGATTGTATTTTGTTATTTTGACTGTTAAATAATTGTAGTACTTTACTTTTGTTTATATTATAGTGCTCTTTTTGTTGAAGTGTGTGTCCTATTTATATTTTGTTCTCTCTTGATTTTACCACCAATTTAGGAAAGCCCCATGAGTTTTGAAAATAGTGAAATAGCTGAAGTTTTCATTGATAACAATTTGAGGATTGATTGTGTTCAATATCAATTATTTGAATATTACTCATGATGAGTATGATGTATAGTGTTGGTGTTGCGAGAATGAAATCGATGTGGCTTCACTTTTGAGCAATATCTTTGAATCTTATTTTGATTAGCTACGTTTTGATCTGAGGCTTGCAATGAACATCACATGCACACTTTTGATCTTTTTAGGATGTTCTAAATGAGTGTATTTCGAAGTTCTATGTGTGTTAAGGTCTTACTTGAAAGCATGTATGTAAAGTCCTAGAATTTTCCTTGTTAGTCTAATTATTTAGATCTTGGTGAATCTAAGACATGATCTTGGGAAACAATTCAAAGAGGGAACCCAAATGTTCATAATCTTTTGTGACTACCTTGTGAGGGTGTGCATCCATTTGAGCCTAACCCATTTGTTGGCAAAACCAAAAGAAAGCCTCTTGAACCAAATTGCCCCTACCTTCTCACCCCAAAATCTTTTATGAAGCATTTTACGTTTGAATATCCAGCTTAGGCCAAAAGCCTATGTTGGGGGTGTGGAAAGAGAGGAGGAATGAAATCCAGGTAAAGGGCAAAGAATGATGAAATGAGACTCAACTTTGATGTTTTTTGTAAAAAGAAGGAACCCCTCCTTATATTAAAAAAACAAAGAGTCATTGTGATGAAAATACTTTTGGAAAATGAAAATGAAAAAGAGAAGTTATTGAAATAAAGGGGATTCCAAGTAAATAGAGTGAAAAATCAAAGTTTGAGTTCACAAATGAAAAAGAATGAAGAGAACTTGAGAAGAGGTGCAGATGATTGCAATAATGCTTCAAAAAAGGTGAAGTCACAAAACCAAATTTACAAGCCTAAAAGAACCTTGAGATCTTGCATGAACTAGGTTATGTGATGATCTAAAAATCTAGGCAATACCATGCAACAAAGCTTGCATGTGTTTCTCTTTTGAGAGAGTGAGAGTTTCATTGATTCCGTATACCTTTGTTGATTTGTATTGTGAGAGAATGGAATCATTATTGATGTGAGGGCACTTGAATGCATTTATTGAAACATATTCTTACATTAAACAAGAAGCTAAAGTGATCTTGAGCTTGTGTTGAGACCGACTAGTCATCATTTGAAGCTTTTTGATCATGATTGAGTGTAGCCTGTAGTTCAGAGCAGTCTTGATATGGCACTTGCATGTTATCTCTCATTGATTACTATTGTATACACCCCTATTGAGCTAATTGTATTCTTGATTTCCTTGACAACAAGCAAAAATTTAAGTTGGGGATATTGATGAGTGGTAGATTTTCACTCATTTGAGGTCTATTTTAGATCAATAATTAGTGTCCTCAATGCCTAATTTTGTCCTATTCTGATGAAATCTTGATAATTTGTAGCTATGAAGGAAAATGGGCAAGGCAAGGAGTAATGTTGAAACAATGACAAAAAATGCAAAAAGATGTACAAACGATACATTGTTTATCGCCAAACGAGAAGGGAGAATTGCTTAATGAGCACAACCTCTCCCAAAATGACTATGCATAGCACTTGTGTTTATCAAACCAGTTCGGCAAACTCTATTAGAGAAGGCAACACACTAAATAAGAAAGGTGTCCTTATTGAACATTACTGACCTCTTATCAAATTGGATTCGCAACTTTACCTATTCAAAACATTATGCAATCATCATTACGTCTTCTCAAATTCTTTTTTTCTTCTATTTTTAATTGAGGGCTCAAACTCTGACTCCTCACTCACTTTATTTGGAATCTCCTTTATTTCATTAATTATTTTTTCATTTTCATTTTTCAAAGCATCTCCATCATAATGACTCTCGTTTTCTTTTCTTTTTTTTTCTAAAAGAGGGGTTCCTTATTTTTGTAACAACTTTCAAATTTGAGTCGCATTTCATATTTCTTTGCATTTCACTTGACTTTTATTCTTCCTTCCTTTCTACACCTTCAACTTAGGCTTTTGGCCTATGTTCGCTTTAAAAATATAACAATGCTTCAAAAAGTATTTTTGGTAAGAAGTTAGGGACAATTTAGTTCAAGAGGCTTGCTTTTGGTTTTTGCCAACAAATAGAATAGGCTCAAATGGTGCCAAAATGGATGCACACCCTCACAAGGTCGTCACAAAGGATTATGGATAATTGGGTTCCCTGTTTGAATTGTTGCCCAAGATCATGTCTCGTATTCAGCAAGATTTAAAAAATTGGACTAACAAGTCAAATTGTAGGACTCCACATGATGAAATTCGGATTGCACCAAGGACACTCACTCGAAGCCAAGCTCAGGACCCTCAAGGAATGCAAGGATTGCTCATTAAGCTAGGGGTTATTGAGATTGTATTGATGGCAAGGAGAGGTTCCCATGCATGGAAGATCACTTGAGGAAGTATAGGGAAGAGCTACCACTTTAGGTGAGCAGCAGGATCCATTCGGCGACCCGCCCAATAGCTTGGGTGAGGACCCTAGCTCACTAAAAGTTCCAGATTGCTCCAGAGGATGGCCACCTCACGAACCAGTTGGCGACTCACCAAGTCCTTTAGGTGAGCATGACCCAGCTCGCCTAAAGTTCCAAGAGCCTCTGAGAAGGGGGTCATCTCACCAACTTGATCGGCAACTCATCAAATCTATTCGGCGTGGGCGACCCACCTCACCCTTTATCCTATTTTGGGCCACATTCGGGCCTCTTTTGTAGTAACTATAAATAGCTAGTTTAGGTTCTCATTTCAGGTTAGACGATTTTAAATATTGTTATTTGAACTCATGTATGAGTGTTGAGAGCTTGGTACAAGCTTGTGTTGAACTCTTTTTAGAAACATGGATTGCTTGGAGATTAAATTTCCTTGAGGTCTTCAAAAGAGATTTGGATTAATCAATTGAGGTGTTTAGGTTTAATATAAATGTGAGTTTCTTTTGATTTCATTTTCTTGTGTTAATTGGAGGTTTTAGGATTTAATACATCATTTAGTTGCCAATGGTTCCTTCTCTTGTATCTCTTCTATCTTTCTTTCTTATCTTTAATTTCGCATTTCTATCCATAATTTATGGTGAGAACTACATCATTTGGTATCAAATGATGCAATTTTAATTTCACCAAGGACACTCACTCTAAGCCAAGCTCGAGACCCCCAAGAAATGCAAGGATTGCTCATAAAGCTAAGGGTTCTTGAGCTTGTATTGATGGAAAGGAGAGGTTCCCATGCATGGAAGATCGCTTGAGGAAGTGCTGGGAAGAAGATTAAAGCTACCACTTTAGGCGAGCAGTAGGGTCCATTCGGCGACCTGCCAATGGCTTGGGCGAGGACCCTAGCTCGCTAAAAGTTTTAGATTGCTCTAGAGAAGGGCCAACTCACCGAACCAGTTGGTGACTTACCAAGTCCCTTAGGCGAGCATGATCCAACTCACCTAAAGTTCCAAGAGCCTCTGAGAAAGGGGTCATCTCGCTAACTTGATCGGCAACTCGCCGAATCCATTCGGCGTAGGTGACCCAACTCGCCCTTTATCCTATTTTGGGCCACATTCGGGCCTTTTTTGTAATAACTATAAATAGCTATTTTAGGTTTTCATTTCAGATTAGAAGATTTTAAATTTTGATATTTGAACTCTTGTATGTGTGTTGACAGGTTGGTACAAGCTTCTGTTGAACTTTTTTTAGAAACGGGGATTGCTTGGAGATTCAATTTCCTTGAGGTCTTCGTAAGAGATTCAGATTAATGGATTGAGATGTTTAGGTTAAATATAAATTTGGGTTTCTTTTGATTTCATTTTCTTGTGTCAATCTATTTATCTTGATTAGGTGCTTGTATGGATTGTAATTGGAGGTTTTAGGATTTAATACATCATTTAGTTGCCAGTGGTTCCTTCTCTTGTATCTCTTCTTCTATCTTTCTTTCTTATCTTTAATTTTGCATTTCTATCCATAATTCATGGTGAGAATTACATCATTTGGTATCAAATGATGCAGTTTGGATTGCACCAAGGACACTCACTCAAAGCCAAGCTCGAGACCCCCAAGGAATGCAAAGATTTCTCATAAAGTTAGGGGTTCTTGAGATTGTATTGATGGAAAGGAGAGGTTCCCATGCATAGAAGTTCGCTTGGGGAAGTGTAGGGAAGAAGATTGAAGCTGCCACTTTGGGCGAGTAGTGAGGTCCATTCGGTGACTCACCCAATGGCTTGGGTGAGGACCCAACTCGCCAAAAGTTCCAAATTGTCATAGAGGAGGGGCCACCTCGCTGAACCAGTTGGCGGCTCGCCGAGTCCCTTTGATGAGCACGACCCAGCTCGGCTAATGTTCCAAGAGTCTCTTAGAAGGAGGTCATCTTGCCAACTTGATCGGGGACTCACCGAATCCATTCAACGTGGGCGACCCAGCTCACCCTTTATCCTATTTTGGGCCACTTTTGGTCCTCTTTTATAATAACTATAAATAGCTAGTTTAGGTTCTCATTTCAGGTTAGATTATTTTGAATATTGATATTTGAACTTTTGTACGAGTTTTGAGAGCTTGGTACAAGATTGTGTTGAATTTTGGTTAGAAACGCCGGTTTCAAGGTGAATTCAATTCCGTTGAGGTCTTCGTAAGAGTTAGGTGCTTCTTGTTGGATTAATGAATTGAGGTCTTAAGGTTTAACATACCTTTTGGTTGCCTCTTATTTCCTCTTTTTCTGTCTATCTATCTCTCTTTACTTCTTTTCTTTTATTTCTACATTTTATTCTTAATTTGTGGTGAATTACATCTTTTGGTATCAGAGCTAAGCTTAGATTCGTTCCTATGATTCTAGTCTTGGATTAGTTGAAAAAAAGAGTCAAAAACATTTTTCAAGAAAACCCCAAAATAATATTTTTTTGATTTGAGTCTTGTTTGAAGTTTCTAAGGTTAGCTTAGCATTCCCTAGCCTTACTTGAGTCTAAATCTGAGATTCGGCATTGATTGGAGCATTATTGGAGTTTCCACCATTGTTGAGTAAAGAAGCTTGAAGAAGGTACAAGTGGGTTTTGAAATCTACAGGTTTTGGAAAGGATTTGAAAGATAAAAAGTATTGGGGTTTGTTTCCTATATCAAGGGGAGCTTGTATCTCAAATTTCGTAAAATTCTGAACTAAAATCGTTGAGGGTTTTATTTTGGGTTTTCATCTTGTTCATAGTGTCCTTGAAGAACATTCAAATCTTCAAGAATAAGGAATCTTCTGAAAAGGTGTTTTAATCCAAAAAGAAAGGAAAGAGAAAGTGGATAAATGTTAGGATAGAAGAGAATTTACCAAAAGGGGTAAAGAATAAAGGTCAAAGTACAGGGGGACCACAAAAGCACAAAATTCGGAGGTCTTCAGGTGCACTTAGTGGAACTTTTGTCAAGCTCAACTTTGCTTGCCAAAGTCCACTCGACGCATCGCTGAAATACCACCCAAATCGCCAACTTACCTTGATAGTCTGTAAATTTTGGCGATCTAATCTTCATGTTGGCGAGCTGAACTTCAACTTTAGTGAAGAAAATATGCATTTGGCGACCAAAAAATCATTTTATGCCCCTAATCTCAGGTTCAAATTCCTTAGTTTCTTTTTCTTGATTCTCAATTGTTCTCAAGATTCCTAAACTAATTTTCAACTCGTAATTAATCTACTTGTTGACTATTGGTTCTTGAATTCTCTTCTTTGTTAGTACCACTTCTTTCCATGCTTTTATTCGTTTTACTTTGAAGTTAACTTTTTGATTCAAGTCCGTTTTGCTTTAATAGAGTCATCCGTCTTTCTTAAAACAAGAACCCATTCCGACCAAGAGTAGAAATTGACGCTTTGTGATCACCTGAGTATAATAAATCTTAAACCTTACCTGAGCCAATTTGAGAGGCAATCAAAGGTCTGTAAACATGAGTGATTGTGAGTTCATTTTACTAACACTAACATTGTTTATTATTTTTGTTGAGTTGTCTTATTGTTAGGTACCATGGAAACTGGAAGTGAAACCCACCCACCTAAGGGAAAGGTTACTTTGCAATCTATAATGGGGGTGCTTACTAATGTGAGTTGGATAATAGGAAGGCTGGAAGGAAGGATGAACGCTTTGCATGATAGTATGTCCATGATGGGTGATAGAATGATCAATTTGGAGGGTTGACTTAATGGTACTATCACAGTTGGAACTTTCCATCAAGCGTTCAACCCAACACCAATCAATCAAGAAGAGGGTTATGAAGAGCAAACCCCAAAAGGTGTTGAAGGTGAGGAACAAAACCCATGCGAGGGGAGAGATGTCGCCGTGTCAGACAGTTTGATAAGGAAGTCCACAATGGAAGAGGCTTGAACCTGAGAAGGAGAGTTCACTGTACCAATGTATGTGGTAAGGCAAGCTATGATTAGCAAGGCCATGGATAATCCAAGTCAAAGAGAGAATATTTTCTATTCCAAGTGCCTCATCCAGGGTAATGTATGTTCTATGATCATTGATAGTGGATGTTGTGCAAATGTTGCTAGCACCACTTTGGTGGATTTTTGAAGCTTCCTACCACTAAGCATGTTAAACCTTACAAATTTCAATGGTTGAGTGAGTGTGGAGAATTGAGGGTTCATAGATAACTGTTGATCAAGTTCAAAATTGGGAAGTACCAAGATTTGATCCTATGTGATGTGATACCAATGCAAGCTTGTCATGTACTACTCTGGAGACCTTGGAAATATGGTCGTTTAACCAGACATGATGGGAGCACCAACACATAGTCACTTGTGTTGAATGAACGTAAATATATCTGTCATCCTATGTCACCATCTCAAGTAAATGAAATGTATCAAAAGATGAGTGAGTTGAGGGAGAAAAGAAAGGAGGAGGAGGGGCATGTGGAGGTCGAGGGCCATGAAGAGGAAGAAAGGAGGAAGTTGAGGGGAAAGGCCCAAGTGTTGTTTATTAAGTATAAGGAGATAAGGGATGAAGTGGAGGCCAAAAGTTTATTGATCCTTATCACGCATAGGGATCATGTGTTCCAAACTAACAAATATCATACTTCTCTTCCCCGTTCTATTTCCTTTCTTTTGCAGGATTATAATGATGTCTTTCTAAAGGGGCTGCCAAGTTGATTGCCTCCTCTTTGGGGAATTGAGAACCAAATTTACTTCTTGTTGGGCTCATAATGACCAAACAAACCAGCTTATCAAAGTAATTCAGAGGATACTAAAGAGCTACGAAGGCAAGTAGAGGAACTGCTCAACAAGGCATATGTGAGAGGAAGTACAAGTCCGTGCGCCATTCTGGTTCTCTTGGTTCCAAAGAAAGATGGAACATGACACATGTGTGTTGATTGTCGGGCCATCAACAAAATAATGGTAAAGTCTCGTCACCCTATCACTAGAATAGATGATATGATTGATGAGCTCAATGGTTATTGTATGATTTCAAAGATGGCTCATCTCATTCCATGTCATAAATGTGATGATGCTTCCAATGTGGCATCTTTGTTTGTTAAAAATATTGTTAAATTGTTTGAGAATCCACTATGATGTGATGACAAACTTTCCAAAGGTAAAAATCTCACAAATGTTGTTAAATTGTTTGAGAATCCACTATGGTGTGATGATACACTTTCCAAATATGGAAATCTCTTTTGTTAAGATGATAGTACATTTATTGTAAAGGGTAGTGTTAAGATGAAAGGGGATGCATATGTGTTAACTGTTACTTTTTGTTTGTGTGTTCCAATGCTTCGTATGAGTTTTGATTCTCTAGTATCTAAAGTGGAGGCTAAACTTGAGAACACCTTAACTGAAGTTCATTTATGTGACACCTTTCTCTACTATCTCTTTGTGTATGATGAGTCTCATGTTTGTCTTAAAAGTGCATTGCATTTGGGTCGGGGTATTATTAAGGTCTATATTTGTTTGTACGACCCAATTATGTGGACCTATTATCATTTTGACCTCGGTGAATGTTTGAGAGTATTTGAACTTGTAGAAGTGTGATCTTTTCAGTGGTGGTACCCTTTAGACGTGAATAATAGCAAATTTCCTTATTCACCATCTATGGGCTTAATAGCCATGATAATAAAGGATGCTTGGTTGTTCCTTGAGTGTGAATCTCCTTGGTTTAATAAATTTTAATCTAACCATTGTACTAACCCTCATGCTATGCGGATATGTTTGTTGTTTTTCCTTTACATGGTTTTGCAAGGTTTGGATTTGAGGACGAATCCTTTTCAAAAAGGAGAGAATGATGCAATCTAGATTCCACCAAGGACACTCACTCGAAGTCAAGCTCGAGACCCCATAGGAATGCAAGGATTTCTCATGAAGCTAGGGGTTCTTGAGCTTGTATTGATGGCAAGGAGAGGTTCCCATGCATGGAATATTGCTTGGGCAAGTGCATGGAAGAAGATTGAAGCTACCACTTTAGGCGAGCAGTAGGATCAACTCGGTGACTCGGCCAATGGCTTGGGTGAGGATCCCAACTCGCCAAAAGTTCCAAATTACTCCAGAGGAGGGGACACCTCACCGAACCAGTTGACGACTCACTAAGTCCCTTAGGCAAGCACGACCAAGCTCACCTAAAGATAAAAGAGCCTTTGAGAAGGGGGTCATCTCGCCAACTTGATCAATGACTCACCGAATCCATTCGGTGTGGGTGACCCAGCTCTCCCTTTATCCTATCTTGGGCCACTCTTGGGCCTCTTTTGTAATAACTATAAATAGCTAGTTTAGGTTCTCATTTCAGGTTAGACTATTTTAAATATTGATATTTGAACTCTTATATGATTGTTGAGAGCTTGGTACAAGCTTGTGTTGAACTTTGTTTAGAAACAGGGGCTGCTTGGAGATTCAATTTCCTTGAGGTTTTTGTAAGAGATTCGGTGATTGATTCGGATTAATCAATTGAGGTGTTTAGGTTTAATATAAATTTAGGTTGATTTTGATTTCCTTTTCTTGTGTCAATCTAGTTATCTTGATTAGGTGCTTGTTTAGGGATTGTAATTGGAGGTTTTAGGATTTAATACATCCTTTAGTTGCCAATTATTCCTTCTCTTGTATCTCTTGTTCTGTATTTCTTTCTTGTCTTTAATTTCTACATTTATATCCATAATTTGTGGCAAGAATTACATCATTTGATATCAAATGATGCAATTCGGATTGCACCAAGGATACTCACTCGAAGACAAGCTAGGGACCCGCAAGGAATGCACAGATTGCTCATGAAGCTAGGGATTCTTGAGCTTGTATTGATGGCAATGAGAGGTTCCCATGCATGGAGGATCTCTTGGGGAAGTGTAGAGAAGGAGATTGAAGCTTCCACTTTAGGCGAGCAGCGGGGTCGATTCGGCGACTCGCCCAATGTCTTGGGCGAGGATCCTAGCTCGCCAAGAGTTCTAGATTGCTCCAGAGGAGGGGCCTTCTCAGTGAACTAGTTGGTGACTTGCTGAGTCCCTTAGGTGAGCATGACCTAGCTCGCCTAAAGTTCCAAAGACTCTGAGAAGGGGGTCATCTTGCAAACTTGATTGGCGACTCACCGAATCCATTCGGCGTGGGTGACTAAGGTCGCCCTTTATCCTATTTTGGGCCACATTTGGGTCTCTTCTGTAATATTTATATATAACTAGTTTAGGTTCTCATTCGAGGTAAGACTATTTTTAATATTGATATCTGAACTCTTGTATGAGTGTTGAGAGCTTGGTACAAGCTTGTGTTGAACTTTGTTTAGAAACGGGGGTTGCTTCGAGATTCAATTTCCTTAAGGTCTTCGTAAGAGATTAGGTGACTGATTCAGATTAATCGATTGAGGTGTTTAGGTTTAATATACATTTAGGTTGCTTTCGATTTTCTTTTCTTGTCTCAATATATTTATCTTGATTAGGTGCTTGTTTTAGGATTGTAATTCGATGTTATAGGATTTAATACTTCATTTAGCTGCCAAATGTTCCTTCTGTTGTTTCTCTTCTTCTATCTTTCTTTCTTGTCTTTCATTTCTGCATTTCTATCCGTAATTCATGGCTAAAGTTACATCATTTGGTATAAAATAATGCAATTTGCATTGAATTAAGGACACTCACTCGAAGACAAGCTCGGGACCCCAAGGAATGATAGAATTGCTCATGAAGCTAGGGGTTCTTGAGCTTGTATTGATGGCAAGGAGAGGTTCCCATGAATGGAAGATCACTTGGCGAAGTGTAGGGAAGAATATTGAAGCTTCCATTTTAGGCGAGCAATGGTTTCCATTCGGCGACTCGTCTAATGGCTTGGGCGAGGACCCCAGCTCGCCAAAAGTTCCAGATTGCTCTTGAGGAGGGGACACCTCGCCGAACTAGTTGGCGATTCGCTGAGTCCCTTAGGTGAGTACGACCCAGCTCGCCTTAAGTTCTAAGATCCTCTGAGAAGGGTGTCATCTCACCAACTTGATGGTGATTCACCGAATCCATTCTGCGTGGGTGACCCAACTCACCGTTTATCTTATTTTCGGCCACTTTTGTAATAACTATAAATAGCTAGTTTAGGTTCTCATTTCAGGTTAGACTATTTTGAATTTTGATATTTGAACTATTGTATGGGTGCTTAGAGCTTGGTACATACTTGTGTTGAATTTTCCTTAGAAACATTGGTTGAAAGGTAAATTCAATCCCTTGAGGCATTCGTAAGAGTTAGGTGCTTCTTGTAGGATTAACGAATTAAGGTCTTAAGGTTTAATATACCTTTTGGTTGCTTTTTGTTTCCTTTTTTTTTGTGTCGATCTATTTATATATCTTTACTTCTTGTCTTTAATTTTCGCATTTTGTCCGTAATTTGTGGCGAGAATTACATCACCACACACATGCTTTCATGTAAGACCTCATTACATAGACACTTTGAAATACACTCATTTAGCACATCTCGAAAAGATCAAAAGTGTATATGCGATGTTTATTTCAAGACTCACATCAAATACCAACTAGTTAATAAATGATTAAAATGGATCGCTAAAAAGTTCAACCACATTGATTTCATTCTCGCAAGACCAACACTATACACCGTGCTCATCATGAGTACTAATCAAGACACCGATATTGAACACAATCGATCCTCAAATTGTTATAAATGAAAAATGTAAGAATTTCATGATTTTAAACTCATTGGGGTTTCAAAATCAAGAGAAAACAAAATTAAAACTTGAGACACACTTTACAAAAAGAGCACCATAATAAAAACAAAAGTAAAGTACTACAATTATTGAAAGCTTAAAATAACAAAATATAATCAAAAGGGGAGTGTTGGCTCAAAGGCCCTCACCCCACTAACAAAATATAATAGTGTCCTCAATGCAATGTAAACAAAAGTATGGGGAGGATGAATTAAAAGAGGTCTCCTTGAGAGGCTATTCTTGTGGAGCACTCTCGTCTCGAGTCTCAGGTAGCGAGGCCTCAAGAGGGGCATCAAGATCATTTGAGGCGGTAGGGAAAGCTTAATTGGACTATCAATGCCCGTCTCAACAATCAAAGGGATGGGGGAGTCTGAAATGATTCCATAAGAACCAACTGCTGCAGTCTCCCGAAGGGATTGCTCCAGGGTCGTCCAAAGAATGACCTCCTTGGTCTCTTGCATCTCAGTCAAGGTCTGAGCAATCCCATGCTCCTCGCTTATCAACTCCTCCTCATCTATCTCCTCAGCCAACTCATCCTCGATGCTCTCAGTCTTATCATTTCCAACATTTACAGTCGCAATGATCTCAAGATGATCATTAGGAATATGCACAGTACTAGGCTTCTTGGGCACGTAGGTAGGTTCATCTGATAGGGGAACCTCACTCTAAAGCATGGATATGTCCGTAGACTGAACTGGACCACCTTCACTCTCAGGGTAGCAAGCTCGTCCTCTATGGTGTCTAGTGCACAAGATCTACCCTTAGTCTTCTCCCAAGCCTCTAATATCACTTTAAGGTCATACAACCTTACACTATGACTCTTAACCGTCCCTTCACACTTGACCACCCTCTCTATCAATAGAGCTAAGGCCATTTGAATGTCCTGATCAATAATCTTGGGCATGTACGCCTCAACCCAGTTGACTCTAACATCTGCCGACCGGGCAAGACTTCTTATCTGGTAAATCAATGTTTGGGTCAAGGGGAGACGGGCAATAAGATAGGGGTAAGATCTCACCGCAACATTAATAGTAGAAGAAGAAGGTACAACAGAAGGTGTCAAAATACCTGCTTTCTCCGCAGAAGGAGCATGTGTGCTAGACTCAACTACTAGAGTAGTGGGATCAACCACAAGCGTTGAGTCTAGCAGCGACATGATGAATGGTAGATTTGCACTCATTTAAGGCCCATTTATCACTATATTTAGTGTCATTAATGCCTAATTTTGTCCTTTTCTAATAGAATACTTATGATTTGTAGTTATGAAGGCAATCGGACAAGGAAAG
This sequence comes from Solanum pinnatisectum, assembly GCA_035578085.1. Lineage (NCBI taxonomy): Eukaryota > Viridiplantae > Streptophyta > Magnoliopsida > Solanales > Solanaceae > Solanum > Solanum pinnatisectum. Next base: position 25,320,513 of record CM069087.1, read on the forward strand.
AACCGTTGTTCGAAAGAAGGGAAAAAAATACAAAAACAAGTGTAAAGTGAACATTGTTGATGCCAAATTATGTCTTATTCTAATGATATTTTAATGATATGTAGTTATGAAGGCTAATAAAAAGGGTGAGGATGAATATTTGTTTGAAAGGCTAAAAATATAGAAAGCAGTGTAAAATCCATATTTATGTTCGCCTAGCAAGCAATGCGGATCTCCGCATTGGCACAACCTCATCCAAAGTGACAGTTCTCAACACTTGAATTATCTGAGGCAGATCGGTGAACTTAAAGAAAAAATATTACTCGCCGAAAGTAAAGGGTGAACATGCTGACCATTGTTGAAGGTGACAGGACTTGGAGGAAAATTTCAATCTAAAAGGCGAACAAAGGTGGTACTCATAGATTTATCGAATGTGAAAGGCAAACTTGAACGAGATCATCGACTGTGGTTCAAACACTTGATGCTAAAGCAAGAGAGAGGCAAGCTAAGGGGCAAATGATGATTCGCCGACTCAACTTGGTGAGCCTAACTAACGTCAATAAAAGGGTCACAGTAAAATTTGGGGAAAATTCAGGGAAACTACAAATAGTGGAACAGAGAGAGAAAAATGTAATTTTTAGGGAAGGAAACTTTTAGTTACTCTTCAGCTAAGAGTTTTCCTTTCTAGAGAGAAAAATATTTTACCTTGTGAAGAACATCTTTAGTTTTGGGGTTTTCAACTTTGCTCTTAAAATTTACAATTTGAAGTTTAAGTCAAAGTGGGTGTTGCTTATAATTGCTTAATTTTGTATCACCCATGGCTGCTTTGATGAAAGATATAATTTCTTACTTAGTTACTATTCATACTTTGTTAATTGCTAATGGTTCCCACAACCCTAGTTGTGGATTTAGTTACCCATAGAAACAAGAACACAATTCATATTTTAGATGAAGAAATCATGAACTTACGTAATAAGTAGAAGAAACCAAAAATCTCAACTTGAATTTCAAAGTAAAAATCTTCAAAACCAACTTAGGAAATCAATAATTACTAAAGTTGGAAGTTAATCTCCAAAGCCAAAAACTAGAACTAGAATAATAGTGTCTAACCCCCAAAGACGAGTTTACATGCCGTATATATAGAAAAACAAGTCCCAAATAAAAGGGAAACAAAATAAAGAAATAATGTTTCTAGACACGGTTTCGATCAAAAACTCTGACCTACGGACTGTGGACTGACCTACAGTCCGTAGGTCCCTTTCGTGGTTTGGGACTTAGGTAATTTTCCAAAGCTCAAAATCTCCACCTCTCAATAACAATCGACAACTTAGCAGGACAGACCGTGGTTTGATCCACGGTTTGTGGATCCTCCTTCGTAGCTCAATACTTAGACTTTTGAAAATAGGTACTGGAACCCCCTTCTCTGAATCATTTGATGGAACTGCAGGACGGCCTGTAGGTCTACCTTCGATTCATCGTTTTTAACCGTGGTTCCACACTTGGTCTAGAATTCCCTAATTTTCCTTCAAGCCTTGCCTGTCCATCTACACCTACCATCTACAGAGGATGACTGGACCTACGATCCGTAGGTCACATCTATAGATGCCCTTTTCTGCAACATTCTTCAGCTGTGTCTCTCAACCTCCACGACCGAAATTATTTCCTGCAAACAAGCTAGAAACACATTAATAACAACACAAAATGGCTCTAGACACACAACTCTTAAGTGAAATATATTAAAAATACCTTAATTTCACGGTATATCAACACCCTCAACTTAAATTCACTGTTTGTCCTCAAGTGACGCACTAAGACTCTAAACGACACTTGTGTAGAAGCATACATTCAACCTCAAGAAATCACATGGCTTTCTATCCCAATTCTCTTTTCTAGTGAAAATTGTTTCTTCTAGACTCAACAAGCTAACTCATGCAGATCAAAATATGCTAAAGATCGACCAATAGACACATAACATACACTTTATTTTTCACAATCACAAAGGTACTAACATTTCGACAATGTAACTAGTGCCCTTACTTCAAACGAAATCCCTTTTTGTTGACACACTGAATATGATTTTGAGTACAAGGATTTATTCAACACTCATGCTCAGAAGTAACTTCAATTACAGTTAGTGCTCAATAACATAGGCTTGCCTTTATTTTCACTGCTTAGACTCTCCAAACTAGTTGCTAGGATCACTATAGGACTTTCTTAGCTTGTAACGCATACTCAGGGTCAGGTGTGGTACATTTGGATACTTTTTAGTGACTTTCTAGCCTCCTTGACATTACATTGGCTATTTACCTCTTCCTTGACCTACTTTTGGCAAGTTTTCATCCCTTTTTCTTTCCCTTCTCTTTTCAACCAAGGATGCGACTTTTGACTTTGTGACACTTGTTTATCTTTTCTTTTTCAATTTTTTCTCTTTCTTTCACTTCATTTTTCTTTATTTCTAATCACATTTCCACTTATCACTTTCTTTTACCTTTTTCGCACAAAGTCATATCCTCTTTCTTTCTTTTTCTCTTTTCAACATCAAACTCTTTTCATACCCTTTTTTTCATTAGATTTCCTCTTTCATAGCCACCCTCAACTTATGCATTTTTCCTTAGTTGAGGTGCACAATGTCTGATGTCGAACTAGGGCCAAGATCAAGGTCACTTTTGACTTAGCCACCCTAAACTTAGGCTTTTGGCCTATGTCAATGTGCACATGGGACTGGGGCCAAGACAACATTTTAAGGGAAGGTGAGTTAGGTGAATCAAAAGAAATGGTCAATTATAAGGCTCAAATATTTGGATCAAAAGGGAACAATGCTACCATTTGGTTAGATCATTTTAGGCTTAAGTGGACTAATTTGAACAATGGTCTATGATCACTTCCTAACTTCTAGCCTAGATAATCCTAGAAGGAACAACGGGGCAAGTTCTAGATTGGCACAAAACTGTCTGAACATTCAACTATCCTCACACAATCTTGGCACCTTATTTCATTTTCAGATTATCGAATTACTCAATTTAAATTTTAAGCTTAAGTCAGGGGGTCACATCGATTCTTATCATGTCATATTCAGAGCCAACACATTCAACTCATTCTAGCCTACAGATTTTAGCACATATCATTTTTTATAGGTATCATTTTTCATTCTTGATTATGCCATTATACTTTAATATTTCTCATGCTTCTACACATACAATCCTAACACATGCCGGTTCAACAAAAATTAAAATAGTCTCTTAAGGCAAAAGAACACAAGCAAGAAAATCCCAAGCGAGGACTATGAGTTGGGTTTACTTAGACTTCACCCTATCACTCATAATCTATTTACCCCACCCCCAATAAAATAAAGTTCTATTGTCCTCAAAGCATACAAAAATAAGCAATAAAGAGTAGGTTAAATGTGAAGCAAACCTGTGGCACAATTGCACTGAAGAACTCAACAAGCGGGTGGGTCTAGTTTCCCATAGCCCGCTGGATCAACATAGGGAATACCATTAGTAACTCTCCCATCTATCATCGCATCACCATCAGTAGTGCTCACATCATGGGCAACACTATCAGTAGTGCTCCTATCTATTATCTCAACATCATCAGTAGTGCTCACATTATCTCTCACAACAGAAACAACCTCAGTAGCAGGCACTAAACTCGAGGCCCAAAGAGCACCCTTATGAACCCTCTGCTGGCGCAACTACTCATCCACAATAGAAGCTCTCCTAGCCTGCATGGTCTGCTGGCGCTCCCTCTTCTTTGTCCTCACATCCTCAGTGGCATGAGAAGTGTGGATAGAATGGTGCCTCTTCCCTCGGGCACGGGTGGACTCGGACTGTGGTATGTCCTCACTGAAAAAAGTATCTAACACTGTATCATCTGCCGGTATAGTAGGGGTAGACTCTGGTGCATCCATGGATGGAGCTAGAATGGCATCAAGATCAGCCCGAAGATGATCCAACTCAGTACGGAAAGAGGAGATATCCATGGTGGGGGCTGGTCACTTGAAGACTATCAACTCAAAGGCATCGAGGCGCTTATTAACAGCCTAGACCTTCAGGTCCATCATTTGCTCCAGCCTCTTCTCCATCCTAGCCTCAGACTCTAAGATACACCGCTGCATCCAAGTCTTCACATGATAAAGCAGTGTGGCCATCTGTGGCTCCAATTTTTGAACTAGGGAAAGGGGCACGACAGCGAATCTTGACGAAGGGGTGGCTCTGGATCAGCTAGGGCCCTGACTGGCAGCAGGAGAATGGGAGGTTGGGGCAGGCTCATGACCCTACATCTGCTCCACATCTGCAACTAAGTCTGCACCCAGTGGAGGTACCTCAACTTTTGGCTCTCGTCGCGGAGCAGCTATGTTGGCCTCATCCCTAATCAGGCCGATGTTCACAGTTTTGGTTGCCTACACTAGCTTGTCACAGTACCAAATTGGAACCCCAACATCTCTGCACAGCTGGAAAATAAGGCATGGAAAGGGTAAAGTAGTGGTAACCCGAAAAGCCTGCTCATGGATCTTTGCAAGCAATATGCGGGTGAAGTCTATCTCAAACCTAGCTACCAAGGCAGCAACCATCACAACACGGTCCCATCTAAGTGCATTGTATACCTGAGTAGGCGACACTCGGTTCCACACTAATAGCCAAAAGAACTTGGCCACAAAATTCAGAGTGGCCTTCTTGATTCCTAATCTCGGGGTGCTGACCCACTCGGCTAGCTCTCTGTCTATAGTAATGTAACTCGCCAACTAGTGTAATACGATCTCCCTTTTCTTTGCACTCCGTTGGAACTCCCCGCTATGCACGATGTCCCATCTATAGTCAAACTTAGCCGTGTTGAGTGCCCAAGTGTGGGCTGGGCCGTAAAGGAACTGGCGGATGGTGATCTCACATATATTCAAAGAAACCCTACGTACTAGTGTAGTCGTGAGTGGTGCCTAGGCTTCGGGCTTGTCATTTTTATGAATAGAGCCTCTTAGAGTGCCTACATAGGAAGCATAGAACTCTCTCACGATCTCCTCGCTATATGTCCCTGGTTCCAGGGCCATCCACTCACACTTATACTGTTGGAAGAGCCAGTGGATGTTGGGCATGGTATGCTGGCTGCCTGTGAGTACCTGCGCTCCTGTGTAACTATCCGAGCCATTATCCCTTTGTTAGTAAGCATCTGGGCATCCCTGTAAATCTACCACTGGCCCTCAACGCACTATCTATTGGGCTCCTCAGCAACTGGAGCAGGTTCGGTGTTAGGTGTTACGGGAATGTCCCCTGCACTAGTAGCCTCATCAGACGAGGCAACCCTACCATGTGAACTTGAGCCAATCGCAAAGCTAGAAGCAGACCTAGAAGTAGAGGTGGACTCACAACTAGAAGCAGAGGTGGACTCAGAACCAGAAGTAGACCCAGCCGGTGATTCGATCAGTGTATCCTCCTCATCAGACTAGGAGGCAGTGACTACATCGGGAATCACCTGGTTGGATTGATTTCGAGTAGTCCGAGGTGTTGTGGGGGAATTTCTTGTGGCCGGTGGAACATATGTTGGATCCTTCTCCGCATTTGCATCTTCATCAATCAGCCGAAAAGACGGCGCCACGAATTTGGTCTTGCCTCTTTTTGTGTAGGTCACTTGTTTCTTAGGAGCCATGGTACATGTGGAGGCTTAATTAGTACCAAAATAAGCCAATAACACACTCAAAAAAATTTTTGAACTAAGAATGAGCCGAAACAAAAAACCAAAATTTTTTTTAGATAGTAGCTTCAGTGGTGGCCACCCACGGTAGGTACCAACGGTTCGTAGGTTGACCTACGGTCCGTAAGTCCCCTCCGTAGGTCAAAGGTCTAAAAAAGTTGGGCTCTAATGGGAACCATGGCTGTTCAGAATGGTCCGTAGATTGACCTACGGACTATAGTCCACCTTCGTGGTTCCACACTTAGTGAAATTTCCATGTGCAACAGGCCCACAAACCTGATCTATGGTCCGTAGTTTGGCCTACAGTCCGTAGATGGGGTCTCGTGGGTCAAGTCTGTGCCAGGTATTAGACATGCCTCATTTTTAAACCATCTTTCGACAATTTCAAACATTCACCCTAAGTATAATCATGCATTTCAACATAATTTATGATAGTTCATCATCCCTAAGGCTCCGATTACTCAATTTTGAACATGTATTGCATACGAAACTAGGAACCCTAAGTTGAAACTTGCTTTTAGACTCTTTTGCTCTGATTTAAATTATTACAAATACAACACAATCACATTTTATCATCCCAAGGGTGTTTCTAACTTTAGTGTAACATGCAATTTCATACAACAACAACCCAAGGTCAAGATCCACTTCATGACTTCATATTTTGAACAATGAATATCAAAATTCAGAGTTAAGTTGAAATCGGTTACCTTAGAAGCAATGGAAGTGGGTGATTGTGTGATGCGTAAACTCCTTAGACCTTTAGGACACTGAACTCGGACCTTGAATTCTTCTTGGGAATGGAAAATGGGAGTGATCAGATTTTTGGGGAGAAAGGAATGGAAATATGGTAGGGGTGATGATATTTATGGGAGATGGGAGTTATTTAGGGATATTATGAGGGAGTTATGGGATTTTGAGGGGTTAGAAACAATTGGGAGGGAATATGGGAAGTGGGGGAATGATTTGAAAATGAAGAGTTTTATTAAGAAGGGGTTTGGGTCGGGTCGACTAAACCCTAGCTTGGGACCCACGAAACCCCATCGACGGGCCGTGGGTCTACCTACGGACCGTAGGTCACTCAAAACTTAGAAACAATTAGGAGACTTACCTCGGGTCTACGGATACCATTCACGATCCGTGGTTTAACATACGGACCGTCGATGGGGTCCGTAGACCTCTGCACCAGACATTTTCTGTAAATTTTTCTTTTAGACCCTGCATATGTAGCAACCGCTAAGCCTTTCTTTTTACATTCTCTAGACACTTTGTAGACACGGACCCTCTGTTATATGTAGCCAACACTAAAACAAAAATAAAGCACCTATCTAAAGGAATGCAGAAATGCAAATAAACAAAGAAAAATACTAAACCCAAAAGCAAAACCTATAGTTGGCTAGATTGTATTTATTGGGTTGCCTCCCAAGCAGCGCTCGATTTAACATCACGGCACGACGGATGCCTCTTGATTACTCAGACTTCATCAAGATAGTAGGCCTCAACCATCTCTTGCACATTCTCCTTTTTACCTAGATAGACCTTGATCCTTTGCCCATTCACCTTGAACCTTGTTTCCTCATTGTTCTCAAGCTCGACTGCTCCAAGTGGGAACACTTGAGTGACTATGAATGGCCCAGTCCATTTGGACTTGAGCTAGCCAGGAAACAAGCGCAACCTAGAGTTGAATAGAAGCACCAGATCACCCACAACAAATTCACGCTTTTCGATCTTTTGATCATAATACTTCTTCATCTTCTCTTTGTACAAGGCTGAACTTTCATAAGCTCTTAGGCAAAACTCATCAAGCTCATTCAAGTCACGTACTCTCTGATTTGATGCATCGCCCCAATCCAAATTTTGCTTCTTTAGCGCCCAAATAGCCTTATGCTCTGGCTCTACCTGCAAATGACAAGACTTCCCATATATAAGTATGTAGGGAGACATACCTATGGGAGTCTTGAATGTGGTGCGATAGGCCCATAGAGCATCATCAAGCTTCCTTGACCAATCGGTTCTATTCGCATTCACAGTCTTAGCCAGAATCTGCTTGATCTCTCTGTTAGACACTTTAACTTGCCCATTAGACTGCGGATGGTAATGAGTGGCTACATTATGGCGGACGCCATATTTCTCAAGTAGCTCCTTGAAAAAATTATTACATAAGTAGGAACCTCCATCGCTAATATCGCCCTAGGTGTACCAAATTTAGAGAAGATATTCTTTTTCAGGAATGCGGTGACACTTTTACCTTCATTGTTGGAAAGTGCAATTGCTTCCACCCACTTTGACACATAATCGACCGCAACAAGAATATACTTCAGCCTATTTGAGCTCACAAATGGACCCATAAAATCAATGCCTCATACATCAAACAACTATATCACCAATATCGGATTCCTAGGAAGCTCTTGCCTCTTTGAAATTCCTCCTTCTCTATGGCAACGGTCACAAGACTTGGTGAAATCATGAGCATCTTGGTGAATGGAAGGCCAGTAATACTCACATTGCAAAAATTTATGTGTAGTCTGAATACCACTATTATGCCCACCAATAGGCGATGAGTGATACCCCTCTAGTATACTCAATATCTCAACCTTTGGCACACAGCGATAAATAATCCCATCAGCACAACTACAGAACAAGTAAGGCTCGTCCCAAATTAACTTCTTAATATCATGTATAAACTTTTTACTTTGGTGAAAAGATAAATCCGAAGGAACCAGATCACTTGCCAAGTAGTTAGCAAAGTCAGCGAACCAAGGAATAAGATCATGAGAAGCAGTCAATACCTGTTCATCTGGAAAAACATCATTAATTTCAGACCCATCTCCTAGCTTGAGCATAGCTTCCTTCTCTAATCTGGACAAATGATCGGCAACTTGACTTTTTGTCCCCTTTCTGTCTTTCACCTCAAAATCAAACTCTTGCAGCAATAATACCCATCTGATCAACCTTGCTTTCGCATCCTTCTTAGCCATTAAATACCTCAATGCAGAATGGTCAGTATGCACTATGAACTTAGTACCAAGCAAGTAGGATAAAAATATCTCAAATGCGAAAACCAAAGTAATGAGTTCTTGTTCAGTCACTGTATAGTTCTTTTGAGCCACATTTAGAGCTTTTCTGGCGTAGCAAATAGGATGAAGAATCTTCTCTCGCCTCTGACCGAAAACCAAACTAAGAGCCACTCCACTCGTATCACACATCACTTCAAATAGTTGCCCCCAATCTGGTGAAATAATAATAGGTATAGAAACTAGCATTTCCTTCAACTCTCTATATGCTCCTAGACAAGCATCATCAAAATAAAACTTACACTCCTTTTCGAGTAATTTACACAATGGATGTGCAATTGTGGAGAAATACTTGATAAATCTCCTATAAAAGCCTGCATGCCCAAGAAAAGTTCTAACCACTTTAACAAAAATATATGGTGGAAGCTTTTCTATTACCTCAACTTTCACTCTATCAACCTCAATACCCTTCTCAGAAATCCGATGATCCAGCACGATCCCCTCTTTCACCATGAAGAGGCACTTTTCCCAATTGAGCACAAGATTGCACTCTTTGCACCTTTTAAGAACCTCGGCCAAATGATCTAAATAACGATCAAAAGAGTAACCTACCATAGAGAAATTATCAATAAATACCTCAATAGTATCCTCCCCCATATAAAAAAATATCGACATCGTACAACACTGGAAGGTCGCTGGAGCATTACACAACCAAAATGACATCTATTTGAAGGCGAAGTCCCATAAGGGCAAGTGAAGGTGGACTTCTCTTGGTCTTCCAGAGCTATGGAAATCTAATTGTAGCACGAATAACCATCAAGAAAACGATACCAACCTTTACCAGCAAGTCGGTCCAACATCTGATCCATGAATGACATAGGGAAGTGGTCCTTTTCTGTTCAAGCATTTAATTTCCGCTAGTCCATGCAGACTCTCCATCCAGTCATGGGCCGCATTGTAACAAGCTCACTTTTCACATTCAGAACCACATTCATCTCACCTTTCTTGGGTACACATTGAACAGGACAAACCCAATTACTATCTACAATGGGATAAATTACTCCAGCATCCAACCACTTGATGATTTCCTTATTCACTACCTCTTGCATAGACGGATTTAGTCTTCTCTAATGCTCAATACTAGGCTTGTGATCCGGCATGAGTTGGATTATATGAGAACAAATGCTAGGAGGGATCCCAATAATGTCAACAATAGTCCACTCATATCCCACTTAAACCTTTTCAACACGAAAACCAATGCCTTAACTTGTGTCACATTCAAATCTACCGTAATTATGACCGGTAACGTACCATCTTTCCCTAAGACATACCTCAAATGTGATGATAGAACCTTAAGCTCCAACCTCGGAGCCTCTTCAACAGACGGTCTTGCAGGGGGAGAGTCGCGATTCTTCATGTCTAACTCCAATCTCTTTGGTTTTGAACGGAATTTGAACCTATCAAATGCGCCGACCAATTCATCATAGTCTTCAATACCATCACCCTCAAAATTCATTATTACCGCTGCTAGTGCATTAACACCCAACCGCTCTTTAATAGACAACTCAGATCTTTGCTCCATAATATGATTCACTACTGACACTGACTTGAGATCACTCTCCTGCTTCATGGACCTACATTTATTAAAAGTTACCTCTTCATTGTTCAATCGAAACTTCATCTGACCTTTCTCCATATCAACCAATGTGCGCCCAGTAGTAAGGAATGGTCTCCCAAGTATGATGGGAACCTTAAAATCAACCTCACAATCAAGTATCACAAAATCTACCAAAAAAATAAAAGATTCCACTTTTACTAGTACATCGTGGAGCATAGCAATGGGCCTCTTCACAGTTCTATCGGCCATGAGCAATCGCATCATAGTTGGTTTTGGATCCCTTAAACCCAACTTCTTGTAAATAGACAATGGCATCAGATTAATACTAGCACACAAAGCACACAATGCCTTAGCAAAATGCAACAACCCGATGGTATATGGAATAGTGAAGGCACCAAGATCCTCCTTTTTCTGCACAAGGGACCTTGTAGCTATAGCACTACAATGTTGCAACCTATCATCATCTTCAAAACTCATGGCTTGCTTCTTAGTCAAAAAATCATTCATAAACTTTGCATACCCAAGCATTTGCTCCAAGGTTTATATTAACGAAACATTAATGGAAAGCTGTTTCAACTTACTAATAAACCTATGGTATTTCCCTTCTTCAGTCTTCTTCACTAACCTCTATGGGAATGGAGGTGGAGGTCTAGGCTTGGGAACATAGGTTATCTCTACTTCTTTCTCTGTAGCATTCTCAGACTCTACAGTAACCTTGATCTCATCATCATCTTTAGTAATAACAATTTCGACTTCAGACAGCATAGGTGGATCAATGGTCTGCTTACCCCCTCGAGTAGTGACAGCCATACAATGCCCATCATTCTTTGGGTTTTGGATGGTGTTGCTAGAAAGTGTGCCAAGCTGACGTGGATTGACTGTAGTGGACAACTAATTCATTTGCTTCTCAAGTTGCTTGATCGACACTGCATGGGCATCAATTTTTTTACCAAGTCCGGACAAGTCGTTTCATATCTCCTTCACATTCTCATCAGTCGAATTAAACCTCTTCATCATCTTCTGCATCATATCCTCAATTCGTGATATACTACCCCCCAGCTTTCCTATTGCCAGATTCCCGATTATGTGGAGGAAAATAAGGCCCAACCCTATCATTTATGTTGCCATAGTTGTTCTAGTTGTAGTTGTTGTTGTGGTTGTAGTTCCCATCCCAGACATAGTTACCCTCTCGGTTGTAGTTGCCATAGTTCCGACCTTGGTTTCCTTGCCGTTAGCACCAATTATCTGAGTTCGAACCTTAGGCATTGGCTCAATAACCCTCCGTCTGATCATTCACCACATAAGTGTCCTTTTCGTAGTAATATATCTCCTTTGGTGGTGGTGGAGTCCTAGTCAAGTAATTGACCGCATTTACCTTTTTCACACCTCTGCTCACATACTTCAATACCAACCGTAGTTCTGTCCTCATCTGAGCCATTTCTTCATGAATATCATCACTAGCTTAATTTGGTACGGCCTGCACAACAAATGTGGTTCTTCCAGTATTAGCTTTTCTAGGGCTCCATGCCTTATTATTTTGAGAAATCTTCTCCAATTTTTTAGTGATTTCCTCAAAGTGCACTCACCATAAGATCCTCCAGCAATAGTATCTAGCACAGCCTTTCCATTGTCATCCTGCCCTCTGTGGAAATACTCCTTCAATGACTCATCATCTATTCAGTGATTTGGAACACCTATGATGAATGTGGTGAATCTATCCCAAGAACTGCTCACGGACTCTCCAGCTAGGGCAACGAAATTATTCAACTTGTCCTTGTGATTCAGCTTTTTAGACACTTGGAAATACCTTGCCATGAACACTTGAAGCAATTGGTCCCATGTATGAATTGAATTATGTGGAAGCTCAGAAAACCACACCGCATCATCACCTGTCAATGAAAGAGGGAAAACTCTCAACCCTATGACATACATATCCAACTCTGGTCGCCCCAACAACTCTTACAGACACTCCTCAATTTAGCCATGTGAGCATATGGGTCTTTTGAAGCTAGCCCAGAAAACAACCCTCTCGCTATAAGTATCTTCATTAGACTGCTCATAACCACAAAAGTATGATCTGGAGGTAGAGGAGGTAGAACAATACGTCTTTCTGATTTGGCAATATTGAAGTCGACCCGGTAGTTATCCCTCAATCTCAGTTCTGGTAGATTCTGCACCCTCACTGCATCACCAAGTAAATTACCACCACGAACCAGAGCGTTCTCATGATCCACTCTAGGAGGCTGCAAGTTGACTGCATCCTCATTTTTATCAATGATCGGATTATCAGAGACCCCTTGATTATTCATCTTTCTCAAAGTTTTGCTCAACTCTGGATCGTATGGGGTCAGTGGTTAACCTCGACTTCGTGTACTTGGCATACACTAGAGCAGAAACCTGAAGAAAACAAAAACAAAAGTAAATGTAAAATTAGGAAATAATTGACTAAAGTTCAATAATGTAGTTAAGCTTAATCTAAAAGCCTTATTCCCCGGCAGCGGCGCCAAAATTTGATACGCTCAAATTACACCTTCCTAAAGAAGTGTAAGCGATCATTATCAAGTAAAGAACCCAAGTTGTAGGTTGGGGTCGATCCCATGAGGAATATGGTTTAGACTTAACTTTAACCCATGATTATATTCGTTTAGTCAACGTACTTTTGAAAAAAGTAATTAAAGGGGGGGATTTGTGAAACAAATTTTGGAAATTATGTGAATAATTAGTGAGCAAGATTAAAAGTTTAGTTGTTATCAAGATAAGAGAGAAACTAGGGTGTATGTGTTCCTCATAAGCTTATAACACAATAATCCTAGTAATAGCAATCCTTTCCTAGTGTATTACATGCAAAGTGGAAAGTTATGTATCCCTAAATCCTTAGTCCGGCAAATAGAGAATTTCACCGTGCACCTTGGTCAGGCTACACGTGTATAATTTACTAACCCATACCTTTACCTCATATTAGACATCACATCAATGTATGGCTTAGTTTTCACCCTCACACCAATTGGCATTAGACTATTAGATAGTATCACACTAAATCTATGTTGATAATTCTTTTCTCGTTAATTACCTCCTTTGTCCAGCAAGTAGTAACGAGGCATTCTAAAGTTTGCAACTCTAAAAAGGATTCTAAATGAAAAAATTATCAATGCATGCAATAACACTATTCAAGAATTACTTATTTACTATTCATACTTTGTTAATCACTTATGGTTCCTACAGCCCTAGTTGTGGATTTAGTTACCCATACAAGCAAGAAAACAATTCATATGTTTAGATGAAGAAATCATGAAATTACGTAATAAGTAGAAGAAACCCAGAATCTCAACTTGAATTTCAAAGTAAAAATCTTCAAAGCCAACTTAGGAAATCAAGAATTGTTAAAGTTACAGGTTAATCTCCAAAGCCAAAAGCTAGAACTAGAATAATAGAATCTAACCCCCTAAAACAAGGTTTACATGCACTATATATAGAAAAACATGTCCCAAATAAATAGGAAATAAAATAAGAAAATAATGTTTCTGGATGCGGTTTCGATCTACGACACTGACCTACGGACTGTGGACTGACCTACGGTCCGTAGGTCCCTTTCGTGGTTTGGGACTTAGGCAATTTTCCAAAGCTCAAAATCTCCACCTCTTAGTAATATTCGATGACTCAGCAGGAAAGACCATGGTTCGATCCACGGTCCGTGGATCCTCCTTCGTAGCTCCATACTTAGACTTTTGAAAGTAGGTACCGGACCCCTTCTCTAGATCGTTTAACGGAACTGTAGGATTGCCCGTAGGTCGACCTACGGTCCGTCGTTTTTAACTATGGTTCCACACTTGGTCAAGAATTCCCTGATTTTCCTTCAATCCTTGCATGTCCATCTACGCCTACCATCTATGGAGCATGACTAGACCTATGGTCCATAGGTCACGTCCGTAGATGCCCTTTTCTGCAACATTTTTTAGCTGTGTCTCTCAACTTCCATGCCCAAACTTGTTTCCAGCAAACAAGATAGAAACACATTAATACCAACAGAAAATGACTCTAGACACACACAACTCTTAAGTGAAATGTATTAAAAATACCGTAAATTCACGGTATATCAGGTGGCAAAACCCCCAAAGTCTAAGGGTGTAATTATGGGGTTAGTTGGTTATTTAATGTAGTGGGTATTGTGTTTTTATCTATTTGTTGTTGCTCATCCATGGATTTGGGATAATTAGCATGGGGGTTAACTTATGGTTTATGGTTGCAAACTTAATCTTATTTTTGTTCTCTAATTCATGTTGAAAAGAGATTGATTGGAGTTGGTAATTAGTTTTATACTTGCAATTTAGGTTTGATGTATGTAGTTTACATACAAAAGAGATTATGGGTCGGATCTATTTGCCCTAATTTTTCTTAAAAGAGAGAATAATGTAAGGTATTGGGTTGTTTAGTTATGCACATAGATGAGTTCGATAGAAGATTCTATGAACTGATGTTATGAGATCAAAAGAATATTAGTGTCATTGAAGGTGACCTATCCTATCCATGAATGTTTAGCACTATTGAGCAACACAATTACCCCTATGTGACATCAATTTCATATCCCTACAACCCTAGATTACTTATTAATTTACTTGAATTTTTTGAAATCTTAGTTTAATTGTGACTCTTGGTACCAAAATCCTTTTCATAAATTAGGTTGAATCATCCACCCTTTGTTCTTGGTTAAAACAAATGAATTTATTTACATGACAAGTGTCCTTGCTTGGTTCCTCAATCCATATTCTTGGAAATCAAGGGTTTTACATTAGTTATTGGCACAAAACAAGCATTTGAGGACACTAAATCATTGTATATAAAGCCTCAAATGAGTCCAAATCTCGGACTCATCAACACCCCCAGCTTAAACTTTTGCTTGTCTTCAAGTAAAACTCAAGTTCAGAAGTTCAAAAAGGATATCTCAAACAGTGCTACACAAGACTCAATCATGAATGCACACAAAAAGACTCAACTTACTTATTCAAGGATCAATTGTGCACTCAATGGTTCAAATTATGAATCACCATTACCAAAGATTTTCAAGTTCACAATACTTGCTTCAAATACAAGTTCAAGCTCAACAAAGGTACTCAAATGCCCTCACACAAAGAATAATTCCATATTCACACACAATTGTTCAACACGTTATAGTTCCAGAATCATATAGAACTCTCACACTCACAAATATGAACACAATGCACGATTTCACCCATAGATTTTCCCTTATTTTTCAACCAACATTTGTTTCAGCTCACTATAGATCAAAAAGGAATTTTCAAGGCTTGTAACAAGGCTGAGTATAAAGGTATAGTCATTTAGGCTCAGTGGCTATTATCCTCATGAAATATGGTATGAACAACACTTTTTTTCCTTTTCTTCAAAACTTTCACCCATGCTCAAAAGTTACCCTATTATTCATTTCCCATGGAATATTGGACCCCACGTTTCTTTTGTAGCTTTCACAACTTCTATTTCTTAACTTTTTCATTCTTTTTATTTTTCATTCTTTTTTGTTCTCTCTCTATTTTTTTTGTTTGGAGGGGTTCCATTTTTTTTCTCAAAACCATGGATCAAGAGAGACTTTTTGCACTTCTTGATTTACCTTCTCTTTCCACCTCACCCCCCAACTTAGGCTTTTGGCCTAAGTTGGCTATTCAAACAAACCATATTTCATGAGGATTATAGGTGAATGCATAAAGAAAGGGTTACAATTGTATCAAGTTTCTTCCAAGAAAAGGATAAGGCTCAAAGCGTGGTTAAGAAAACTTCACACACTCACAAGGTCGGCCAAAAAAGAGGTGTAACGACCCTAAATATGAACTAGTGAAACTAGAGCCTAATGTGTGTGTTTGTGTTTGTCATGAGTTTTGAGTTTTGATGTGGTTTAATATTGTCCCGAGCCATGGTTGAGGTGTTAGGGGTTAGACGTCAAGGTAGGACTCCCCAAGGACAACCCTAAGGTTCCTTGAGGAGGACCCTAAGTCTAAACCCCAAGACCCCAAGGAAACCATAAAGTTGGCCAAAACTTGGTGACCTACGGATGGGGTTCACACCCCATAGGTCCATTCACACCCTGTGGATGGCCTCCGTAGGTCAAGAGGCCTAAAATAAACTTGCAGCCCCAGACCATGGACCATCAGTGTGTTCCGTGAATGGACTCACAGTCCGTGAGTCTAGGACATGAATAGGCACTATTTTTCTAGTGCAGTCTCGGCCAAGCTAGGGGTGAATTGGTAAATTCACCCCAAGTCCCAATTAGTATGTGGACGGTTATTTTAAGTGTTTTTAAGGTATTTTAAGAGTATTAAAATATTGAAACCTTCATTTAGACTTCATCTCTCAAAATCAAAACCCTTCCCTCCTAAAAAGTTCTCTCTAGAAACTCCCTAGGAGATCAAGGTCAAGATCAAGCTAGGGTTGGGGATTTCAAGATGTTTCTTCTTCAAATTCATGGGATTCATCAAGTATAAGGTATGGTGATCCTTCACCCGTGTTATCTTTCACGCTATAGTCAATTTCAAAGAAGTTTCAAAGTGATTTCAAGTGCATGAGAAGCCCTAAGTTTTACTCAATCTGATGGGATATTGCATCAAACATTTTCAACTGATAAACTATGATAATATTGATGTTTAATTGATGATTTAAGATGATTTTACTCAATGAACCCATGATTTCTCTCGATTTCTAAATTGCGACTTATGAAATGGGTCTACTAATTATGAATGAATCGTGGGTGGAGATAGACGCCCTCACGTGAGTTGAGGCATGGTGTCTAGTAACAATCTCTTATCCCTTAATGTGATGAATGTCAATGTAATCTATGGGAATGTAGGCTAAGCACCGAGAGGATATTGAATAAGATGGAAGCTTTCACGTGAGTTGAGGCGGGTTTCTAGTAGCAATCTCTTGAGATGGATGCGCTCACGTGAGATGAGGCATGGTATTTAGTAGAAATATCCTTGTTCATTAACTATGTGCCCACATAGGTCTAGCTAGTAGATCCACTTAAGCTAAATACCGACTGAGCTTAGGTAGGTAAACCAACCATTTCAATGTGGGATAGTACATCAGATTCTATGATTTAGCTCTCATGGTCTATGTCAGTTAAATGCTTATTCCCATCATGTGAGATTTGCATTATAGTTTCTTGAAGAGTTCTATGAAGTGTGGGTAGTAGTATGGGATGCTATCCATACATGGCATGAGTAGGCTTCAAGAGGGCTATAGTGAGTTCTCTAAGTCTTAATGACTACTGTATAAAAGTCCTATAAATGCATGAATTTGTCCTAAATGAATCTAATGAAGAATGTTGGCTTACATGCTTAAACGTAAAGATGCATGCTATACTTGGATTATATTATGAGTTACTTCCTCGTCATGTCTATTGTATATGAATGTGCCTTGTCTATTGTGACTTCAAAGGAGTACTTAGTGTGAGTAGTAGTATGGGATGCCACTTGCACATTGTACAAGTATGACATAGAGTTGTCTTTGATGTTGGTCTTAATGTATTGTTTATGTCCCTTAAATGCTTTACTGTGTAAAGGTGGAAAGGATGAATGGTAATTTCACTTTTGGTTACCTTACGGTGGTGCCATAGTGTGGGTGGTGGTATGGGATGCTACCCACACTATGCACAAGGTATAGCTTGAGGGTTACTTGAGGTGGAGGCTCAAGGCAAAGGTAAAGGGTTATATGTGATCTTGTTCAAATATGAATTATGTGACTTTGTGTGTTGGCTGTGACTTCTATTATGTCTCATGTATCAATGTTCATGAAGTATTACAAAAATGGCATAAAAGCATGAATTTCAATTCAAGTGTCCCTTTTAAAGCATGTTTTTGCATTCTCATCATATTTAGTACATATAATGTGCTAACCCCCTTTTTTTCCCTTTTTACCAAAGTGTAGGCTTTGGAGATGTAGGTTTTCTATGCATGAAGGATAGGTTTCTAAAGTGCTTAAAGATGAAGACTTGGTGAGTTCTCATAGTTTTGAGGACAAAACCCACTGTGTTTCCTTTTATGTCTTAAGTTTTATTAAAGCTTATGTATGGGCTAAGTTCCGAATGTTGTATTCAAAGTATTAGATGGTTTGAAACATAGTATATAAAGTCTAGAAAGTCATCCGCTTGATTTTAATGAAAATGTCTTTGATTGTAAAGAATGTTTTAACACTTCTCTATTTTCCTATGTTCTTCTATTTAAGAATGCTATGAGGCTTGTATTAGACCCCTTCGGGGTTGAGTACGCCGTGTTTTGAATATGGGGTGCTCTGGGTCATGACAAACATGGTATCAAAGCACAAGATTTTGGAATGGTTTTAGGTTGTCTCAAGCCACATCTTGTAGAGTCTTGTTTATAATGTGAAGCATGCCACATTATAAATAGGAGGCTATTGGCTGTTAAAAAAGTTTCACTTCTTCATTCTTCAAGTTGTGCCATAGAGTTTATCTCTATAATCTATCTCTCTTGCTCCTTATTCGATGGTCTTTAGTATGTGACCACTTGAAAGGAGTATGTTAGAAAGTGTAAGGAAGAAAGGGTTGGTTGTGATGCCAACTATGGCTTTGTGACTTGTTAGATGGGAGGTGATAGATTGTGATGTTGACTTTAGTGTGAATGGGTTGCTCTATGGTTATGTGTGATGGTTGTAAAAGGTAATGTTGAGTTTTGAGGGATGTTGAAAGAGTTGTTGAAATGTGGTGTTTTAGAAATGTGTAGTTGTGATGAGTATGAAGGTTTAGTGATGTCTTGCTCTGACCTTAGAATGGAGAGAAGTGAAGTTTGGAAGAGTTGGTAACCCAAGTGGGGGATAATGTGTTTAGGTGGTAAGGCCTTTGAGTGTCCTTGATGTTCATGAGTTAGTCTTGATTTATGTTATTACCTTAAGAGGTGTAGTGAGTTGAAGAGTTTAGACTCGGTGTGGTAGACTCATATGAGACCTTGAGTGATGTGGTAAGGTTGATTGTGAGCAAGAGATGCTTAAGGAGGATATTTCTAGTTTAAAAGCACCGGTATGTTGATGGTTTCTTGTAAATTGTGGATGTCTTGATGAAGGTTCCCTTGTGGTGTTCATGTTGACCTTAGTTGAGTTTAATCCTAAGTGGGGGATAGTATGTTGAGTAGTAAGGTTGTTGAGAGTTCTGATATCCTTACCTCTTCCTTTATATGCCTATTCAAGCCTAAGACAAAGTGTTCCTTTTTGGCTTGTTTCATGTTTTTTGATTCATGCGTGACATTATGTTTCCTTGTTCTCCTTATGTTATGCATGTTCTTGATGAATTCTTGTTTGAAGTAGAAATGTGAAGTTTTGATGCATAATGAGTTTGTAGATGTAGTTCCTACCTCCTTGTAGTGTTTTGAGCTTATTGATGTGGAGTTGATGTTTCCTCCTTGGTTGCATGCATGATTGTGGGCTGCTAGTCTTGAGTCGTTACCCCTTAATGTGTTTAACATTTCGTTCGAGGACGAATGTTCGTAAGTGGGGGATAATGTAACGACCCTAAAAATGAACTAGTGAAACTAAAGCCTAACATGTGTGCATTTGTGTTAGTAATGAGTTTTGATGTGGTTTAATGTTGCCTAGAGCCATGATTGAGGTTTTTAGGGGTTATACGTCAAGGTACAACTCACCAAGGACCACTCTAAGGGTCCTTGAGGAGGACTCTAAGTCTAAACCCCAAGACCCTAAGGAAACCATCAAGTTGGCTCAAACTTTGTAACCTACGTATGGGGTTCACGCCTCATAGGTCCATCCACCCCTGTGGATGGCCTCCATAGGTGAAGAGGCTTAAAACCAACTTGCAGCCTTAGACCACAGACCAGCAGCACGGTCTATTAATGGACTCAAGATCCATGAGTCTAGGGCGTGAATGGGCACTGTTTTTCTGGTGCAGTCTCGTCCAAGCTAGGGGTGAATTGGTAAATCCACCCTAAGTCCCAATTAGTATGTGGATGATTATTTTAAGTGTTTTAAGTTATTTTAAGAGTGTTAAAACATTGAAACCCTCCTTTAGACTTCATCTATCAAAATCAAAACCCTTCCCTCCCAAAAAGTTCTCTCTAGAAACTCCCTTAGAGATCAAGGTCCAGAACAAGCTAGGGTTGGGGATTTCAAGGTGTTTCTTCTTCAATTTCATGGGATTCTTCAAGTATAAGGTATGGTGATCCTTCATCTAGGGGTAGTTTTCACCCTAGAGTCAATTTCAAAGTGATTTCAAGTTCATGAAAAACCCTAGGTTTTACTCAATCTCATGGGTTCTTTCATCAAATGTTTTCAAATAATAAACTATGATTATAATGATGTTTAATTGATAATTTAAGATGATTTTACTCTATGAACCTATGTTTTCTCTCGATTTTTAAATTACAACTTATGAAGTGAGTCTATTGATTATGAATAAATGGTGGGTGGAGATGGATGCCCTCACATGAGTTAAGACGGGATGTCTAGTAACAATCTATTATCCCATAATGTAATGAATGGTAAAATACTCTATGGGAAAGTAGGCTAAGTACCGATAGGATATTGAATGAGATGGAAACTCTCACGTGAGTTGAGACGGGGTTGCTAGTCGCAATCTCTTGAGATGGATGCGCTCACGTGAGTTGACGTAGGGTATTTAGTAGCAATCTCCTTGTCCCCTAACTATGTGCCCACATAGGTCTAGCTCATGGATCCACTTAAGCTCAATACCGGTTTACCTTAGAAAAGTAGAACAACCCTTTCGATGTGGGATAGTATATCCGATTCTATGATTTAGCTCTCATGGTCTATGTTGGTTAACCACTTATTATCATCATGTGAGATGTGTATTATAGTTTCTTGAGGAGTTTAATGAAATGTGGGTAGTAGTGTTGGAAGCTATCCATACATGGCACGAGTAGGCTTCAAGAGGGCTATAGTGAGTTCTCTAAGTCTTAATGACTATTGTATGAAAGTCCTCTAAATGCATGAATGTGTCCTAAATGAATTTATGAAGAATGTTGGCTTACATGCTTAAACGTATAGATGCATGTTATTCTTGGATTGTATTGTGAGGTACTTCCTTGACATGTCTATTGTATATGAATGTGCCTTGTCTATGGTGACTTTAAAGAAGTACTTAGTGTGAGTAGTAGCATGGAATTCTACTTGCATATTGTACAAGTATGACATAGAGTAGTGTTAGATGTTGGTCTTAATGTAATGTTTATGTCTCTTAAATGCTTTATTGTGTAAAGCTGGAAAAGATGAATGGTAAGTTCACTTGTGGTGATCTTAAGGTGGTTCCTTTGTATGGGTGGTGGTATGGACGTTACCCATACATTGCACAAGGTATAAATTGAGGGTTACTTGAGGTAGAGGCTCAAGGTAAACGTACAGGTAAAGGTAAAGGGTTATACATGTTCTTGTTCAAATGTGAATTATGTGACTTTGTATGTTGGTTGTGACTTCTATTATGCCTCTTGTATCAATGTTCATGATGTTTTACAAAAATGGCATAAAAGCATGACTTTCAACTCAAATGTCCCTTTACAGCATGTTTTTGCATGCTCATCATACTTAGTACATCTAATGTGCTAACCCCATTCTTTTCCCTTTTTACCAAAGTGTAGGCTTTGGAGATGTTGGTGTTCTATGCATGGAGCATAGCTTTCTAAGGTGCTTGAAGATGAAAACTTGGTGAGTCCTCATAGTTTTGAGGACAAAACCCATTGCGTTTCCTTTTATGTCTTTAGTTTTATTCAAGATTTTGTATAGGCTAAGTTCCCAATGTTGTATTCAAAGTATTAGATGGTTTGGGACTTAGTATATAAAGTCTGAAAGTCTTCCACTTGCTTTTAATGAAAATGTCTTTGATTGTAAAGAAAGTTTTAATTCTTCTCTATTTTCATATGTTCTTCTATTCAAGAATGTTGTGAGGCTTGTATTAGATCCCCATCGAGGTCGAGTACGTTGTGTTACTACTAGGGGGTGCTCTCGAGTCGTGACAAACATGGTATCAGAGCACAAGATTTTGGAATGGTCTTAGGTTGTCTCAAACCATATCTAGTAGAGTCTGTTTCATAATGTGAAGCACACCACATTATGAATAGGAGGCTATTGGGTGTAAAGAAAGTTTCACTTATTCATTCTTCAAGTCATACCATAGAGTTTATCTCTATAATGTCTCTCTCTTTCTCCTTATCCAATGGTCTTTAGTATGTGACCACTAGAAAGGAGTATGTTAGAAAGTGTGAGGGAGAAAGGGTTGGTTTTGATGCCAACTATAACTTTGTGTCCTGTTAGATGAGAGGTGATAGATTTTGAAGTTGACTTTAGTGTGAATGGGTTGGTTTATGGTTATATGTGATGTTGGTAGAAGGTAATGTTGAGTTTTGAGGTCTATTATTTGTTGAAATATGGTGTTTTAGAAATGCATGGTTGTGATGAGTATGAAGGTTTAGTGATGTCTTGTTCCGACCTTAGAATGGAGAGAAGTGAAGTTAGGAAGAGTTAGTATAAGCTTACTCCCAAGTAGGGGATAACATGTTTAGATGGTAAGGCCTATGAGCGTCCTTGATGTTCATGAGTTAGGCTTGATTGATGTTCTCACCATAAGAGGTGTAGTGAGTTGAAGAGTTTAGACCCGGTATGGTAAACTCATATGAGACCTTGAGTGATAAGGTAAGGTTGATTGTGAGCAAGAGATGCTTAAAGAGGACAATCAGAGTTTAAAAGTACTGGTATGTTGATGGTTTCTTGTAAGCAGTGGATGTCTTGATTAAGGTTCCCTTATGGTCTTCATGTTGACCTTAATTGGATTTACTCCTAAGTGGGGGATAGTAGGTTAAGTAGTAAGGTTGTTGAGAGTTCTGATATCCTTACCTCTTCCTTTATGTGCCTGTTCAAGCCTATGACAACGAGTTCCTTTTTGTCTTGTTTCATGTTTTTCGATTCATGTGTGACATTGTGTTCCCATGTTATCCTTATGTTATGCATGTTCTTGATGAATTCTTGTTTGAATGAGAAGTGTTAAGTTTTGATGCATAATGAGTTTGTAGATGTAGTTCCTACCTCCTTGTTGTGTTTTGAGCTTATTGATGTGGAGTTAATGTTTCCTCCTTGTTTATACATTGTATGTTGATGTTGCATTCATGATTGTGGGCTGCTAGTCTTGAGTCGTTACCCCTTAATGTGTTTAAAGTGTCATTCGGGGACGAATGTTCCTAAGTGAGGGATAATGTAATGACCATAAAAATGAACTAGTGAAACTAGAGCCTAGCATGTGTGCGTTTGTGTTTGTCATGAATTTTGATGTTGTTTAATGTTGTCACGAGCCATGGTTGAGGATTTTAGGGGTTATACGTCATGGTACGACTCCCCAAGGACCACCCTAAGGGTCCCGGAGGAGGACCCTAAGTCTAAACCCGAAGACCCCAAGGAACCCATCAAGTTGGCCAAAACGTTGTTACATACGGATGGGGTTCACGCGTCGTGGATGGCCTCCGTAGGTCAAGAGGCCTAAAACCAACTTGCAGCCCAGACCATGGACCAGCAGCACGGTCCGTGAATGGACTCACGGTCTGTGAGTCCAGGGCGTGAATGTGCACTGTTTTTTATGTGTTTTAATGAATTTTAGGAGTATTAAAACATTGAAATCCTCATTTAGACTTCATCCCTTAAAATCAAAACCTTTCCCTCCTAAAAAGTTCTCTCTAGAAACTCCCTTGGAGATCAAGTTAGGGTTGGGGATTTCTAGGAGTTTCTTCTTCAATTTGGTGGGATTCTTCAAGTATACCTAGAGTCAACTTCAAAGAAATTTCAAAGTGATTACAAGTTCATAAAAAGCCCTAGGTTTTACTCAATCTCATGGGTTCTAGCATCAAACGTTTTCAAATGATAAACTATGATTATATTGACGTTTATTTGATAATTTAATATGATTTTACTCTATGAACCCATGATTTCTCTCAATTTCTAAATTGCGACTTCTGAAGTGGGTCTATTAATTATGAATGAATGGTGGGTGGATATGGATGCCCTCACGTGAGTTGAGGCGGGGTGTCTAGTAACAATCTCTTATCCCTTAATGTGGTGAATGGTAAAATACTCTATGGGAATATAGGCTAAGCACCAAGAAGATATTGAATGAGATAGAAGCTCTCATGTGAGTTGACGCGGGGTTTCTAGCAGTAATCTCTTGAGATGGATATGCTTACGTGTGTTGAGGTAGGGTATTTAGTAGCAATCTCCTTGTCCCTTAACTATGTGCCCACATAGGTCTGTCAATTATGTGAATAGAAAGAGTCAGTCACTGTTCATGAATAGTAAAGGTCATGTGTCATGTAAATTTTGCCTATAAATAAGATGAAGGAGAAAGGGAAAATCATCCCTCATCTCCCACTTCTCTCTATATTTTCTCTCAACTTCCGCTACCCCCTATATTGGTATCAGAGCTAGATAAGAAAAAATATAAATGGAGAAATCTAGCAATAACCACGAAGCTATGAAGGAGTCAATTCCAGAAAATCTACAAACTAAGGTATGTTCATATTTCAATATGAATAACTAAACTATCTTATTCCTGATAATCTCTTGATTATTATTAGATTATTATCATGTTATAGTATTGTTATACTGAATAAATTCGAAGTAGTTTGCTATGAACGAAGGTAGGCTGAGAATAGGTAAGCCCAGACTATGCCATCCGAAATCGGAAACCCAGTTAGGCAAAAGAGAAGCCGTTTGAGGGGAAGTACGAACTTGTTGAAGGCGTTGTTAGGGTAACTGATTGAGGCTGAAAATCATAGTAGTGACCAAAAGAATTTATTTAGGATAACTTTAATATAATTTGATAATTGATAATAACAAACAAGAAGGTTAGAAGGAATAAACTTGTTTAGAAATCATGCAAATGACAAATATATACTTATTAAATGGAGATTATAATTATAAAATACTTATTTTATATATCCTTAAAACACTTAATATTGACATAAAACGAAAAATTTATGATCTTTTACTCATTGAAGAAATGACAGAAATAGACAAAATAATGGAACTCATATAACAAAATTGGCAAGAACTAACTATCCAAAGCATGTATGAATTATATGATTTATATTCAGATTAATGATAAACTACGAATATCTAACATATTGGCTACAAACTATGGAAGATTTAGATCTACTAAATAAACTTTTAATAAATAATATTATAATATATCGAAGAACCCAAGATATGGAATACTTAGAATATATTTCAGAAAATATAAAAGAACTACAAAATCTTATGATAAAAAAGCAAGGATATTATGAAAAAATGTTTTCAAACTTATAATGGATGAAACTTATAAAGAACAATTATTAGAAAAAATTAATGAAATAAAACAAGAATTAAGATTTAGACAAAATAGATTAGAAGAAAATATATGGGAGTATGCCAAAAATCTATAAAAGCACAAAGAAAAACGATATTCTTATTAGATCTACAATTACAACACTTAGAATATAAATATCAACATAACTTATAATGAATAAAGAAGAATATGCTGTAGAAGAAAAAATATATAAAAGTCAAGATGGACTAGAAATAAAAATAATACATTCAAACTTAGAAAGAAGATATAAAAAAATAGGAACCCAATTATACTTAATGCGGATAAAGAATCAAAAAATTAGAAGATAGTCTAACAACTATGGTAAGATTAAATAAAGAAAATGAAGAAATTGATAGGAAAAAAGAAATTGAAAAAATTAGAGAACAAGCTAAAAAAGAAATTAAACAAATAGAAGAAGTAAAAGATACTAGAATACAAGAATTACAAAAAGAATTAGAAAGACTTAAACAATTATATGAAGAAAAATTAAAAGCAAAAGAGGAATATAAGAAAAGAACTGAAGAATTAAAGTTAAATCAAGAAATAGAAAAATTTAAAACAGTGTTAGAAGAAACAAAAGAATTACCTGAATTAAAAATAGAAGAAATAAATGAAATAAATGAAGAAGAAAATGATAATATTTCAGAAAATAATTATGAATCATATTCAGAAACATATACTGACCTTATAGAAAAAGATAAAAATATAGAAATAAATGTAGGAAATTTAGATGAAAAACCTAGTACTTCGAATCCTAGAACACGAATGGATACAACACCTACATATTATACTTATGAAAAAGAAAATAGAGATAAAGTTTTATGGGATAAAAGATTAAATAAAAATTGGATACCTAGACAAACTACGGATCAAAATAATTTCTTAGATTTAGACTGTAGTAGATACAAATAAGACAATTCAATTATGGATAGGCTATATATCAAAACAATTAATAGACAACAAAATATCAATAATAGATGCCCCAGGATACATAGAAAGAACACTTATAGGAACAACAAAAATATGGTTACAAAATTTAACACCAGCAGCTTAGCAACACTAAGGAATAATACGAAATCTAATAATGAAATAGCAACATCAGCAATAGATATATTAAACAAATATGAAATATCAATTAGAAATGAATTTGGGAGTATGACAACAGAAATAAAAGAACAACAGAAAGATAAAATAATAAACAGAAATTTAATGAATAAATTAGCAATATGTAAAATGAGTTATATAGATGAATATACATGTGCATTTAGAGAATATTACTATAAAGGAATATATACAAATGATGAAAGTAGAGAAATAAGAAAATTATATTACACAAAATTACCAGAACCATTTAGTTCAAAAATAATAAAAGATTGGGAAGAATCAAATACAATAGATACACTAGGAGCTAGAATAAAATTCTTACAACAATGGTTTATGAAACTATGTGAAAAACATAAAGAAGAAATAAAACTAGAAAAAATATTAGTAAAAAACTTAGCATATTGTACAAGCAAATTAGCACCCCAATTCGGATGTAAAAATCCATATAAAAAGAAAAGAATAAAGAAGTATAAACGCTTTAAAACAAAATATAAGAATAAAATTCCAAGAAAAAGATATTATATAAAAAATTATAAACACAAAAGACCACATAGAGTTAAGAAAAATATAATGAATGTAAATGTTATAATTGTGGAAAACTAGGACATTTAGCTAGAAAGCGTAAATTACCAAAAGATTTAAAGAAAAACAAATAACGAGGTAATAATAGAAAATGATAAATATAAGCAGATAGATTATTTAGATTATGAATTAGAAAATGAAGATAGCATAT
This sequence comes from Solanum pinnatisectum, assembly GCA_035578085.1. Classification (NCBI taxonomy): domain Eukaryota; kingdom Viridiplantae; phylum Streptophyta; class Magnoliopsida; order Solanales; family Solanaceae; genus Solanum; species Solanum pinnatisectum. The sequence goes on from CM069087.1 coordinate 25,348,007, forward strand.
ACGAATTCACGGATATTGAATTAGAAGATGAAATAGAAACAACTTACGATTATGGTAAGCGATATAAAAATAATAAGTAAAGAAGAATATCAAGATAATGAATATACAGAACAAAAAATAATATTTGACAATAATATGTTTGAACAAATAAAAGGAAAAGAATTAGACTTAATCATAGATAAAATATTAGAAGTACCTAGATTAAAAAACTTATTCAAATTACAACACGATGAATATTATGTAGTAAGCCAAAAGGAACATGTAATAGATTGTAAATATATTAAAGGTAAAGCTAAAATACCTATCATAAATAAAAAAATAATTAATAAAGAAATCCAAAATTTAAAATCAAAAAATCCAATAAAATACGTACATTTAGGAGCAACAGAAATATTAATAAAAGCATGTTTTAGAGAAGGAATAGATACATCTATAGAATTATATTTAGCAGATGACAGAATAATTCAACCTATAGAAAAAAGTATAATAAGTGCAGTTAGAGGAAATCTAATATACCAAAAATTTAAATTTATAATAAGTGCAAACTATTCAGTAGCAATAGAAGACAAGAACATAGATAAATCATTGGTACTATATTGAAAAATGTCAGGCATAGAATTAGCACCAGGAAGTAAGATATTTACAGCAAGATGTAAAAATTTATATGTATTAACTACAAAGCATAAAATAACAGCAAAAACTAAAATTCAAAAAATCAAAATAGAAAATCCATTTGATAAAATAATCACAGTAATAGATAATAATGATTACAGTTATAAAGAAATAGATATTGAAGAAGATTTAGAAATAGTAAAAGAAAGATTAAGTACATCTAAAAGATTAAGTTACGATATACCTTCATCATCAAGAACTAGTACATCTAGAAGATTAGATTGTGATTTAATACATACCACATCTAGAAGATTAGATTGTGATTTAATAACTAAATCATTAGAGCATGAAATACAACCATACCAATATTATATCACAGGAATATTAGACCAAAGAAAATATTTAATAACTATAAATACAGGACAAATAGAAAACCAAATTATACGAGAACTAATCAAAGAACATGAAATAATTACAGGAGAAAATATAAATACAGAATTACCTAGAGCTTTGGTAAATATAGAAGAAACTACTGAACAAGAACTAATTATTGGAGGAATACCAATAAAAATTAAATTTAAAATACATCAAGGAAATAATAATATTACTTTAGGAATAAAATGGCTAGAAACAGTTAAACCATATAATATAGATGATAAACAACTAACAATAACTTATGAAAATAAGAAAGTAATTATTAAAAGAACAATTATATGATAACAACATCTTAATATGACAAAAATATACATTTTAGCAAAAATAATTATAGAAGGATACTATAACAGGTATTACACACCTATGATAGACACAGGAGCAGAAGCAAATATGTGTAAACACAATTGTCTACCAGATAGTAAATGGGAAAAATTAAAAACACCATTAATAGTAACGGGATTTAATAATGAAGGAAGCATGATAACACATAAAGCTAAAAATATAAAAACACAAATATGGGATAAAATATTAGTAATCGAAGAGATCTATAGTTATGAATTTACAAATAAAGATATATTATTAGGAATGCCTTTTTTAGAAAAACTATATCCACACACTATAACAAAAGCATTGGTGGTTCACTACCATATGTAATCACAAGATAGGAGCAAAAAGAGTTAATAATAAAATCGGAAAAAATACACCATGGATAAAAGGAAGTGAAAAATTACCCAAAAATTAGAAAATATAACAACTAATGATCATAAAATAGAAATTATAATATTCACGATAGATAAAATACAAGCAATAAATGATAAGTAAAACTCATTATATAACGAAAACTCATTACAAGGATGGGATAAACACAAAACGAAAGTAAAAATTGAAAAAATAGATGAAAATAGTATAATAACACAAAACCATTAAAATATAATTTTGAAGACCAATCAATTTAAAATGCATATAAATGAATTATTAGAAAATAAATATATACAAGAAAGCAATAGTAAACATAATAGCCCAAAGATTTATCGTAAATAAACATAGTGAACAAAAAAGAGGAAAAAGTAGAATGGTTATTGATTATAGAAATCTAAATGCAAAAACTAAAACATATAATTACCCTATACCTAATAAAATATTAAAAGTAAGACAAATACAAGGATATAATTACTTTAGTAAATTTGACTGTAAATCAGGATTTTACCACTTAAAACTAGAAGAAGAATCTAAACATTTAACAGCATTCACTGTACCACAAAGTTTTTACGAATGGAATGTTTTACCATTTGGATATAAAAACGCACCAGGTAGATATCAACATTTTATGGATATATATTTTAATCAACTAGAAAATTGTATAGTATATATAGATGACATACTATTATATTCACGAACAAAAGAAGAGCATCTAAAGTTATTAGAAAAATTTATACATATTATAGAAATATCAGGAATTAGCTTATCAAAAAAGAAAGCTGAAATTATGCAAAATCAAATAGAATTCTTAGGAATACAAATAGACAAAAATGGAATAAAAATGCAAACACATATTGTACAAAAAATATTTAGTTCTGAAGAATTATTAGATACTAAGAAAAAATTACAATCATTTTTAGGATTAGTTAATCAAGTAAGAGAATATATACCGAAATTAGCAGAAAATTTAAAACCACTACAGAAAAAATTAAAGAAAGATGTAGAATATCACTTTGATGAACAAGATAAAAAATATATCAGAAAAATTAAAATCATGTGTAAAGAGTTACCAAAATTATACTTTCCAGATGAATATAGACAATTTACTTATATAGTAGAAACAGACTCGAGTGATCATAGTTACGGAGGAGTACTAAAATATAAATACATAAATGAAAAAATAGAACATCACTGTAGATATTATTCAGGATCATATACAGACCCACAAATAAAATGGAAAATAAATAGAAAAGAATTATTTGTCTTATATAAATGTTTATTAGCTTTTGAGCCATATATTGTATATAACAAATTTATTGTTAGAACAGATAACACACAGGTAAAATGGTGGATAACCAAAAAAGTACAAGATTTAGTTACAACAAAAGAAATAAGAAGACTGGTAGTAAATATATTGAACTTTTCATTTACAATTGAAATTATAAAAACTGACAAAAATGTGATTGCAGATCACCTCTCAAGACAAAGATACTGAAAAAATAAATACAATGGATCAAATACTCAACCTCCTAACTACACTTTGTAAAAAAGTGGATAGTATGGATGGTGAGATACAGAAGCTAAAAGAACAAGCTAGCGATCGTGACATGACGTTAAAAATGCGGAGCTACGTCGATCGGAAGACGTTAAAATTCCAGATCTAGAAGGAGACGTTGGGAAACTCCCTAAAACCCATAACGTTTGTTTAAATACAGCTGCAGGTACATCAGGAGTTACAAAGAAAGAAAAAGCTACAGAAGAAAAAAGTTATACAAATACAAATATGAATAAACTTTTTGATAAACCATATACAGCACCAAAGATACAAAAATCCGTACCTACTCCACAAACGAATACGTACAAAAACAGCCTAAACCAACATAAAAATACATACAACCATATTACTCGTACCTATACAGAAAACATTTATAAAGTCCAAACTTACTTAAACAAAAACCCCAGAGCTATAAACATAAAGGAACCAAATACCGATTACATTACCCAATACCTACAAGGATACAACAAGTTAATTGCCCTACCAGGGACAAATATAAATTTGGTTACAACTTGTTATAACTACGGACTACTTAGTACAGTGTACAGAGCTACAGGAGATGAAATTTCAAAGATACCCGAATTATACAAAGCTTTCTTAACATACAAACGAATTACCAAAGGAACATTATTCTTTATCAAATTTTATACAGCCACTGCAGAGATACTATATGACGAGATAAAACCAGTTATACAGGTAATAAAGATTGGTTTAACTAGAGACATGTTGATACCAGAGAAAATAGAAAAACAAAATGAGATACCTATTGTAGATATTCCTGACTTTTATTCTAACAAAAGAGTCATTGGAATAGCTTAGCTAATGCTGAGAACTAGCAAATAATTATCTAAACAACAATACAATATGGAGCTACTATAGCCGAGATAATACGATGATATATTCTAACTGTCGAGAAACTAGAGAAGGAGATATGGAGGAAATTCGACAATGGATACTAAGCCTCCTAAAACCAGAAAATATACCAACTACAAGAGCTATAAGGAAAGATTTTATTTCTCCAGCATTATTAACCAGATATTGTACAACAATCAGCAGCAAATACTCAGAACACATATGTTCCAAATGTCACGGAGAAGATAACAATGTCCCAACCGTACAGCTGGAATAAAACTATCACAAAAGAAGATACAAAATAGCCGGCAGACTGATGAAGACAGCCGACAAAACAAAAGATAGGACAAAGATATTTATGTAAAGAGTCAAAAGTAGGATAGGATAGGAATCTTATCTTCCTTTTTGTAAAGTTTTTTTTTTCTTTTGTAAAGTAAAAGTAAAGTAGTTTGTTTTTATTTGGAGTCACCGACAGGACACTATTTATAAATAGTGAAATGTCAATTATGTAAATAGTAAGGGTTAAGTTACTGTGTAAATAATAGAGGTCAAGTACTGTACAAATAGTAAGAGTCAGTCACTGTTCATTAATAGTAAAGGTCAAGTCACTGTTCATGAATAGTAATGTAAAGTTTTGCCTATAAATAAGATGAAGGAGAAAGGGAAAATCATCCCTCATCTCCCACTTCTCTCCACTTCTCTCAAATTCCGCAAAGATCCTTATATTGGTATCAGAGCTAGATAAAACAAAATATAAATGGAAAAATCTAGCAATAACCACGAAGCTATGAAGGAATCAATTCCAGAAAATCTACAAACTAAGGTATGTTCATATTTCATTATGAATAGCTAAACTGTCATATTCCTGATAATCTCTTGATTATTATTAGATTATTATCATGTTATAGTATTGTTATACTGAATAAATTCGAAGTAGTTTGCTATGAACGAAGGTAGGCTGAGAATAGGTAAGCCCAGACTATGCCATCCGAAATCGGAAACCCAGTTAGGCAAAAGAGAGCCGTTTGAGGAAATCTGAACTTGTTGAAGGCGCTATTAGGAGTAGCGATTGAAATTTGAAAATCATAGTAGTGACCAAAAGAATTTATTTAGGATAACTTTAATATAATTTGATAATTGATAATAACAAACAAGAAGGTTAGAAGGAATAAACTTGTTTAGACTCATGAAAATGATGAATACATACTTATTAAATGGAGATTATAATTATAAAATACTTATTTTATATCTCCTTAAAACACTTAATATTGACATAAAAAGAAAAATCTATGACGTTTTAATTATTGAAGAAATGATAGAACTAGATCAGATAATGAAACTAATAGAACAAAACTGGCAAGAACTAACTATTCAAAATATAGATGAATTATATGATTTATGTTCAGAACAATGATAAATTACGAATATATGACATATTGGTTACAAACTATGGAAGATCTAGAACTATTAAATAAACTTTTAATAGATAATATTATAATATATCGAAGAACCCAAGATATGCAATACTTAGAATATATTTCAGAAAATATAAAAGAAATACAAAATCTTATGATAAAAAAGCAAGGATATTATGAAAAAATGTTTTCAAACTTATAATGGATGAAACTTATAGAGAACAATTATTAGAAAAAATTAATGAAATAAAACAAGAATTAAGATTTAGACAACATAGACTAGAAGAAAATATATGGGCAGGAGTATGCCAAAAATCTATAAAAGCACAAAGAAAAACGATATTCTTATTAGATCTACAATTACAACACTTAGAATATAAATATCAACATAACTTATAATGAATAAAGAAGAATATGCTGTAGAAGAAAAAATATATAAAAGTCAAGATGGACTAGAAATAAAAATAATACATTCAAACTTAGAAAGAAGATATAAAAAAATAGGGAACCTATTATACTTAATGCCAGATAAAGAATCAGCAAAATTAGAGGATAGTCTAACAACTATGGTAAGATTAAATAAAGAAAATGAAGAAATAGATAGAAGAAAAGAAATTGAAAAAATTAGAGAAAAAGCTAAAAAAGAAATTAAACAAATAGAAGAAGTAAAAGATACTAGAATTCAAGAATTACAAAAAGAATTAGAAAGACTTAAACAATTATATGAAGAAAAATTAAAAGCAAAAGAAGAATATAAGAAAAGAACTGAAGAATTAAAGTTAAATCAAGAAATAGAAAAAATGAAAACAATGTTAGAAGAAACAGAAAAATTACCTGAGTTAAAAATGGATGAAATAAATGAAGAAGAAAATGACAATATTTCAGAAAATAATTATGAATCATATTCAGAAACATATACTGACCTTATAGAAAAAGATAAAAATATAGAAATAAATGTAGGAAATTTAGATGAGAAACCTAGTACTTCAAATTCTAAAACACGAATTGATACAACCCCAACATATTATACTTATGAAAAAGAAAATAGAGATAAAGTTTTATGGGATAAAAGATTAAATAAAAATTGGATACCTAGACAAACTACAGATCAAAATAATTTCTTAGATTTAGACTGCGTAGCAGATACAAATAAAATAATTCAATTATGGATAGGTTATATATCAAAACAATTAATAGACAATAAAATATCAATAATGGATGCCCCAGGATATATAGAAAGAACACTTATAGGAACAGTAAAAATATAGTTACAAAATTTAACACCAACAAGCTTAGAAACACTAAGAAATAATACGAAACTTAATAATGACATAGCAACATCAGCAATAGACATATTAACTAAATATGAAATATCAATTAGAAATGAATTTGGAAGTATGACAACAGAAATAGAAGAACAACAGAAAGATAAAATAATAAACAGAAATTTAATGAATAAATTAGCAATATGCAAAATGAGATACATAGATGAATATACATGTGCATTTAGAGAATATTACTATAAAGGAATATATACAAATGATGAAAGTAGAGAAATAAGAAAATTATATTACACAAAATTATCAGAACCATTTAGTTCAAAAATAATAAAAGATTGGGAAGAATCAAATCTGATAGATACACTAGGAGCTAGAGTAAAATTCTTACAACAATGGTTTATGAAATTATGTGAAAAACATAAAGAAGAATTAAAACTAGAAAAAATATTAGTAAAAAACTTAGCATATTGTACAAGTAAATTAGCACCCCAATTTGGATGCAAAAATTCATATAAAAAGAAAAGGATAAAAAAGTATAAACGTTTCAAAACAAAATATAAAGATAAAATCCCAAGAAAAAGATATTATATAAAAAATTATAAACACAAAAGACCACATAGAGTTAAGAAAAATATAACAGAATGTAAATGTTATAATTGTGGAAAACTAGGACATTTAGCTAGAAACTGTAAATTACCAAAAGATTTAAAGAAAAAACAAATAACAGAGGTAATAATAGAAAACGATAAATATAAACAGGTAGATTATTTAGATTATGAATTAGAAAATGAAGATAGCATATACGAATTTACAGATATTGAACTAGAAGATGAAATAGAGCGACACGATTATGACTGAAAGCGATATAAAAATAATAAGTAAAGAAGAATATCAAGATAATGAATATACAGAACAAAAAATAATATTTGACAATAATATGTTTGAACAAATAAAAGGTAAAGAATTAGACTTAAGCATAGATAAGATATTAGAAGTACCTAAACTAAAAAATTTATTCAAATTAAAACAAGATGAATATTATGTAATAAGCCAAAAAGAACATGTAATAGATTGTAAATATATTAAAGGAAAAGCTAAAATACCTATCATAAATAAAAAAATAATTAATAAAGAAATTCAAGATTTAAAATCAAAAAATCCAATAAAATATGTACATTTAGGAGCAACAGAAATATTAATAAAAGCATGTTTTAGAGAAGGAATAGATACACCTATAGAATTATATTTAGCAGATGATAGAATAATTCAACCTATAGAAAAAAGTATAATAAGTGCAGTTAGAGGAAATCTAATATACCAAAAATTTAAATTCAGTAGCAATAGAAGACAAGAACATAGATAAATCACTGGTACTATATTGGAAAATGTCAGGCATAGAATTAGCACCAGGAAGTAAAATATTTACAGCAAGATGTAAAAATTTATATGTATTAACTACAAAGCATAAAACAACAGCAAAAAATAAGATTCAAAAAATCAAAATAGAAAATCCATTTGATAAAATAATTACAGTAATTGATAATAATGATTACAGTTATAAAGAACTAGATATTGAAGAAGATTTAGAGATAGTAAAAGAAAGATTAAGTACATCTAAAAGATTAAGCTATGATACACCTTCATCATCAAGAACTAGTACATCTAGGAGATTAGATTATGATTTAATACCTAAGTTAAAAGAACTACAACAAGATGAAATCCAACCATACCAATATTATATTACAGGAATATTAGACCAAAGAAAATATTTAATATCTATAAATACAGGACAAACAGAAAACCAAATTATAAGAGAATTAGTCAAAGAACATGAAATAATTACAGGAGAAAATATAAACACAGAATTACCTAGAGCTTTGGTAAATATAGAAGAAACTATTGAACAAGAACTAATTATTGGAGGAATACCAATAAAAATTAAATTCAAAATACATCAAGAAAATAATAATATTACTTTAGGAATAAAATGGCTAGAAACAGTTAGACCATATAATATAGATGATAAACAATTAACAATAACTTATGAAACTAAGAAAGTAATTATTAAAAGAACAATTATATGATAAAATAACAACATCTTAATATAATGACAAAAATATACATTTTAGCAAAGATAATTATAGAAGGATACTATAACAGGTATTACACACCTATGATAGACACAGGAGCAGAAGCAAATATGTGTAAACATAATTGTCTACCAGATAGTAAATGGGAAAAATTAAAAACACCATTAATAGTAACAGGATTTAATAATGAAGGAAGCATGATAACACATAAAGCTAAAAATATAAAAACACAAATAAAATGAGAAATAAATAGAAAAGAATTATTTGCCTTATATAAATGTTTATTAGCTTTTGAGCCATACATTGTATATAACAAATTTATTGTTAGAACATATAATACACAGGTAAAATGGTGGATAACCAAAAAAGTACAAGACTCAATTACAACAAAAGAAATAAGAAGACTGGTAGTCAATATATTGAATTTTTCATTTACAATTGAAGTTATAAAAACTGACAAAAATGTGATTGCAGATCACCTCTCAAGAGAAAAATATTGAACAGACAAATACAATAGATCAGATACTCAACCTCCTAACTACACTTTGTAAAAAAGTGGATAGTATGGATGGTGAGATACAAAAGCTAAAGGAGCAAGCTAGTAGTCGTGACATGACGTTAAAAATGCGGAGCTACGTCGATCGGAAGACGTTAAAATTCCAGAGCTAGAAGGAGACGTTGGGAAACTCCCTAAAACCCATAATGTTTGTTTGAATGCAGATGCAGGTACATCTGGAGCTACAAAGAAAACTACAAAAGAAAAAAGTTATACAAATACAAATATGAATAAACTTTTTGATAAACCATATCTGACTCAAAAATACAAAAATCCGTACCTACTCCACAAACAACTACATATAAAAGCAGTCTAGCCCATGAGAAAAATACATATAACCACATCACACGTACCTATAGAAAACATTTACAAAGTCCAAACTTATTTAAATAAAAACCCCGAGCTATAAATCCAAAAGAACCAAATACCGATTATATTACCCAACACTTACAAGGATACAACAAACTAATTGCCCTACAGTACAAATACAAATTTGGTTACAACTTGTTACAACTACGGACTACTTAGTACAAAGTGTACACAAATACAGGAGATGAAATATCAAAGATACGAACTATACAAAGCCTTTTTAACCTATAAACGAATAACTAAAGGAACTCTATTTTTATAAAGTTCTATTCAATACAATGAGAGATACTATATGACGAGATAAAACAGGTTATACAAGTCATAAAGATAGGATTGACTAGAGATATGCTAATACCGGAGAAGATAGAAAAACAGAACGAGATATCTATTGTAGATATTCCAGAATTTTATGCAAATAAAAGAATTATTGGAATAGCTACAATATTGACGGAACTAGCAAATAACTATTTAAACAATAATACAATATGGAGTTACTATAGCCGAGATAACACTATGATATATTCAAATTGTCGGGAAACAAGAGAAGGAGATATGGAGGAAATACGGCAATGGATACTAAGTCTCCTAAAACCAGAAAATACACCAACTACACGAGCTATCAAGAAAAATTTCATTTCACCAGCATTATTAACAAGATATTGTACAACTATCAGTACTAAATATTCAGAGCATATATGTTCAAAATACCAAGGAGAAGATAATCAAGTTCCAATCGTACAGCTGGAATAAACTATCACAAGGAAGATACAAAATAGCCGGCAAACTGATGAAGACAGCCGACAAAACAAAAGATATGAAGAAGACATCTATGTAATTTAGTCAAAAGTAGGAATCTTCTTTTTTAAAGTTTTTTGTTTTCTTTTGTAAAGTAAAAGTAAAGTAGTTTGTTTTTATTTGGAGTCACCGACAGGACACTATTTATAAATAGTGAAATGTCAATTATGTAAATAGTAAGGGTTAAGTTACTGTGTAAATAGTAGAGGTCAAGTACTGTACAAATAGTAAGAGTCAGTCACTGTTCATGAATAGTAAAGGTCAAGTCACTGTTCATGAATAGTAATGTAAAGTTTTGCCTATAAATAAGATGAAGGAGAAAGGGAAAATCATCCCTCATCTCCCACTTCTCTCCACTTCTCTCAAATTCCGCAAAGATCCTTATATTGAAATGTCAATTATGTAAATAGTAAGGGTTAAGTTACTGTGTAAATAGTAGAGGTCAAGTACTGTACAAATAGTAAGAGTCAGTCACTGTTCATGAATAGTAAAGGTCAAGTCACTGTTCATGAATAGTAATGTAAAGTTTTGCCTATAAATAAGATGAAGGAGAAAGGAAAAATCATCCCTCATCTCCCACTTCTCTCCACTTCTCTCAAATTCCGCAAAGATCCTTATATTGGTATCAGAGCTAGATAAGAAAAATATAAATGGAAAAATCTAGCAATAACCACGAAGCTATGAAGGAATCAATTCCAGAAAATCTACAAACTAAGGTATGTTCATATTTCAATATGAATAACTAAACTATCTTATTCCTGATAATCTCTTGATTATTATTTGATAATTATCATGTTATAGTATTGTTATACTAAATAGATTCGAAGTAGTTTGCTATGAACGAAGGTAGGCTGAGAATAGGTAAGCCCAGACTATGCCATCCGAAACCGGAAACCCAGTTAGGCAAAAGAGAAGCCGTTTGAGGAAATCTGAACTTGTTGAAGGCGCTATTAGGAGTAATCGATTGAAATTTGAAAATCATAGTAGTGACCAAAAGAATTTATTTAGGATAACTTTAATATAATTTGATAATTGATAATAACAAACAAGAAGGTTAGAAGGAATAAACTTGTTTAGAAATCATGCAAATGATGAATACATACTTATTAAATGGAGATTATAATTATAAAATACTTATTTTATATATCCTTAAAACACTTAATATTGACATAAAACGAAAAATTTATGATCTTTTACTCATTGAAGAAATAACAGAAATAGACAGAATAATGGAACTCATAGAACAAAATTGGCAGGAACTAACTATCCAAAGCATGTATGAATTATATGACTTATATTCAGATTAATGATAAACTACGAATATCTAACATATTGGCTACAAACTATGGAAGATTTAGATCTACTAAATAAACTTTTAATAAATAATATTATAATATATCGAAGAACCCAAGATATGCAATACTTAGAATATATTTCAGAAAATATAAAAGAAATACAAAATCTTATGATAAAAAAGCAAGAATATTATGAAAAAATGTTTTCAAACTTATAATGGATGAAACTTATAGAGAACAATTATTAGAAAAAATTAATGAAATAAAACAAGAATTAAGATTTAGACAAAATAGACTAGAAGAAAATATATGGGCAGGAGTATGCCAAAAATCTATAAAAGCACAAAGAAAAACGATATTCTTATCTACAATTACAACACTTAGAATATAAATATCAACATAACTTATAATAAATAAAGAAGAATATGCTGTAGAAGAAAAAATATATAAAAGTCAAGATGGATTAGAAATAAAAATAATACATTCAAACTTAGAAAGAAGATATAAAAAAATAGAAACCCAATTATATCTAATGCCAGATAAAGAATCAGCAAAATTAGAGGATAGTCTAACAACTATGGTAAGATTAAATAAAGAAAATGAAGAAATAGATAGAAGAAAAGAAATTGAAAAAATTAGAGAACAAGCTAAAAAAGAAATTAAACAAATAGAAGAAGTAAAAGATACTAGAATTCAAGAATTACAAAAAGAATTAGAAAGACTTAAAAAATTATATGAAGAAAAATTAAAAGCAAAAGAAGAATATAAAAAAAGAACTGAAGAATTAAAGTTAAATCAAGAAATAGAAAAAATGAAAACAATGTTGGAAGAAACAGAAGAATTACCTGAGTTAAAAATAGATGAAATAAATGAAGAAGAAAATGACAATATTTCAGAAAATAATTATGAATCATATTCAGAAACATATACTGACCTTATAGAAAAAGATAAAAATATAGAAATAAATGTAGGAAATTTAGATGAGAAACCTAGTACTTCAAATTCTAAAACACGAATTGATACAACCCCAACATATTATACTTATGAAAAAGAAAATAGAGATAAAGTTTTATGGGATAAAAGATTAAATAAAAATTGGATACCTAGACAAACTACAAATCAAAATAATTTCTTAGATTTAGACTGCGTAACAGATACAAATAAAACAATTCAATTATGGATAGGCTATATATCAAAACAATTAATAGACAATAAAATATCAATAATGGATGCCCCAGGATATATAGAAAGAACACTTATAGGAACAGTAAAAATATGGTTACAAAATCTAACACCAACAAGCTTAGAAACACTAAGAAATAATACGAAACTTAATAATGACATAGCAACATCAGCAATAGACATATTAACTAAATATGAAATATTAATTAGAAATGAATTTGGAAGTATGACAACAGAAATAGAAGAACAACAGAAAGATAAAATAATAAACAGAAATTTAATGAATAAATTAGCAATATGCAAAATGAGATACATAGATGAATATACATGTGCATTTAGAGAATATTACTATAAAGGAATATATACAAATGATGAAAGTAGAGAAATAAGAAAATTATATTACACAAAATTATCAGAACCATTTAGTTCAAAAATAATAAAAGATTGAGAAGAATCATATACAGTAGATACACTAGGAGCTAGAGTAAAATTCTTACAACAATGGTTTATGAAATTATGTGAAAAACATAAAGAAGAATTAAAACTAGAAAAAATATTAGTAAAAAACCTAGCATATTGTACAAGTAAATTAGCACCCCAATTTGGATGCAAAAATTCATATAAAAAGAAAAGGATAAAAAAGTATAAACGTTTCAAAACAAAATATAAAGATAAAATCCCAAGAAAAAGATATTATATAAAAAATTATAAACACAAAAGACCACATAGAGTTAAGAAAAATATAACAGAATGTAAATGTTATAATTGTGGAAAACTAGGACATTTAGCTAGAAACTGTAAATTACCAAAAGATTTAAAGAAAAAACAAATAACAGAGGTAATAATAGAAAACGATAAATATAAACAGATAGATTATTTAGATTATGAATTAGAAAATGAAGATAGCATATACGAATTTACAGATATTGAACTAGAAGATGAAATAGAGACAGCTTCTGATTATGACTGAAAGCGATATAAAAATAATAAGTAAAGAAGAATATCAAGATAATGAATATACAGAACAAAAAATAATATTTGACAATAATATGTTTGAACAAATAAAAGGTAAAGAATTAGACTTAAGCATAGATAAGATATTAGAAGTACCTAAACTAAAAAATTTATTTAGATTAAAACAAGATGAATATTATGTAATAAGCCAAAAAGAACATGTAATAGATTGTAAATATATTAAAGGAAAAGCTAAAATACCTATCATAAATAAAAAAATAATTAATAAAGAAATTCAAGATTTAAAATCAAAAAATCCAATAAAATACGTACATTTAGGAGCGACAGAAATATTAATAAAAGCATGTTTTAGAGAAGGAATAGATACACCTATAGAATTATATTTAGCAGATGATAGAATAATTCAACCTATAGAAAAAAGTATAATAAGTGCAGTTAGAGGAAATCTAATATATCAAAAATTTAAATTTATTATAAGTGCAAATTATTCAAGAGCAATAGAAGACAAAAACATAGATAAATCACTAGTACTATCTTTGGAAAATGTCGGGACTAGAATTAGCACTGTGAAGTAAAATATTTCTGAACAAGATGTAAAAATTTATATGTATTAACTACAAAACATAAAATAACAGCAAGAAATAAGATTCAAAAAATCAAAATAGAAAATCCATTTGATAAAATAATTACAGTAATTGATAATAATGATTACAGTTATAAAGAACTAGATATTGAAGAAGATTTAGAAATAGTAAACGAAAGATTAAGTACATCTAAAAGATTAAGCTATGATACACCTTCATCATCAAGAACTAGTACATCTAGGAGATTAGATTATGATTTAATACCTAAGTTAAAAGAACTACAACAAGATGAAATCCAACCATACCAATATTATATTACAGGAATATTAGACCAAAGAAAATATTTAATATCTATAAATACAGGACAAACAGAAAACCAAATTATAAGAGAATTAGTCAAAGAACATGAAATAATTACAGGAGAAAATATAAACACAGAATTACCTAGAGCTTTGGTAAATATAGAAGAAACTACTGAACAAGAACTAATTATTGGAGGAATACCAATAAAAATTAAATTCAAAATACATCAAGAAAATAATAATATTACTTTAGGAATAAAATGGCTAGAAACAGTTAGACCATATAATATAGATGATAAACAATTAACAATAACTTATGAAACTAAGAAAGTAATTATTAAAAGAACAATTATATGATAAAATAACAACATCTTAATATAATGACAAAAATATACATTTTAGCAAAGATAATTATAGAAGGATACTATAACAGGTATTACACACCTATGATAGACACAGGAGCAGAAGCAAATATGTGTAAACATAATTGTCTACCAGATAGTAAATGGGAAAAATTAAAAACACCATTAATAGTAACAGGATTTAATAATGAAGGAAGCATGATAACACATAAAGCTAAAAATATAAAAACACAAATAAAATGAGAAATAAATAGAAAAGAATTATTTGCCTTATATAAATGTTTATTAGCTTTTGAGCCATACATTGTATATAACAAATTTATTGTTAGAACAGATAATACACAGGTAAAATGGTGGATAACCAAAAAAGTACAAGACTCAGTTACAACAAAAGAAATAAGAAGACTGGTAGTCAATATATTGAATTTTTCATTTACAATTGAAGTTATAAAAAATTAAAAACACCATTAATAGTAACAGGATTTAATAATGAAGGAAGCATGATAACACATAAAGCTAAAAATATAAAAACACAAATATGGGATAAAATATTATTAATAGATGAAATCTATAGTTATGAATTTACAAATAAAGATATATTATTAGGAATGCCTTTTTTAGAAAAACTATATCCACACACTATAACAAAAACACATTGGTGGTTCACTACCATATGTAATCACAAGATAGGAGCAAAAAGAGTTAATAATAAAATCAGAAAAAATACACCATGGATAAAAGGAAGTGAAAAAATTACCCAAAAATTAGAAAATGTAACAACTAATGATCATAAAATAGAAATTATAATATTCACAGTAGATAAAATACAAGCAATAAACGATAAATTAAATTCATTATATAACGAAAATCCATTGCAAGGATGGGATAAACATAAAACAAAAGTAAAAATTGAACTAATAGATGAAAATAGTATAATAACACAAAAACCATTAAGATATAATTTTGAAGACCAATCAGAATTTAAAATGCATATAAATGAATTATTAGAAAATAAGTATATACAAAAAAGCAATAGTAAACATAATAGTCCAGCATTCATAGTAAATAAACATGGTGAACAAAAAAGAGGAAAAACTAGAATGATTATTGATTATAGAAATCTAAATGCAAAAACTAAAACATATAATTACCCTATACCTAATAAAATATTAAAAGTAAGACAAATACAAGGATATAATTACTTTAGTAAATTTGATCAAATCAGATTTTACCACTTAAAACTAGAAGAAGAATCTAAACATTTAACAGCATTTACTGTACCACAAGGTTTTTACGAATGGAATGTTCTACCATTTGGATATAAAAATGCACCAGGTAGATATCAACATTTTATGGATACATATTTTAACCAACTAGAAAATTGTATAGTATATATAGATGATATACTATTATACTCAAGAACAAAAGAAGAGCATTTAAAGTTATTAGAAAAATTTATACATATCATAGAAATATCAGGAATTAGCTTATCAAAAAAGAAAGCTGAAATTATGCAAAATCAAATAGAATTCTTAGGAATACAAATAGACAAAAATGGAATAAAAATGCAAACACATATTGTACAAAAAATATTTGGTTCTGAAGAATTATTAGATACTAAGAAAAAATTACAATCATTTTTAGGATTAGTTAATCAAGTAAGAGAATATATACCAAAATTAGCAGAAAATTTAAAACCATTACAGAAAAAATTAAAGAAAGATGTAGAATATCATTTTGATGAACAAGATAAAAAATATATCAGAAAAATTAAAACCATGTGTAAAGAGTTACCAAAATTATACTTTCCAGATGAACATAGACAATTTACTTATATAGTAGAAACAGACTCAAGTGACCATAGTTACGGAGGAGTATTAAAATATAAATATATAAATGAAAAAATAGAACATCACTGTAGATATTATTCCGGATCATATACAGACCCACAAATAAAATGGGAAATAAATAGAAAAGAATTATTTGCCTTATATAAATGTTTATTAGCCTTTGAGTCATACATTGTATATAACAAATTTATTGTTAGAACAGATAATACACAGGTAAAATGGTGGATAACCAAAAAAGTACAAGACTCAGTTACAACAAAAGAAATAAGAAGACTGGTAGTCAATATATTGAATTTTTCATTTACAATTGAAGTTATAAAAACTGACAAAAATGTGATTGCAGATCACCTCTCAAGAGAAAAATATTGAACAGACAAATACAATAGATCAGATACTCAACCTCCTAACTACACTTTGTAAAAAAGTGGATAGTATGGATGGTGAGATACAAAAGCTAAAGGAGCAAGCTAGTAGTCGTGACATGACGTTAAAAATGCTGAGCTACGTCGATCGGAAGACGTTAAAATTCCTGAGCTAGTAGGAGACGTTGGGAAACTCCTAAAACCCATAATGTTTGTTTGAATGCAGATCACGGTACATACGGAGCTACAAAGAAAACTACAAAAGAAAAAGTTATACAAATACAAATATGAATAAACTTTTGATAAACCATATCTGACTCAAAAATAGAAAAATACGTAACTACTCCTCAAACATCTACACATAAAAACAAATTTAGCCCAACAGAAAAATACATATAACCACATCACACGTACCTATATAGAAAATATTTACAAAGTCCAAACTTATTTAAATAAAAACCCCAGAGCTATAAATCCAAAAGAACCAAATACCAATTATATTACCCAACACTTATAAGGATACAACAAACTAATTGCCCTACCAGGTACAAATACAAATTTGGTTACAACTTGTTACAACTACGGACTACTTAGTACAGTGTACACAGCTACAGGAGATGAAATATCAAAGATACCTGAACTATACAAAGCCTTTTTAACCTATAAACGAATAACTAAAGGAACTCTATTTTTATAAAGTTCTATTCAATACAATGAGAGATACTATATGACGAGATAAAATCGGTTATACAAGTCATAAAGATAGGATTGACTAGAGATATGCTAATACCGGAGAAGATAGAAAAACAGAACGAGATATCTATTGTAGATATTCCAGAATTTTATGCAAATAAAAGAATTATTGGAATAGCTACAATATTGACAGAACTAGCAAATAACTATTTAAACAATAATACATTATGGAGTTACTATAGCCGAGATAACACTATGATATATTCAAATTGTCGGGAAACAAGAGAAGGAGATATGGAGGAAATACGGCAATGGATACTAAGTCTCCTAAAACCAAAAAATACACCAACTACACGAGCTATCAAGAAAAATTTCATTTCACCAGCATTATTAACAAGATATTGTACAACTATCAGTAGTAAATATTCAGAGCATATATGTTCCAAATGACAAGGAGAAGATAACCAAGTTCTAACCGTACAGCTGGAATAAACTATCACAGAAGATACAAAAAGCGTGATCGATGAAGACAAAATGACAAAACAAAAAGATATGAAGAAGACATCTATGTAATTTAGTCAAAAGTAGGAATCTTCTTTTTTAAAGTTTTTTGTTTTCTTTTGTAAAGTAAAAATAAAGTAGTTTGTTTTTATTTGGAGTCACCGACAGGAAACTATTTATAAATAGTGAAATGTCAATTATGTAAATAGTAAGGGTTAAGTTACTGTGTAAATAGTAGAGGTCAAGTACTGTACAAATAGTAAGAGTCAGTCACTGTTCATGAATAGTAAAGGTCAAGTCACTGTTCATGAATAGTAATGTAAAGTTTTGCCTATAAATAAGATGAAGGAGAAAGGGAAAATCATCCCTCATCTCCCACTTCTCTCCACTTCTCTCAAATTCCGCAAAGATCCTTATATTGGTGAATAGTAAAGGTCAAGTCACTGTTCATGAATAGTAATGTAAAGTTTTGCCTATAAATAAGATGAAGGAGAAAGGGAAAATCATCCCTCATCTCCCACTTCTCTCCACTTCTCTCAAATTCCGCAAAGATCCTTATATTGGTATCAGAGCTAGATAAAACAAAATATAAATGGAAAAATCTAGCAATAACCACGAAGCTATGAAGGAATCAATTCCAGAAAATCTACAAACTAAGGTATGTTCATATTTCAATATGAATAACTAAACTATCTTATTCCTGATAATCTCTTGATTATTATTTGATAATTATCATGTTATAGTATTGTTATACTGAATAAATTCGAAGTAGTTTGCTATGAACGAAGGTAAATTTGAGAATAGGTAAGCCGGACTATGCCATCCAAATCGAAAACCAGTTAGGCAAAGAGAAGCCGTTTGAGGAAATCTGAACTTGTTGAAAGCGTTAGGAGTAGCGATTGAGGCTGAAAATCATAGTAGTGACCAAAAGAATTTATTTAGGATAACTTTAATATAATTTGATAATTGATAATAACAAACAAGAAGGTTAGAAGGAATAAACTTGTTTAGACTCATGAAAATGATGAATACATACTTATTAAATGGAGATTATAATTATAAAATACTTATTTTATATATCCTTAAAACACTTAATATTGACATAAAACGAAAAATTTATGATCTTTTACTCATTGAAGAAATAACAGAAATAGACAGAATAATGGAACTCATAGAACAAAATTGGCAGGAACTAACTATCCAAAGCATGTATGAATTATATGACTTATATTCAGATTAATGATAAACTACGAATATCTAACATATTGGCTACAAACTATGGAAGATTTAGATCTACTAAATAAACTTTTAATAAATAATATTATAATATATCAAAGAACCCAAGATATGCAATACTTAGAATATATTTCAGAAAATATAAAAGAAATACAAAATCTTATGATAAAAAAGCAAGGATATTATGAAAAAATGTTTTCAAACTTATAATGGATGAAACTTATAGAGAACAATTATTAGAAAAAATTAATGAAATAAAACAAGAATTAAGATTTAGACAAAATAGACTAGAAGAAAATATATGGGCAGGAGTATGCCAAAAATCTATAAAAGCACAAAGAAAAACGATATTCTTATTAGATCTACAATTACAACACTTAGAATATAAATATCAACATAACTTATAATGAATAAAGAAGAATATGCTGTAGAAGAAAAGATATATAAAAGTCAAGATGGATTAGAAATAAAAATAATACATTCAAACTTAGAACGAAGATATAAAAAAATAGGAACCCAATTATATCTAATGCCAGATAAAGAATCAGCAAAATTAGAGGATAGTCTAACAACTATGGTAAGATTAAATAAAGAAAATGAAGAAATAGATAGAAGAAAAGAAATTGAAAAAATTAGAGAACAAGCTAAAAAAGAAATTAAACAAATAGAAGAATAAAAGATACTAGAATTCAAGAATTACAAAAAGAATTAGAAAGACTTAAAAAATTATATGAAGAAAAATTAAAAGCAAAAGAAGAGTATAAAAAAAGAACTGAAGAATTAAAGTTAAATCAAGAAATAGAAAAAATGAAAACAATGTTAGAAGAAACAGAAGAATTACCTGAGTTAAAAATAGATGAAATAAATGAAATAAATGAAGAAGAAAATGACAATATTTCAGAAAATAATTATGAATCATATTCAGAAACATATACTGACCTTATAGAAAAAGATAAAAATATAGAAATAAATGTAGGAAATTTAGATGAGAAACCTAGTACTTCAAATTCTAAAACACGAATTGATACAACCCCAACATATTATACTTATGATAAAGAAAATAGAGATAAAGTTTTATGGGATAAAAGATTAAATAAAAATTGGATACCTAGACAAACTACAGACCAAAATAATTTCTTAGATTTGGACTGCGTAGCAGATACAAATAAAACAATTCAATTATGGATAGGTTATATATCAAAACAATTAATAGACAATAAAATATCAATAATGGATGCCCCAGGATATATAGAAAGAACACTTATAGGAACAGTAAAAATATGGTTACAAAATCTAACACCAACAAGCTTAGAAACACTAAGAAATAATACGAAACTTAATAATGACATAGCAATATCAGCAATAGACATATTAACTAAATATGAAATATCAATTAGAAATGAATTTGGAAGTATGACAACAGAAATAGAAGAACAACAGAAAGATAAAATAATAAACAGAAATTTAATGAATAAATTAGCAATATGCAAAATGAGATACATAGATGAATATACATGTGCATTTAGAGAATATTACTATAAAGGAATATATACAAATGATGAAAGTAGAGAAATAAGAAAATTATATTACACAAAATTACCAGAACCATTTAGTTCAAAAATAATAAAAGATTGGGAAGAATCAAATACAGTAGATACACTAGGAGCTAGAGTAAAATTCTTACAACAATGGTTTATGAAATTATGTGAAAAACATAAAGAAGAATTAAAACTAGAAAAAATATTAGTAAAAAACCTAGCATATTGTACAAGTAAATTAGCACCCCAATTTGGATGCAAAAATTCATATAAAAAGAAAAGGATAAAAAAGTATAAACGTTTCAAAACAAAATATAAAGATAAAATCCCAAGAAAAAGATATTATATAAAAAATTATAAACACAAAAGACCACATAGAGTTAAGAAAAATATAACAGAATGTAAATGTTATAATTGTGGAAAACTAGGACATTTAGCTAGAAACTGTAAATTACCAAAAGATTTAAAGAAAAAACAAATAACAGAGGTAATAATAGAAAATGATAAATATAAACAGATAGATTATTTAGATTATGAATTAGAAAATGAAGATAGCATATACGAATTCACAGATATTGAATTAGAAGATGAAATAGAAACAGCTTCTGATTATGACTGAAAGCGATATAAAAATAATAAGTAAAGAAGAATATCAAGATAATGAATATACAGAACAAAAAATAATATTTGACAATAATATGTTTGAACAAATAAAAGGTAAAGAATTAGACTTAAGCATAGATAAGATATTAGAAGTACCTAAACTAAAAAATTTATTCAAATTAAAACAAGATGAATATTATGTAATAAGCCAAAAAGAACATGTAATAGATTGTAAATATATTAAAGGAAAAGCTAAAATACCTATCATAAATAAAAAAATAATTAATAAAGAAATCCAAGATTTAAAATCAAAAAATCCAATAAAATACGTACATTTAGGAGCAACAGAAATATTAATAAAAGCATGTTTTAGAGAAGGAATAGATACACCTATAGAATTATATTTAGCAGATGATAGAATAATTCAACCTATAGAAAAAAGTATAATAAGTGCAGTTAGAGGAAATCTAATATATCAAAAATTTAAATTTATTATAAGTGCAAATTATTCAGTAGCAATAGAAGACAAAAACATAGATAAATCACTAGTAATATCTTTGGAAAATGTCAGACTAGAATTAGCACCGTGAAGTAAAATATTTACAAAGAAGATGTAAAAATTTATATGTATTAACTACAAAACATAAAATAACAGCAAGAAATAAGATTCAAAAAATCAAAATAGAAAATCCATTTGATAAAATAATTACAGTAATTGATAATAATGATTACAGTTATAAAGAACTAGATATTGAAGAAGATTTAGAGATAGTAAAAGAAAGATTAAGTACATCTAAAAGATTAAGCTATGATACACCTTCATCATCAAGAACTAGTACATCTAGGAGATTAGATTATGATTTAATACCTAAGTTAAAAGAACTACAACAAGATGAAATCCAACCATACCAATATTATATTACAGGAATATTAGACCAAAGAAAATATTTAATAACTATAAATACAGGACAAACAGAAAACCAAATTATAAGAGAATTAGTCAAAGAACATGAAATAATTACAGGAGAAAATATAAACACAGAATTACCTAGAGCTTTGGTAAATATAGAAGAAACTACTGAACAAGAACTAATTATTGGAGGAATACCAATAAAAATTAAATTCAAAATACATCAAGAAAATAATAATATTACTTTAGGAATAAAATGGCTAGAAACAGTTAGACCATATAATATAGATGATAAACAATTAACAATAACTTATTAAACTAAGAAAGTAATTATTAAAAGGACAATTATATGATAAAATAACAACATCTTAATATAATGACAAAAATATACATTTTAGCAAAAATAATTATAGAAGGATACTATAATAGATATTACACACCTATGATAGACACAGGAGCAGAAGCAAATATGTGCAAACATAATTGTCTACCAGATAGTAAATGGGAAAAATTAAAAACACCATTAATAGTAACAGGATTCAATAATGAAGGAAGCATGATAACACATAAAGCTAAAAATATAAAAACACAAATATGAGATAAAATATTATTAATAGATGAAATCTATAGTTATGAATTTACAAATAAAGATATATTATTAGGAATGCCTTTTTTAGAAAAACTATATCCACACACTATAACAAAAACACATTGGTGGTTCACTACCATATGTAATCACAAAATAGGAGCAAAAAGAGTTAATAATAAAATTAGAAAAAATACACCATGGATAAAAGGAAGTGAAAAAATTACCCAAAAATTAGAAAATGTAACAACTAATGATCATAAAATAAAAATTATAATATTCACAGTAGATAAAATACAAGCAATAAACGATAAATTAAATTCATTATATAACGAAAACCCATTGCAAGGATGGGATAAACATAAAACAAAAGTAAAAATTGAACTAATAGATGAAAATAGTATAATAACACAAAAACCATTAAGATATAATTTTGAAGACCAATCAGAATTTAAAATGCATATAAATGAATTATTAGAAAATAAGTATATACAAGAAAGCAATAGTAAACATAATAGTCCAGCATTCATAGTAAATAAACATAGTGAATAGAAAAGAGGAAAAAATAAAACATCACTGTAGATATTATTTCGGGTCTGTATACAAATAAAATGGGAAATAAATAGAAAAGAATTATTTGCCTTATATAAATGTTTATTAGCTTTTGAGCCATACATTGTATATAACAAATTTATTGTTAGAACAGAAAATACACAGGTAAAATGGTGGATAACCAAAAAAGTACAAGACTCGATTACAACAAAGAAATAAGAAAGTGGTAGTCAATATATTGAATTTTTCATTTACAATTGAAGTTATAAAAACTGACAAAAATGTGATTGCAGATCACCTCTCAAGAGAAAAATATTGAACAGACAAATACAATAGATCAGATACTCAACCTCCTAACTACACTTTGTAAAAAAGTGGATAGTATGGATGGTGAGATACAAAAGCTAAAGGAGCAAGCTAGTAGTCGTGACATGACGTTAAAAATGCGAGCTACGTCGATCGAAAGACGTTAAAATTCCAGAGCTAGAAGGAGACGTTGGGAAACTCCTAAAACCCATAATGTTTGTTTGAATGCAGATGCAGTACATACGGAGCTACAAAGAAAACTACAGAAGAAAAAAGTTATACAAATACAAATATGAATAAACTTTTTGATAAACCATATACAGCTCCAAAAATACAAAAATCCGTACCTACTCCACAAACAACTACATATAAAAACAGCCTAGCCCAACAGAAAAATACATATAACCACATCACACGTACCTATATAGAAAACATTTACAAAGTCCAAACTTATTTAAATAAAAACCCCAGAGCTATAAATCCAAAAGAACCAAATACCGATTATATTATCCAACACTTACAAGGATACAACAAACTAATTGCCCTACCAGGTACAAATACAAATTTGGTTACAACTTGTTACAACTACGGACTACTTAGTACAGTGTACACAGCTACAGGAGATGAAATATCAAAGATACCTGAACTATACAAAGCCTTTTTAACCTATAAACGAATAACTAAAGGAACTCTATTTTTTATAAAGTTCTATTCAGCCACAGCAGAGATACTATATGACGAGATAAAATCGGTTATACAAGTCATAAAGATAGGATTGACTAGAGATATGCTAATACCGGAGAAGATAGAAAAACAGAACGAGATATCTATTGTAGATATTCCAGAATTTTATGCAAATAAAAGAATTATTGGAATAGCTACAATATTGACAGAACTAGCAAATAACTATTTAAACAATAATACAATATGGAGTTACTATAGCCGAGATAACACTATGATATATTCAAATTGTCGGGAAACAAGAGAAGGAGATATGGAGGAAATACGGCAATGGATACTAAGTCTCCTAAAACCAGAAAATACACCAACTACACGAGCTATCAAGAAAAATTTCATTTCACCAGCATTATTAACAAGATATTGTACAACTATCAGTACTAAATATTCAGAGCATATATGTTCAAAATGCCAAGGAGAAGATAACCAAGTTCCAACCGTACAGCTGGAATAAACTATCACACGGAAGATACAAAATAGCCGGCAAACTGATGAAGACAGCCGACAAAACAAAAGATATGAAGAAGACATCTATGTAATTTAGTCAAAAGTAGGAATCTTCTTTTTTAAAGTTTTTATTTTCTTTTGTAAAGTAAAAGTAAAGTAGTTTGTTTTTATTTGGAGTCACCGACAGGACACTATTTATAAATAGTGAAATGTCAATTATGTAAATAGTAAGGGTTAAGTTACTGTGTAAATAGTAGAGGTCAAGTACTGTACAAATAGTAAGAGTCAGTCACTGTTCATGAATAGTAAAGGTCAAGTCACTGTTCATGAATAGTAATGTAAAGTTTTGCCTATAAATAAGATGAAGGAAAAGTTAAATCAAGAAATAGAAAAAATGAAAACAATGTTAGAAGAAACAGAAGAATTACCTGAGTTAAAAATGGATGAAATAAATGAAGAAGAAAATGACAATATTTCAGAAAATAATTATGAATCATATTCAGAAACATATACTGACCTTATAGAAAAAGATAAAAATATAGAAATAAATGTAGGAAATTTAGATGAGAAACCTAGTACTTCAAATTCTAAAACACGAATTGATACAACCCCAACATATTATACTTATGAAAAAGAAAATAGAGATAAAGTTTTATGGGATAAAAGATTAAATAAAAATTGGATACCTAGACAAACTACAGACCAAAATAATTTCTTAGATTTGGACTGCGTAGCAGATACAAATAAAACAATTCAATTATGGATAGGTTATATATCAAAACAATTAATAGACAACAAAATATCAATAATGGATGCCCCAAGATATATAGAAAGAACACTTATAGGAACAGTAAAAATATGGTTACAAAATTTAACACCAACAAGCTTAGAAACACTAAAAAATAATACGAAACTTAATAATGACATAGCAATATCAGCAATAGACATATTAACTAAATATGAAATATCAATTAGAAATGAATTTGGAAGTATGACAACAGAAATAGAAGAACAACAGAAAGATAAAATAATAAACAGAAATTTAATGAATAAATTAGCAATATGTAAAATGAGATACATAGATGAATATACATGTGCATTTAGAGAATATTATTATAAAGGAATATATACAAATGATGAAAGTAGAGAAATAAGAAAATTATATTACACAAAATTACCAGAACCATTTAGTTCAAAAATAATAAAAGATTGGGAAGAATCAAATACAATAGATACACTAGGAGCTAGAGTAAAATTCTTACAACAATGGTTTATGAAATTATGTGAAAAACATAAAGAAGAATTAAAACTAGAAAAAATATTAGTAAAAAACTTAGCATATTGTACAAGTAAATTAGCACCCCAATTTGGATGCAAAAATTCATATAAAAAGAAAAGGATAAAAAAGTGTAAACGTTTCAAAACAAAATATAAAGATAAAATCCCAAGAAAAAGATATTATATAAAAAATTATAAACACAAAAGGCCACATAGAGTTAAGAAAAATATAACAGAATGTAAATGTTATAATTGTGGAAAACTAGGATATTTAGCTAGAAACTGTAAATTACCAAAAGATTTAAAGAAAAAACAAATGACAGAGGTAATAATAGAAAACGATAAATATAAACAGATAGATTATTTAGATTATGAATTAGAAAATGAAGATAGCATATACGAATTCACAGATATTGAATTAGAAGATGAAATAGAAACAGCTTCTGATTATGACTGAAAGCGATATAAAAATAATAAGTAAAGAAGAATATCAAGATAATGAATATACAGAACAAAAAATAATATTTGACAATAATATGTTTGAACAAATAAAAGGTAAAGAATTAGACTTAAGCATAGATAAGATATTAGAAGTACCTAAACTAAAAAATTTATATTATGTAATAAGCCAAAAAGAACATGTAATAGATTGTAAATATATTAAAGGAAAAGCTAAAATACCTATCATAAATAAAAAAATAATTAATAAAGAAATCCAAGATTTAAAATCAAAAAATCCAATAAAATACGTACATTTAGGAGCAACAGAAATATTAATAAAAGCATGTTTTAGAGAAGGAATAGATACACCTATAGAATTATATTTAGCAGATGATAGAATAATTCAACCTATAGAAAAAAGTATAATAAGTGCAGTTAGAGGAAATCTAATATATCAAAAATTTAAATTTATTATAAGTGCAAATTATTCAGTAGCAATAGAAGATAAAAATATAGATAAATCACTAGTACTATACTGGAAAATGTCAGGACTAGAATTAGCACCAGGAAGTAAAATATTTACAGCAAGATGTAAAAATTTATATGTATTAACTACAAAACATAAAATAACAGCAAGAAATAAGATTCAAAAAATCAAAATAGAAAATCCATTTGATAAAATAATTACAGTAATTGATAATAATGATTACAGTTATAAAGAACTAGATATTGAAGAAGATTTAGAAATAGTAAAAGAAAGATTAAGTACATCTAAAAGATTAAGCTATGATACACCTTCATCATCAAGAACTAGTACATCTAGGAGATTAGATTATGATTTAATACCTAAGTTAAAAGAACTACAACAAGATGAAATCCAACCATACCAATATTATATTACAGGAATATTAGACCAAAGAAAATATTTAATAACTATAAATACAGGACAAACAGAAAACCAAATTATAAGAGAATTAGTCAAAGAACATGAAATAATTACAGGAGAAAATATAAACACAGAATTACCTAGAGCTTTGGTAAATATAGAAGAAACTACTGAACAAGAACTAATTATTGGAGGAATACCAATAAAAATTAAATTCAAAATACATCAAGGAAATAATAATATTACTTTAGGAATAAAATGGCTAGAAACAGTTAGACCATATAATTTAGATGATAAACAATTAACAATAACTTATGAAACTAAGAAAGTAATTATTAAAAGAACAATTATATGATAAAATAACAACATCTTAATATAATGACAAAAATATACATTTTAGCAAAAATAATTATAGAAGGATACTATAATAGATATTACACACCTATGATAGACACAGGAGCAGAAGCAAATATGTGTAAACATAATTGTCTACCAGATAGTAAATGGAAAAAATTAAAAACACCATTAATAGTAACAGGATTTAATAATGAAGGAAGCATGATAACATATAAAGCTAAAAATATAAAAACACAAATATGGGATAAAATATTATTAATAGAAGAAATCTATAGTTATGAATTTACAAATAAAGATATATTATTAGGAATGCCTTTTTTAGAAAAACTATATCCACACACTATAACAAAAACGCATTGGTGGTTCACTACCATATGTAATCACAAGATAGGAGCAAAAAGAGTTAATAATAAAATCAGAAAAAATACACCATGGATAAAAGGAAGTGAAAAAATTACCCAAAAATTAGAAAATATAACAACTAATGATCATAAAATAGAAATTATAATATTCACAGTAGATAAAATACAAGCAATAAATGATAAGTTAAACTCATTATATAACGAGAACCCATTACAAGGATGGGATAAACACAAAACGAAAGTAAAAATTGAACTAATAGATGAAAATAGTATAATAACACAAAAACCATTAAAATATAATTTTGAAGACCAATCAGAATTTAAAATGCATATAAATGAATTATTAGAAAATAAATATATACAAGAAAGCAATAGTAAACATAATAGCCCAGCATTTATCGTAAATAAACATAGTGAACAAAAAAGAGGAAAAAGTAGAATGGTTATTGATTATAGAAATTTAAATGCAAAAACTAAAACATATAATTACCCTATACCTAATAAAATATTAAAAGTAAGACAAATACAAGGATATAATTACTTTAGTAAATTTGACTGTAAATCAGGATTTTACCACTTAAAACTAGAAGAAGAATCTAAACATTTAACAGCATTCACTGTACCACAAGGTTTTTACGAATGAAATGTTTTACCATTTGGATATAAAAACGCACCAGGTAGATATCAACATTTTATGGATACATATTTTAAAATTGTATAGTATATATAGATGACATATTATTATATTCAAGAACAAAAGAAGAACATCTAAAATTATTAGAAAAATTTATACATATTATAGAAATATCAAGAATTAGCTTATCAAAAAAGAAAGCTGAAATTATGAAAAATCAAATAGAATTCTTAGGAATACGAATAGATAAAAATGGAATAAAAATGTAAACACATATTGTACAAAAAATAGTTAATTCTGAAGAATTATCACTGTAGATAATATTACGGGTCTGTATACAAATAAAATGGGAAATAAATAGAAAAAAATTATTTGCCTTATATAAATGTTTATTAGCTTTTGAGCCATACATTGTATATAATAAATTTATTGTTAGAACAGATAATACACAGATAAAATGGTGGATAACCAAAAAAGTACAAGACTCAGTTACAACAAAAGAAATAAGAAGACTGGTAGTCAATATATTGAATTTTTCATTTACAATTGAAGTTATAAAAACTGACAAAAATGTGATTGCAGATCACCTCTCAAGAGAAAAATATTGAACAGACAAATACAATAGATCAGATACTCAACCTCCTAACTACACTTTGTAAAAAAGTGGATAGTATGAATGGTGAGATACAAAAGCTAAAGGAGCAAGCTAGTAGTCAGCAGCATGACGTTAAAAATGCGGAGCTACGTCGATCGAAAGACGTTAAAATTCCAGAGCTAGAAGGAGACGTTGGGAAACTCCCTAAAACCCATAATGTTTGTTTGAATGCAGATCACGGTACATACGGAGCTACAAAGAAAACTACGAAGAAAAAAGTTATACAAATACAAATATGAATAAACTTTTGATAAACCATATCTGACTCAAAAATACAAAAATCCATTACCTACTCCACAAACAACTACATATAAAAGCAGTCTAGCCCATGAGAAAAATACATATAACCACATCACCGTACCTATATAGAAAACATTTACAAAGTCCAAACTTATTTAAATAAAAACCCCGAGCTATAAATCCAAAAGAACCAAATACGATTATATTACCCAACACTTACAAGGATACAACAAACTAATTGCCCTACCGGTACAAATACAAATTTGGTTACAACTTGTTACAACTACGGACTACTTAGTACAGTGTACACAGCTACGGAGATGAAATATCAAAGATACAGAACTATACAAAGCCTTTTTAACCTATAAGCGAATAACTAAAGGAACTCTATTTTTATAAAGTTCTATTACCACAATGAGAGATACTATATGTGAGATAAAACCGGTTATACAAGTCATAAAGATAGGATTGACTAGAGATATGCTAATCTAGGAGAAGATAGAAAAAGCGAGCGAGATATCTATTGTAGATATTCCAGAATTTTATGCAAATAAAAGAATTATTGGAATAGCTACAATATTGACAGAACTAGCAAATAACTATTTAAACAATAATACAATATGGAGTTACTATAGCCGAGATAACACTATGATATATTCAAATTGTCGGGAAACAAGAGAAGGAGATATGGAGGAAATACGGCAATGGATACTAAGTCTCCTAAAACCAGAAAATACACCAACTACACGAGCTATCAAGAAAAATTTCATTTCACCAGCATTATTAACAAGATATTATACAACTATCAGTACTAAATATTCAGAGCATATATGTTCAAAATGCCAAGGAGAAGATAACCAAGTTTCAACCGTACAGCTGGAATAAACTATCACAAGGAAGATACAAAATAGCCGGCAAACTGATGAAGACAGCCGACAAAACAAAAGATATGAAGAAGACATCTATGTAATTTAGTCAAAAGTAGGAATCTTCTTTTTTAAAGTTTTTGTTTTCTTTTGTAAAGTAAAAGTAAAGTAGTTTGTTTTTATTTGGAGTCACGCGGGACACTATTTATAAATAGTGAAATGTCAATTATGTAAATAGTAAGGGTTAAATTCTTGTGTAAATAGTAGAGAGTCAAATCTTGTACAAATAGTAAAGTCGATCCTTTGTTCATGAATAGTAAAGGTCAAGTCCTTTGTTCATGAATAGTAATGTAAAGTTTCGCCTATAAATAAGATGAAGGAGAAAGGGAAAATCATCCCTCATCTCCCACTTCTCTCCACTTCTCTCAAATTCCGCAAAGATCCTTATATTGAAAAAAAAAAAAAAAAAAAAAAAAAACAATATGAGGATCGCGGAATTTAAGAGAGAATATAGAGAGAAGTGGGAGATAAGGGATGATTTTCCCTTACTCCTTCATCTTATTTATAGGCGAAACTTTACATTACTATTCATGAACAGTGACTTGACCTTTACTATTCATGAACAGTGATTGACTCTTACGATTTGTACAGTACTTGACCTCTACTATTTACACAGTAACTTAACCCTTACTATTTACATAATTGACATTTCACTATTTATAAATAGTGTCCTGTCGGTGACTCCAAATAAAAACAAACTACTTTACTTTTACTTTACAAAAGAAAACAAAAACTTTAAAAAGAAGATTACTACTTTGACTAAATTACATGATGTCTTCTTCATATTTTGTTTTGTCACTGTCTTCATCGATCTTGCTTTGTATCTTATGTGATAGTTTATTCCAATTGTGCGGAACTGGTTATCTTCTCCTTGGCATTTTGAACATATATGCTCGAATATTTACTACCGATAGTTGTATAATATCTTGTTAATAATGTGGTGAAATGAAATTTTTTGATAGCTCGTAGTTGGTGTATTTTCTGGTTTTAGGAGACTTAGTATCCATTGCCGTATTTCTCCATATCTCTTGTTTCCACAATTTGAATATATCATAGTGTTATCTCGACTATAGTAACTCCATATTGTATTATTGTTTAAATAGTTATTTGCTAATTGTCAATATTGTAGCTATTCCAATAATTCTTTTATTTGCATAAAATTCGGAATATCTACAATAGATATCTGCTGCTTTTTTATCTTCTCCTGTTAGCATATCTCTAGTCAATCTATCTTTATGACTTGTATAACATTTTATCTCGTCATATATGTCTCATTGTGAATAGAACTTTATAAAAATAGAGTTCCTTTAGTTATTCGCTTATAGGTTAAAAACTTTGTATAGTCTGTATCTTTGATATTTCATCTCCGTAATATCTGTACTAAGTAGTCCAGTTGTACAAGTTGTAACAATTTGTATTTGTACCGTAGGCAATTAGTTTGTTGTATCCTAGTGTTGGGTAATATAATCGGTATGGTTCTTTTAATTTATAACTCGGGTTTTTATTTAGATAAGTTTGGACTTTGTAAATGTTTTCTATATATGCGTGTGATATGGTTATATGTATTTTTACGTTGAGCTAAGCTATTTTATATGTAGTTGTTTGTGGAGTAAATGATTTTTATTTTGAGTATATGGTTTATCAAAAGTTTATTCATATTTGTATTTGTATAACTTTTTCTTCTGTAGTTTTCTTTGTAGCTCCTTATGTACCGCATGAATTTTAACGTCTTCCGATCGACGTAGCTCGCATTTTTAACGTCATCTTTGACTACTAGCCTGCTCCTTTAACTTTTGTATCTCACCATCCATACTATCCACTTTTTTACAAAGTGTAGTTAGGAGGTTGAGTATCTGATCTATTGTATTTATCTGTTCAATATTTTTCTCTTGAGAGGTGATCTGCAATCACATTTTTGTCGATTTATAACTTCAATTGTAAATGAAAAATTCAATATATTGACTACCGATCTTCTTATTTCTTTTGTTGTAATCGAAGTCTTGTACTTTTTGGTTATCCACCATTTTAATCAGTATTATCTGTTCTAACAATAAATTTGTTATATATAATGTATGGCTCAAAAGCTAATAAACATTTATATAAGGCAAATAATTCTTTTCTATTTATTTCCCATTTTATTTGTGTTTTTATATTTTTAGCTTTATGTGTTATCATGCTTCCTTCATTATTAAATCCTGTTACTATTAATGGTGTTTTTAATTTTTCCCATTTACTATCTGGTAGACAATTATGTTTACACATATTTGCTTTTGCTCCTGTGTCTATCATAGGTGTGTAATACCTGTTATAGTATCCTTCTATAATTATCTTTGCTAAAATGTATATTTTTGTCATTATATTAAGATGTTGTTATTTTATCATATAATTGTTCTTTTAATAATTACTTTCTTAGTTTCATAAGTTATTGTTAATTGTTTATCATCTATATTATATGGTCTAACTGTTTCTAGCCATTTTATTCCTAAAGTAATATTATTATTTCCTTGATGTATTTTGAATTTAATTTTTATTGGTATTCCTCCAATAATTAGTTCTTGTTCAGAGTTTCTTCTATATTTACCAAAGCTCTAGGTAATTCTGTGTTTATATTTTCTCCTGTAATTATTTCATGTTCTTTGACTAATTCTCTTATAATTTGGTTTTCTGTTTGTCTGTATTTATAGTTATTAAATATTTTCTTTGGTCTAATATTCTGTAATATAATATTGGTCTGGTTGGATTTCATCTTGTTGTAGTTCTTTTAACTTAGGTATTAAATCATAATATAATCTACTAGATGTACTATTTCTTGATGATGAAGGTGTATCATAGCTTAATCTTTTAGATGTACTTAATCTTTCTTTTACTATCTATAAATCTTCTTCAATATCTAGTTCTTTATAAGCTGTAATCATTATTATCAATTCTTGTAATTATTTTATCAAATGGATTTTCTATTTTGATTTTTTGAATCTTATTTCTTCTTTGTTATTTTATGTTTTGTAGTTAATACATATAAATTTTTACATCTTCTTGTAAATATTTTACTTCACAGTGCTAATTCTAGTCCTGACATTTTCCAGTATAGTACTAGTGATTTATCTATGTTTTTGTCTTCTATTGCTACTGAATAATTTGCACTTATAATAAATTTAAATTTTTGATATATTAGATTTCCTCTAACTGCACTTATTATACTTTTTTCTATAGGTTGAATTATTCTATCATCTGCTAAATATAATTCTATAGGTGTATCTATTCCTTCTCTAAAACATGCTTTTATTAATATTTCTGTTGCTCCTAAATGTACGTATTTTATTGGATTTTTTGATTTTAAATCTTGGATTTCTTTATTAATTATTTTTTTATTTATGATAGGTATTTTAGCTTTTCCTTTAATATATTTACAATCTATTACATGTTCTTTTTGGCTTATTACATAATATTCATCTTGTTTTAATTTGAATAAATTTTTTAGTTTAGGTACTTCTAATATCTTATCTATGCTTAAGTCTAATTCTTTACCTTTTATTTGTTCAAACATATTATTGTCAAATATTATTTTTTGTTCTGTATATTCATTATCTTGATATTCTTCTTTACTTATTATTTTTATATCGCTTTCAGTCATAATCAGAAGCTGTTTCTATTTCATCTTCTAATTCAATATCTGTGAATTCGTATATGCTATCTTCATTTTCTAATTCATAATCTAAATAATCTATCTGTTTATATTTATCGTTTTCTATTATTACCTCTGTTATTTGTTTTTTCTTTAAATCTTTTGGTAATTTACAGTTTCTAGCTAAATGTCCTAGTTTTCCACAATTATAACATTTACATTCATTATATTTTCTTAACTCTATGTGGTCTTTTGTGTTTATAATTTTTTATATAATATCTTTTTCTTGGGATTTTATCTTTATATTTTGTTTTGAAACGTTTATACTTTTTTATCCTTTTCTTTTTATATGAATTTTTGCATCCAAATTGGGGTTCTAATTTACTTGTACAATATGCTAAGTTTTTTACTAATATTTTTTCTAGTTTTAATTCTTCTTTATGTTTTTCACATAATTTCATAAACCATTGTTGTAAGAATTTTACTCTAGCTCCTAGTGTATCTCTGTATTTGATTCTTCCCAATCTTTTATTATTTTTGAACTAAATGGTTCTGGTAATTTTGTGTAATATAATTTTCTTATTTCTCTACTTTCATCATTTGTATATATTCCTTTATAATAATATTCTCTAAATGCACATGTATATTCATCTATGTATCTCATTTTACATATTGCTAATTTATTCATTAAATTTCTGTTTATTATTTTATCTTTCTGTTGTTCTTCTATTTCTGTTGTCATACTTCCAAATTCATTTCTAATTGATATTTCATATTTAGTTAATATGTCTATTGCTGATGTTGCTATGTCATTATTAAGTTTTGTATTATTTCTTAGTGTTTCTAAGCTTGTTGGTGTTAAATTTTGTAACCATATTTTTACTGTTCCTATAAGTGTTCTTTCTATATATCCTGGGGCATCCATTATTGATATTTTATTATCTATTAATTGTTTTGATATATAACCTATCCATAATTGAATTGTTTTATTTGTATCTGCTACGCAGTCCAAATCTAAGAAATTATTTTGATCTGTAGTTTGTCTAGGTATCCAATTTTTATTTAATCTTTTATCCCATAAAACTTTATCTCTATTTTCTTTTTCATAAGTATAATATGTTGGGGTTGTATCAATTCGTGTTTTAGAATTTGAAGTACTAGGTTTCTCATCTAAATTTCCTACATTTATTTCTATATTTTTATCTTTTTCTATAAGGTCAGTATATGTTTCTGAATATGATTCATTATTTTCTGAAATATTGTCATTTTCTTCTTCATTTATTTCATTTATTTCATCTATTTTTAACTCAGGTAATTCTTCTGTTTCTTCTAACATTGTTTTCATTTTTTCTATTTCTTGATTTAACTTTAATTCTTGATTCTTTTTTATATTCTTCTTTTGCTTTTAATTTTTCTTCATATAATTGTTTAAGTCTTTCTAATTCTTTTTGTAATTCTTGAATTCTAGTATCTTTTACTTCTTCTATTTGTTTAATTTCTTTTTTAGCTTGTTCTCTAATTTTTTCAATTTCTTCTCTTCTATCTATTTCTTCATTTTCTTTATTTAATCTTACCATAGTTGTTAGACTATTCTCTAATTTTGCTGATTCTTTATCTGGCATTAGATATAATTGGGTTCCTATTTTTTTATATCTTCGTTCTAAGTTTGAGTGTATTATTTTTATTTCTAATCCATCTTGACTTTTATATATCTTTTCTTCTACAGCATATTCTTCTTTATTCATTATAAGTTATGTTGATATTTATATTCTAAGTGTTGTAATTGTAGATCTAATAAGAATATCATTTTTCTTTGTGCTTTTATAGATTTTTGGCATACTCCTGCCCATATATTTTCTTCTAGTCTATTTTGTCTAAATCTTAATTCGTGTTTTAGTTCATTAATTTTTTCTAATAATTGTTCTCTATAAGTTTCATCCATTATAAGTTTGAAAATATTTTTTCATAATATTCTTGCTTTTTTATCATAAGATTTTGTATTTCTTTTATATTTTCTGAAATATATTCTAAGTATTGCATATCTTGGGTTCTTCGATATATTATAATATTATTTATTAAAAGTTTATTTAGTAGATCTAAATCTTCCATAGTTTGTAGCCAATATGTTAGATATTCGTAGTTTATCATTAATCTGAATATAAATCATATAATTCATACATGTTTTGGATAGTTAGTTCTTGCCAATTTTGTTCTATGAGTTCCATTATTTTGTCTATTTCTGTCATTTCTTCAATGAGTAAAAGATCATAAATTTTTCATTTTATGTCAATATTAAGTGTTTTAAGGATATATAAAATAAGTATTTTATAATTATAATCTCCATTTAATAAGTATATATTCGTCATTTGCATGATTTCTAAACAAGTTTATTCCTTCTAACCTTCTTGTTTGTTATTATCAATTATCAAACTATATTAAAATTATCCTAAATAAATTCTTTTGGTCACTACTATGATTTTCAGCCTCAATCAGTTACCCTAACAGCGCCTTCAACAAGTTCGTACTTCCCCTCAAACGGCTCTCTTTTGCCTAACTGGGTTTTCGGTTTCGGATGGCATAGTCTGGGCTTACCTATTCTCAGCTTACCTTCGTTCATAGCAAACTACTTCGAATTTATTCAGTATAACAATACTATAACATGATAATAATCTAATAATAATCAAGAGATTATCAGGAATATGACAGTTTAGCTATTCATAATGAAATATGAACATACCTCAGTTTGTAGATTTTCTGGAATTGATTCCTTCATAGCTTCGTGGTTATTGCTAGATTTTTCCATTTATATTTTTCTTATCTAGCTCTGATACCAATATGAGGATCGCGAAATTTAAGAGAGAATATAGAGAGAAGTGGGAGATAAGGGATGATTTTCCCTTTCTCCTTCATCTTATTTATAGGCGAAACTTTACATTACTATTCATGAACAGTGACTTGACCTTTACTATTCATGAGCGATGTGACTCTTACTATTTTATGCAAGATTTGACCTCTACTATTTACACAGTAACTTAACCCTTACTATTTACATAATTGACATTTCACTATTTATAAATAGTGTCCTGTCGGTGACTCCAAATAAAAACAAACTACTTTACAAAAGAAAACAAAAAACTTTAAAAAAGAAGATTTCTACTTTTGACTAAATTACATAGATGTCTTCTTCATATCTTTTGTTTTGTCGGCTGTCTACATCAGTCTGCCGACTTTTTTGTATCTTCTGTGATAGTTTATTCCAGCTGTACGGTTGGAACTTGGTTATCTTCTCCTTGGCATTTTGAACATATATGCTCTGAATATTTACTACTGATAGTTGTACAATATCTTGTTAATAATACTGGTGAAATGAAATTTTTCTTGATAGCTCGTGTAGTTGGTGTATTTTATATCTTCGTTCTAAGTTTGAATGTATTATTTTTATTTTTAATCTATCTTGACTTTTATACATCTTTTCTTCTACAGCATATTCTTCTTTATTCATTATAAGTTATGTTGATATTTATATTCTAAGTGTTGTAATTGTAGATCTAATAAGAATATCGTTTTTCTTTGTGCTTTTATAGATTTTTGGCATACTCACCTTATATATTTTCTTCTAGTCTATTTTGTCTAAATCTTAATTCTTGTTTTATTTCATTAATTTTTTCTAATAATTGTTCTCTATAAGTTTCATCCATTATAAGTTTGAAAACATTTTTTCATAATATCCTTGCTTTTTTATCATAAGATTTTGTATTTCTTTTATATTTTCTGAAATATATTCTAAGTATTGCATATCTTGGGTTCTTCGATATATTATAATATTATTTATTAAAAGTTTATTTAGTAGATCTAAATCTTCCATAGTTTGTAGCCAATATGTTAGATATTCGTAGTTTATCATTAATCTGAATATAAGTCATATAATTCATACATGCTTTGGATAGTTAGTTCTTGCTAATTTTGTTCTATGAGTTTCATTATTCTGTCTATTTCTGTTATTTCTTCAATGAGTAAAAGATCATAAATTTTTCGTTTTATGTCAATATTAAGTATTTTAAGGATATATAAAATAAGTATTTTATAATTATAATCTCCATTTAATAAGTATATATTCATCATTTTCATGATTTCTAAACAGTTTATTCCTTCTAACCTTCTTGTTTGTTATTGTCAATTATCAGATTATATTAAAGTTATTCTAAATAAATTCTTTTGGTCACTACTATGATTTTCATTTCAATCGATTTACCTACAGCGCCTTCAACAAGTTCGTACTTCCTCAAACGGCTCTCTTTTGCCTAAGCGGGTTTCGGTTCGGATGGCATAGTCTGGGCTTACCTATTCTCAGCTTACCTTCGTTCATAGCAAACTACTTCGAATTTATTCAGTATAACAATACTATAACATGATAATAATCAAATAATAATCAAGAGATTATCAGGAATATGACAGTTTAGCTATTCATATTGAAATATGAACATACCTTAGTTTGTAGATTTTCTGGAATTGATTCCTTCATAGCTTCGTGGTTATTGCTAGATTTTTCCATTTATATTTTGTTTTATCTAGCTCTGATACCAATATTAGGATCTTTGCGGAATTTGAGAGAAGTGGAGAGAAGTGGGAGATGAGGGATGATTTTTCCTTTCTCCTTCATCTTATTTATAGGCAAAACTTTACATTACTATTCATGAACAGTGACTTGACCTTTACTATTCATGAACAGTGATTGACTCTTACGATTTGTACAGTACTTGACCTCTACTATTTACACAGTAACTTAACCCTTACTATTTACATAATTGACATTTCACTATTTATAAATAGTGTCCTGTCGGTGACTCCAAATAAAAACAAACTACTTTACTTTTACTTTACAAAAGAAAACAAAAAACTTTAAAAAAGAAGATTACTACTTTTGACTAAATTACATAGATGTCTTCTTCATATCTTTTTGTTTTGTCGGCTGTCTTCATCAGTCTGCCGGCTTTTTTGTATCTTCTGTGATAGTTTATTCCAGCTGTACGGTTGGAACTTGGTTATCTTCTCCTTGGCATTTTGAACATATATGCTCTGAATATTTACTACTGATAGTTGTATAATATCTTGTTAATAATGCTGGTGAAATGAAATTTTTCTTGATAGCTCGTGTAGTTGGTGTATTTTCTGGTTTTAGGAGACTTAGTATCCATTGCCGTATTTCCTCCATATCTCCTTCTCTTGTTTCCCGACAATTTGAATATATCATAGTGTTATCTCGGCTATAGTAACTCCATATTGTATTATTGTTTAAATAGTTATTTGCTAGTTCTGTCAATATTGTAGCTATTCCAATAATTCTTTTATTTGCATAAAATTCTGGAATATCTACAATAGATATCTCGTTCTGTTTTTCTATCTTCTCCGGTATTAGCATATCTCTAGTCAATCCTATCTTTATGACTTGTATAACCGGTTTTATCTCGTCATATAGTATCTCTGCTGCGGCTGAATAGAACTTTATAAAAAATAGAGTTCCTTTAGTTATTCGCTTATAGGTTAAAAAGGCTTTGTATAGTTCAGGTATCTTTGATATTTCATCTCCTGTAGCTGTGTACACTGTACTAAGTAGTCCGTAGTTGTAACAAGTTGTAACCAAATTTGTATTTGTACAGTAGGGCAATTAGTTTGTTGTATCCTTGTAAGTGTTGGGTAATATAATCGGTATTTGGTTCTTTTGGATTTATAGCTCTGGGGTTTTTATTTAGATAAGTTTGGACTTTGTAAATGTTTTCTATATAGTACGTGTGATGTGGTTATATGTATTTTTCTGTTGGGCTAAATTTGTTTTTATATGTAGTTGTTTGTGGAGTAGGTACGGATTTTTATATTTTTGAGTCAGATATGGTTTATCAAAAGTTTATTCATATTTGTATTTGTATAACTTTTTTCTTACGTAGTTTTCTTTGTAGCTCGGATGTACTGCATCTGCATTCAAACAAACATTATGGGTTTTAGGAGTTTCCCAACGTCTCCTTCTAGCTCTGGAATTTTAACGTCTTCCGATCGACGTAGCTCCGCATTTTTAACGTCATCTTTGTGACTACTAGCTTGCTCCTTTAGCTTTTGTATCTCACCATCCATACTATCCACTTTTTTACAAAGTGTAGTTAGGAGGTTGAGTATCTGATCTATTGTATTTGTCTGTTCAATATTTTTCTCTTGAGAGGTGATCTGCAATCACATTTTTGTCAGTTTTTATAACTTCAATTGTAAATGAAAAATTCAATATATTGACTACCAGTCTTCTTATTTCTTTTGTTGTAACTGAGTCTTGTACTTTTTTGGTTATCCACCATTTTACCTGTGTATTATCTGTTCTAACAATAAATTTGTTATATACAATGTATGGCTCAAAAGCTAATAAACATTTATATAAGGCAAATAATTCTTTTCTATTTATTTCCCATTTTATTTGTGTTTTTATATTTTTAGCTTTATGTGTTATCATGCTTCCTTCATTATTAAATCCTGTTACTATTAATGGTGTTTTTAATTTTTTCCATTTACTATCTGGTAGACAATTATGTTTACACATATTTGCTTCTGCTCCTGTGTCTATCATAGGTGTGTAATACCTGTTATAGTATCCTTCTATAATTATCTTTGCTAAAATGTATATTTTTGTCATTATATTAAGATGTTGTTATTTTATCATATAATTGTTCTTTTAATAATTACTTTCTTAGTTTCATAAATTATTGTTAATTGTTTATCATCTATATTATATGGTCTAACTATTTCTAGCCATTTTATTCCTAAAGTAATATTATTATTTCCTTGATGTATTTTAAATTTAATTTTTATTGGTATTCCTCCAATAATTAGTTCTTGTTCAGTAGTTTCTTCTATATTTACCAAAGCTCTAGGTAATTCTGTGTTTATATTTTCTCCTGTAATTATTTCATGTTCTTTGACTAATTCTCTTATAATTTGGTTTTCTGTTTGTCCTGTATTTATAGATATTAAATATTTTCTTTGGTCTAATATTCCTGTAATATAATATTGGTATGGTTGGATTTCATCTTGTTGTAGTTCTTTTAACTTAGGTATTAAATCATAATCTAATCTCCTAGATGTACTAGTTCTTGATGATGAAGGTGTATCATAGCTTAATCTTTTAGATGTACTTAATCTTTCTTTTACTATCTCTAAATCTTCTTCAATATCTAGTTCTTTATAATCAGTAATCATTATTATCAATTCTGTAATTATTTTATCAAATGGATTTTCTATTTTGATTTTTTGAATCTTATTTCTTCTTTGTTATTTTATGTTTTGTAGTTAATACATATAAATTTTTACATCTTCTTTGTAAATATTTTACTTCCTGGTGCTAATTCTATGCCTGACATTTTCCAATATAGTACCAGTGATTTATCTATGTTCTTGTCTTCTATTGCTACTGAATAGTTTGCACTTATTATAAATTAAAATTTTTGGTATATTAGATTTCCTCTAACTGCACTTATTATACTTTTTTCTATAGGTTGAATTATTCTATCATCTGCTAAATATAATTCTATAGGTGTATCTATTCCTTCTCTAAAACATGCTTTTATTAATATTTCTGTTGCTCCTAAATGTACATATTTTATTGGATTTTTTGATTTTAAATCTTGAATTTCTTTATTAATTATTTTTTTATTTATGATATATATTTACAATCTATTACATGTTCTTTTTGGCTTATTACATAATATTCATCTTGTTTTAATTTGAATAAATTTTTTAGTTTAGGTACTTCTAATATCTTATCTATGCTTAAGTCTAATTCTTTACCTTTTATTTGTTCAAACATATTATTGTCAAATATTATTTTTTGTTCTGTATATTCATTATCTTGATATTCTTCTTTACTTATTATTTTTATATCGCTTTCAGTCATAATCAGAAGCTGTCTCTATTTCATCTTCTAGTTCAATATCTGTAAATTCGTATATGCTATCTTCATTTTCTAATTCATAATCTAAATAATCTACCTGTTTATATTTATCGTTTTCTATTATTACCTCTGTTATTTGTTTTTTCTTTAAATCTTTTGGTAATTTACAGT
Source organism: Solanum pinnatisectum (assembly GCA_035578085.1). Lineage (NCBI taxonomy): Eukaryota > Viridiplantae > Streptophyta > Magnoliopsida > Solanales > Solanaceae > Solanum > Solanum pinnatisectum. The sequence goes on from CM069087.1 coordinate 25,391,186, forward strand.
TTCTAGCTAAATGTCCTAGTTTTCCACAATTATAACATTTACATTCTGTTATATTTTTCTTAACTCTATGTGGTCTTTTATGTTTATAATTTTTTATATAATATCTTTTTCTTGAAATTTTATCTTTATATTTTGTTTTGAAACGTTTATACTTTTTTATCCTTTTCTTTTTATATGAATTTTTGCATCCAAATTGGGGTGCTAATTTACTTGTACAATATGCTAGGTTTTTTACTAATATTTTTTCTAGTTTTAATTCTTCTTTATGTTTTTCACATAATTTCATAAACCATTGTTGTAAGAATTTTACTCTAGCTCCTAGTGTATCTACTGTATTTGATTCTTCCCAATCTTTTATTATTTTTGAACTAAATGGTTCTGGTAATTTTGTGTAATATAATTTTCTTATTTCTCTACTTTCATCATTTGTATATATTCCTTTATAGTAATATTCTCTAAATGCACATGTATATTCATCTATATAACTCATTTTACATATTGCTAATTTATTCATTAAATTTACATTTATTATTTTATCTTTCTGTTGTTCTTCTATTTCTTTTGTCATAAATCCAAAATCATATCTAATTGATATTTAATATTTATTAAATATGTCTATTCTTGATGTTGCTATGTCATTATTAAGTTTCGTATTATTTCATAATGTTTCTAAGCTTGTTTTTGTTAAATTTAGTAACAATATTTTTACTGTTCATATAAGTGTTATTTCTATATATCCTGTGGCATCCATTATTGATATTTTGTTGTATATTAAATGTTTTGATATAAAACCTATCCATAATAGAATTGTTTTATTTGTATACGCTCTGTGATCCAAATCTAAGAAATTATTTTGATGCAGAGTTTGTCTAGGTATCCAATTTTTATTTAATCTTTTATCCCATAAAACTTTATCTCTATTTTCTTTTTCATAAGTATAATATGTTGGGGTTGTATCAATTCGTGTTTTAGAATTTGAAGTACTAGGTTTCTCATCTAAATTTCCTACATTTATTTCTATATTTTTATCTTTTTCTATAAGGTCAGTATATGTTTCTGAATATGATTCATAATTATTTTCTGAAATATTGTCATTTTCTTCTTCATTTATTTCATTTATTTCATCCATTTTTAACTCGTAATTCTTCCATTTCTTCTAACATTGTTTTCATTTTTTCTATTTCTTGATTTAACTTTAATTCTTGATTCTTTTTTATATTCTTCTTTTGCTTTTAATTTTTCTTCATATAATTTTTTAAGTCTTTCTAATTCTTTTTGTAATTCTTGAATTCTAGTATCTTTTACTTCTTCTATTTGTTTAATTTCTTTTTTAGCTTGTTCTCTAATTTTTTCAATTTCTTTTCTTCTATCTATTTCTTCATTTTCTTTATTTAATCTTACCATAGTTGTTAGACTATACTCTAATTTCTTGATTCTTTATCCGCATTAGATATAATTGGGTTCCTATTTTTTTATATCTTCGTTCTAAGTTTGAGTGTATTATTTTTATTTCTAATCCATCTTGACTTTTATATATCTTTTCTTCTACAACATATTCTTCTTTATTCATTATAAGTTATGTTGATATTTATATTCTAAGTGTTGTAATTGTAGATCTAATAAGAATATCGTTTTTCTTTGTGCTTTTATAGATTTTTGGCATACTCCTGCCCATATATTTTCTTCTAGTCTATTTTGTCTAAATCTTAATTCTTGTTTTATTTCATTAATTTTTTCTAATAATTGTTCTCTATAAGTTTCATCTATTATAAGTTTGAAAACATTTTTTCATAATATCCTTGCTTTTTTTATCATAAGATTTTGTATTTCTTTTATATTTTCTGAAATATATTCTAAGTATTGCATATCTTGGGTTCTTCGATATATTATAATATTATCTATTAAAAGTTTATTTAATAGTTCTAGATCTTCCATAGTTTGTAACCAATATGTCATATATTCGTAATTTATCATTGTTCTGAACATAAATCATATAATTCATACATGCTTTGGATAGTTAGTTCTTGCCAGTTTTGTTCTATTAGTTCCATTATCTGAGCTAGTTCTATCATTTCTTCAATAATTAAAAGGTCATAGATTTTTCTTTTTATGTCAATATTAAGTGTTTTAAGAACATATAAAATAAGTATTTTATAATTATAATCTTCATCTAGTAAGTATGTGTTCATCATTTTCATGAGTCTAAACAAGTTTATTCCTTCTAACCTTCTTGTTTGTTATTATCAATTATCAAATTATATTAAAGTTATCCTAAATAAATTCTTTTGGTCACTACTATGATTTTCAGCCTCAATCAGTTACCCTAACAGCGCCTTCAACAAGTTCGTACTTCCCCTCAAACGGCTTCTCTTTTGCCTAACTGGGTTTCCGGTTTCGGATGGCATAGTCTGGGCTGACCTATTCTCAGCTTACCTTCGTTCATAGCAAACTACTTCGAATTTATTCAGTATAACAATACTATAACATGATAATAATCAAATAATAATCAAGAGATTATCAGGAATATGACAGTTTAGCTATTCATAATGAAATATGAACATACCTTAGTTTGTAGATTTTCTGGAATTGATTCCTTCATAACTTCGTGGTTATTGCTAGATTTTTCCATTTATATTTTGTTTTATCTAGCTCTGATACCAATATTAGGATCTTTGCGGAATTTGAGAGAAGTGGAGAGAAGTGGGAGATGAGGGATGATTTTCCCTTTCTCCTTCATCTTATTTATAGGCAAAACTTTACATTACTATTCATGAACAGTGACTTGACCTTTACTATTCATGAGCGATGGTGACTCTTACTATTTGTACAGTACTTGACCTCTACTATTTACACAGTAACTTAACCCTTACTATTTACATAATTGACATTTCACTATTTATAAATAGTGTCCTGTCGGTGACTCCAAATAAAAACAAACTACTTTACTTTTACTTTACAAAAGAAAACAAAAACTTTAAAAAAGAAGATTCCTACTTTTGACTAAATTACATAGATGTCTTCTTCATATCTTTTGTTTTGTCGGCTGTCTTCATCAGTTTGCCGGCTATTTTGTATCTTCCTTGTGATAGTTTATTCCAGCTGTACGGTTGGAACTTGGTTATCTTCTCCTTGGCATTTTGAACATATATGCTCTGAATATTTAGTACTGATAGTTGTATAATATCTTGTTAATAATGCTGGTGAAATGAAATTTTTCTTGATAGCTCGTGTAGTTGGTGTATTTTCTGGTTTTAGGAGACTTAGTATCCATTGCCGTATTTCCTCCATATCTCCTTCTCTTGTTTCCTGACAATTTGAATATATCATAGTGTTATCTCGGCTATAGTAACTCCATATTGTATTATTGTTTAAATAGTTATTTGCTAGTTCCGTCAATATTGTAGCTATTCCAATAATTCTTTTATTTGCATAAAATTCTGGAATATCTACAATAGATATCTCGTTCTGTTTTTCTATCTTCTCCGATATTAGCATATCTCTAGTCAATCCTATCTTTATGACTTGTATAACCGGTTTTATCTCGTCATATAGTATCTCTGCTATGGCTGAATAGAACTTTATAAAAAATAGAGTTCCTTTAGTTATTCGTTTATAGGTTAAAAAGGCTTTGTATAGTTCAGGTATCTTTGATATTTCATCTCCTGTAGCTGTGTACACTGTACTAAGTAGTCCGTAGTTGTAACAAGTTGTAACCAAATTTGTATTTGTACCTGGTAGGGCAATTAGTTTGTTGTATCCTTGTAAGTGTTGGATAATATAATCGGTATTTGGTTCTTTTGGATTTATAGCTCTGGGGTTTTTATTTAGATAAGTTTGGACTTTGTAAATGTTTTCTATATAGGTACGTGTGATGTGGTTATATGTATTTTTCTGTTGGGCTAAATTTGTTTTTATATATAGTTGTTTGTGGAGTAGGTACAGTTTTTGTATTTTGAAATTTGTATATGGTTCATCAAAAAGTTTATTCATATTTGTATTTGTATAACTTTTTTCTTCTGTAGTTTTCTTTGTAGCTCCAGATGTACTTGCATCTACATTCAAACAAACATTATGGGTTTTAGGGAGTTTCCCAACGTCTCCTTCTAGCTCTGGAATTTTAACGTCTTCCGATCGACGTAGCTCCGCATTTTTAACGTCATGCTGCTGACTACTAGCTTGCTCCTTTAGCTTTTGTATCTCACCATCCATACTATCCACTTTTTTACAAAGTGTAGTTAGGAGGTTGAGTATCTGATCTATTGTATTTGTCTGTTCAATATTTTTCTCTTGAGAGGTGATCTGCAATCACATATTTGTCAGTTTTTATAACTTCAATTGTAAATGAAAAATTCAATATATTGACTACCAGTCTTCTTATTTCTTTTGTTGTAACTGAGTCTTGTACTTTTTTGGTTATCCACCATTTTACCTGTGTATTATCTGTTCTAACAATAAATTTGTTATATATAATGTATGGCTCAAAAGCTAATAAACATTTATATAAGGCAAATAATTCTTTTCTATTTATTTCCCATTTTATTTGTATCTGAGACCGAAATAATATCTACTGATGATGTTTTATTTTTTCCTCTTTTCTGTTCACTATGTTTATTTACTATGAATGCTGGACTATTATGTTTACTATTGCTTTCTTGTATATAATTGTTTTCTAATAATTCATTTATATGCATTTTAAATTCTGATTGGTCTTCAAAATTATATCTTAATGGTTTTTGTGTTATTATACTATTTTCATCTATTAGTTCAATTTTTACTTTTGTTTTATGTTTATCCCATCCTTGCAATGGGTTTTCGTTATATAATGAATTTAATTTATCGTTTATTGCTTGTATTTTATCTCATGAATATTATAATTTCTATTTTATGATCATTAGTTGTTACATTTTCTAATTTTTGGGTAATTTTTTCACTTCCTTTTATCCATGGTGTATTTTTTCTGATTTTATTATTAACTCTTTTTGCTCCTATCTTGTGATTACATATGGTAGTGAACCACCAATGTGTCTTTGTTATAGTATGTGGATATAGTTTTTCTAAAAAAGGCATTCCTAATAATATATCTTTATTTGTAAATTCATAACTATAGATTTCTTCTATTATTAATATCTTATCCCATATTTGTGTTTTTATATTTTTAGCTTTATGTGTTATCATGCTTCCTTCATTATTAAATCCTGTTACTATCAATGGTGTTTTTAACTTTTCCCATTTACTATCTGGTAGACAATTATGTTTACACATATTTGCTTCTGCTCCTGTATCTATCATAGGTGTGTAATATGTATTATAGTATCCTTCTATAATTATTTTTGCTAAAATGTATATTTTTGTCATTATATTAGGATGTTAAAATGTTATTTTATCATATAATTGTTCTTTTAATAATTACTTTCTTATTTTCATAATGTATCGTTAGTTGTTTATCATCTATATTATATGGTTTAACTGTTTCTAGCCATTTTATTCCTAAAGTAATATTATTATTTCCTTGATGTATTTTGAATTTAATTTTTATTGGTATTCCTCCAATAATTAGTTCTTGTTCAGTAGTTTCTTCTATATTTACCAAAGCTCTAGGTAATTCTGTGTTTATATTTTCTCCTGTAATTATTTCATGTTCTTTGACTAATTCTCTTATAATTTGGTTTTCTGTTTGTCCTGTATTTATAGTTATTAAATATTTTCTTTGGTCTAATATTTCTGTAATATAATATTGGTATGGTTGGATTTCATCTTGTTGTAGTTCTTTTAACTTAGGTATTAAATCATAATCTAATCTCCTAGATGTACTAGTTCTTGATGATGAAGGTGTATCATAGCTTAATCTTTTAGATATACTTAATCTTTCTTTTACTATTTCTAAATCTTCTTCAATATCTAGTTCTTTATAACTGTAATCATTATTATCAATTACTGTAATTATTTTATCAAATGGATTTTCTATTTTGATTTTTTGAATCTTATTTCTTGCTGTTATTTTATGTTTTGTAGTTAATACATATAAATTTTTACATCTTGCTGTAAATATTTTACTTCCTGGTGCTAATTCTAGTCCTGACATTTTCCAGTATAGTACTAGTGATTTATCTATGTTTTTGTCTTCTATTGCTACTGAATAATTTGCACTTATTATAAATTTAAATTTTTGGTATATTAGATTTCCTCTAACTGCACTTATTATACTTTTTTCTATAGGTTGAATTATTCTATCATCTGCTAAATATAATTCTATAGGTGTATCTATTCCTTCTCTAAAACATGCTTTTATTAATATTTCTGTTGCTCCTAAATGTACATATTTTATTGGATTTTTTGATTTTAAATCTTGAATTTCTTTATTAATTATTTTTTTATTTATGATAGGTATTTTAGCTTTTCCTTTAATATATTTACAATCTATTACATGTTCTTTTTGGCTTATTACATAATATTCATCTTGTTTTAGTTTGAATAAATTTTTTAGTTTAGATACTTCTAATATCTTATCTATGCTTAAGTCTAATTCTTTACCTTTTATTTGTTCAAATATATTATTGTCAAATATTATTTTTTGTTCTGTATATTCATTATCTTGATATTCTTCTTTACTTATTATTTTTATTTCGCTTTCAGTCATAATCAGAAGCTGTCTCTATTTCATCTTCTAGTTCAATATCACATCAAATTCGTATATGCTATCTTCATTTTCTAATTCATAATCTAAATAATCTACCTGTTTATATTTATCGTTTTCTATTATTACCTCTGTTATTTGTTTTTCTTTAAATCTTTTGGTAATTTGATTTCTAGCTAAATGTCCTAGTTTTCCACAATTATAACATTTACATTACATTATATTTTTCTTAACTCTATGTGGTCTTTTGTGTTTATAATTTTTTATAATATCTTTTTCTTGGGATTTTATCTTTATATTTTGTTTTGAAACTTTTAGACTTTTTTATCATGGTCTTTTTATATTAATTTATGCATCCAAATTGGGGTGCTAATTTACTGTACAATATGCTAAGTTTTTACTAATATTTTTCTAGTTTTAATTCTTCTTTATGTTTTTCACATAATTTCATAAACCATTGTTGCAAGAATTTTACTCTAGCTCCTAGTGTATCTCAGTATTTGATTCTTCCCAATCTTTTATTATTTTTGAACTAAATGGTTACAGTAATTTTGTGTAATATAATTTTCTTATTTCTCTACTTTCATCATTTGTATATATTCCTTTATAGTAATATTCTCTAAATGCACATGTATATTCATCTATATAACTCATTTTACATATTGCTAATTTATTCATTAAATTTCTGTTTATTATTTTATCTTTCTGTTGTTCTTCTATTTCTATTGTCATACTTCCAAATTCATTTCTAATTGATATTTCATATTTAGTTAATATGTCTATTGCTGATGTTGCTATGTCATTATTAAGTTTCGTATTATTTTTTAGTGTTTCTAAGCTTGTTGGTGTTAAATTTTGTAACCATATTTTTACTGTTCCTATAAGTGTTCTTTCTATATATCCTGGGGCATCCATTATTGATATTTTGTTGTCTATTAATTGTTTTGATATATAACCCATCCATAATTGAATTGTTTTATTTGTATCTGCTACGCAGTCCAAATCTAAGAAATTATTTTGATCTGTAGTTTGTCTAGGTATCCAATTTTTATTTAATCTTTTATCCCATAAAACTTTATCTCTATTTTCTTTTTCATAAGTATAATATGTTGGGGTTGTATCAATTCGTGTTTTAGAATTTGAAGTACTAGGTTTCTCATCTAAATTTCCTACATTTATTTCTATATTTTTATCTTTTTCTATAAGGTCAGTATATGTTTCTGAATATGATTCATAATTATTTTCTGAAATATTGTCATTTTCTTCTTCATTTATTTCATTTATTTCTTCTATTTTTAATTCAGGTAATTCTTCTGTTTCTTCTAACATTGTTTTAAATTTTTCTATTTCTTGATCTAACTTTAATTCTTCAGTTCTTTTTTTATATTCTTCTTTTGCTTTTAATTTTTCTTCATATAATTTTTTAAGTCTTTCTAATTCTTTTTGTAATTCTTGAATTCTAGTATCTTTTACTTCTTCTATTTGTTTAATTTCTTTTTTAGCTTGTTCTCTAATTTTTTCAATTTCTTTTCTTCTATCTATTTCTTCATTTTCTTTATTTAATCTTACCATAGTTGTTAGACTATCCTCTAATTTTGCTGATTCTTTATCTGGCATTAGATATAATTGGGTTCCTATTTTTTTATATCTTCGTTCTAAGTTTGAGTGTATTATTTTTATTTCTAATCCATCTTGACTTTTATATATCTTTTCTTCTACAGCATATTCTTCTTTATTCATTATAAGTTATGTTGATATTTATATTCTAAGTGTTGTAATTGTAGATCTAATAAGAATATCGTTTTTCTTTGTGCTTTTATAGATTTTTGGCATACTCCTGCCCATATATTTTCTTCTAGTCTATTTTGTCTAAATCTTAATTCTTGTTTTATTTCATTAATTTTTTCTAATAATTGTTCTCTATAAGTTTCATCTATTATAAGTTTGAAAACATTTTTTCATAATATCCTTGCTTTTTTATCATAAGATTTTGTATTTCTTTTATATTTTCTAAAATATATTCTAAGTATTGCATATCTTGGGTTCTTCGATATATTATAATATTATCTATTAAAAGTTTATTTAATAGTTCTAGATCTTCCATAGTTTGTAACCAATATGTCATATATTCGTAATTTATCATTGTTCTGAACATAAATCATATAATTCATACATGCTTTGGATAGTTAGTTCTTGCCAGTTTTGTTCTATTAGTTCCATTATCTGAGCTAGTTCTATCATTTCTTCAATAATTAAAAGGTCATAGATTTTTCTTTTTATGTCAATATTAAGTGTTTTAAGAACATATAAAATAAGTATTTTATAATTATAATCTTCATCTAGTAAGTATGTGTTCATCATTTTCATGAGTCTAAACAAGTTTATTCCTTCTAACCTTCTTGTTTGTTATTATCAATTATCAAATTATATTAAAGTTATCCTAAATAAATTCTTTTGGTCACTACTATGATTTTCAGCCTCAATCGCTACTCCTAACAGCGCCTTCAACAAGTTCGTACTTCCCCTCAAACGGCTCTCTTTTGCCTAACTGGGTTTCCGATTTCGGATGGCATAGTCTGGGCTTACCTATTCTCAGCCTACCTTCGTTCATAGCAAACTACTTCGAATTTATTCAGTATAACAATACTATAACATGATAATAATCTAATAATAATCAAGAGATTATTAGGAATAAGATAGTTTAGTTATTCATATTGAAATATGAACATACCTTAGTTTGTAGATTTTCTGGAATTGATAAGCTAATTCCTGATATTTCTATGATATGTATAAATTTTTCTAATAACTTTAAATGCTCTTCTTTTGTTCTTGAGTATAATAGTATATCATCTATATATACTATACAATTTTCTAGTTGGTTAAAATATGTATCCATAAAATGTTGATATCTACCTGGTGCATTTTTATATCCAAATGGTAGAACATTCCATTCGTAAAAACCTTGTGGTACAAAGAAATCTTTGTTAAATGTTTAGATTCTTCTTCTAGTTTTAAGTGGTAAAATCCTGATTTACAGTCAAATTTACTAAAGTAATTATATCCTTGTATTTGTCTTACTTTTAATATTTTATTAGGTATAGGGTAATTATATATTTTAGTTTTTGCATTTAGATTTCTATAATCAATAACCATTCTAGTTTTTCCTCTTTTTTGTTCACTATGTTTATTTACTATGAATGCTGGACTATTATGATTACTATTGCTTTCTTGTATATACTTATTTTCTAATAATTCATTTATATGCATTTTAAATTCTGATTGGTCTTCAAAATTATATCTTAATGGTTTTTATATTAAAAGTAAGACAAATACAAGGATGTAATTACTTTAGTAAATTTGACTGTAAATCAGGATTTTACCACTTCCACATATTTTCTCTCAACTTCCGCAAGATCCTTATATTGGTATCAGAGCTAGATAAGAAAAATATAAATGGAAAAATCTAGCAATAACCACGAAGCTATGAAGGAATCAATTCCAGAAAATCTACAAACTAAGGTATGTTCATATTTCAATATGAATAACTAAACTATCTTATTCCTGATAATCTCTTGATTATTATTTGATAATTATCATGTTATAGTATTGTTATACTAAATAGATTCGAAGTAGTTTGCTATGAACGAAGGTAAGCTGAGAATAGGTAAGCCCAGACTATGCCATCCGAAAACGGAAACCCAGTTAGGCAAAAGAGAAGCCGTTTGAGGGGAAGTACGAACTTGTTGAAGGCGCTGTTAGGGTAACTGATTGAGGCTGAAAATCATAGTAGTGACCAAAAGAATTTATTTAGGATAACTTTAATATAATTTGATAATTGATAATAACAAACAAGAAGGTTAGAAGGAATAAACTTGTTTAGACTCATGAAAATGATGAATACATACTTATTAAATGGAGATTATAATTATAAAATACTTATTTTATATATCCTTAAAACACTTAATATTGACATAAAACGAAAAATTTATGATCTTTTACTCATTGAAGAAATAACAGAAATAGACAGAATAATGGAACTCATAGAACAAAATTGGCAGGAACTAACTATCCAAAGCATGTATGAATTATATGACTTATATTCAGATTAATGATAAACTACGAATATCTAACATATTGGCTACAAACTATGGAAGATTTAGATCTACTAAATAAACTTTTAATAAATAATATTATAATATATCGAAGAACCCAAGATATGCAATACTTAGAATATATTTCAGAAAATATAAAAGAAATACAAAATCTTATGATAAAAAAGCAAGGATATTATGAAAAAATGTTTTCAAACTTATAATGGATGAAACTTATAGAGAACAATTATTAGAAAAAATTAATGAAATAAAACAAGAATTAAGATTTAGACAAAATAGACTAGAAGAAAATATATGGGCAGGAGTATGCCAAAAATCTATAAAAGCACAAAGAAAAACGATATTCTTATTAGATCTACAATTACAACACTTAGAATATAAATATCAACATAACTTATAATGAATAAAGAAGAATATGCTGTAGAAGAAAAGATATATAAAAGTCAAGATGGATTAGAAATAAAAATAATACATTCAAACTTAGAACGAAGATATAAAAAAATAGGAACCCAATTATATCTAATGCCAGATAAAGAATCAAAGAAAATTAGAGGATAGTCTAATAACTATGGTAAGATTAAATAAAGAAAATGAAGAAATAGATAGAAGAAAAGAAATTGAAAAAATTAGAGAACAAGCTAAAAAAGAAATTAAACAAATAGAAGAAGTAAAAGATACTAGAATTCAAGAATTACAAAAAGAATTAGAAAGACTTAAAAATTATATGAAGAAAATTAAAAGCAAAAGAAGAATATAAAAAGAATCAAGAATTAAAGTTAAATCAAGAAATAGAAAAAATGAAAACAATGTTAGAAGAAACAGAAGAATTACCTGAGTTAAAAATAGATGAAATAAATGAAATAAATGAAGAAGAAAATGACAATATTTCAGAAAATAATTATGAATCATATTCAGAAACATATACTGACCTTATAGAAAAAGATAAAAATATAGAAATAAATGCAGGAAATTTAGATGAGAAACCTAGTACTTCAAATTCTAAAACACGAATTGATACAACCCCAACATATTATACTTATGAAAAAGAAAATGGAGATAAAGTTTTATGGGATAAAAGATTAAATAAAAATTGGACACCTAGACAAACTACAGATCAAAATAATTTCTTAGATTTAGACTGTGTAGCAGATACAAATAAAACAATTCAATTATGGATAGACTATATATCAAAACAATTAATAGACAACAAAATATCAATAAATGATGCCCCAGGGTATATAGAAAGAACGCTTATAGGAACAGTAAAAATATGGTTACAAAATTTAACACCAACAAGCTTAGCAACATTAAGAAATCATAATAAACCTAACAATGAAATAGCAACATCAGCAATAGACATATTAAATAAATACGAAATATCAATTAGAAATAAATTTGGTAGTATGACAACAGAAATAGAAGAACAACAGAAAGATAAAATAATAAACAGAAATTTAATGAATAAATTAGCAATATGTAAAATGAGTTACATAGATGAATATACATGTGCATTTAGAGAATATTACTACAAAGGAATATATACGAATGATGAAAGTAGAGAAATAAGAAAATTATATTACACAAAATTACCAGAATCATTTAGTTCCAAAATAATAAAAGATTGGGAAGAATCTAATACAGTGGATATACTAGGAGCTAGAATAAAATTCTTACAACAATGGTTTATGAAACTATGTGAAAAACATAAAGATGATCTAAAATTAGAAAAAATATTAGTAAAAAACTTAGCATATTGTACAAGCAAGTTAGCACCCCAATTTGGATGTAAAAATCCATATAAATATAAGAAAAGAAAGAAATATAAACACTCCAAAACAAAATATAAAAATAAAATCCCAAAAAAAAGATATTATATAAAAAATTATAAACAAAAAAGACCACATAGAATTAAGAAAAATATAACAGAATGTAAATGTTATAATTGTGGAAAACTAGGACATTTAGCTAGAGATTGTAAATTACCAAAAGATTTAAAGGAAAAATAAATAACAGAGATAATAATAGAAGACAACACATATAAACAGATAGATTATTTAGACTATGATTTAGAAGATGAAGATAGTATATACGAAATAACAGATAATGAATTAGAAAAAGAAATAGAGTCATTTTCAGATTATGACGGAAAGCGACATAAAAATAATAAATAAAGAAGAATATCAAGATAATGAATATACAGAACAAAAAATAATATTTGATAATAATATGTTTGAACAAATAAAAGGAAAAGAATTAGACTTAAGCATAGATAAGATATTAGAAGTACCAAGATTAAAAAATCTATTCAAATTACAACATGATGAATATTATGTAGTAAGCCAAAAAGAACACGTAATAGATTGCAAATATATTAAAGGAAAAGCTAAAATACCCATTATAAATAAGAAAATAATTAATAAAGAAATCCAAGATTTAAAATAAAAAAATCCAATAAAATATGTACATTTAGGAGCCACAGAAATATTGATAAAAGCATGTTTTAGAGAAGGAATAGATACACCTATAGAATTATATTTAGCAGATGATAGAATAATTCAACCTATAGAAAAAAGTATAATAAGTGCAGTTAGAGGAAATTTAATATACCAGAAATTTAAATTTATTATAAGTGCAAATTATTCAGTAGCTATCGAAGACAAAAACATAGATAAATCATTAGTACTATATTGGAAAATGTCAGGCATAGAACTAGCACCAGGAAGTAAAATATTTACAGCAAGATGTAAAAATTTATATGTATTAACTACAAAACATAAAATAACAGCAAGAAATAAGATTCAAAAAATCAAAATAGAAAATCCATTTGATCAAATAATTACAGTAATAGATAATAATGATTACAGTTATAAAGAAATAGATATTGAAGAAGATTTAGAGATAGTAAAAGAAAGATTAAGTACATCTAAAAGATTAAGCTACGATACACCATCATCATCAAGAAATAGTACATCTAGAAGATTAGATTGCGACCTAATATCTAAGTTACTAGAACAAAAGAACGATGAAATACAACCATATCAATATTATATCACAGGAATATTAGACCAAAGAAAATATTTGATAAATATAAATACAGGACAAGTAGAAAACCAAATTATAAGAGAATTAGTCAAAGAACATGAAATAATTACAGGAGAAAATATAAACACAGAATTACCTAGAGCTTTGATAAATATAGAAGAAACTACTGAACAAGAACTAATTATTGGAGGAATACCAATAAAAATTAAATTCAAAATACATCAAGAAAATAATAATATTACTTTAGGAATAAAATGGCTAGAAACAGTTAGACCATATAATATAGATGATAAACAATTAACAATAACTTATGAAACTAAGAAAGTAATTATTAAAAGAACAATTATATGATAAAATAACAACATCTTAATATAATGACAAAAATATACATTTTAGCAAAAATAATTATAGAAGGATACTATAATAGATATTACACACCTATGATAGACACAGGAGCAGAAGCAAATATGTGCAAACATAATTGTCTACCAGATAGTAAATGGAAAAAATTAAAAACACCATTAATAGTAACAGGATTCAATAATGAAGGAAGCATGATAACACATAAAGCTAAAAATATAAAAACACAAATATGAAATAAAATATTATTAATAGATGAAATCTATAGTTATGAATTTACAAATAAAGATATATTATTAGGAATGCCTTTTTTAGAAAAACTATATCCACACACTATAACAAAAACACATTGGTGGTTCACTACCATATGTAATCACAAAATAGGAGCAAAAAGAGTTAATAATAAAATTAGAAAAAATACACCATGGATAAAAGGAAGTGAAAAAATTACCCAAAAATTAGAAAATATAACAACTAATGATCATAAAATAGAAATTATAATATTCACAGTAGATAAAATACAAGCAATAAACGATAAATTAAATTCATTATATAACGAAAACCCATTGCAAGGATGGGATAAACATAAAACAAAAGTAAAATTGAACTAATAGATGAAAATAGTATAATAACACAAAAACCATTAAGATATAATTTTGAAGACCAATCAGAATTTAAAATGCATATAAATGAATTATTAGAAAATAAATATATACAAGAAAGCAATAGTAAACATAATAGCCCAGCATTTATCGTAAATAAACATAGTGAACAAAAAAGAGAAAAAACTAGAATGGTTATTGATTATAGAAATCTAAACGCAAAAACTAAAACATATAATTACCCTATACCTAATAAAATATTAAAAGTAAAACAAATACAAGGATATAATTACTTTAGTAAATTTGACTGTAAATCAGGATTTTACCACTTCCACATATTTTCTCTTTATTCTTATATTTTGTTTTAAAGCTTTTATACTTCTTTATTCTTTTCTTTTTATATAGATTTTTACATCCGAATTGGGGTGCTAATTTGCTTGTACAATATGCTAAGTTTTTTACTAATATTTTTTCTAGTTTTGTTTCTTCTTTATGTTTTTCACATAGTTTCATAAACCATTGTTGTAAGAATTTTATTCTAGCTCCTATCAGATTCATCAGATTTGATTCTTCCCAATCTTTTATTATTTTTGAACTAAATGGTTCTGGTAATTTTGTGTAATATAATTTTCTTATTTCTCTACTTTCATCATTTGTATATATTCCTTTATAGTAATATTCTCTAAATGCACATGTATATTCATCTATGTATCTCATTTTACATATTGCTAATTTATTCATTAAATTTCTGTTTATTATTTTATCTTTCTGTTGTTCTTCTATTTCTGTTGTCATACTTCCAAATTCATTTCTAATTGATATTTCATATTTAGTTAATATGTCTATTGCTGATGTTGCAATGTCATTATTAAGTTTCGTATTATTTCTTAATGTTTCTAAGCTTGTTGTTGTTAAATTTTGTAACCATATTTTTACTGTTCCTATAAGTGTTCTTTCTATGTATCCTGGGGCATCCATTATTGATATTTTGTTGTCTATTAATTGTTTTGATATATAACCTATCCATAATTGAATTGTTTTATTTGTATCTGCTACGCAGTCTAAATCTAAGAAATTATTTTGGTCTGTAGTTTGTCTAGGTATCCAATTTTTATTTAATCTTTTATCCCATAAAACTTTATCTCTATTTTCTTTTTCATAAGTATAATATGTTGGGGTTGTATCAATTCGTGTTTTAGAATTTGAAGTACTCGGTTTCTCATCTAAATTTCCTACATTTATTTCTATATTTTTATCTTTTTCTATAAGGTCAGTATATGTTTCTGAATATGATTCATAATTATTTTCTGAAATATTGTCATTTTCTTCTTCATTTATTTCATTTATTTCATCTATTTTTAACTCAGGTAATTCTTCTGTTTCTTCTAACATTGTTTTCATTTTTTCTATTTCTTGATTTAACTTTAATTCTTCAGTTCTTTTTTTATATTCCTCTTTTGCTTTTAATTTTTCTTCATATAATTGTTTAAGTCTTTCTAATTCTTTTTGTAATTCTTGTATTCTAGTATCTTTTACTTCTTCTATTTGTTTAATTTCTTTTTTAGCTTGTTCTCTAATTTTTTCAATTTCTTTTTTCCTATCAATTTCTTCATTTTCTTTATTTAATCTTACCATAGTTGTTAGACTATCTTCTAATTTTGCTGATTCTTTATCTGGCATTAAGTATAATAGGTTCCCTATTTTTTTATATCTTCTTTCTAAGTTTGAATGTATTATTTTTATTTCTAGTCCATCTTGACTTTTATATATTTTTTCTTCTACAGCATATTCTTCTTTATTCATTATAAGTTATGTTGATATTTATATTCTAAGTGTTGTAATTGTAGATCTAATAAGAATATCGTTTTTCTTTGTGCTTTTATAGATTTTTGGCATACTCCTGCCCATATATTTTCTTCTAGTCTATTTTGTCTAAATCTTAATTCGTGTTACGCAGTCCAAATAAAACAATTCAATTATGGATAGGTTATATATCAAAACAATTAATAGACAACAAAATATCAATAATGGATGCCCCAGGATATATAGAAAGAACACTTATAGGAACAGTAAAAATATGGTTACAAAATTTAACACCAACAAGCTTAGAAACACTAAGAAATAATACGAAACTTAATAATGACATAGCAACATCAGCAATAGACATATTAACTAAATATGAAATATCAATTAGAAATGAATTTGGAAGTATGACAACAGAAATAGAAGAACAACAGAAAGATAAAATAATAAACATAAATTTAATGAATAAATTAGCAATATGTAAAATGAGTTATATAGATGAATATACATGTGCATTTAGAGAATATTACTATAAAGGAATATATACAAATGAGGAAAGTAGAGAAATAAGAAAATTGTATTACACAAAATTACGAACCATTTAGTTCAAGAATAATAAAAGATTGGGAAGAATCAAATCAAATAGATACACTAGGAGCTAGAGTAAAATTCTTACAACAATGGTTTATGAAATTATGTGAAAAACATAAAGAAGAATTAAAACTAGAAAAATATTAGTAAAAACCTAGCATATTGTACAAGTAAATTAGCACCCCAATTTGAATGCAAAAATTCATATAAAAAGAAAAGGATAAAAAATTATAAACGTTTCAAAACAAAATATAATGATAAAATCCCAAGAAATTGATATTATATAAAAAATTATAAACACAAAAGACCACATAGTGTTAAGAAAAATATAACAGAATGTAAATGTTATAATTGTGGAAAACTAGGACATTTAGCTAGAAAGCAGAAATTACCAAAAGATTTAAAGAAAAACAACTAAGAGGTAATAATAGAAAACGATAAATATAAACAGATAGATTATTTAGATTATGAATTAGAAAATGAAGATAGCATATACGAATTTACAGATATTGAACTAGAAGATGAAATAGAGACAGCTTCTGATTATGACTGAAAGCGATATAAAAATAATAAGTAAAGAAGAATATCAAGATAATGAATATACAGAACAAAAAATAATATTTGACAATAATATGTTTGAACAAATAAAAGGTAAAGAATTAGACTTAAGCATAGATAAGATATTAGAAGTACCTAAACTAAAAAATTTATTCAAACTAAAACAAGATGAATATTATGTAATAAGCCAAAAAGAACATGTAATAGATTGTAAATATATTAAAGGAAAAGCTAAAATACCTATCATAAATAAAAAAATAATTAATAAAGAAATTCAAGATTTAAAATCAAAAAATCCAATAAAATATGTACATTTAGGAGCAACAGAAATATTAATAAAAGCATGTTTTAGAGAAGGAATAGATACACCTATAGAATTATATTTAGCAGATGATAGAATAATTCAACCTATAGAAAAAAGTATAATAAGTGCAGTTAAAGGAAATCTAATATATCAAAAATTTAAATTTATTATAAGTGCAAATTATTCAGTAGCAATAGAAGACAAAAACATAGATAAATCACTAGTACTATACTGGAAAATGTCAGGACTAGAATTAGCACTGTGAAGTAAAATATTTACAAAGAAGATGTAAAAATTTATATGTATTAACTACAAAACATAAAATAACAAAGACGAAATAAGATTCAAAAAATCAAAATAGAAAATCCATTTGATAAAATAATTACAGTAATTGATAATAATGATTACAGTTATAAAGAACTAGATATTGAAGAAGATTTAGAGATAGTAAAAGAAAGATTAAGTACATCTAAAAGATTAAGCTATGATACACCTTCATCATCAAGAACTAGTACATCTAGGAGATTAGATTATGATTTAATACCTAAGTTAAAAGAACTACAACAAGATGAAATCCAACCATACCAATATTATATTACAGAAATATTAGACCAAAGAAAATATTTAATAACTATAAATACAGGACAAACAGAAAACCAAATTATAAGAGAATTAGTCAAAGAACATGAAATAATTACAGGAGAAAATATAAACACAGAATTACCTAGAGCTTTGGTAAATATAGAAGAAACTACTGAACAAGAACTAATTATTGGAGGAATACCAATAAAAATTAAATTCAAAATACATCAAGGAAATAATAATATTACTTTAGGAATAAAATGGCTAGAAACAGTTAAACAATATAATATAGATGATAAACAACTAACAATAACTTATGAAAATAAGAAAGTAATTATTAAAAGAACAATTATATGATAACAACATCTTAATATGACAAAAATATATATTTTAGCAAAAATAATTATAGAAGGATACTATAACAGGTATTACACACCTATGATAGACACAGGAGCAGAAGCAAATATGTGTAAACACAATTGTCTACCAGATAGTAAATGGGAAAAATTAAAAACACCATTAATAGTAACGGGATTTAATAATGAAGGAAGAATGATAACACATAAAGCTAAAAATATAAAAACACAAATAAAATGGGAAATAAATAGAAAAGAATTATTTGCCTTATATAAATGTTTATTAGCTTTTGAGCCATACGTTGTATATAACAAATTTATTGTTAGAACAGATAATACACAGGTAAAATGGTGGATAACCAAAAAAGTACAAGACTCAGTTACAACAATGATTTATGAAATTATGTGAAAAACATAAAGAAGAATTAAAACTAGAAAAAATATTAGTAAAAAACTTAGCATATTGTACAAGTAAATTAGCACCCCAATTTGGATGCAAAAATTCATATAAAAAGAAAAGGATAAAAAAGTATAAACGTTTCAAAACAAAATATAAAGATAAAATTTCAAGAAAAAGATATTATATAAAAAATTATAAACATAAAAGACCACATAGAGTTAAGAAAAATATAACAGAATGTAAATGTTATAATTGTGGAAAACTAGGACATTTAGCTAGAAACTGTAAATTACCAAAAGATTTAAAGAAAAAACAAATAACAGAGGTAATAATAGAAAATGATAAATATAAACAGATAGATTATTTAGATTATGAATTAGAAAATGAAGATAGCATATACGAATTCACAGATATTGAATTAGAAGATGAAATAGAAACAGCTTCTGATTATGACTGAAAGCGATATAAAAATAATAAGTAAAGAAGAATATCAAGATAATGAATATACAGAACAAAAAATAATATTTGACAATAATATGTTTGAACAAATAAAAGGTAAAGAATTAGACTTAAGCATAGATAAGATATTAGAAGTACCTAAACTAAAAAATTTATTTAAATTAAAACAAGATGAATATTATGTAATAAGCCAAAAAGAACATGTAATAGATTGTAAATATATTAAAGGAAAAGCTAAAATACCTATCATAAATAAAAAAATAATTAATAAAGAAATCCAAGATTTAAAATCAAAAAATCCAATAAAATACGTACATTTAGGAGCAACAGAAATATTAATAAAAGCATGTTTTAGAGAAGGAATAGATACACCTATAGAATTATATTTAGCAGATGATAGAATAATTCAACCTATAGAAAAAAGTATAATAAGTGCAGTTAGAGGAAATCTAATATTGGAATAGCTACAATATTGACAGAACTAGCAAATAACTATTTAAACAATAATACAATATGGAGTTACTATAGCCGAGATAACACTATGATATATTCAAATTGTCGGGAAACAAGAGAAGGAGATATGGAGGAAATACGGCAATGGATACTAAGTCTCCTAAAACCAGAAAATACACCAACTACACGAGCTATCAAGAAAAATTTAGTACTTCAAATTCTAAAACACGAATTGATACAACCCCAACATATTATACTTATGAAAAAGAAAATAGAGATAAAGTTTTATGGGATAAAAGATTAAATAAAAATTGGATACCTAGACAAACTACAGACCAAAATAATTTCTTAGATTTGGACTGCGTAGCAGATACAAATAAAATAATTCAATTATGGATAGGTTATATATCAAAACAATTAATAGACAACAAAATATCAATAATGGATGCCCCAGGATATATAGAAAGAACACTTATAGGAACAGTAAAAATATGGTTACAAAATTTAACAACAACAAGCTTAGAAACATTAAGAAATAATACGAAACTTAATAATGACATAGCAACATCAGCAATAGACATATTAACTAAATATGAAATATCAATTAGAAATGAATTTGGAAGTATGACAACAGAAATAGAAGAACAACAGAAAGATAAAATAATAAACAGAAATTTAATGAATAAATTAGCAATATGTAAAATGAGTTATATAGATGAATATACATGTGCATTTAGAGAATATTACTATAAAGGAATATATACAAATGAGGAAAGTAGAGAAATAAGAAAATTGTATTACACAAAATTACCAGAACCATTTAGTTCAAGAATAATAAAAGATTGGGAAGAATCAAATACAGTAGATACACTAGGAGCTAGAGTAAAATTCTTACAACAATGGTTTATGAAATTATGTGAAAAACATAAAGAAGAATTAAAACTAGAAAAAATATTAGTAAAAAACCTAGCATATTGTACAAGTAAATTAGCACCCCAATTTGGATGCAAAAATTCATATAAAAAGAAAAGGATAAAAAAGTATAAACGTTTCAAAACAAAATATAAAGATAAAATCCCAAGAAAAAGATATTATATAAAAAATTATAAACACAAAAGACCACATAGAGTTAAGAAAAATATAACAGAATGTAAATGTTATAATTGTGGAAAACTAGGACATTTAGCTAGAAACTGTAAATTACCAAAAGATTTAAAGAAAAAACAACTAACAGAGGTAATAATAGAAAACGATAAATATAAACAGATAGATTATTTAGATTATGAATTAGAAAATGAAGATAGCATATACGAATTTACAGATATTGAACTAGAAGATGAAATAGAGACAGCTTCTGATTATGACTGAAAGCGATATAAAAATAATAAGTAAAGAAGAATATCAAGATAATGAATATACAGAACAAAAAATAATATTTGACAATAATATGTTTGAACAAATAAAAGGTAAAGAATTAGACTTAAGCATAGATAAGATATTAGAAGTACCTAAACTAAAAAATTTATTCAAACTAAAACAAGATGAATATTATGTAATAAGCCAAAAAGAACATGTAATAGATTGTAAATATATTAAAGGAAAAGCTAAAATACCTATCATAAATAAAAATATATTTAATTAAGAAATTCAAGATTTAAAATCAAAAATCCAATAAAATATGTACATTTAGGAGCAAATGAAATATTAATAAAAGCATGTTTTAGAGAAGGAATAGATACACCTATAGAATTATATTTAGCGGATGATAGAATAATTCAACCTATAGAAAAAGTATAATAAGTGCATTAAAGGAAATCTAATATATCAAAAATTTAAATTTATTATAAGTGCAAATTATTCAAGAGCAATAGAAGACAAAAACATAGATAAATCACTAGTACTATCTTGGAAAATGTCAGACTAGAATTAGCACTGTGAAGTAAAATATTTACAAGAAGATGTAAAAATTTATATGTATTAACTACAAAACATAAAATAACAAAGACGAAATAAGATTCAAAAAATCAAAATAGAAAATCCATTTGATAAAATAATTACAAGAATTGATAATAATGATTACAGTTATAAAGAACTAGATATTGAAGAAGATTTAGAAATAGTAAAAGAAAGATTAAGTACATCTAAAAGATTAAGCTATGATACACCTTCATCATCAAGAACTAGTACATCTAGGAGATTAGATTATGATTTAATACCTAAGTTAAAAGAACTACAACAAGATGAAATCCAACCATACCAATATTATATTACAGGAATATTAGACCAAAGAAAATATTTAATAATTATAAATACAGGACAAACAGAAAATCAAATTATAAGAGAATTAGTCAAAGAACATGAAATAATTACAGGAGAAAATATAAACACAGAATTACCTAGAGCTTTGGTAAATATAGAAGAAACTACTGAACAAGAACTAATTATTGGAGGAATACCAATAAAAATTAAATTCAAAATACATCAAGGAAATAATAATATTACTTTAGGAATAAAATGGCTAGAAACAGTTAGACCATATAATATAGATGATAAACAATTAACAATAACTTATGAAACTAAGAAAGTAATTATTAAAAGGACAATTATATGATAAAATAACAACATCTTAATATAATGACAAAAATATACATTTTAGCAAAAATAATTATAGAAGGATACTATAATAGATATTACACACCTATGATAGACACGGAGAGCGAAGCAAATATGTGCAAACATAATTGTCTACCAGATAGTAAATGGGAAAAATTAAAAACACCATTAATAGTAACAGGATTCAATAATGAAGGAAGCATGATAACACATAAAGCTAAAAATATAAAAACACAAATATGGGATAAAATATTATTAATAGATGAAATCTATAGTTATGAATTTACAAATAAAGATATATTATTAGGAATGCCTTTTTTAGAAAAACTATATCCACACACTATAACAAAAACGCATTGGTGGTTCACTACCATATGTAATCACAAAATAGGAGCAAAAAGAGTTAATAATAAAATTAGAAAAAATACACCATGGATAAAAGAAAGTGAAAAAATTACCCAAAAATTAGAAAATGTAACAACTAATGATCATAAAATAGAAATTATAATATTCACAGTAGATAAAATACAAGCAATAAACGATAAATTAAATTCATTATATAACGAAAACCCATTGCAAGGATGGGATAAACATAAAACAAAAGTAAAAATTGAACTAATAGATGAAAATAGTATAATAACACAAAACCATTAAGATATAATTTTGAAGACCAATCGAATTTAAAATGCATATAAATGAATTATTAGAAAATAAGTATATACAAGAAAGCAATAGTAAACATAATAGTCCAAAGATTCATAGTAAATAAACATAGTGAACAAAAAAGAGGAAAAACTAGAATGGTTATTGATTATAGAAATCTAAATGCAAAAACTAAAACATATAATTACCCTATACCTAATAAAATATTAAAAGTAAGACAAATACAAGGATATAATTACTTTAGTAAATTTGACTGTAAATCAGGATTTTACCACTTAAAACTAGAAGAAGAATCTAAACATTTAACAGCATTTATTGTACCACAAGGTTTTTACGAATGGAATGTTCTACCATTTGGATATAAAAATGCACCAGGTAGATATCAACATTTTATGGATACATATTTTAACCAACTAGAAAATTGTATAGTATATATAGATGATATACTATTATACTCAAGAACAAAAGAAGAGCATTTAAAGTTATTAGAAAAATTTATACATATCATAGAAATATCAGGAATTAGCTTATCAAAAAAGAAAGCTGAAATTATGCAAAATCAAATAGAATTCTTAGGAATACAAATAGACAAAAATGGAATAAAAATGCAAACACATATTGTACAAAAAATATTTGGTTCTGAAGAACTATTAGATACTAAGAAAAAATTACAATCATTTTTAGGATTAGTTAATCAAGTAAGAGAATATATACCAAAATTAGCAGAAAATTTAAAACCATTACAGAAAAAATTAAAGAAAGATGTAGAATATCATTTTGATGAACAAGATAAAAATATATCGTAAAAATTAAAACCATGTGTAAAGAGTTACCAAAATTATACTTTCCGGATGAACATAGACAATTTACTTATATAGTAGAAACACTCAAGTGACCATAGTTACGGAGGAGTATTAAAATATAAATATATAAATGAAAAAATAGAACATCACTTGTAGATATTATTAGGATCATATCTGCACCCACAAATAAAATGGGAAATAAATAGAAAAGAATTATTTGCCTTATATAAATGTTTATTAGCCTTTGAGCCATACATTGTATATAACAAATTTATTGTTAGAATGTATAATACAGGTAAAATGGTGGATAACCAAAAAGTACAAGACTCGATTACAACAAAAGAAATAAGAAGATGGTAGTCAATATATTGAATTTTTCATTTACAATTGAAGTTATAAAAGCGACAAAAATGTGATTGCAGATCACCTCTCAAGAGAAAAATATTGAGCAGACAAATACAATAGATCGATACTCAACCTCCTAACTACACTTTGTAAAAAGTGGATAGTATGGATGGTGAGATACAAAAGCTAAAGGAGCAAGCTAGTAGTCGTGACATGACGTTAAAAATGCGAGCTACGTCGATCGGAAGACGTTAAAATTCGAGCTAGAAGGAGACGTTGGGAAACTCCCTAAAACCCATAATGTTTGTTTGAATGCGATGCAGTACATCCGAGCTACAAAGAAAACTACGTAAGAAAAAAGTTATACAAATACAAATATGAATAAACTTTTGATAAACCATATCTGACTCAAAAATACAAAAATCCGTACCTACTCCACAAACAACTACATATAAAAACAAATTTCTAGCCCAATGAAAAATACATATAACCACATTACACGTACCTATATAGAAAACATTTACAAAGTCCAAACTTATTTAAATAAAAACCCCGAGCTATAAATCCAAAAGAACCAAATACCGATTATATTACCCAACACTTACAAGAATACAACAAACTAATTGCCCTACCAGTACAAATACAAATTTGGTTACAACTTGTTACAACTACGGACTACTTAGTACAAAGGTACACAACTACAGGAGATGAAATATCAAAGATACCGAACTATACAAAGCCTTTTAACCTATAAACGAATAACTAAAGGAACTCTATTTTTATAAAGTTCTATTCACCATTACAGAGAGATACTATATGACGAGATAAAACCGGTTATACAAGTCATAAAGATAGGATTGACTAGAGATATGCTAATACCGGAAAAGATAGAAAAACAGAA
The DNA here is from genome assembly GCA_035578085.1 of Solanum pinnatisectum. Taxonomy (NCBI): domain Eukaryota; kingdom Viridiplantae; phylum Streptophyta; class Magnoliopsida; order Solanales; family Solanaceae; genus Solanum; species Solanum pinnatisectum. The sequence goes on from CM069087.1 coordinate 25,416,767, forward strand.
CGAGATATCTATTGTAGATATTCCAGAATTTTATGCAAATAAAAGAATTATTGGAATAGCTACAATATTGACAAAACTAGCAAATAACTATTTAAACAATAATACAATATGGAGTTACTATAGCCGAGATAACACTATGATATATTCAAATTGTCGGGAAACAAGAGAAGGAGATATGGAGGAAATACGGCAATGGATACTAAGTCTCCTAAAACCAGAAAATACACCAACTACACGAGCTATCAAGAAAATTTTCATTTCACCAAAGATTATTAACAAGATATTGTACAACTATCGAGAGTAAATATTCGTGAGCATATATGTTCCAAATGCCAAGGAGAAGATAACCAAGTTCCAACCGCATACCGAATAAACTATCACAGAAGATACAAAAAGCGTGACGATGAAGACAAAATGACAAAACAAAAGATATGAAGAAGACATCTATGTAATTTAGTCAAAAGTAGAAATCTTCTTTTTTAAAGTTTTTTGTTTTCTTTTGTAAAGTAGTTTGTTTTTATTTGGAGTCACCGACAGGACACTATTTATAAATAGTGAAATGTCAATTATGTAAATAGTAAGGGTTAAGTTACTGTGTAAATAGTAGAGGTCAAGTACTGTACAAATAGTAAGAGTCAGTCACTGTTCATGAATAGTAAAGGTCAAGTCACTGTTCATGAATAGTAATGTAAAGTTTCGCCTATAAATAAGATGAAGGAGAAAGGAAAAATCATCCCTCATCTCCCACTTCTCTCCACTTCTCTCAAATTCCGCAAAAAGATCCTTATATTGGTATCAGAGCTAGATAAAACAAAATATAAATGGAAAAATCTAGCAATAACCACGAAGCTATGAAGGAATCAATTCCAGAAAATCTACAAACTAAGGTATGTTCATATTTCAATATGAATAACTAAACTATATTATTCCTGATAATCTCTTGATTATTATTTGATAATTATCATGTTATAGTATTGTTATACTAAATAGATTCGAAGTAGTTTGCTATGAACGAAGGTAGGCTGAGAATAGGTAAGCCCAGACTATGTCATCCGAAAACGAAAACCCAGTTAGGCAAAAGAGAAGCCGTTTGAGGGGAAGTACGAACTTGTTGAAGGCGCTGTTAGGGTAACTGATTGAGGCTGAAAATCATAGTAATGACCAAAAGAATTTATTTAGGATAACTTTAATATAGTTTGATAATTGATAATAACAAACAAGAAGGTTAGAAGGAATAAACTTGTTTAGAAATCATGCAAATGACGAATATATACTTATTAAATGGAGATTATAATTATAAAATACTTATTTTATATATCCTTAAAACACTTAATATTGACATAAAACGAAAAATTTATGATCTTTTACTCATTGAAGAAATGACAGAAATAGACAAAATAATGGAACTCATAGAACAAAATTGGCATTTTGAACATATATGCTCTGAATATTTAGTACTGATAGTTGTACAATATCTTGTTAATAATGCTGGTGAAATAAAATTTTTCTTGATAGCTCGTGTAGTTGGTGTATTTTCTGGTTTTAGGAGACTTAGTATCCATTGCCGTATTTCCTCCATATCTCCTTCTCTTGTTTCCCGACAATTTGAATATATCATAGTGTTATCTCGGCTATAGTAACTCCATATTGTATTATTGTTTAAATAGTTATTTGCTAGTTCTGTCAATATTGTAGCTATTTCAATAATTCTTTTATTTGCATAAAATTCTGGAATATCTACAATAGATATCTCGTTCTGTTTTTCTATCTTCTCCGGTATTAGCATATCTCTAGTCAATCCTATCTTTATGACTTGTATAACCGGTTTTATCTCGTCATATAGTATCTCTGCTGTGGCTGAATAGAACTTTATAAAAAATAGAGTTCCTTTAGTTATTCGTTTATAGGTTAAAAAGGCTTTGTATAGTTCAGGTATCTTTGATATTTCATCTCCTGTAGCTGTGTACACTGTACTAAGTAGTCCGTAGTTGTAACAAGTTGTAACCAAATTTGTATTTGTACCTGGTAGGGCAATTAGTTTGTTGTATCCTTGTAAGTGTTGGGTAATATAATCGGTATTTGGTTCTTTTGGATTTATAGCTCTGGGGTTTTTATTTAAATAAGTTTGGACTTTGTAAATGTTTTCTATATAGGTACGTGTGATGTGGTTATATGTATTTTTCTGTTGGGCTAGGCTGTTTTTATATGTAGTTGTTTGTGGAGTAGGTACGGATTTTTGTATTTTTGGAGCTGTATATGGTTTATCAAAAAGTTTATTCATATTTGTATTTGTATAACTTTTTTCTTCTGTAGTTTTCTTTGTAGCTCCAGATGTACTGCATCTGCATTCAAACAAACATTATGGGTTTTAGGAGTTTCCCAACGTCTCCTTCTAGCTCGAATTTTAACGTCTTTCCGATCGACGTAGCTCCGCATTTTTAACGTCATGTCACGACTACGAGCTTGCTCCTTTAGCTTTTGTATCTCACCATCCATACTATCCACTTTTTTACAAAGTGTAGTTAGGAGGTTGAGTATCTGATCTATTGTATTTGTCTGTTCAATATTTTTCTCTTGAGAGGTGATCTGCAATCACATTTTTGTCAGTTTTTATAACTTCAATTGTAAATGAAAAATTCAATATATTGACTACCAGTCTTCTTATTTCTTTTGTTGTAACTGAGTCTTGTACTTTTTTGGTTATCCACCATTTTACCTGTGTATTATTTGTTCTAACAATAAATTTGTTATATACAATGTATGGCTCAAAAGCTAATAAACATTTATATAAGGCAAATAATTTTTTTCTATTTATTTCCCATTTTATTTGTAATAATGCACTGTAATAATATCTACAAAGTGATGTTTTATTTTTTCCTCTTTCTGCTCACTATGTTTATTTACTATGAATCTTTGGACTATTATGTTTACTATTGCTTTCTTGTATATAATTATTTTCTAATAATTCATTTATATGCATTTTAAATTCTGATTGGTCTTCAAAATTATATCTTAATGGTTTTTGTGTTATTATACTATTTTCATCTATTAGTTCAATTTTTACTTTTGTTTTATGTTTATCCCATCCTTGCAATGGGTTTTCGTTATATAATGAATTTAATTTATCGTTTATTGCTTGTATTTTATCTACTGTGAATATTATAATTTCTATTTTATGATCATTAGTTGTTACATTTTCTAATTTTTGGGTAATTTTTTCACTTTTATCCATGGTGTATTTTTTCTAATTTTATTATTAACTCTTTTTGCTCCTATTTTGTGATTACATATGGTAGTGAACCACCAATGTGTTTTTGTTATAGTGTGTGGATATAGTTTTTCTAAAAAAGGCATTCCTAATAATATATCTTTATTTGTAAATTCATAACTATAGATTTCATCTATTAATAATATTTTATCCCATATTTGTGTTTTTATATTTTTAGCTTTATGTGTTATCATGCTTCCTTCATTATTGAATCCTGTTACTATTAATGGTGTTTTTAATTTTTCCCATTTACTATCTGGTAGACAATTATGTTTGCACATATTTGCTTCTGCTCCTGTGTCTATCATAGGTGTGTAATATCTATTATAGTATCCTTCTATAATTATTTTTGCTAAAATGTATATTTTTGTCATTATTTTAAGATGTTGTTATTTTATCATATAATTGTTCTTTTAATAATTACTTTCTTAGTTTCATAAGTTATTGTTAATTGTTTATCATCTATATTATATGGTCTAACTGTTTCTAGCCATTTTATTCCTAAAGTAATATTATTATTTCCTTGATGTATTTTGAATTTAATTTTTATTGGTATTCCTCCAATAATTAGTTCTTGTTCAGTAGTTTCTTCTATATTTACCAAAGCTCTAGGTAATTCTGTGTTTATATTTTCTCCTGTAATTATTTCATGTTCTTTGACTAATTCTCTTATAATTTGGTTTTCTGTTTGTCCTGTATTTATAGTTATTAAATATTTTCTTTGGTCTAATATTCTGTAATATAATATTGGTATGGTTGGATTTCATCTTGTTGTAGTTCTTTTAACTTAGGTATTAAATCATAATCTAATCTCCTAGATGTACTAGTTCTTGATGATGAAGGTGTATCATAGCTTAATCTTTTAGATGTACTTAATCTTTCTTTTACTATTTCTAAATCTTCTTCAATATCTAGTTCTTTATAATCAGTAATCATTATTATCAATTCTCAGAATTATTTTATTAAATGGATTTTCTATTTTGATTTTTGAATCTTATTTCTTGCTGTTATTTTATGTTTTGTAGTTAATACATATAAATTTTTACATCTTGTCAGTAAATATTTTACTTCACAGTGCTAATTCTAGTCCTGACATTTTCCAAAGATAGTACTAGTGATTTATCTATGTTTTTGTCTTCTATCGCTACTGAATAATTTGCACTTATAATAAATTTAAATTTTTGATATATTAGATTTCCTCTAACTGCACTTATTATACTTTTTTCTATAGGTTGAATTATTCTATCATCTGCTAAATATAATTCTATAGGTGTATCTATTCCTTCTCTAAAACATGCTTTTATTAATATTTCTGTTGCTCCTAAATGTACATATTTTATTGGATTTTTTGATTTTAAATCTTGAATTTCTTTATTAATTATTTTTTTATTTATGATAGGTATTTTAGCTTTTCCTTTAATATATTTACAATCTATTACATGTTCTTTTTGGCTTATTACATAATATTCATCTTGTTTTAGTTTGAATAAATTTTTTAGTTTAGGTACTTCTAATATCTTATCTATGCTTAAGTCTAATTCTTTACCTTTTATTTGTTCAAACATATTATTGTCAAATATTATTTTTTGTTCTGTATATTCATTATCTTGATATTCTTCTTTACTTATTATTTTTATATCGCTTTCACCATAATCGTAAGTCGTTTATTTCATCTTCTAGTTCAATATCTGTAAATTCGTATATGCTATCTTCATTTTCTAATTCATAATCTAAATAATCTACCTTGTTTATATTTATCGTTTTCTATTATTACTTCTGTTATTTGTTTTTTCTTTGGTAATTTACAGTTTCTAGCTAAATGTCCTAGTTTTCCACAATTATAACATTTACATTCTGTTATATTTTTCTTAACTCTATGTGGTCTTTTGTGTTTATAATTTTTTATATAATATCTTTTTCTTGAAATTTTATCTTTATATTTTGTTTTGAAACGTTTATACTTTTTTATCCTTTTCTTTTTATATGAATTTTTGCATCCAAATTGGGGTGCTAATTTACTTGTACAATATGCTAAGTTTTTTACTAATATTTTTTCTAGTTTTAATTCTTCTTTATGTTTTTCACATAATTTCATAAACCATTGTTGTAAGAATTTTACTCTAGCTCCTAGTGTATCTACTGTATTTGATTCTTCCCAATCTTTTATTATTTTTGAACTAAATGGTTCTGGTAATTTTGTGTAATATAATTTTCTTATTTCTCTACTTTCATCATTTGTATATATTCCTTTATAGTAATATTCTCTAAATGCACATGTATATTCATCTATATAACTCATTTTACATATTGCTAATTTATTCATTAAATTTCTGTTTATTATTTTATCTTTCTGTTGTTCTTCTATTTCTATTGTCATACTTCCAAATTCATTTCTAATTGATATTTCATATTTAGTTAATATGTCTATTGCTGATGTTGCTATGTCATTATTAAGTTTCGTATTATTTCTTAATGTTTCTAAGCTTGTTGTTGTTAAATTTTGTAACCATATTTTTACTGTTCCTATAAGTGTTCTTTCTATATATCCTGGGGCATCCATTATTGATATTTTGTTGTCTATTAATTGTTTTGATATATAACCTATCCATAATTGAATTGTTTTATTTGTATTCACATGATCCAAATCTAAGAAATTATTTTGGTCTGTAGTTTGTCTAGGTATCCAATTTTTATTTAATCTTTTATCCCATAAAACTTTATCTCTATTTTCTTTTCATAAGTATAATATGTTGGGGTTGTATCAATTCGTGTTTTAGAATTTGAAGTACTCGGTTTCTCATCTAAATTTCCTACATTTATTTCTATATTTTTATCTTTTTCTATAAGGTCAGTATATGTTTCTGAATATGATTCATAATTATTTTCTGAAATATTGTCATTTTCTTCTTCATTTATTTCATTTATTTCATCTATTTTTAACTCAGGTAATTCTTCTGTTTCTTCTAACATTGTTTTCATTTTTTCTATTTCTTGATTTAACTTTAATTCTTCAGTTCTTTTTTTATACTCTTCTTTTGCTTTTAATTTTTCTTCATATAATTTTTTAAGTCTTTCTAATTCTTTTTGTAATTCTTGAATTCTAGTATCTTTTACTTCTTCTATTTGTTTAATTTCTTTTTTAGCTTGTTCTCTAATTTTTTCAATTTCTTTTCTTCTATCTATTTCTTCATTTTCTTTATTTAATCTTACCATAGTTGTTAGACTATCCTCTAATTTTGCTGATTCTTTATCTGGCATTAGATATAATTGGGTTCCTATTTTTTTATATCTTCGTTCTAAGTTTGAATGTATTATTTTTATTTCTAATCCATCTTGACTTTTATACATCTTTTCTTCTACAGCATATTCTTCTTTATTCATTATAAGTTATGTTGATATTTATATTCTAAGTGTTGTAATTGTAGATCTAATAAGAATATCGTTTTTCTTTGTGCTTTTATAGATTTTTGGCATACTCCTGCCCATATATTTTCTTCTAGTCTATGTTGTCTAAATCTTAATTCTTGTTTTATTTCATTAATTTTTTCTAATAATTGTTCTTTATAAGTTTCATCCATTATAAGTTTGAAAACATTTTTTCATAATATCCTTGCTTTTTTATCATAAGATTTTGTATTTCTTTTATATTTTCTGAAATATATTCTAAGTATTGCATATCTTGGGTTCTTCGATATATTATAATATTATTTATTAAAAGTTTATTTAGTAGATCTAAATCTTCCATAGTTTGTAGCCAATATGTTAGATATTCGTAGTTTATCATTAATCTGAATATAAGTCATATAATTCATTCTGCTTTGGATAGTTAGTTCCTGCCAATTTTGTTCTATGAGTTCCATTATTCTGTCTATTTCTGTTATTTCTTCAATGAGTAAAAGATCATAAATTTTTCGTTTTATGTCAATATTAAGTGTTTTAAGGATATATAAAATAAGTATTTTATAATTATAATCTCCATTTAATAAGTATGTATTCATCATTTTCATGAGTCTAAACAAGTTTATTCCTTCTAACCTTCTTGTTTGTTATTATCAATTATCAAATTATATTAAAGTTATCCTAAATAAATTCTTTTGGTCACTACTATGATTTTCAGCCTCAATCGCTACTCCTACGCCTTCAACAAGTTCGTACTTCCCCTCAAACGGCTTCTCTTTTGCCTAACTGGGTTTCCGGTTTCGGATGGCATAGTCTGGGCTTACCTATTCTCAGCCTACCTTCGTTCATAGCAAACTACTTCGAATTTTTTTAGTATAACAATACTATAACATGATAATAATCTAATAATAATCAAGAGATTATCAGGAATAAGATAGTTTAGTTATTCATATTGAAATATGAACATACCTCAGTTTGTAGATTTTCTGGAATTGATTCCTTCATAGCTTCGTGGTTATTGCTAGATTTTTCCATTTATATTTTTCTTATCTAGCTCTGATACCAATATAAGGATCTGCGGAATTTAAGAGAGAATATAGAGAGAAGTGGAAAAACACTAATACATACCATTTAAGTAACTTTTGGATCGTTATGAATGAAATTCATGAATCACAACTGAATATGACAATCCATTTCTTAGAAGCATTTAATCGAAAACCCTAACGTAAGTAAGTGCTTACCACAGTGAACTGAAGAATTTCATAGAGGTGAAATAAAAGAAAGATGAAGGTTTCTCCAATTTACAAAATCCCAGATGCAATGTTTTGTACTCCTTTTAGCGACAACCTCTACAAATATAAAAGCTTTGACACTTCTTTGGAATAGATAAAATGACAAATATCGCCCATTAATCGATATTTCAAGTGGTGAATCATGGGTACAGAGAAGGCTAAGCTTGTGAATTAGGTTTGAGAGAAGATGATATGTGTCGCTGAAGAGAAATTTTGAGGGATGAAAAATTTCTTGTGATGTAGTGTTAATTAAGAAGGGTTTTCAATTTATTTTTATTTACGGAATGGGGCCTTATTTCTACCTCCGATTTAGTATTAGGACAAGATATCTATTATTTTAGAGATGAGTATTTTTACCTGTCGTTAATCAATCATGAACTAAGCACCAGTGAAAAACCATGTACTCATATTATACTTTTAAGGACCAACTTTTTAACCTGTCCCTATATTTTGGTCCTTAAAAGGGTATTTTCTTGTAGTGTAACACTTCTATTTTCACATGCATAGAGCGATCAAAAAGAACACAAATAAGAAAATTCTACTACAAAAAAATTAGTCCACAAAAACATTTCAATAAAAGAATTCTAAACACCACTTCCACGGCAGCGGCACCATTTTTTATAATTCTCAACTACATTTCTTCCAATCAAAAGTATAGGCGGTCGCTAACAAGTATAAACCCAACGATGAGTTGGGGTCGATCCCACAGGGAGTGATATGTAAAGAGTTCAATTAACAAGTGAAAAATGTGTTCTAATATTTTGTAGAAGTAAAGGATTGCGCAACATAAAATAAATGACGATGTTTCAATTATCAATTTCAAGAAGTGGAATTTAGTAACCAAGTTCTAACAACAACAATTATCATGGGACTTGAACGATTAGAAAGAGGACCTTAGGAATGCGATTGATCAAATGCTAATTTCACTTAATGGGTAATTAATAATGTCTTTAAGTTGTTGAATCTTAATGGTTAGGATAGGTTTTGAATATAATAGTCATCTCTCAATCAACTATCATGTTTGATTGAGTTCTCTGAAAGCTCAACAAGCTTAACAATACCTACAATCCAACTCGTTAATTAACCACCTTTTTAAGATGGGTACTAGAGATGCAAATCAATACAACTATAAATCATTAATTCTACTCTATAACTCTTTTTCAAGCAAAGATAAACAACAAAGCTAGAACCGAATTTGTAACTTCAGTTCATCAATTAAAATTTGAACAAACAATTGAACCTATTTCAAAACAACATTAAATTCAGCAATTAACAATACTTATAAGCTAAGTAACACATTCAACTACATGATCACAGCCATAAGGTAGGGGTTTTAGCCAAACATAGCGAAAAGTAAGAAATTGTTACCAAAAAGATTATCCATCTGAAATGTTAACAATCTGCAATACCCAATGCCAAAATTTAAGTTAGCATCCTAAAACCTCAAATCCAAGATCCAAAACTTCTCCAAATATGTTAAACAATGTAACAATGTGAAAACTCTCAAAGACTAGGGAATACACTGTGTGTGGGAACTCCTTTTCTTCTTTCAAAAAATTAATTTATATGTTCCCAAAAACTCAACAAGGAGTCTAGTTGGTGAAGTTAGTCCTAATCACTGATCGACTCGGTGATCCACTGAGTTGCACTTGTTTTACCATTTTGATGTAGATCATGTTTTCGATTGTTCTAGAAGATCAGGCGAGTTAGGTCATGATCGTCGATCAATTTGGCATATCGCCGTATCATCTTTTGCTTAACAAGTTGGCTTGGTACATGTGCTACTTCCCTAGAACATTTGTTGAGCTGGAGGCTCACCCAATCGCATTCTCAACACTAGTCGAAAACACAAGTACTGGTTCTCAACAACTTTTAAGTTGTCTCACTTCAAGAAAAAAAGTCCACTTTAAGGGGGAAAATAAAAATCTTTTTCTTTAACCTTGTAATTGAGTTTTCTTTAAAAATCCTATGTTTTGAACGTAGATTATTGCTTAGAATACATAATCATATGTTAGAATTACTTGGAAATTGTGAGAGTATGCTTACCTTAATTCTGAAGTATAATCTCTTTGATAGTTGTGGGTCTTCCTCGAAATCAAGTCTTGAACCATATAATTGAGTTCATGATTTCATTAGAGATGGAAATTGACTTGGTAATAGAATCGTATAGAAATTATAGGATTTATCTGGTAAGATAATGGAGAGTACATACCTAAACTAATTAATATAGAAAAGAGATCTTGTGGGAGCTCAAAGAGTGAAAAGTGAGAATAGAAATTGAAAATAGCATTTTTTATAAAATGTAGAAAAATTGATAAACGGATGATATACAATTATATACAGGGCATATACATGGTCTAGAGACTGTGAAACTGAAGGATGTTCCATCATTTCTATCGTGATACCCTCAAACTATGTTTCTTCATCCAAGACATTATTGGTCACAATTTTACATTACATTACTAAAAGGCCCATAATGTTTTACTCTTGACTCAGATTTACGGACGAACGATAGCATTGAAAAGAAGACTCCAAGGACTTTAATATGGTGGGTCATGGGACACATAACTATTAATATTAGTTGAGATATGCTCAATTAAAGTTTACCCGTGTTTGAACTTACGTGAAAACTTAATTGCTAGAAAAGCTCTTACACGAACTTACCAATTGAAACACGTGTATGACAATAGGTAAAGTGATAACGCTCAACTACACTTCATCCGATTCTAAGTGTAGGCGGTCACAATTAAGTATAAGCCCAACTAAGAGTTGGGGTCGATCCCACAGGGAGTGATACAGTAAGGAATTCAATTACGTAGTTAAATAGTGTTCTAATCGGTTGTAGGTGTAGACATTTTTGAAACAATAAAGTAAATGGCAAGGGGTTGACAACTAATTTCAAATGGGGGAGGGGGGGGTTGAGTGAATATTTAAAGACTATGAACAACCAGGAATAAACAAGTAGAGAGGGATCCTTGGGAGTATGATCAAATTGAATGTCAATTTCACTAAATGAGTGATTATTATTTACTAGAAATCATTGAATCCTAGTGGGTAGGCTTGGCTTTAGGTGTAATAGACATTTCTCAATTAACTATCACGAATTGAGTGATTTCTCTGGAACCTCGACAAGCATAACACATATAAACAGCCAATGCCTAAATCAATCTACTTTTTCACGCTAGATTAGTAAGATGTAATTTAGACGCACTTACTGAAGCTAAGTCCAAAATAACTCAATTACTACAATCATCAATAAATAGTTTTAACTCTATAACTTCTTTCTCAAGCAAGCTTAGAATTCCAGGCTAGAATTGTATTTACAACTACAATTTATCAATTAAAACTCAACTATGAATTAAACCCACTTCAAATCAACAATCAAATCAGTAAATACTAACAACGGTAAGATAATTGAAGCATTCAATCACATAATCACACCCCCAAGAATGGGGGTTTTGGCAACACATAATAAAGAGAAAGAAATAGTTACTAACTTTGATTTGCATCAGCTTGGGCAACAATCCACAGGTCTTCAAAATGCTTAAATCGAATTCCAAATCAAATAAACCCTAAATCTTTTCCCAAAAAGATAAAGAACAATGTTAGGGATTAAAAACCTAGAACTAGACACTGTCGGAACTCTCAAAAACTCCAGAACTTCTTTTTTCTCCTTTTGAAAACTATATTTATACATTCCTAGAATTTTTGCTTCGGAGCCACTCGGTGAAATAAGTTAGGCTTCACCGACCAAGTCAGTGATGCGCCGAGTGCTCCTTTTCATCGCCTTCTTTGCTTGGGTTTTCATCACTTCTTTCCTATAACTTTAGGCGATCAAAGTCTCCATCGCCGATCCATTCAGAGCTTCGGTGAATTAACCTTTCCCTCATCGAGTTGGCCTTGTCCATGGGCTGGCCTACTATAACTTTTGGCGAGCTGAAGAGCCATTCGGCGACTCACCGAGAGGTTTTGGCGATTACCAGCCTAGTTTTTCTTCACCTTTTTCACATCGTTTTGCCTAGTAATGTCCTTGTCTTTCTCCTTTGCCTTCATTGCTGCAAATTAGCATTTTAACATCAGTTTAGAGCATAAAATAGGCATTGAGGACACTAAAACTTTGAATATCAAACCCTGTATGAGTCAAAATCTCTTACTTATCAACACCCCCTACTTAAACTTTTACTTGTCCTCAAGTAAAACAAAAGATCAATTAGTTCAACAGAGATATCTACAAATAGTGCTACTCAAGACTCAACATGCATGCACATGAGATTAAATCTACCCATGCAATGTTCAATTGTGCACTACAAGTTTCAAATTATGACTAGCCATCATGAAATCAATCTCAAGCTCACAATGCTTGCTTCAAATGTAAATTTGAGCTCAACAAAAGTATTTGAATGCCCTCACATCAAGAATGATTCCATGCTCACACAAAGTTCATCAAAATTTAAGAATTAAGGAACCAACATAAACTCTCACACTCTCAAAGATAAACATATGCATGATTCTACCCATAGGCTTGCCCGTATTTTCAAATTAACATGAGATTGAGCTCAATCAAGATCACTAAGGTCTTTCGAGGCTTGTAACGGGGCAGAGGGTAAAGGTATGATCATGTTGTCTTGGTTACTTCTACATTCATGAAGCATTGCTTACATTTTACTTTTTCTCCTTTTCATTCACTCTTTTTAATTTTCACAATCCACCCTAATGTCTTTTAAACATGATTCATTGGATACCCTATTTCTTTTATCCATTGCACAAAATTCATTGCAACATTATTTTTCAATCTTTTTCTTCTTTTTGCTTTTCTTCTATCCTCTTATTTTATATAGAGGGGTTCAATTTTTTTCAACATAATCCATCAAGCGCAGATTTTTCACAAACTTCTTGACTTTCCTCATTTTTCACCACACCCCCAACTTAGGTTTTTTTTATCTAAGTTGGCTATTCAAACAAACTAATGCTTCATGAAGGTTCCAGGTAATGGGAGAAACATGACTACTAAGTTCATGTTTCATCCTTAGAAAAGGTTAGGCTCAAATGGTGCTAAGCTTGGTTCACACTCTCACAAGGTGGTCACAAAGAGGTATAATAGAAATTTAGTTCACTCTCCAAAAATGGTGCCTAAGATCATCTCTATCATTCATCTACATTAGTCGATTGGACCAACGAGGCAAGTTCTAGATATTACCAAGCACATATTTTAAAAAAATCTCACCACACATGGCATTCAATACAATCATCAATCAAGATTCTACAAATTTAGCTCGCGTCCCACGATCATCACATGATTCATTTTAACAATCGGCCAGTCAGAATGAGATGCTAATAGTTCACATATGACTTATGCAACTCAAACTTGCCTCATTAGAATTGCATAAACATATGGTTCGATGACGATCACTATTCAAGTCATCAATATTTATCACTACCAATACTCAAATATGCAAGAGAACATCAATATTCACAAAAATCAAGAGGTGAAATATTAATTCGACTAAAAAACAAACATTCACATTAAAAACCAAAAAGACATAGTCACAAAAAGTAAGAATTCACAACCAGCTATAAAAACCAATCATTTACAAAACACTAAAAGAAATCCAAAAGAGGCAGGTATGAAGAAACATAACCCCGCCAAACAAGGCTAACCATTGTCCTCAATGCAAAAGAAACAAACCGTCCCAAAAGAAAACTAAAAGAGAGCCAAGATCCCTCTTTCCACCTTAGCCTAAGGTGAACTCTGCACATCTGGGACTCTCTCAATTTGGGCAATAGTACCTGACTCATCTCCATCATTCGCTCCTCTGGGGCCCATCATCAATGTGTCTTGAAGAAAGGTCTCCATGGTTGTCTGTACCAATTTGCCTTTTAGGTCCTCTAGGTCATCACATACTGCTCATCATGGGTACCAACCTCCTTCTCATCAGTCTCGAGATCATCAAACTCGACATCATCATCAGCCATAGAGACATCTTCAGTTGTAGTAGCCAGATAGATCTTAGAAATAATTGGCATCTCTATACTCGAAACCTCGGGAAGGTCCACTGTGCTGAAAAACATAGACAGATTCATGGATTTAATCTTATCAACATCACATCTCAAACTAGTAACATCGGCTCTCAAAGCTTTAACATTTAGCCTACTAAAATCCACTATGCTCACAAGCCACTACTCTCACCGTGAGGGCATCCAAAGATAGGCCATGTGTGATGATCAACTCCCAGAGCTCTCTAATCTCAGCTCAGATAGGATCTACGGCAGCAGCAATGGCCTTCTCAATCATACTGGAGACAACAACCTCTACCCGAGAAGCACGTACGTCAGCAGATTGGGATAGATGTCCCATCTTAAATAGCATCACCTGTGTCAATAGGGGCTGGGAAACAGCAACAGTAGTAGGAGTAGTAGAAGACAAAGTGGGGGCCATTGTAGAAGTGCTAGGAATGCCTTAGGGCTCACCGTCCTGAGTCCCAAAGGGCTATGCTTGTCTCTAGAATCTCCATATCAACAACAGGGGAAGTGTCCAATGGTGCAACTCTCCCCCTCTCCACCATGTCTATAGTGTACTCAGCCTCAATATTATGGATGTCGATAGATGAAGTGGGAGTCACGTCCACATCCGTCTTCTCTACAAAAGTTTCTTGGGCTCTGTAATCAACACCGAGAAAGGAAGTGAGGTCTGACTCTGTTTGGCCCTCATGGCCATCTATTGCTTAATAATCAACCTGAGATTCAATGTATCCCCGTCAATGATAGATCCCAACAAAGCCATCTTAGGATGTCAGATTATGTACTTGTTCTGAGAAGACATCATGTTGCTGCTAAAAATCCAAACAAATATCATGCAACTACATTCAAATCCTTTCTCTTTATCTAAACTCCTAGCTCAATCCATGGTGGTGTGATGTCGAAAATTAGAGGAGACAACCACCCCTCCAATTCATCAAGAGTCTTCTTTTGTATCTGATCCACCAAGAAATAGATCACATTCATTGTACACCCCAGCACCTCATTAATGTCTGTGTTTCAGCATTTCACCCTTTTGATGACTCCACAAATTGGACTCAGATAGGGCTTTATGTTAATAGAAATAGTGTCCTCAAATGCTTGTTTATTCTAAAAATATTATAAAAACACTTAAGTTTTAGGTATTTTAAGTTTGAAGGAAAGCATGGACACTACTTCGTAAAAAGGAACAAAAAGGCTGAAAAGAACGAGAAAATGAAGGCTTGAGGATCGCCGAGTCCACTTGGCGAGTCGCCGAAGGGTCTCACATTGCCTTTTGTTCCAGCGTGCTGAGCCTGAAGGAAAGGATCAAGTCAGCGGAAAAAGGGAGCAGTTAGTGCATCACCGAGAAGTCCTGCGAAATAGTACTATATCGCCCAATGACCTAGAGCACGACGATGCCGAAGGATGGTGCAAGACGGTGCTAAACTACACCAAAGGGTGAATCGCCGTGTTGATCGGCGATTCTAACTAATGTCACCGGATGACCTACTGCAGCATAGATTTTTGAAAACTATGAATACTCGTTAAGAGTTATAGCTAAGCATTAGATTTTAGTATCATAATACTTTCAGTGTGTAACAATTAATATTATTTTAATACTTTTTATCTGAGTTTGAGAGGCTTTTAAAATTTGAAGAAGAAGAGGGTTTCATCTCCAAGGATTTGGACTTGGGTCTCTTGGATTCTTCACTATTGGCCTGTAACAAGACTTAAATCTTCATACCCATTTGAATGCAAGCTCATTTAGGTATAAATTTCTATCTCTTGATGTGTGGCTAAAACCCCTCATTCTAGGGGTGTGATTTAGCAAATATGTGTTGATATTATTGTTAGGTTTTCCTTGCTGATAGGTTAGATGCATTTTAATTGTGATATCACCTAGTGGTTGTTGTTTAATTTAATAGGTTTGTAGTTGCAAATACAAAACCACCAATGTGTTTTCGGCTTGTTCAAGAGAGAGGTCGCTAAACCAAGACCGCTAGACTGATGGCCTAAGGAGTGGGTCGACATGAGGTTCAACACGAGAAGGTGAGCCTTAGTCCCATATCCTCACACTCAGCTCAAGAGAGTGAGTAGGGTAAGGCGTAAGCTAGCCTTCATGCGGCAAATGGGTGTCCAAGAGGAACCCATTTGAAATGGGGTAAGTTGCCTGAGAGGGAACATATTTCCATCTAAAGCTTAGCCTAGTCGCTATTATCTTGCCAATTTCCTATTGAAAGCATATACCCAATGATTTATACCAATATATATTGCGGTCACATCCCAAGAATCTCTTCCCATAATTGATTTCCTTTATATTTACTGTTTTTATTTAATCTTGTACAAAACCCCATCGATATTTTACACTTTTGTGTTACCCATCAAATTTACTTTGTTTTTTTCGCAAATTTCTCAAACTACAGCTAATTAGAATAAGATTCTAGTTTAACTACTATTTTCACTACCACTCCCTTGGGACTCGACTCCAACCCTTTGTTGGGTTATTATACTAATGCACGATCATAGACATTTGCATCGGAAGTTGTGTCGTTGATTACGCAAACATCCGAATTATGCCGCTGCCAAGGAGTGGTGTTATTTGAGAATTCTTAGATTAGTAGAATTTTTGTTCTTATTAGTTGTAGCCTACTTACCTAATTTTCAGTTTTGTTTTGAGTGTTTGTGTGTTTCAACAGCCATATGAGTGTGAACGACAAAAAATAGCTGATAAGCAAGCTATCTAACAGGTTATGCTTTTTATCGAGACAATATTGATGATGTTAATAGTGTATACAACCCCACCCAAGTGGATGAGATAGGTGCAATTTGCATTCCACAAGTAGACGGAAGTGCAACATTTGAAGTTACTAGCACAATACTCCCATCTCATACATTCAAGAGGTTTATATGGAGGGTGGGAGCACGAAGATTCGTATGAGCATATACAAAGCTTTGTAAAAGTGTGCACTCATTTGTCATTCAAGAATCTGTCGCAAGAATGCATATGGCTGCACTTATTTCCATTATCATTAACTGAGGAAGCCACTAAGTAGTTGGTCGAGCTTCCAAAGAACTCCATCAAGTCATGGGAGGAGTTGATTACTACTTTTCATGACTGATTCTTCCCTCCATCAAAGATGATGAAACTGAGTGACGACATTCAAAATTTTAATCAAAAGAACGATGAACCAATTCACGAATCATGGACACAATTTAAGAGATTTTTTCAAAGATAACCAATGCAAGGATTGTTGAGTGAGTTATTGCTCCAATATTTTTACCGTAGTCTGGATTCGGTGAACAAAGGGATAGCTGATTAGCTGGTATGAGAAGGAATAATGTTATAATCCTTTGAAGTAGCCTCATTCCTCCTAGATGGAATGACTAGAGCAAATCAAGCAAGTTACACAAAAGATGACCACGTTTCCCCACTGTGCTTCAGATTATCACAAGAACAACTCGATAGAGAAAGTGAGAGGGACAAAAACATCAAAAAGATGTTGTCTCAAATGAAAGTGATACATGAGCACAAGAAGGGGATGTATGGAGTGTTTCGAGTTGAGGAGAATTCTCCTTTTGGTTACTTAAGACTAGGGGAGAATCAAGGTTGGAACTCCATAAGATATGGGAAGGTTTCCACCCATGCTATCAATAGCACGATGGAAATTAGGGTTAGAACCGTTATAGGAGTGAAGAACCAAGGATATATTGCCACGAATAGGCTGAGCAAGATGACCATGAGGAAAACCATACTCAATTAAGTGAACGCCTGAAATCAAAAAGGAGTGCAAGTAGTCCTCGGGTAAATGATATGTTGTCACACATACTTGATAAAGTTGAGGGCTCTGATGATCTGTTAAAAGGAATGAGAGATGACTTTTGATCACTGAACAGTAAAGTGAATTCTCTTGCTGATGCCATTCAAACACTAGAAGGTAAATTGAGTCTATTATCAGCTCAAATGACATCCAGGACAGTGATGGAAGATAATGAAAGAGGGCTGGCAGTGGTTACCCATAGTGGAAAGATGGAAAAAGGGAATGTGCATAGAGGATGAGGACCCTCCAACACAGGAAGAGAGCCAGGGTATAAAGGAAGGAGAATTGCCTAGTCCACAAAACCTTGCCAAAGAACCACAAGAGGATACAGAGCAACACAGTCAAGTTCCAAAAGCCACACATCCTTTACCCAAAATACCTTAATGTTTGAAAAAGAAGAATAAAGATGAGAATTTCAAAAAAAATTGTTAGTGTTCAAGAATTTATCAATTAACCTTCTTCTGGTGGAAGCATTGTTAGAAATACTGGGATACACCAAATTCATTATAAAGAGCTAGTTACAAAGAAAAGGAGCTTGGAGAATGAAATGATCGAGGTGCCCCATAGTTGTAGTGCAATTATGACAATGAGTCAATCACTAAGAGAGAAAATCCTGGGGCATTCACAATCCCGTGCACAATTGGCATGCTCCAATTCGCTAAAGCTTTGTGCGATTTAGGAGCTAGCATTAACTTGATTCTCTATGCAATATATAAGCAACTTGGTTTGGGTGAACCAAAGGCAACCACAATGAGACTCCTTATGGATGATCAATCATTCAAGCACCCCGTAGGGATACTCTATGACATATTGGTAAAAGTAGATTGGTTCATCTTTTTGGCCGATTTTGTGATTCTTGATTGCGAGATCGATGCTGAAATCCCCATTATTTTGGGAAGGCCATTCTTAGCTACCTGTAGAGCATTGGTGGATGTCGAAAGCAAGAAATTGAAGTTTCGTGTGAATGATGATGAGGTGATCTTCAATATCTGTAAATCCATGAAGCAACCAAGTAATATCCATCTGGTGTCCACTGAAGATGTTATAGATGAGGCAGTGGCAAGCGTGAGCCATTTAATGCACAAGAATGAACCCTTTGAATTTGTACTTGCCAACTATGATGAATCCGAAGTTGAAGGATATGAGGAAGTGGTAACTGCCTTATCAGGGTTAGGAGTATATTCATGAAATCCAATCAAGTTGGATATCGACCTGAAAAACAGAGAAAGTCCTCCTGCAAAGGCATCAATAGAAGAACCACAGAGTCAGGAGTTAAAAGCCCTACCCTCTCATCTAAAATATGCCTTCTTAGGAGCCAATAGTACTTTACCAGTGATTATTGTATCTAATTTGCTTGAAAGGTAGGTAAAATTGCTCATTGAAGTATTGCAGAAGCATATAAAAGCTATTGGATAGACAATAGCCGATATAGTAGGAATTCCTCGTGGCATCTGTACTTACAAGATTCGGCTTGACAGTGAATGTAAACCTAGTGTGGAGAATCAATGGAGATTGAACCCTCCAATACAAGAGGTGGTGAAAAAGGAGATCAGCAAGTGGCTAGATCTGGGAGTGATCTACTTTATTGCAGATAGTAAGTGGGTAAGTCTGGTGCAATGCGTACCAAAAAAAGGAGGTATAACCGTACTCCAAAATGAAAAAGGAGAACTTGTGCCGACAAGACCAGTGACTGGGTGGAGAGTATGCATGGATTATCGAAAGCTTAACTGATGGACCGAAAAGGACCACTTCCCAATGCCTTTATGGACCAGATGCTTGACCAGTTATCAGAACGAAGGTGGTATTACTTTTTATATGGATATTCTGGTTACAATCAAATCTTCATTGCACCGGAGGACCAAGAGAAACCACTTTTAACTGCCCTTATGGAACATTTGCATTCAAAATGATGTCATTCGGGTTGTGTAATGCCCTAGCAATAGTCCAGCATTGCATGTTGTCTATTTTTGTAGATATGGTTGAAGACTCTATGGAGGTATTCAAGGACGACTTCTCAGTTATAGGGGACACATTTGAGCAATGCTTGACACACTTAGGATAGGTGCTCCAAAGGTGCGTGGATACAAATCTGGTTCTCAATTGGGAAAAATGTCACTATATGGACAAGGAAGGTATCGTTCTTGGGCACAAGGTGTCGCAAAAGGGGCTAGAGGTTGACAAGGCTAAAATTGAGGTCATTGAGAAATTACGCCAGCTAATTTCAGTGAAGGGTGTTTGCAACTTCTTGGGACATGCAGGTGCTTGTATGGCCGCATTTAAGTGTTTGAAACAAAAATTAGTATCCACCCCAATTATCGTCTGTCCTGATTGGTCTGAATCTTTCAAAGTAATATGTGATGCCAGTGGTATGGCATTGGGAGTAGTGTTGGGGCAAAAGCGCAACAAACTATTTCACCTAATTTATTACACAAGCAGAACTCTGAATAGTGCCAAGCGAAATTATATAGTCACTAAACAAGAGTTGCTCGTAGTGGTCTATGCATTTGAAAAGTTTCGGGCATACCTGCTAGGCACAAAGGTAATAGTACACACTGATCATGGTGCACTCCGCTACTTAATGGTGAAGAAAGATGCAAAACCAAGATTGATAAGGTGGGTGCTACTATTACAGGAGTTAGATTTTGAGGTTAAAGATCGAAAAGGCTGTGAAAATCAAGTGGCCGACCACTTGTCGAGGTTGGAAGGAAGAGAGGATATCGGGTGTGAGGTCGACATACACGACTCATTCCTCGACGAACAACTGTTTGCTATATCTCTCAAACCTACGCCGTGGTATGCATATTTTGCGAATTACATTGTGAGCGGATTGATGCCGGATGAGCTGACCTTTTACCAACAAAAGAGATTTTTGTTCGATGTTAAAAAGTACTTTTGGGATGAACCATGCTTGTTTCTAGAATGTGCTGACCATGTTATTAGGAGGTGTGTTTCAGAAGAAGAAGCAATAGACATTCTCCATGCTTGCCATGCATTTCTAGTATGAGGTCACCATAGTGATATTCGCACTACCGCTAAAGTCCTCCAAAGTGGTTATTATTGGCCGTCCTTAAACAAGGATGCACATGAATTTACAAAGAAATGCTCTCAATGTCAACAGTAAGGTGGTGTGTCTAGAAGGCACTAGTTACCTCTCACTCCTATTTTGGAAATCGGGTTATTCGATATATGGGGAATTGATATCATCCCATTTGTGAGATCATTTGGAAATAAATACATCTTGGTGGCTATAGATTATATCTCCAAATGGGTAGAGGCCATCGCACTTCCAAACAACGAAGGTAGAAGTGTTGTCCAATTTCTAAAACGCTACATCTTCGCAAGATTTGGCACTCCCAGGGCAATCATTAGCGATGGGGGGTCTCACTTTTGAAATAGGTGGTTTTCAATAGCACTGAGCAAATATAAGGTGAAACACAAAGTAGCAACCCCATATCATTCCCAAACAAGTGGCCAAATCGAGGTGTGAAATCAGGAAATCAAAAACATCCTGGCAAAGACAATAAATGCCAACAGGACTGACTAGTCTAGGAAACTCGATTATGCACTACAGGCATATCAGACTACTTATAAAACACCTATTGGTATGTCCCCATATCAGTTGATTTATGGTAAGGCTTGTCATTTGCTCGTCGAACTAGAACACAAAGCATCGTGGTCATTAAAGGCCTTAAATTTGGACTAGTCAAAAACATCAACGGAGAGGGTAGAACAATTAAACGAACTGGATGAATTTAGACTAAGATAGTATGAAAGTTGAGCCATCTACAAAGAGAAGATGAAGAAATGGCAGGATGCTCGAATACTCAAGTGGGATTTCAAGGTAGGAGATTGGGTTTTGCTATACAACTCTCGACTTAGACTCTTTCCCGAAAAGCTCAAATCCAAATGGTTTGGACCTTTTAGAGTAACGCGAGTGTTCACCAATGGTGCCATAAAATTTGAAGATTAGGAAAGACCTACATTTAAAGTGAATGGTTAACATTTGAAATTATACTTTGGGGATTGCCCAGATTTTTCTTTGGTTGAAGTGATATATTTAGAAGACGCTTGAAGGAGTTACTGCATTGTGCTATGATGTTAACTAAGGCGTTGTTTGGGAGGCAACCCAAAACTATTTATTGCTTTCTTTTGCTTTGATAAAATAATGGTGTATTGATTATGCAGATAGAAGTGTGGACAGTGAACGAAAAGTGCAGATTGGTGAGTAATAGATCCAGTCGGCGAGTTGCCGAAAAGGTCGGTGAATCCGATCGTATCCGCTGTTTAACTCTAGACATTGTCAACATTGGAGTCTGTAAAACTCAGTGAGCTTTGGAAATTATTGGTGAATCAACGATAATGTCGGCGATCACGATAGAAATCACTGTTTGGACACCCCATAAACCAGAGGTTCTGTAAATTTTGGCGAAGAAACAAAACAGTCGGCGTTTCACTGAGTGAGTAGGTGAACTTGACTAATGTTGCCGAGTGGGAAAAAACTGGATGGTTTTTGCAAGACAAAGGTTTAAAAGTTCCAACTTCATTCACTTCCCCTCACTTTTTATATGTTCACAGCCCACATATGCACTCTAATTTTATATTTCTTGCTCTTCTGAAGTATTTTGGTTCATTAATTTGTGCGCGGATTTGGATTGCATTGCCGCCTAGTTTCTCGATAGTAGTTCAATCAGTATAAAAGGTTAGTTACTTAATACCCGTAATTATTTTATCAGCATTGCACTCATTTGCATATTTTTTGGCATTGTTAAGATATGTCGAGCCTTCCTGAGTGGATATAATTGGTTAATTGTCGACTGTGATTTGATAAGCTGGCTTAAACGGTGAAATCTTATTCTTCGATGTATCTAGTAGAGTAAATGTGTGATGGGTGGTATTCGTATGTTATGGGCCTTCGTTAAATTTATGTTATTTGTGCTTAAATTATGTTTTCAGGGGTTGTGGGGTCGATTTCGAAAAGATAGGTCAAAACTAGGCATAATAGGTGATTCGGCGAGCTGTGATGAACTCACCGAATCACTCTGTGGTTCGCCTAAGTACCTCATCTCACCTTTACTATCATGCTTTATTTGTTGTGGTTGTTGTAACTTTCGGTGAGAAGTACAAGATAGCAAACTGCATTCGGCGTCTCGTCGAATTACACCTTAATCACCCTTTGTCTGCACCTCTAACTCTTTCTGCACTATGACCTTCAACAGAGTGTTTGTGGCTCGCCAAATGTATTTGGCGGTACACCGAATGGATTATATAATCTTTCTGCAGATGAAAGTCTTTGCTTTGGTTGTTCTAACATTATGTCAAAGACTTTGCAGACATGGCCAAACCAAAAGTTGCAGGAAGGCTCATGCCACCCAGACACATAAGAGTGCGACAGTTCAGAAGAACTGACAAGAGCGAAAGCAAGGAAGAAGGTTCCAGTAGGAGGATTCACACTGACCCTGTTATCCCTTCTTGGACTCGAGGGTTCGTCAATGCGGTACATGCCTTCAAAGCATCACATGATTTGTATAACATGGTTGAGGAAAACATCACTATAGAAGCTGAAGTAGAGAGAAGAGAAAACAAGAACTGGAAGCAGATTAACAATACTCTAGGTACTGATGTCTAGACATATGGAGAGACAGAGTAGACATGATTTTTCTTTATCTCCCTCTCTATATTCCTTTAATTTACATTCTAGATATTTTGTTAATTGCATTTGAGGACAAAGTGCTTTTGTTTATGGTGGGGTGAGGCTCACCTTTTGTGCGCTAATTGTGATTTGTGTTTTTGTGTACAGTTGGGTTGTATGTTTTTAATTATATTAAATATTGCTTTTCGTGGATGTTTGACCTTATGGCTCCTTTATTTTAAATTGCAAAATAATTATTTTTGACCCTTCTAAAAAAAATTTCTTTTTTCAAAAATTTTTGCAACCTCTTGTGTTGGAAATGGTTGTTATTGTACAAATTCAAGTCTCTGTTTCGATCAATATCCAGCTACGACGAGGCCAAATGAAGTTGCATAGACAAATATGTGAACTCTTTGCATCTCGTTGTGATTAGCCATTTATCGAATTGATTCTCTTGTAATGACCATTATACACTAGCGAAAGTGTGTGGTCTTGTTTGACTTTAGTGTCAATGCCTTGTGTGATGAGCTTACTTTGAACCTTGCATGAATATACCTAGAATTTGCCCTGTTAGTCTGATTGATTTAGTAAGGTGTGCTCTTGAAATGATCTTAGGCAACTTTTGAAGAGTGTGAGCCAAATTTGACATATACCTCTTTTGTGGCCTACCCATGAGCGTGTGAAACTCTCTTGAACACCCTTTGAGCCTGACCTTTCTTTGGAAGAACCTTGATGAACCCTAGACCTTACTTAACCCACTACCTATAATCCTCTTGATTTGTGGTTTAGTGAATAGCCAACTTAGGCCAAAAGCCTAAGTTGGGGATGTGGTGAAAAGGAAACGGAGAAGTCAAGAAGTGCAAGAAAAGTCTCTCTTAAACCATGGTGTTGAGGAACAATGGAAACCCTCCACAAAAAAAAAAATTGTGGAATAAAAGTATAAAAGAAATTGGGTTTCCAAGCAATCCTTGGAGGTGAATAAAAAGATGACTTAGAAGCACTAGAAAAAGAATTGATAAAGGAAAAGAAGGGAATCCCTTGAGAAAACCACATCTCATGAGCAAGAATTCACTGAGCCTAAATGACCTTACCTTTGCACTCAGCCCCATTACATGCCTTAGAAAGACCTTTTGGATGTTGAGTGAGCCGAACCGAAGATCGATTGGAAAATAAGGGCAAGCCTATGGGTGAAGACATGAATTGTGTTCCTTTTTTTGAGTGCGAGCGTTGCATCTGATTCCTGATCTTGAGTTGATTAACCCCTATTTGTGAGTATGGAATCATTCTTTATGTGATGACACTTAAATACATTTTGTTGAGCTTGATTGCACAAGTAGCAAGTATTGCAAGCATGAGAATCTTTGGTAATGGTGTCACAAATTGAATCTTTAAGTACACAATTGATCTTCGCATGAGTAATTTGAGTCTTGCTGTGTATGTTCATGATTTAGTCTTATGTAGCACTATTTGAGACATCCTATTTGAACTGCTGAAATTGAGTTTTACTTGAGGACAAGCAAAAGTTTAAGTTGGGGATGTTGATAAGTCCACAAATTGGACTCATTAAGGGCTTTATTTTAATAGAAATAGTGTCATCAAATGCCTATATAGTCTAAATATCTGATGAAAACACTTAAGTTTCAAGTATTTGAAGTTTTAAGGTATGCATGGACACTACCACAAAAAGGAACAAAAAGGCTGAAAAGAACAAGAAACGAAGGCCTGAGGATTGCCGAGTCCACTTGGGTAGTCGCCGAAGGGTCTCACTTCGCCTTTTGTTCGAGT
This sequence comes from Solanum pinnatisectum, assembly GCA_035578085.1. NCBI lineage: Eukaryota > Viridiplantae > Streptophyta > Magnoliopsida > Solanales > Solanaceae > Solanum > Solanum pinnatisectum. The sequence continues at coordinate 25,441,955 of CM069087.1, forward strand.
GTGCTGAGCCTGAAGGAAAGGATCAATTCGACAAAAAAAGGGAGCAGTTGGTACATCACTGAGATGTTTTGCGAAGTAGTACTATATCGCTCAGTGACCCAGAGCACGACGATGCCGAAGGATGGTGCAAGACGGTGCTGAACTACACCAAAGGGAGAATCGCTGAGTTGATCGGCGATTCCAACTAATGTCATTGAATGACCCACTGCAGCACAGATTTTTGAAACCTATAAATACTCGTTGAGAGTTATAGCTAAGCATCAGATTTTAGTATCATAATATTTTCAGTGTGAAACAATTAATATAATTTTAGTACTTTTTCATTGAGTTTGAGATGTTTTTGAAACTTGAAGAAGAAGAGGGTTTCATCTCCAAGGATTTGGATTTGGGTCTCTCGGATTCTTCACTTTTGGCCTGTAATAATACTTAAATCTTCATACCCATTTCAATGCAAGCTTATTTAGGTATAAATTTCTATCTTGGTATGTGACTAAAAACCTCATTCTTGGGGTGTGATTTAGCAAATATGTGTTGATATTATTATTGGGTTTTTCTTGCTGATAGGTTAGATGTATTTTAATGGTGATTTAACCTAGTAGTTGTCGTTTAATTTAATGGGTTTGTATTTACAAATACAAAGCCACCCATGTGTTTTCGGCTTGCTCGAGAGAGAGGTTGCGAAACCAAGACTGCTAGACTGATGGCCTAAGGAGTGGGTTGAATGAGGTTCAACCCGAGAGGGTGAGAGCTAGTCACATATCCTAACACTCAGCTCAAAAGAGTAAGTGGGGTAACGCATAGGTTGGCCTTCATGCAGCAAATAGGTGTCTGAGAGGAACCCATTTGAAACGGGGTAATTTGCCCGAGAGGGAACTTATTTTCATCTAAATATTAGCCTAGTAACTATTATCTTGCAAATTTCCTATCGAAAGCATATACCCAATGATTTATATAAATATATATTGCGGTCACATCCCAAGAATCTCTTCTCATATTTGATTTCCTTTATATTTTACAATTTTATATAATCTTGTGACAAACCCCCATCGATATTTGACACTTTTGTGTTACCCATCAAATTTACTTTATTTTATTCGCAAATTTCCCAAACTACAGCTAATTAGAATAAGATTCTAGTTTAACTACTATGTTCACTACCACTCCCTTGGGACTCGACCCCAACCCTTTGTTGGGTTATTATACTATTACACGATCGTAGACACTTGCATCGGACACTGATTACGCCAACATCACCTTTTACCTCGCACCACCACATGATCAATCGGTGCGAATGAGTTGTTCTTCTTCCTCTTTGACACTATCCTCCTATATTCTGTATAAAAATCTCGGACCCATGAAGGTATGCATGAGCCTCAGGGCTATGTAAATATCTCAAACTTTTGGAACTTGATGGTGTTCCACACTTCTGGGTACTTGTCCACCACTCCATTTGTAGACAACCTCTTCTCTTCTAAAATAGTGCTCAACCCGATAACCTAGAGTGTATTTAGAGATCGAGGTAAAAGTACCTGTACAGGGGCAGTTGAAGTACTATTAGGACCACAGGGTATACCCTAGGTGTAACATAGCGTACTTGACCTCGAAGGGGTCTCATACAAGCCCTTAGCATAATCATAACATAAGATAATAGAAAAGTATGGAAAATTTAAAACTTCTTTAAAACCATACAATCAAAAACATTTTCATAAAGCAAGCAGAAGTCTTTACTATATCTTTGTCTCAAACTATCTATTAAACTCTTGAATAAACGCCTTGGGATGTATCCTATATAAATGTCTAGAACATAAAAAAATGGCATAAAGGGAAATAATGGGTTTGTCCTCGAAACTATGAATCAGCACAGGAGATACACCCTGTTCATAGCATAGTCCTTACTTAAACTTTCATATTTACATATTTCAACCTTTAGTCTTTCATATTACAAGAGAACTACTTCACAAGCCACCTCAAAGCATACTTTTGCAAGGCAAGAATAGCATCCCATAATAATATCCAAACTAAGTACCTCTTCTTGGTCATTCTTGGGCATAGACTACATTCATAGTCAAGACCTAGGTTTTAATGTCATGAGAGCACTATACTCCTAAGTAACCCCAAGACACACTTGTGCAATTCATGAAAGGCATCCCATAATACCATTCACACTAAGTATAACCTTTAAGTCAACATAGTCATACTTACACTTCTTTATTCTCACTCTTTAGCTTACTTCATATAGAGAAGGGAACTATCATCCTTAGTCAAACATATCATGGAAGGCAACTATAGCACAACCCTATCATAAAGTAGTTCACTCATAAGAAATCTTTCGTGAATGACCCTAAGTCATACCTGTGCAATGCACGAATAGCATCCCATAATACTACTCATGCTAAGTACAACTTTTAGGTCCTCATACTAATACTTCTTTATTTGGAACCTAGTTTCTTTATTTAACTTTAGAACACTAGGAGGTACTCTCTTAAGCACATCTTAGTTCATTATTAGATTGAACCCTATGAGATACTACTTTTAGCATGTCTAGGTTCATCATTAACATGGATCATATGAGATACCACTTTTAGCAAGTATAAGTCCATTCATACTCTTGAACTCTATGGGGTACTTCATTAAGTAAGTCTTAGTTCAATTATGCTTCAGAACACTATGAGATACTTCTTCAAGCATATGTTAGTTCATTGGATATGGAGATTGCTACTAGAAACCTTAACTCAACTATATGAAGGCTTCCATCTCATGAGACCTAACTTTGGGATAACCCACACTCTACTACGTAAGAGTTCCCCCTTTAACTTGGATAGTCCTCACATCAACTAGGTGTGGTTCTCCTTTCAACTTGGAGCCCGGACCCTTTCTTGTGTGACACTCCATCTCATTGTCAATATCCACTTGGAGCTGAGCATACACTCCAAGGTTTACTTGTTAAGCCTTGCTTAACGCTCATGTCTAATGGAAAGATGTCCTTGACAACCAATCCTTGGTCAAGTGATTCTATCACATCATATTTTCAAATATTCATCAACTAGATTAGGTGAGTGTAGGCCTCTCACCATATATCCACTTATTGTCTTTCTATTCATCACATTTGGTCTACTCTCAAAGCCCTAGTGATTCAATATTCATTACTACAAGCCTTACACTCAAAGCTTTACCTCATTCTATCATCATTCATATCTAGGTTACAAGACACTAAAGTCAAACGATTCATCTTTAAGCAATTCTAGTCATATTCTTCCTTATCAAGAGACTCTAGTCATAATTCATCATGTAAGATCAATCTCAAGCATTACTACTCAAGCATCATCATACTATCATTATTCTAAATTAATTCATGCATAAAGGTTCTAGCCCTAGACAAGTACTAGTCAAAGCATTAATTCTAGAGGATCACCTTCACCTTCAATTTGACCATCCATGGCAATAACCCACATAACTCATCTTCATCAATTAGACTAGGGTAATCATTGAAATCACATAAATTCATTATAATATCATGAATTAACATTAAATTAATCACAAATAAGCATTATCCAACCAATTGGAGCCATACCCAACTATCCCCAAACATTGGAAGAAACCCTAGCTTAGATTGGGGTTATTCTTCACATATTTGGGGAAATTCTAGGGGACTCTATGGGTGGAAGAACCCATAGATGAAAAGATAAACATACCTTAAATCAAAGACCTACACAAGCCTTTAGCACTGGAACCTTTGTTCTTAACCTCAGCTTCAAGCTCTAGCTTCTTCTACAATGGATGTTTTCTAGAGAGAGGAATATTTGAGAGGAGTGTTTTGAAGTTTTGATTTGGGTCTTGGAATAAATGAGTTAACTGGGTGAGTTTTTGGGTTAAAATGACTTAAATAGGGACCCTAGTCTTGGGCAAAATGACATAACTTTGAGTTAAAACGATTGGGAAAAGACCCAAGAAGTTACCTGACTCTTAATTGCCAAAATGGCATGATGGACACCTTCACGGATCGTCATCATCACTATGGCCCGTCAAATGGGTCGTGAAGAATTTTTAGCGTGACAGTGCTTCACTATTTTGGGCATAACTTTTCACCCCAATATCAGAATTGGGCAAACTCAGTGGCATTAGAAAGAGAACTCAGAGACCTTTACTTAGATAGTTAATGGCCAACCTAATTCGTTTTAAGCTAAGAGATATCATCATTTGAAGTTGACCCTACACTCTAAGTCAAATGAAACCTTCACGGATGACTTCACGGTCTGTATGGGGCTTCACGAACCATTGAGATGCCCTTGGCCATTGACCAATAGCCTAGCTTTCCACCCTTAACCCCTAAAAATCAAACTCATCACCACGACCATTCCCCATGGCCCATGGTGGTCTTCACGAGCCATCTAGTGGCTTGTGGGGAGGGTCTCCTTTTTTGGGCAGCTTTGTGAAGCTATTGCCTCACCTCTTCGAGTGGTCCCACAATCTGTGGTGACCACCACGAGCTATCTAGGATCTCGTGGGTTGCAGGCAGTCTTCTTTAGCTACTGCCTAGGCATCATGGGCACCACCACAAGTCGTGGTGCCCTTCACGACTCGTGTGGGCACTCGTTGAGGGTGCCAAGGCCCAATTCTCTAGTTCATGCCTAGACCCCTAGCTTAGTCTACTAGATTCCGAGGTGTTACATTATCTCCCCCTTGGGAACATTCATCCTCGAATGGCATTCTAGGCACCTCTTAAAGGAAACGACACAACACTAGCAACCCATCATGCATGCAACTCATCTAAATGCACATAGCCAAAGGAGGAAACATCAACTCCAAGCTAAACATACTCAATGCAACACAAGGAAGTAGGAACTACATCAAACAACCCATTATGCATGAAATCTCATAACTCATCATATTCATAGGAGGAACTGCCTTCTCCAAACTAATCATGCTCAACATAAACTCATGGAGATCATATGCAATTTACTCTCAAAAAGCATTCATTTAAGGAGGAATCTCTCAACTTCGAACTAAGGTATACTAATATATTTATCTCATAAAGTCTATATGGAAATCTACTCAATGCACTACAACATGAGGAAAACAATGCATATAAGTCATTTCTATTAAGACCTAAGCATTTTCATGAACATGCACCACATAAGAAGATCATGGAAACATACAAATCACACATGAAGCAAATCAAGAGGAACTTATCATCTCAAGCTAGAATAGGAATAAAAGGAAAATGATGAGGACATTGGGACATCTCATTGGCCCTTGGCCTCCCAAGTAGCACCTTCACATAAAACCCTCATTAAAGGACACTCTATGCTACTTCATGGAACAACTTCCTTGTTCTTCTATTTTCTTAGCTTATCGGCCTAAGATGCCCACCGGTACTTCTAATTTAGAGAGGTTCTCTTTAAGCTATTTTAGCTCACAATCACCCTTACTAACACCACTCAAAATCTCATATAAGCCTACCAAATCGGGACTAAACTTCTCATACTCACTACACCTCTTAAGGTGAGAATTTCAAGCAAACCTAACTCATGAACATCAAGGATACTCAACGACCTTGCTATCTAAGCACATTATCTCCCCATTGGGAGCAAGCCTGAGCAAGTCATCACTAAGATTTCACATCATCACACAAAATGATTCTAAACCATGGTGTATTACACTTCTACCCTTCTTAGAGGAATCGACTCACTCAAACATTTAGGCATTACTATCACACCCTATTCATCAAATCTATCAACATACCTCAAAATTCATCATAACTAAGTTGGGTTGTACCATCAACTAAACATAAGCCATTCATACTAAAGACAACATCACAATCTATCATCTCTATCTATCAAGTCACATAGCCATAATTGGCATCATAACCAACCTTTTCTCCCTTGCTCCTTGTAGCATAAGCCCTTCGAGTAGTCACATCCTAAAGACAATTGAATAAGAAGTAGGACAGAGATCTTATAGATTTAAACTCTATGGCATGACTAGAGAATGAAGAAGTGAAGATTCCTAATAATCTAATAGCCTCCTATTCATAAATGTGGTGTCCTTCACACTTATGAAGAAGAATCTACTAGACGTGGCATGATACAATCCTAGAACCATTCTAAACCTTGTGCTCTGATTACCAAGTTTATCATGACCCAAGGGTATTCCCTAGCTGTAACATGGCGTACTTGACCCCAAAGGGGTCTCATACAAGCCCTTAGCATAATCATAACATAGGATAACAGAAATGTATGGAAAATTTAAAATTTCTTTAAAACCATACAATCAAAAACATTTTCATAAAGCAAGCAGAAGTCTTTACTATATCTTTGTCTCAAACTATCTATTAAACTTTTGAATAAATGCCTTGGGACGTAGCCTATATAAAACTCTAAAACATTAAAAAAATGACATAAAGGGAAATAATTGGTTTGTCCTCGAAACTATGAGGACTCACCAATTCTTCAACTCTTCTTGCTCCTTAGAAACCTAGCCTTCAAAGGAACTCAATCTCCTAAACCCTACATTTGATTAGAATGTAGGCAAAGTATGCGTTAGTACAAAATGTACCAAGTATGATAGCTAGCACAACATCATAAGAGCATCTCAAAATGGTTAGTCAACAAAAGACATAAGCATAAGAGATAATAACATAGTCATAGCATAATCTCCAGCAAAAGCATCATATAATCATAAGTCAACATAAGACATAATAAATGAGCATAGGAGATACACCCTGTTCATAGCATAGTCCTTACTTAAAATTTCATATTTACATACTTCAACCTTTAGTCTTTCATATTACAACAGAACTACTTCACAAGCCACCTCAAAGCATACTTTTGCAAGGCAAGAATAGCATCCCATAATACTATCCAAACTAAGTACCTCTTCTTGGTCATTCTTGGGCATAGTCTACATTCATAGTCAAGACCTAGGTTTTCATGTCATGAGAGCACTATACTCCTAAGTAACCCCAAGACACACTTGTGCAATTCATGAAAGGCATCCCATAATACCATTCACAATAAGTATAACCTTCAAGTTAACATAGTCATACTTACACTCCTTTATTCTCACTCTTTAGCTTACTTCATATAGACAAGGGAACTATCATCCTTAGTCAAACATATCATGGAAGGCAACTATAGCACAACCCTATCATAAAATAGTTCACTCATAAGAAATCTTTCTTGAATGACCCTAAGTAATACTTGTGCAATACACGAATAGCATCCCATAATACTACTCATGCTAAGTACTACTTTTAGGTCCTCGTACTAATACTTATTGATTTGGAACCTAGTTTCTCTCTTTGACTTTAGAACACTAGGAGGTACTCTCTTAAGAACATCCAAGTTCATTATTAGATTGAACCCTATGAGATACTACTTTTAAGGTTCATCATTAACATGGACCATATGAAATACCAATTTAAGCATGTCTAAGTCTATTCATGCTCTTGAACACTGTGACGTACTTCATTAAGTAAGTGTTAGTTCAATTATGCTTCAAAACACTATGAGATTCTTCTTCAAACATGTCTTAGTTCATTGGATATGGAGATTGCTACTAGAAACCTTAACTCAATTATGTGAAGGCTTCTATCTCATGAGACCTAACTTTGGGAAAACCCACACTCTACAACGTAAGAGTTCCCCCTTTAACTTGGATAGTCCTCATATCAACTAGGTGTGGTTCTCCTTTCAACTTGGAGCTAAGCATACACCCAAGGTTTACTTGTTAAGCCTTGCTTAACACTCATGTCTAATGGAAGGATTTCCTTGACAACCAATCCATGTTCAAGTGATTCTATCACCTCATACTTCAAACATTCATAAAGTAGATTAGGTGAGTATAGGACACTCACCACATATCCACTTATTAGCCTTCTATTCACCACATTTAGTCTACTCTCAAAGCCCTAGTGATTCAATATTCATGACTACAAGCCTTACTCTCACAGCTTTACCTTATTCTATCATCATTCATATCTAGGTTACAAGACACTCAAGTCATAAGATTCATCTTTAAGCAATTCTAGTCATATTCTTCCTTGTCAAGTGACTCTAGTCATAATTCACCATGTAAGATCAATTTTAAGCATTACTACTCAAAAACCATCATACTCTCATTATTCTAAATTAATTCATGCGTAAAGGTTCTAGCCCTAGACAATTACTAGTCAAAGCATTAATTCTAGAAGATCACCTTGACCTTTAATATGACCATACATGGCAATAACCCACATAACTCATCTTCATCAATTAGACTAGGGTAATAATTGAAATCACATAAATTCATCATAATATAATGAATTAACACTAAATTAGTCATAAATAAGTATTATCCAACCAATTGGAGTCACACCCAACTATACCCAAACATTGGAAGAGACCGTAGCTTAGATTGGGGTTCTTCTACACAAATTTGGGGAAATTCTAGGAGACTCTATGGGTGGAAGAACCCATAGATGAAAAGCTAAACATATCTTAAATCAAAGCCCTACACAAGCCTTTAGCAATGGAGCCTTTGTTCTTGACCTTAACTTCAAACTCTAGCTTCTTCTTCAATGGAGGTTTTCTAGAGAGGGAAATATTTGTGTGTTGGTATAAATGATTTAATTTAGTGAGTTTGGGAGTTTTGATTTGGGTCTTGGAATAAATTATTTAATTGAGTGAGTTTTGGAGTTAAAATGACTTAAATAGGGATCCTAATCTTGGCAAAACAACATAACTTTGAGTTAAAATGATTGGGAAAAGACCACAGAAGTTACCTGACTGTTAATTGCTGAAATGGCATGATGGACGCCTTCACAGATCGTCATCATCACCACTGCCCGTCAAATGGGTTGTGAAGAATTTTCAGCTTGACAGTGCTTCACTATTTCGGGCATAACTTTTCAACCCGATATCGAAATTGGGCAAACTCGGTGGTGATGGAAAGAGGACTCAGGGACCTTTACTTGGATAGGTAATTTCCCACCTAATTCGTTTTGAGCTAAGATATATCATCATTTGAAGTTGACCCTACACTCTAAGTCTAATGAAAACCTTCTTGGATGACTTCATGGTCCGTGTGGGGCTTCACAGACCGTTGAGTTGCCTTTGGTCCTTGCCAGTAGCCTCGATTTCCACCCTTAAGCCCTAAAAATCTAACTCATCACCACGATCCTTCCCCACGGCCCATGTTGGCCTTCACGAGCCGTCTAGTGGCTCGTGGGGAGGGTCTCCTCTTTTGGGCAACTTTGTGAAGCTACTGCCTCACCTCTATGAGTGGTCCCACGATCCGTGGTGACCACCACGAGCCGTATAGGCTCTCATGGGTGGTAGGCAGTCTTCTTTAGCTACTGCCTAGGCATCATGGGTACCACGACATGTCGTTGTGCCCTTCACGACTCATGTGGGTACTTATTGAGGGTGCCAAGGCCCAATTCTCTAGTTCATGCCTAGCACTTAGCCCCTAGCTTCGTCTACTAGTTTCCGAGGTGTTACAGGTACTTGCTATACTGGAGGTGGAGGAGGTGTAGTAGTTACTAGTATTTAGGCCGGATCATGTAGTGCTCTAGAGCACACTTCAGCTCACCTTCTTTGCAATGTATAATCATCCTCCTGCTCGGATAAAGATGTCGGCAATGTACATCCTGAGTTACCCTCACCTTCAAACTCTAAAGTGGTGTGGTGGGTGTCGTAGATGCCTATGCTATCGGAGCTATCCTCAGCCGGACGTTGCTCCGCAGGACCCTTGCCTTTCCCTTTGGTCTTTCCCCTATTGGAGGAAGTTTTGATTGTGTAGCTCATGTTGGAGCAGCACCCTCACCGATAAATATACCCCATGCACTCTTCCGGGGTTGTTGGTTTCTACTGGGAACTTTGGGTCTGGCCATATCTACAAAACAACACAGAACAAACCAATAAGTTAGAAACAGGTCAACAAAATATCAAAGTTTAAAATTTGTAAGAAAACTCATCGTCTAGTTCGGCGAGTCGCCGAACTCATTCGGTGAGCTATGTAGGGCTCATCGAACGTTCAAGAATTAAATATCACAAAATTTAGCATAGGCCAGTGATGTCTAGGGTCACTCGGTGATTTTGTGATTTCATTCGGCAAACTAGAAGTAGCTAGCCGAAAGTCACAGAATATTTAACCTAAATTTACGCTATAAAAGGGTGATCGCAAAGACATTCGGCAAGTCGCCGAGTGAACTCGGAGAGCTGAGGAATATCGATGAATGTTACAGAATCAAACCTTCAAAAATGAAGAAAAAAATGCAATCGAAGGGTCACTTTACGAACCCCCGACTCATTCGGCGAGCTCAACTATGCTCATCGATATATCTCTCATGCCAGTTTTTGACCCCAACCTTCATTTTTCAACCCACAGCCCACAATAATGAAATTAAAGACCTATTATATGCAATTCAACCCAGACCCATATCAATAATGACCCTGGGGTACTCAGACTTCCCTCGATTTGTCTTAAATTGACAAATCAATGTATTTTGCCCTTAAGAATGACATCACTTGCTCTATCATTGGGCAAATTCAATCAATCGGTACAATTTGGGTTTGTCAGACTTTACCCTCACCAGACCCAACATACAAACATTACACAATGACAATGTCAAGCAATTTAAACACGGATTTCAATACTTCTGGGCCAAAACACAAAAACGAACATGATACTACAATCGCCCTCACTTAAAAATCAATCAAATCCAAAAAGTATGCAATAGATCAAATGATATTATGAACATACAATCACAAACTACTAAAAATCAAGTCATGTTCGGGACACCAACCTCAAGAGTAGATGGAAACAAATTCTAGGCTAGCAAATACGAATGAAAAATTGCAAAATTTCACCGAGCAATTGATCCCCACACAAAATTAACGAGCAAAATACGATCTAAATATAAAATCTAAGAGTGTAAGAGTTGGAAAATATTAAATGAAAGGGAATTTTTAATTTAAAAAGATTGAGGCCCTTTTTGAATATTCAGTTCGTGCCCTAGCTGGATATATTGACTTAATTCACCAATCATTCTGCGATGCGCCAAATGGTGCTCTTATCCAGTGAAGTTTACAGAACTCCGACCATTTATTAGTCAAAACAGCAGTCCAAATTGGACTCTCCGACCTGTTTGGTGAGTCCCCGAACAGTACTTCAGCTCGCCTAATTGCTCTTTTTCCCAAAATTTCAAATTGTCAACCGGCACATCTAACAACCGTTATTCAAACAACAAAATTTAAAACTAGAAATTTAGGTTGCCTCCTAAGAAGTGTCGTATTTAACGTTGTGGTATGACGAAGATGCATTTTAATGCCTCATTCTTTGTGTGAACCAAGGTATCACTCAGTAATCGTGCTTTTAGACTAAGGTTTAAATAAGTCAAGATTTGACCCATTTATGTTTCCAGCTTCTTAATCGATATCGAATGTGAGGTAATTGTTTTGTTCGAAGATGAGACGTCATGTCATGACCTAGGGTACCCCCTAGATGTAATATGACGTATAGAACCCCAAAGGACTCCATACAAGACACTTTAGTCCTCTTAACATAAGAAATAGAACAGTAAGAGTAAAACATATTTCAAGACTAAAATGTTTTTCATAAAAGAAAGCAGAAGTGTAGACACTTTGTCTCATCATAGCCATCTATTACAATATTGAATGAAAGTGGGCCTAACCCATACATCCTGGTCAAAAAGAAAATACAAAAGTGAAACTACAAGAAGGAAAGCCCGTCCTCGAATCGCGAGGACTCACCAAGCTCGGAAAGAAATCAAAGTCCAAGCTCTAGCCACTGGAATAAAAACTCTGCCTGTCTGACCCTACATGTGGAAAAAATGTAGGCAAGAGTACGCATTAGTAAAAATGCACTAAGTATGATAACTATGCATGAAAACATTTAAAACATGCTAAAAGGGACATTTCATTTCAAAGCATGCAATTTACAAAGTTCAAAGTTCATCCTAGAGATAGTTGGAAAACATAATTCATAACATTGTCTTCAATGCAAGTTAGCATCATTTTTAACACCTTTGAACACTACGAGATACTCTTTTAAGTATGTCTTAGTTCATTATTACTTTGAACACTACGACATACTTCTTTAAATAGGCCTTAGTTCATTATTAATCTTGTTGTGGGAAATAGCCTTAACCGATATGAGACCATGTGAGCTTTAACATGGAATCCGGTGACTCCCTTACCAAAAAGGGTTGGTTTACTTGCCTAAGGTAGAACCGGTAAATCTTAGCTTAGGTGGATCCACTAGCTAACATCTGGGGAAAGTAGTTTATGGGATATGGAGACTGCTACTAGAAACCCGGACTTCAGTACATGAAGGCTTCCAACTCATGAGACATACATTGGGAAACTTGGACTCTACGACATGAGAGTTCCCATTTTTAAAGCCCGGACTCAACTACATGTGAGCCTCCATCTCATTAAAGTATCCACTCGGTGCTAAGAATAAATCCCACAGATTACTTATTAATTCTTAACAATGTTTTTAGGTGGGTCGCTTTCTTTTGAAAAGAGGGGTTTTTTCCAGCTCTTCTCCTCCATGCTTCAGTTAACTTAACTCATATCTCTTGGAAGGGTGTCCTTGACAACCAATCCAAGTTAGTTCATTAAGATAGCTCTTTAGACCATGCGTGAGTAACTATCACCATCCATGATCAGTTTTACATTTAAATTCAATTATGTGAGAAAAGTCTTTCAATCGTAGAATCCTTACTATGTGAGGAAACTTTCACATTGATGTTCATATGTGTTCATGAGAATCTCCTTTCATTCAACAAAACAACAATATCATAATTATTGACGCTTTACTCTCAAATCATCTTTAAAGTATTTTCATTTATTACATAAAAACATCCATAATATCATACTTTACTCTTTCAAGGTTCAAAAGCTACTTTGAATCAACACATCTAGCATTCAAATGCTAGAAAGGGATTTCATCATAATCCATGTGATTATATCACCTCATGCATTAATTCATAAAATTCCTCTTTCATTAACAAAAACCCACATCATAAGATCACAATTGAGAAATATGGGAATTACATGGGTTATTGGGGATACATCATAAAAACCATAGAAAAACATAAATTCATGCTTTAATATAACATAATTCATTCATTAGAATCATGTTTGACAAGAACCCATGACTTTTGAATCAAACCATAACAATTGGTAATTTCTATATTTTGAATTTTGATTTTGAAGGAACTCCATGGATGAAAGATATCATACCTTAACTCTAACTGCTAGCCTTCAATGGAGGAATTTGACCCTTATCTTAAAACCACAGATGAATCCTTCTTCTTCTTCTCAAAGTTTCTAGAGAGAGAATATTTTAGAGGAATTGTTTCTCTTTTGTGAATTGGGAAGAATGAACTAAATGGGTCTAAATTAGGGGAGGGGGGTAAAACCCTTATATAGGGGTCTTAAATTTAGTCAAAACGACATAGTATAGGAACTTATTAATTAGGAACAAGACCCAACTATCCCTAAGTTAACTGCCAGTTGTCACCAAACTACCAACTGACGGACCGTGGATGGACCTACGGTCCGTCCTGGTGAACCGTTGTTGGTGGTCAGTGACTTTGGCCCTGACCTATGGCCACTGGACCACGGGTGGTGGACCTTACGGTCCGTAGGTCCAATCGTGGTCTATGCTTGGACGATTCCTGAGGCACCCATCCACGGACCCATCTACGGTCCGTGGCCCACACCAAGGTCGTGGTTGGCTATGTGGATGACACCTAGGAGTCTTGAAATTTTGGTTCGTTACACCTTTTCGGATACAGGGTGTTACAATATCTCCCCTGTGGGACCATTCATCCTTGAATGAGATTTAAACTGGTTCTAAGAGAGTAGTAGAGGAACTAAAAACCCAACCTATTATGCAATGCATAAAACCAATGATGAACTATCGACTCCAAGCTAGGACGTTCTCAAAACATCAAAGGAGGGGTAAACTTACTTTATCAGTCCATTATGCATGTAATACACATAAATAAGGAGGAATTATCAACTCCAAACTCATCATACTCAAATGCATCAAAAAGGAGGTATGAACTACATCTAGCAACCCAATATCCATAAATTCCGTAAACTTTTCAAGATTTCTCATGTTTAAGGACGAATTACCTTCTTCGAGCAAAAAGCATGCTAAATACAATCTCATGGAGTCAATATGCAATTTACTCTCAAAAAGCATAACTAAAGTATATTCAACAATCATCTCATGAATTCTATAGGCAACTCATACACAATGCACACCAACGAACCATTTCTTTCAAAATTTAAGCTTTCTTATGAACATGCATAACACAGGGAAATCATGGAAACAGATAAACACATATGACTCCCAAAACATAGAACAAAACCCTAAATTTTTTACTCATAGGTCTAAACCTAGGGTGACCTTGCTTATCAGACCTTAGGTTGGATAAGTTTCTATCTCCGGTTCTAGCCCTCTTTGCTTCCCTATTCTTCTCCATAAGATTTGACTCCTCCATTTGTTGGGCATACACCATAAGACATGAGATATCGATATTATTATGGAGCATTGTTGTACGACATTATTGTCTTACCAAGTTGCACGCTCCTGTCAAAACCTACTCATCATATCTCTCGAATCCAACACCATAGATGGAGCTTACTTGAATAGTTGGGTGAATTTCAAGGCATACTCCTTCACACTCATGCTACCTTGCTGATGTTTAATGAACTCTTCTACCTTAGCTTCCCTCAACTCTCAGGGAAATAACCTATCAAGAAACACTAATTTAAATGCTTCCTACTCTATGGGACCCGCTCCTACTGACCTACCATTCTTCCATTGATTATACCATACTTGGGCAATACCTTTCAATTGGTAAGCGGATAACTCCTCTTTGTCTACCGAAGTCACCCGATGATATCAAGTACTTTATAAACCTCTTTCCACGAATTCTTGAGGATCCTCTTCCACTTTTGAGCCATAAAGTTCCAGAGGTTTTATCCTAATAAAATCCTTCACTGTTGAAGCGGCAGTACCCACATTTGGGTTCACGGGGGATACCACCTCTCTATTGGCTTGGGCTGTCATGGCTTGGGCTTGAGTCGTCATGGCTTAAGACAATACCTAAAGAGTAGCCCTAAACTCTGCATGAGTAACATTCTCAACTAGAGGATCAATGGATCTTGGGGAGGAACCTCTTGGTCCACATTGCCTTCCTCATCCCTCTTAGCATTTGCCCTTGTATTAGTCATACCCTGAAAACTATAGGGTATGAATTAGGAGAAAGACCTAACAAAGTGAAACTCTATGCACGACTTAGAGAATGAAGAAGTGAGATTTCCTAAACATCTAATAGCCTCCTATTTAGAAATATGGCGCACTTCACATTTATGGACAAGATTCTACTAGACATGGTTTTGAGACAATCCTAGAACCATTCTAAACCTTGTGCTCTTATACCAAATTTGTCATGACCCAGGGGTATATCCTAAATGTAACATGGTGTACAAGACCCCGAAATAGGCTTAAAAAAGCCACTTAGCATATCATAAGATAAAGTAAATAGCAATGATACAAATATTTTAAAACTTTTTCTATACAATCAAAGTCTTTATAAAAGCAAGGGGAAGTCTATAAATCTTTTTCTCAAACCATCTAAAACAACTTTGAATAACTCTTGGGACACAGCCCATACAATAGTCTAAATCATAAAAGAAAGACATAAAAGAAATGGTGGCTTTATCCTCGATGCTATGAAGACTCACGAATCATCAACTCCTTGCTCCTACTAAGAACCTAGCCTCAAAGATGGAACTCAAGATCCTCGGACACTACATTTGATAAGAATGTTGGCAAGAGTATGCACTAGTACAAAATGTACTAAATATGTTAGCTACGGTAACATCATAAGAGCACGACATAAGCCATAAGCATAAGAGATAATAACATAAGCATAATCTCTAACATAGACATAATGTAAGAATTAGTCATCATAAAGCATAATCCATATACATAGTCAATACTTAGACCTTCATATCATAAGAGAACCACTTTATTATTAACCTCCAAGTATACTTATGCAATGCATGGATAAGACACCATAATCCCATCCATGCTAAGTATCCCCTTTTGCCATCATAATCATACTTACCATCTCATGGTCTCATATTTAGCTTAATTCTCATAGACAAGGGAATGTTCACCTTTAGGCAACATATCAAGGATGGAAATTATAGCAACAATCCAAACTAAGCATACATCATATAAGGGAAACACTTTCTAGGTAACCTTAAGCCATACTTATGCAACGCATCGATAAGAACACATAATCCTACCCATATGAAGTACTCCTCAGTCCATCATACATATTGATCATCTCTTTGATCTTATATTTAGCTCATCATAAAGGACAAACGGAATCGCCTCAAGTCATACATATCATGGAAGGCCTATCAAGATACAATCCATATAATTCATTGTTCATGACATAATACATTTTAAGGAACCATAGTTATTGGCCTCTATGTTAATTTTAAGGTGTAATGTAGGTATTCGCCTCCACGTCACTTAATAAGAATCATAGGTAATTGCATCTATGTCCATCATAATAAGATATAGGTTTTCGCCTCCATATCTACATAAAGGCTAACGGGTAATCATTTCTTGTCTTGTCTTAGGAGTCATACATAAATAAAGTGTAAGCGCATCACACTCCTCATATCATGACATGTTTAATCACCTCATGCCTACTAACTTAGGAATAGGGGAAATCACCTCACATCCTTCTCCTAAAAGGACTTTTAGGAGAATCACCACAACCTCATCACATTTCATAGTCCTTGGGCTTAGATTCATTTTAGGTGAGTAAACCTTTCAGCCTAAAATCATTCTATGTGAGAGAACCTTTTATATCTTATCATATTCATGCATAAGTGTGTATATGAGAATATCCTTTCAACAACACAACATCATATCATGATCATAGACACTTCACTCTCAAAGTGTTCATAAAGCATATTCATAGATTCATAAATCTTGCATAATATCATAATTTTCCCTTCCAAGGGCCATAGATCATAATTCATCAAAACATCTAGAATTAATGATTCTATCACTTCATACAATGTATCATTCATAAGGTAGATTTGGTAGGTAAAGACCTCCCCCTGTAATTCTATTCATAAATCTTTTATTCTCATTTATACTTTACTCTCAAAGCCTTAACATACATAATTCACCTTATTATCTATACCTTCAAATCTATAGAAGTCAACATTCATGACTACAAGCCCTACTCTCAAGCTTTTACTTCTTACAATCATCATACCTATCTAGATCACAAGATATTCTAATCACAAGCTTCATTCTTGAGCAATTCTATCTATACCTCATCATAAAGGCTAAGTCTCAATCATTACTAGTCATGATCCATCTTATATACCTTATTCTACTTCAATTCATGTTTACATGCTTCTGTTCTTGAACAATTACTAGAGAGAGAATTTCATGGAGTGAATTGGGTTTCTTTTGGTGAGTTAAGAGAATGACACAATTAGATTAGTTTAGGGGTCTAAAGTGTTTATATTGGTGTTCTAAAACTATACAAAATGACCTCAATCAATACTAACTTAAAAAGGAATATCCCATTTTCCCCCCGCTTAGGCAGCATGGTGCTAGGCACCATGACAGGGCTTCACGAGCAGTGATCCACACCACTAGCCATGGTCTTGCTCGTGGTCCATGGTCCAATAGTTATTCCATGAGGCCTTGGCCTCCACAAGTTGAAAGCAGCTTTATGAGCTTTCCCACGAGCCGTGGTCTTAACCATTGGCCGTGAAGTGGCTCATGAAGGTGAGCCACTTTGAGGCAACTTCTAGTGAGCTACTGCCCAAACTTTATGGACCACTCCATGAGCCGTGGTCCTCACCACTGGCCGTGGCGGTGGTCGTGAAGATGATGCAGTGTTTGCCATGGTTGGGGCAACTTTGGCCCTTGGCATGGGCCTTGGCCCTTTCCCTTAGCTCTTGCCCTCTAGTCTAGACTTGTTGCACCCTCACTTAGCCCTACCTGGCTTACTAGACTATGGGGTGTTACAAGACATCATATTGGCTTCGGCCTCCCAAGTAGCACCCTCAATTAAATGATTCCTCTACAACACTTCTACGGAAGCAACATCCTTATTTCTCAACTTCTTGACTTGCCTGTGTAGAATCTTAACAGGAACATCCTAATAAGAAAGACTTTCATCAACTCCGGACCCTTCTAAGGAAACTATTGATGTCAAATCTCCTACACACTTCAATAAGCATAATGACATGGAAAATCGGATACGCCGATGCCAACTCACTTGGGAAATCTAACATATAGGCAACCTTGCCCATATGTCTCAAAATTTGATATGGGCCTACATACCGGGGACTAAGCTTCCCCTTCTTACCAAACCTCATTACATACTTCATAGGTGAGATTTTTAAGTAAGCCCAATCATTAACCTCAAACTCAAGATCCCTTCTTGTAACAACAACATACGACTTTTGTCGACTTTGGGCCATTTTCAACCTTTTACTAATAAGTCAAAGTTACTCAATGGCCTAATGAACCAATTCGCGACCTATTAGAACAACTTTACAAACCTCAAACCAACCAATGGGAGATCTACACCTCCTACCATGCAAGGTCTCAAATAGAGCTATACCGATACTTCCATGGTAGTGATTATTGTAGTCAAACTCTATCAATGAAAAATGGTAATCCCAATTACCCTTAAAATTGATGACATATTCTCTCAACATGTCTTCCAAAGTTTGGATAGTATGCTTCACTTGTCTATCGGTTTGGGGATGGAAATCCCTGCTAAGCTTAACTTTAGTGCCAAGACCCTTTTGGAAGACTTCCAATCTTATGAGGTGAATTGGGTACCACGATTCAAAAAATGGACAAGGGATCTCCATTCATCTTTACAATCTCTTTCAAGTACAACATGGCATAGTCATCCGCCGAATAAGAGACCTTGACGGGAAGGAAATGAGCCAATTTCATCATTCGATCTACTACCATCCAAATGGAATCATGTGGTCGTCGGGTGTGAGGCAAACAAACTATAAAGTCCAAATTCAAGTCTTCCCACTTCAAAGTAGGAATAGCAATGTCTTAGAACAAAGTTCCCGATCTTTGATGTTCAACTTTAACTTGTTGGCAATTAGGGCATTTGGCCATGAATTCCACAATATCTTTCTTCATCCCATTCCACCAATAGACTTCCCGTAAGTCACGTAACATCTTGGTAGCTCCTGGGTGAATAGAATATCGAGAACTATGAACTTCTGTCAAAATTTGTTCCCTCAAGTCATCGACATTCGAAACACATAAATGACCTCGATATCTAAGCACTCCATCTCCCCCTTGGGAGAAAGCCTCAACAGATTTCTTATTTACTACCTCTTTCAATTCTACAAAAAATTGATCAAGACCTTGCTTAGCCTTCACATCAATCACGAAGGACGATTTGGACCCATCATGGATCATGACACAACCATTAGTGGAGTCCACTAATTGAACACCTAATCAGGAAAACTTATGAACATCCCAAACCAACTCTTTCTTTTCCTCCTCAGCATCAAAAACACTACCCATCGATAATTGACTAAGAGCATCCGCCACTAGATTCGCTTTATCAGGGTGATAGAGAACACTCTTGTCATAGTCCTTCAATAAGTCTAGCCTCCTTCAATAATTCTAGCCACCTTCACTAGTGAAGATTCAAGTCCATTTGACTAAACACGTATTGTAAGCTTTTGTGATTGGTAAAAATATCTACATGTACTCCGTATAAATAATGCCTCCATATCTTTAAGGCAAAAACAACCACCGCTAACTCAAGGTCATGGCTAGGATAATTTTTCTCATGGACTTTAAGTTGCCTTGAAGCATAGCCAATCACATTACCATTTTGCATAAGCACACATCCCAACCCAACTCTAGAGGCATCACAATACATCACAAAACCATCCGTACCCTTTGGTAAGGTCAACACCGGAGTAGAAGTAAGTCTATCTTTCAACTCTTGGAAAATATTCTCACAAGCTTCAGACTAGACAAACTTAGCCTTCTTTTGAGTGAAAGCCATTAAAGGAGAAGGAATAGAAGAAGATCCCTCAATAGACCTCCTATAGTAATCGGCTAGACCTAAAAACCTTTTAATATCCGAAGGAGATAGAGGTCTAGGACAATTCTTGATAGCATCCATCTTCTTAGAATCTACCTCAATACCCTGACTTGACACAATATGACCAAGGAAGGCTAAGGACCTTAACCGAAATACGCACTTGCTAAACTTTGTGAAAAGTTGATGGTCCTTAAGAATTTGAAACATAATTCTCAAAGGGTCAACATGTTCATTCTCACTCCTGGAATAGATCAAAATATCACCAATAAACACAATTACAAATATATGAAGGTATTGTCTAAACACCCTATTCATCAAGCATAAATGCCGCCGGAGCATTAGTGAACCCAAATGATATTACCATAAACTTGTAATGACCATACCGAGTTCAAAAAGTCATCTTCAGAATGTCATCATCTTTCGCCCTTAGTTGGTGATAACCCAATCGGAGATCAACCTTAGAGAAACAACTTTCCTCTTGAGAGAAACCCATCGGGATAGAGGGTACTTGTTCTTAATAGTTACCTTGTTCAATTGTCTATAATCGTTGCACATACAAAGAAACCCATCTTTCATTTTAACAAACAACACTGGATCACCCCATGGAGAGACACTTGGTCGGATGAAACCCTTATCCAATAAGCCCTTCAAATGTTCTTTCAACTCCTTTAACTCACTCAGGGCCATTCTATAAGGAGGAATAGAGATAGATTGCGTATCTTAGAGAAGGTCAATACCGAAGTCTATTTCTAGCTTGGGAGGAATAACAGGTAAGTCATTGGGGAAAACATCCGAAAACTCATTTACAACGAGGACAAACTCAAGAGAAAGGGTTTTGGAATCTACATCCCTAACTCTAACAAGATGGTAAAAGTAACCTTTTGAAATCATCTTTCTAGCATTAAGATAAGACACAAATTGACCTTTAGGCATATAATCCCCCCCCCCCATCCACTCTGGATAGGCTCATTTGGGAATTGAAACTTGACTACACATATAAATCTAACATGTCAAGCTCTACCAAGTCAAAAAGAGTAACTATATGGGATTAGGAAACCAAAAATCTTGTATAGACCATCTTAGCCACCATAGAATCACCAATAGGAGTAGAGACAGAAAAAGGTTCTAGCAACACATCTGGAAGAACATCAAACCTCATAGCCAGATATGGCATCACAAAAGATAAAAGTAGCACCTAGATCAAATAAAGTATACACATCACGGTGAAAAACTTTTAACATACCGGTGACTACATCCAGGTAGTTCTCTTGGTCACCTCGGGTTTGGAGAGCTTGGAAGTGGTTTTTCTTAGGAGCATTGGAATTTGAACCACTAGGAGGAGCTTGCTTGCACGCTCTTCCGTTAATATTAAGTACAGGGCCATCTGTCATTTTGTGACCACACTTAACGCAACCATAACAACCATCCATGTCGGCTAGGCACCTACCATCATGCTTCCTTCCATACTTTGTGCAATTAGACATAGCCAATGAAGCCCCATTACCATTCCCTCCTTGAGTCTTGGGGTAAGACGCTCTCTCTTTGTTAAAACTTGGAGGAATATTGTAGGAATCTTGACCGAAAAACTTTTGTCAAAATCTAGGTCGACCTTGTCCATCGGACATTGCATAAGAGAAATTTCCATCAGCGTTCCTAGACATTTTTGCATCCCTAGACTTTTCCTTGAGTTTCTCCTCCTCAATTTGTTGTGCATGGACCATAAGATGAGCGATTTCAATTTAACTAATGAGTATAGTAGTACGTCACTCTTTAACCACCATTTCAGATATTTTAGTCACAAACGTACTCATCTGAGCCCTAGAATCCACAACCATTGTTGGAGCATAATTAGATAATTAAGTGAACTTTATGGCATACTCATTCACACTCATACTTCCTTGACGTAGGTTAATTAACTCTTGCAACTTTGCTTCCCTCATCTTTAGGGGAAGAATGCATCAAGAAATGCCGATTTAAACACTTCCCACTCTACGGGACCCGCTCCTATCTGCCTAGCCTCTTTCTATTTGTCATAATACACTTGAGAAACACCTTTTAATTGGTAAGCGGCCAACTCTGCCTTCTCTAGTGGAGTCACCCCCAGAATTACAACCACCTTATAGACCTCATCGACAAACTCTTAAAGGTCTTCCTCAACAATGGAGCCATAAAAATTCAGAGGGTTCATCCACATAAAATCCCATACTCTTGAAGCGGTTGTACCCATAATTGGGTTAACTAAAGCTACCATCTCTCTATTAGCTTGTGTCGTCACTGCTTGAGCCAACATCTAAAAAATCGACTAATACATCCAAACTTACACTTCAAATAAGAAGTATAAACGGTCAATGTCAATTTACAGAACTCAACTAAATTTGAGGTCGATCCCACAAAGAATTTCTTCATAGATAAGGTTTCACTATCGCGTTTATTCGAATGTTGTATTATCTCCTAGATAAATAACAATGGAAAGTAAATTGGGTATGGTTGAATTGTTATAATTACCAAATCTTGCAGTCAAAATCCAGGCTCAAGACTAACAAACTATTTCATTGTAAGATTGATTAAATTAATTAAGAGAAACCAGGATTGTGTTCACCATAACATTATTTCTAGTGTTCTCCCATAATTTGAGTGCCAGGCAAATCAATGTTTACAGAATCCTTGTGAGTTAAATTTATCTAAAGCCTCTCCGCTTAATCAGATAATGATCACTCGTGTTCTCTCAACCTTAGAGTGTTACTAACATTGAACCTCGCTTGAAATGATATGGTGTTAAAGATCTTGTCTCTCGAACTCAAACTTTAACTCCTATTTATTAATTTGATTCAACTTATTCCTAACTGGTATTTTTCTCTGAAAGAAATACTAGATACAGGCTCGTCTAATGCGTGCTCTCACTAGATTAAAATGATATTGAAAGGTAAAAACTACAGGTTCTAAACACAAACTGCCTTTTACTCATTTTACAGAATCGTAACTAGAATATCGTCATAGATCCCATAACCCGGTTATGGTATTTAGCCACTCATGATTTTAGAAAAACAATCAGTAATTATGGATGAAAACATATTGGAAAAGACTTACAAAAATAATTAGCAAATCAACAATCACTTTGATAATCTTATAGTCTGAAGTCGAATTTTCAACCAATAACAATAATCAAATATCTATAAATTGAAAGCTAAGAGTATTACTATATTCTTAGTAGTAAAACGTAGGATAAAGAATAATGTTCCAAGCACGTCCTAAAGTAATTCAAAATGGAAAGTTTAAAATGAGTCCTAGTCGAACTAGGACTGAAATGTTGGGTGGCTCTATGGCCACTTCTATGGCCCGTAGAGGGCTTCACGGACCGTGAAACCTTCTGCGAACTTCCCTTGGAACTTTCCAAAAATTACCTTTCAAACTTGATCACTAGAAAATACACCACGACAAGCACGACGGTCCGTAGTGAGGACCACAGCCCGTGAAGTGGTCCGTGGTCTTCACTTGGGTTTCAACTTTTTTCCACTCTTCAATGCCTTCACTGGAAACTGCACCACGACAAGCACGACGGATTGTGGACAGGACCACAGCCCATGAAGTTGGTCGTGGTCTTCACTTGTTCAATTCCCTTTCAGCTCCTCTTAGGCCTCCACACTAGCTCAGTTTAACGGGCTCAGCCATGGACCGTTATGAAGGTCACAGTCCATGAAGTTAGCCATGAACTTCACTTGATCATCATCATTCTCTACTTCTTTTCCACTTTTCTACGTACGCCATATCCTGCCTATACCATTGACAAACATATCAAAGTATACAAAAACACACCTAATTCTAGTATTGGTTCCTTGTTTTTAAGCATCAAATGTGTCAAGATTTCACAGCACATCAACACCCTCAACTTAGAACCATTACATGTCCTCAAGTGATGATACAGAACACATTCACTTTTCAAAATGTTCAGACACTTTTGAAACTATGCAGAAGCCTTTTTAAACAACACTTGTATCCAAAATCCTGAATCTAACATGTAAGGATCAATATATAGCATCTCATTACTCACAATCAATCATGCTTAGGCCTGCGAATTATCAGCTCACACAATCTTCTTTCAAATGCAACCATTCTGTCCTCATACCAAAGAAGTCCTTTGCTCATAATAGTTGGGATTGAGTACTACACTTATGCTCTCAAAGAACTTCTAACACTAACAACAAACTACCATAGGCTTGCCTTCGCTTTCTACGCTCTATCTTCCAAACACCCAAAATAGGATCGCTGTAGGACTTTATTGGCTTGTAACATAGGCTCGGGACTAGGGAATGGATACTTGTTTTCGTGAGTGACTAATCCCTTGGTTTTCCAAATTTTCGTTTTCATATACTCTTTTCTGAGTGATTCCCTATTTTTCTTTATTTAAGCCCAACCCAGTAGCTATTAATTTCTTTTTCTTTTTCTTTTCTTATTTTTTTATTCTTTTCTCTTCATTTTTTTATATTCAATTTTGATAAGCACTTAGCTCATTGATTGAACCTTCTTTTTCCCTTTTTCTTTTTGTTTGGATTGCAATAACCCTCAACATAGGCTTTTGGCCTGAGTTGTGATATCCTACCTTCAGAGAGCCAAGGCTATGATATAGGTTTGGTAAGAACAAAGACTGATTTTATGCTCAAATTGGTTTCAAGTGATAAGCTTTTCATTTGGTTCTTTTATTTTTGCTTGTTTTTTCACTAGTTTAACAAAAATGGCCAACTGATCCTTTCCTATCCGGTTATTCTAACATTCAAGCAAGACTACTTAGGCAAGTTCTAGTTTTTGCTTCTACTGTTAGACTTCAATCAAAACATACACACACACGACACAGGACTGCAATTGTCAGTTTCTTATTTCACCAATTAATTGGTCAGATTAGCCATGTTCAACATATCAGTATCTAAGATGTTATCTAAAGATCCTAATAATCAAACTTAGATTCAGGTCCTTATTTTTCACAGACTAGCTGCTACACAGCTCAACAAACAAAACACCCAAAACATTAATTCATAGGGACAACCTCCAATTTTCCAACAGCTATGGCAGGTTGCTCACCACCCCCTCCCCAAATAAAAGGACGTTGCCCTCAAAGTCTAAACAGAACAATAAAATACATAGGGCTATGAAGAGGGGTCATACATATGACGCTCTAGGCGTCGGTCTTCGGATCAGCATCAGCGCCCTTATCAATGGGTGCACTCTCAAAAGTCGGTACCAATTCAGATTGGTCCTCACTTATCGAGGCGGGTGCTCCACTACCAAAAGCTCCAACTAAGGCTGCATCTCTCTGCTGCTATACAATGGCTTCTTTTTCTCGAGCTTCGCTATTTGATGTTTTACGAGCTCTCTTTTCTTTCCTTTTTGCCTCTCTGACTGGCTCAATAGTGGTCACCTCATCAAGTTCTCCAGCTTTCTGTATTCTCTTGCCAGACTTACTCGTGGTGAGTTCTCTCCAAAGATCATCAATGGATTGAGTGGATGGTGCTTGAGTTAGCATTTGCATTTAAGAATCTGGCCCTATCGGAGTGGGTACCTGTAGTGGCTTTTCAGCTAGTTTAGCAATTTTATTTCTCATCTCGGCCAACTGTGATTTGAACTCTTCAGTCTCTACTGAACCAGCAACCTGGAATTGATCTTGGACTAGGTTCTCTAAACCATCCATTCTATTTTTTAAAACATCAAGCTCCTTCCACATCTGATCCTAGATCTCTTTATTGGCAGCTAACACCTTTGTCTCTATTAGTAGGGGCATCCGGATTACAATCTTATCTACCAATGTCCTCGTCTGGCGTTGATCTGCAACCACTTGTTTAAGAAAAAGCATGGGAATAGTAACAAAAGTACTTGTGGCCTGGGGTGCTGAAGCTGGAGGTGGTGGTGTATCTCTAGATGGCTG
Organism: Solanum pinnatisectum; assembly: GCA_035578085.1. Lineage (NCBI taxonomy): Eukaryota > Viridiplantae > Streptophyta > Magnoliopsida > Solanales > Solanaceae > Solanum > Solanum pinnatisectum. The sequence continues at coordinate 25,468,039 of CM069087.1, forward strand.
TGATGACTCACCCGGCTCTGTGCCTCTGTCTTCCTATGGGATCTCAAGTGGCAGATGAGGAATAACATCTAAAGTACCCACATCAGCAGACTTCATACCAAAGGGATGATTTGTGACATCCTTTATTTTAGAAACCTCGATGAGTCTGAATGCGTTACGCCATCTGTCAATCAGCTTGTTTGGGGGAGTATCTGGTTGTCTACATAATTTCCCTATCAGAGAGGGAAATAGAAACCCGTCTTTCTCATTCAATGCTCTGTTCCTCATCTCAGAAGCTATAATTCTTCCCACATTGACCGAATAACTAGCCATAAGGCAGGCTACTAATGATTCTAAAGAAGGAGACAAGGTGTTGTCATTTCCTGTAGGTCTTACTTGGGCATGCACAATAGCCCACCACACCTTGGCTGAAAATGATAACAACACTTTTGGAATCAGAGTTGGCATCATGATGACCCAAACAGCATTCTCCCCATCTATGGCAATTTGCTTTGCAATCTAGCACAACACCTGCTCGTGAAAACTCTGAATCGCCATAGTAGTGTCACTAGTGACTTCATGATGTTTGCCCTCAAAAAGGCCAACTGAAGCCAGTGCAGAGTATTCTGGACCATGCAACATCCTCTTAATAGTGGCCTCCAAGATATCTACTGACTTGCCCCGAACTATAATAGAATTCAGTGGACCCCAGGTCATGGCAATGTCACTCTGTCCACGCTTCGTAGTCTCTGTGTCTGCAGAAAAATTCATCAGTGTGGCTGCATACAAGGAGTAGAACTCCCTAGTCAGGTAGTAAGAGTAATCTCTAGGGGCATTGTCTATCCAATCAAACTGATGAAATTCAAACGTCCGATAAATGTCAAGGAGTACTTTAATATCGGCTACTACCACACTACTTTCAGGCATGATTGAGCGACTCTTGAACTTTCCAATCTTTGTCACAATCCCATTATTGAAAAAGTATTCGGACCGGTTCACAGTCCACATAGAACGATAACAGGCAATCAACTGTGGTCTCAGTGCCGGATTAGGTTCATGGGCAGTCACATACATCACCATGGTATCATCATCGGTGATCTGTTCATCATCCTCTATCATAGCCGCTTCCTCTCATGCTCCAGTATTAGCTTCTATATATGCCACAGGTGGAGAGGTGTGTGTATCGTCCTGAGAACCACTTCCAGACTCTTCACTGCCCCCTGAGGTATCAGCAGATTGGCTACTAGCAGCAGCATCAAATTGACTTTTCGAGTCCTCTAAGTTATCAGAACTACCACCACCCTCTTCGAAAAGAGGAGGAGGGTCCTGGAGGATAGCTCATTTGGTCAATGATCTAGTGGCTCGAGGAGAGTGATCTTCAGGTGTAACATTTATTTGCACCTCGGAACTACTAAATTTGGAGTCGTCATGATCTTCTGATTGAGAAGCAGTAGGGGTGGCAGGTTTTGTTCCATTCTTTCTTCCTACTGTACTTGAGAAAATACAAAACTTATTAGTATTCAACATAGTCAAATGATGCACTTTCGGGTACTCAGACTTCACCTATGTAAGTTCATCATGACACCTTGCCTTAAGAATGTCGTCACCCAATCTATCATCAAGAAGGGCCAGAGAATCAAAAGACGAACAAAAACTAAAAGATAGAAAAATTTAAAAATGAAACACTAAGTAAGCTCTACGGGAGCTTATAAGGGTCGTGGTAAGTACCACTGACCGTGAACTCCTTCATGGAGTTGAGATAGAACCAATGTGCAGAAAGAGACGTAACTTTCTACCAAGTGATGTTCAAGGATGGCTTCACGACCCGTAAAGTGCACCACGGACCGTGATACTACTCGTGAATTTAATTAGAGTGGTGGCTTGACTTCAACTGTGGTCCACGATTGGTTTCACGGCCCCTGGTGGATTCCACGGTTTGTAAAACCTATCGTGGTCTTACACTTGGTCAGTGTTACAGTTGTCTCCTTTACTCATACACTAAAATACAATGTTTTAAGCACGAACAACTTTTTATTACATAGTTCACAGCCAACCAATTATTTACCTATCAACCCAGTTCAGAATACTTACTCCATTAGCATAAAATCACAACTAACAAGGGTACCAACACATTTAACCCCTGTTATAAATCCACATACAAGAACAACTAAAAAACTCTCAATCAACCTAACTCAATGCAATTTAATAGCAATTTAGAACAAAACTAGTGCACCAATGTCTATTCATGTTAAGCAATACAAACCTATTTTATACAACATCAAATTGCACACATCAAGAATTTACTTACTTGAAAATACTAAGGGTTTTTGTTCGGAAGATGAAATTGATGATTATCAGTGGATTAACTTTTGAACTTAGGGTTTTGATTCACCGGTGCATTTAGGATCGATTGAGTGTGGCCCTCATTTCTAACTGTTATAGGAAGAAGAAGAAAAGAAAACAAAACTAACTTATGCGATATAAAACCCAATATAAGCTTAATTTTAATTTTTGGGTCACGCTCGGGTCGGGTCGAATATTGGTCACACTAGGTTGTACACTACAGACCGTGAAGTTGCTCGTGGAGGGCATCACTGTCCGTGAGACCGTCCATGAAAATAACTTAGATTAACCACTTGACTGAGGAAGACCACGGACCGTGAAGGGCATCACGGTTAGTGAACCTGTCCGTGACTGTGACTTAGAAACTTGGCATTCATACCTGTGGTTCACGAGAGGCTGGACGATACGTACAAACCCTAGCAAATCATAAACCCTTCCGTGAACCTTTTTCATCCAATTACCAGTAGCTTCCTTAGTTTGGTCCTCAAGTTGACGGACCGTGAAAGTGCCCATGAAGGGCACCACTGTCCGTAAGACTGTCTGTGAAGTTCAGTCTGCACCAGTTTATGTATTTTTCCATCTATTCTCTCCTGCACACTTTAACACACAGTGACTCCATAAAAATAAAGAAAAATAAGAAAAAAGGGAAAAATACCTAATACACTTACATCTTGGGTTGCTTCCCAAGAAGTGCACAATTTAACATCGCAGTGTCATGCAGGTTACTTGATTACTCAGACTTCATCAAGTTTGCATTCCTCTACAATCTTCACATCCTCAGGAATACCCAAATATGCTTTGATTCTTAGTCCATTAGCTTTGAACCTCTCGCCTTTATCATTTTCCAACTCAATAGCACCAGATTGACACACTTGTGTGACCTTAAAAGGTGCAGACCATTTAGATCTCAACTAGCCTAGAAATAGACGAAGTCTGGAGTTGAAGTGTAAAACCAAGTCCCCAGGAGTGAAGCTTCTTTTCTAATTATGCTTGTCATGATAGAGCTTCATCCTCTCCTTATACAGTGTAGACCTCTCATAGGCTCTCAGAGGGAAATCATCCATCTCGTTAATCTAATCCATCCTCAAGTTTACAATTTAGCTCCAACTGAGGTTTAGCTTCTTCAATGCCTAGAGTGCTCTATGCTCATGCTCAACCGGCAAATGACATGCCTTTCCAAACACAAATTGGTATAGAGATATACCAATAGGTGTCTTGAACGCTGTACGATATGCCCATAGAGAATCATCTAGCTTCTGTGCCCAATCTGTCCTGTTGGCATTTACTGTGTTTGCCAAGATTCCTTTAATCTCCCTATTGGAAACAACAACGTTCACACTGGTCTGTGGGTGATAAGGTGTTGTAACCTTGTGTTGTTTGACCCCATACTTGGTCAACAGCGCACTGAACACCTTGTTGCAGAAGTGAGAACAACCATTACTAATAATGTCTCTGGGTGTTCCAATCCTAGAGAAGATGTTCTTTTTCAAGAAACCAGTAACACTCTTGCCATCATTTTCAGGCAAAGCAAAGGCCTCAACCCATTTGGACACATAGTCCACTGCAACCAATATATACTTCTGCCCATTAGAACTCACAAATCGGCCCATGAAATTGATGCCCCACACATCAAACAATTCCACCTCCAGAATAGGTGTCATGGGTAACTCATGGCACCTAGATATGGCTCCTTGCCGCTGGCATACATCACAACTTCTTACTATGTCCACTGCATCTTGATGAATTGAGGGCCAGTAATACCCACACTGAAGTATCTTGTGGGCTGTTCGAGCACCACCATAATGACCACCTACTGGAGATGAGTGACAGGCCTCCAAAATGTGCAGCATCTCAGCTTCAGGAATGCACTGCCTGATAATGTTATCAGTGCAAATCCTATACAAATATGGTTCGTCCAAGAGATACTTACCTACATCATGCATGACCCTCTTTCTTAGCTGAAATGTTAATCCTTCAAGCGTTACATCACTAACAAAAAAATTAGCATAATCAGCAAACCAAGGAATAAGTTCAAGAGTTGCAGCTAATACCTGTTCATTCGAGAATGTATAATGTATTTCATGCTCAAGCTCTTCCTTCTTTGTAGCCTCCAACCTAGACAGGTGATCAGCTACCTTGTTCTCACATCCTCTCATATCATTCACTTGAAAGTCAAACTCTTGGAGAAGTATTACCCATCAGATCAGCCTAGGCTTGCCATCTTTCTTTGCCATGAGGTATCTTAGGGTAGCATGGTCTGTATGAATTATCACCTTTGTGCCCAACAAGTACGCTCGAAAGTTTTTAAACGCATACACCACCACAAATAGTGCCTGCTCAGTGATTGTGTAGTTTCGTTATGCCCCATTCAGCGACTTATTAGCATAGTAAATCAGATGAAACATCTTATTGCGCTTCTGCCCCAACACAACTCCTAATGTAGTACCACTATTACCTCAAATGGCTTCGCCCAATTTGGGCCAATGATCATTGGTGCTGATATCAATTTTTCTTTTAGGCACTCAATAGCTTTGAGACATGCCTCATCAAAGACGAATTTAACCTCCTTCTACAAAAGCTTGCACATGGGGTGTGCAGTTTTGGAGAAGTCTTTGATGAAATGCTTATAGAACCCAGCGTGGCCTCTAGGTAGCTTTTAACACCCTTCAGACAGATTTGTGGAGGTAATCTTTCAATCACCTCAATATTGGCCTTATCGACCTCTATCCCCTTTTGTGATACTTGTGTCCCAGGACTATGCCCTCATTTACCATGAAATGACACTTCTCCCAATTCAACACTAGGTTTGCCTCCTCACATCTCTATAAAGCCTTGCTAGGATTCAATAAACAGTAGTCAAAAGTATCGCCTAGTAAAGGGAAATCGTCCATAAATACCTCTAAGTGTGCTCAACCATGTCTGAAAAGATGGACATCATACACCTTTGGAATGTTGCTGGTGCATTACATAGTTAAAACGTCATGCTCTTAAATGCAAAAGTACCATAAGGACATGTGAAGGTGGTCTTTTCATGATCTTCAAGAGCAATTGATATCTGGTTATAGCTAGAATATCCATCTAAGAAACAGTACCACCCTTTACCTGCCAACCTATCAAGCATCCAGTCCATGAAAGGCATGGGGAAATGATCCCTCAAAGTCCACTTATTCAACTTCCTGTAGTCCATACACACTCTCCATCCAGTGACTTGTCTCTGCGGGACTAATTCATTTTTGGCATTTGTCACCACAGTCATACAACCCTTTTTAGGCACACATTGCACTGGACTGACCCAATAACTGTCAAAAATTAGATAGACTACCCCAGCATCTAACCACTTGATTATTTCTTTCTTAACCACCACTTGCATAGGTGGGTTTAGCCTCTGTTGGTGTTCAATGCTTAGGCTGTAGTCCTTCTTAAGCTGAAGCTTATGGGTTCATATACCCAAATGTATTCCAATTATATCAGCAATGGTCCACCCAATGGCCCTTTTGTACCTTCTCAACACCTTGATAACCTCCTGCACCTGCTCTTCATTTAAATCTGTAGCTAAGATCACAGATAAAGTGTTGTTAGTACCCAAATATACATACCTGAGGTGACTGGGTAACTGTTTTAGTTCTAGCAGCGGTGGCTCCTCGATAGATGGTTTTGTTGGAGGACTTGGCCTGTTTTTCAAGTCCAGGTCCAATTTCTTTGGAACATATGAGTGTGCTCCTGTACCTTGTGAAGCATTAACGGTCTCTATGTAGTCAGACTGGAAATCAGCATCGAAGTTGATCAGCACTGCTTCTAAGCTTTCAACAGCCATCCTCTCTTCTATAGTATCCCTCATGTCTTCATCAGCAACCACCTCTATGGCAGATACCACATTCATATCATTGGGTTGCTTTATTGATGTGCAAATATTGAACTTTACCTCATCCTTGTTAAGTCTAAATTTTAGCTCTCCTCTCTCAACATCAACCGAAGCTTTTCCTGTAGCCAAGAATGGTCTCCCCAAGAAGATGGGAACCTCAAAGTCCACTTCCCAATTCAAGATCAGGAAATTAGCTAGAAAGATGAAGGTGTCCACCTTTATAAGTACTTCACATAGGACTCCCACACGTCTCTTTACTGACCTATCAGCCATCATCAACCTCATTGTTTAGGTTTTGGTACTCCCAATTCCAACTTCTTGTAAATGGCTAATGGCATCAAGTTGATGTTAGCTCCTAGATCACATAAAGCTTTTGCCAAGCTAATTGACCCAATGGTGCATGGGATCATGAGTGCACGTGGATCTTCCTTCTTCTGAACTAGAGATTTGGTAGAAATGGTGCTGCAATGATGAACATTGTTAGAAAAATCAATACTAACAGCTCTTTTCTTGGTAACCAAGTCTTTCATGAACTTGGCATGTCCTAGCATCTTCTATTGGTTGGTGCTGGGGTGGGACTAATCCTTCAATCCCACTGTTATAATCTACTGCCTTAGGTTGATTTATTCTAGCATTTTGTTGGACATTTCTTACATCATCAATTTCAGCTTCTAATACCAGTCTGTTCCTCTAAGCCTCCAGTTCTTGTGCATTGACCATCTTTTAAATAGTTTTCTGAAATTCAGGGTTGTAAGGAAGCAATGGAGCTCCTTTACTTATAGTGCTGGGCATACACAAGCTAACTCACCTGAAATAGACACAAACATCAAACAAAACGTAAAATTAGGAAATATAACTACAAATCGAATAAAAGCTAGTAAAACACTTCTAAAAGGAAATTCCCCAACAACAGCACCAAAATTTGATATGTCCAAACTTACACTTCAAAAAAGAAGTGTAAATGGTCGATGCCAATTTACATAACTTAACTAGAGTTGAGGTCGATCCCATAGAGAATTTCTTTATAGATAAGGTTTCATTGTCGCGTTTATTCGAATGTTGTATTATCTCCTAGACAAATAAAAATGGAAAGTAAATTGGGTATGGTTGAATCTTTATAATTACCAAAACTTGCAGTCAAAATCCAAGCTCAAGACTAACAAACTATTTCATTGTAACATTGATTCAATTAATTAAGAGAAACTAGGATTGTGTTCACCATAACATTAGTTCTAGTGTCCTCCCGTAATTTGAGTGGGCAAATCAATGTTTACAGAATCCTTGCGATTTAAATTTATCTAACACTTCTCAGGCTAATTAGATAGTGTTCACTCATGTTCTCTCGACCTTAGAGTGTTACTAACATTGAATCTCGCTTGAAATGATATGATGTTAAAGATCTTTTCTCTCAAACTCAAGCTTTAACTCCTATTTGTTAATTTAATTTAGCTTTTTCCTAACTGGTATCAAGATACATGGTTGTTGTAAACACAGACTGCCTTTTACTCGTTTTACAGAATCGCAACTACAATATCGTAATAGATCCCACAACCCCTGTCGTGGTATTTAGCCACTTGTGCTTTCACATAAATAATCAGTAATTAGAGATGAAAACATATTGACAAATACTTCTGAAAATAATTAGCAAATCAATAATCACTTTGATAATCTGATAGTTTGAAGCCGAATTTCCAACTGATAACAATAATCAAAAATCCAAAACTCAAAAGCTAAGAGTAATATTGTGTTCTTAGTCATAAAACATAAGATAATGAATAATGTTCCAAAAACGACCTAAAGTAATTCAAAATAGAATGTTTAAAATGAGTCCTAGTTGAACTAGTACTGAAATGTCGGGTGGCTCTACAGCTACATCTACGGTCGGTAGAGAGCATCACGCACCGTGAAACCTTCCATGAACTTCCCTTGGAACTTCCCAAAAATGACCTTCAAACTTGATCACTGGAAAATGCACCACAACAAGCACGACGATTCGTAGTGAAGACCACGACTCATAAAGTGGTATGTGGTCTTCACTTGGGTTTTTACTTTCTTCCACTCTTTTATACCTTCACTGGAAATTACATCACAACAAGCACGACGGACCATGGAGAGGACCACGACCCATGAAGTTGTCCATGGTCTTCACTTGTTTAATTCCCTATCAACTCCTCTTAGGCCTTCACAGTAGTTCAGTTTCACGGGCTCAACCATGGACCGTTATGAAGGTCAAGGTCCGTGAAGTTAGCCGTGAACTTCACTTGATCATCATCATTCTCTGCTTCTTTGTCCACTTTTCTACATACGCTAGATCCTACCTATACCATTAACAAACATATCAAAGTATACAAAAACATACTTAATTCTAGTAATAGTTCCTCATTTTTAAGCATCAAATGTGCCAAGATTTTGCGGTACATGATCGACCTAACTTCCGTATTTGCCATATTCTCAGGCAAAGGATCTATCAGAGCTTGAGGAGCTCAAGGAGGAGCTTCTTGCTCCATATTTACACCCTTCATCCTTCTAGCATAAGCCCTTCTAGTAGTCATATCCTAATGAACATAGGCCAAGGATTAAGAGAGAGATCTTATAGAGTTAAACTCTCTGGCACAACTTAAAGTAATGAAAGAAGTGAAGTTTTCTTATCAACTTGTAACCTCTCATTCATAAATGTGGCGTGCTTCACACTCATGACCAAGAATCTACTAGACGTGGCTTATTAGAAATAATCCTAGGACCATTATAAACCTTGTGCTCTGATTACCAAGTTTGTTACGACCTAGGGGTACCCCTAGATCTAACATGGCATATAAAACCCTAAAGGACTCTATACAAGCCAGTTATTCCTAATAACATTAGAAATAGAACAATAAGAGTAAAATATATTTCAAGTCTAAAAAGTTTTTCATAAAAGAAAGCAGAAGTCTAGACACGTTGTCTCATCATAGCCATCTATTACAATAAAGTGGGCCTTGCCTATACATTTTGTTCAAAAAGGAAATACGAACGTGAAACTCCAATAAGGAAAGTTATTCCTTGAACCATGAGGACTCACCATGCTCACAAAGAAATCAAAGTCCAAGCTCTAGCCACTAGAATGGACACCCTGCCTGTCGGACCCTACAGTTGTGGAAAATGTAGGAAAGAGTATCTGTTAGTACAAAACTGCACTAAGTATGATAACTATGCATGAAAACATTTAAAATATTCTAAAAGGGACATTTCATTTCAAAGCATGCAATTTACCAAGTTTAAACACCATCATAGAGATAGTTGGAAAACAACAGTAATAAGATTGTCTTCAAACAAAGCTAGCATCATCTTTAATACCTTTGAACACTACGAGATACTCCTTCAAGTATGTATTAGTTCATTATTACATTGGACATTACGAGATGCTTCTTAATGAAGGTCTTAGTTCATTATTAATCTTGTTGTGGGAAATAACCTTAATCGACATGAGACCATGTGAGCTTTAACATAATTGGTGACTCCCTCACTAACAAGGGTTGGTCTACTTGCCTAAGGTTGAACAGGTAACTCTTAGCTTAGGTGGATCTACTAGCTCACATCCTACAGGGGTACGTAGGTTTTGGGTATAGAGATTACTACTACAAACCCAGACTCCAATACGTGAAGGCTTCCATCTCATGAGACATACTTTGGAAAACTCTGACTCTACTAGACATACTTTAGGAAACCCAAACTCTACTATGTGATAGTTCTAATTTTGGAAGCCTGAACTTAACTACGTGTGAGCCTCCATCTCATTTCAATATCCACTCGATGCTAAGCATAAATCCCACGGATTACTTATTAAGTCTTAACTCATATCTCATGGAATGGTGTCCTTGAAAACCATTCCAAGTTAGTTCATTAAGATAGCTCTTTAGTTCATGCGTGAGCAACTATAACTTTTAATGATAACTTTTATACTTAGATTCAATTAGGTGAGAAAAGCCTTTCAACCCTAGAATCCTTACTATGTGGGGAAACCTTTCACGTTAATGTTCATATGTGTTCATGAGAATGCCCTTTCAATCCATACAATAACAATATCACAATCATTGTCACTTTACTGTCAAAGCATCTTTAAAGCATTTTTATTGATTTCATAAAAACATGTATAATCTCATACTTTACGCTTTCAAGGTTCAAAAGGTACTTTCAATCACCACATCTAGAATTCAAACATTAGACAGGGATATCATCATAATTCATGTGATTCTATTACCTCATGCATGAATTCATAAAATTCCTCTTTCATCAACAAAGACCCACATCATAAGATCACAATTGAGAAATAAGGGAATTACATGGGTTGTTGGGGATACATCATAAAAACCATAGAAAATCATCAATTAATGCTTGATATAACATAATTCAATCATTAGAATCAAGTTTTAAAGGAACCCATGACTTTTGAATCAAACCCTAATAATTGGGATTTCTATCTTTTGAAATTGGATTTTGAAGGAACTCAATGGATGAAAGATATCCATGGATGAAAGCTATCATACCTTAACTCCAATTTGACCCTTAGCTTGAAACCATAGATGAATCCTTCTTCTTTTTCTTCGAGTTTCTAAAGAGAAAATATTTGAGAGGAATTGGATCTTTTTTGTGAATTTGGAAGATTGAACTAAATGGGTCTAAATTAGGGGGGGGGGGGTTAAAGGCTTATATAAGGGTCTTAAATTTAGTCAAAATGACATAGTATAGGAACTACTTAATTAGGAAAAAGCCCCAACAACCCTGAGTTAACCGTCAGCTATCACTAACCTACCAACCGATGAAGCCAGTCGACGGACTATGGATGGGCCTACGGTCCGTCATGGTTAACCGTTGTTAATGGTTAGAGACTTTGGCCTAGATCTACGGTGACTACACCACGAGCCGTAGACCCACCTAGGTTTGTAGGTCCAACCGTGGTCCATACTTGGACAATTCTTGAGGGACTCATCCACGGACCCACCTACGGCCCATAACACACACCACGGGTTGTGGTCGGCCTTTGTGGATGGCATCTGGGAGTTCTAAAATCTTAGTTCATTACCCATTTTTAGATACGGGGTGTTATACGTCATCTTTCATTTCCTTTATCACCTTTTCTGATCCTTCTACTTTGTTGAGAATGTGTGCAAACATATCTTCGGTACGAAAGTTTTCAATATCAACCCTTTTGTCTTTTGGCTTTTGATGCTTATAGGGAGGTACATATCGTTCTTTGTCACCGTCTCGCTCTCTCCAATTCATACCATGGTCACGCTATTCCCTATCTCGATCTCTCAAACTGTCATCGCAATCCCTGTTCAGACCTTGGTTCTCACCCAAGCGTTGAATTGTTCGGATGAAAACCTCCTCTGAATTTGTTAGGAAATGTACTTCCTCATTGTACATAGCTTCAAATTGCACTTCATCTAGATTCACTCAATTAACTGCAATCGCATTCACAACTTTAGAACCACTTCTCATGATGTGTTTTGATAATAGGTCCATTTGGGTCATCATCTTTGCTATGTTTGCATCCCACTCCTGGTCCTTTTCATTTTGTTCCTTTGTCATCGTAATATTCAAAGGAGACACTTGATCTTCTCTAGTGTACACAGAATCATTGATTTTTGTCATTTCAAAATGAAGAGTGGATGTCATTTCAAATGGTTGTTGCATGATTCATCCTTGAATGAGCTAGTCTGCCACACCCTTGCTGATAGAATCTACACTCTGGTAGAAGTATTGTAACAACACTTTGTTCGAAAAGCCATGAGTTGGACATTGGAGTAGTAATTTTTGAGACCTCAACCATGTCTCATGAATTGGCTCACCAACCACTCGCTTAATGTTCTGAATATTATCTCTCAATGTCACCATCGTCTAGGGAGGGAAATACCTTACATAAAAGGTATTAGTGAACTTTTCCAAAGAAGTAATTGAGTCCCTTGGTAAGTCGACTAACCACTTTGTTACCTCCCCCATTAGAGAAGAGGGAAACAAACGAAGTCGGACCGACTCCTGAGTGATGTTGTTGAAAGAAAATCACCTACAAACATCCATAAAGTTTCAGATGTGGTCATGAGGATCTTCGTAGCAGGACATTGAAATAGACCCTTCATTTGTAACAGTTGCAACATAGTGCTAGTCAAATGAAACACCGAATTTCCTAAAACTGGAGGCAATAGAATAGCACCCGTACTTTCCAACTGATCTTCATTGACATCATTCAATGTACCAATGTCATCATTGTGCCCAACTTGGCTAGCATTGCTCCCATTAACACTCATCCCTTTACATGCTTAAGAGCAGCCAACAACGCACAAAAATAAGTTGATTCAACTACAACAAAATCAGTTCACAACTAAACTTCATTATAAGAATTCTCAACACCACTCCCCATCATCGGTGCCATGTTTTATAATGCTCAACTTCACTTCATTTGATTTTAAGTGTAGGCAATAGCAATCAAGTATAAACCCAACTAAGAGTTGGGGTCGATCCCATAGGGAGTGATATGGTAAAGAATTCAATACGAAGTAACATGGTGTTCTAATTAGTTTTAGGTGTAGACATTTTTGATAAAATAATGTAAATTGCAAGGGGTTGACAATTAATGTCAAATGGGGGGTTTTGAGTGAATTGTTAACAACTACGAACAACCTGGAATAAACAAGTAGAGAGGGATCCTTGGGACTATGATCAATTGAATGCCTATTTTGCTAAATTGGTGATTATTATTTACTAGAAATCATTGAATCTTAGTGGGTAGGCAGGGCTTTAGGTTTAATAGCCATTTATTAATCAACTATCACGAATCAAGCGAGTTCTGTTGAACCTCAACAAGCATAACACATATAAACAACCTAGCAGCTCAATCAATGTACTTTCTCCATTTTAAAATTGAATTTATATGTTCCCAGACTTTCAGCTTCAAAGCCACTCAGTGAAATAAGTCAGGTTTCATCGACCAAGTCGGCGGTGCGCCGAGTGCTTCTTTTGATTGCCTTCTTGTCTTGGCTTTTCATCACTTCTTTGCTATAACTTTAAGAGATCAAAGTCTCCATCATTGATCTATTCGACACTTTGCCAAATCAAGTTTTCCCACGTCAAGATGGCTTTATCCATGGGCTTGTCTAGTGTAACTTTTGGCGAGCTAAAGAGCCACTCGGTAACTCACCGAGTGGCTTCCGCAATCACCAAACTTGCTTTTCTACAGTTTTTTCAGCTTTTTCTCTCCTTTTTACTCAATAATGTCCTTACCTTTCTCCTTTGTGTTCATTGCTGCAAATTAGCATTTTAACATAAGTTTAGAGCATAAAATAGGAATAGAGGATAGTAAAACTTTGAATATCAAGCTTTAAATGAGGCAAAATCCCCGACTCATCATAATGTCGCATTACAACACTTGTATGGAAATGGGGAAAAGTCCAATAATAATTCATCTACTAAAATTTCCCATGTGTCTCATGTGCAAAACATTAAAGGTGGATTAGTTTTTTCACTTAATATATTCCCCCGTGGCTCATTGCTATACTCTCTCATGTGGTTCATTGCTAAACTGCCTCATGTGGCTCATTTGTTCATGAAGACTATTAAACTTAGTGTAACACCCCGTATCCGAAAAAGTTAAATAAACCAAATTTTGGGAAGTTGCAGGTGCCAACCATAGGTTGTGGCTTGAACTACGAACCGTAGGTGTGGTTTGTGGATTGGCCAATCTGCCAAAGTTCAGGGGCCCCAAATCATGGTCTCTAATCACCAACGACAGTTCACCAAGACTGACCGTGGACCAGACCACGGCTCGTCGACTAGGCCCGTCGGTGGGTCACTTGGAAAATGTCTAAGCATGCACCATGGAAGGGACCTGCGGATTGTAGGTCGGTCCATGCCCTATGATCCATGGGTCTGTCAATGGAAAAAATTCTCTCTACTTAGTGATGGATGTGTAGGACAGACGGTAGGTCCATCCACGTTCCGTCGATGGGGGTCTCGTAGGTCGCAATTGATAGTTTAACTTAGGGGACATTGGGTCTTTTCTGAATTAATTAGTTCCTATACTATGTCATTTTACCTATATTTAGAACCCTCTATAAGCCTTTTTAACCACAAATTCACTCTATTTAATTCATTCTTCCTAAATCCCGAAAGAAATCCAAAACCTCCTCCGGAATATTCTCTCTAGAATTTGGTGAAGAAGTGGAAGATTCAATTAGGGTTTGAAGCTAAGGTGCTAAATTCTCCATTGAAGACTACTAGTTGGATTCAAGGTATGGTGGCTTTCATCCATGGGTAGATTTCACCCTTGTAGCACTCTCAAAACCTTCAATTTCAACTTATAGAAATCCCTAATTGTTAGAGTTTAGTTGCAAAGTCATGGGTTCCTTTCTAACATGATTTTTATGATTGAATTGAGTTATATTAAGCATGAGTTGATGATTTCTTCTGATTTTTATGATGTATCACCAAAAACCCATGAATTTTCCCATATTTCTCAAAGTTTATAATATGATGTGGGTCTTTGTTGATGAAAGAGGAATTTTGTGAAAGTATGCATGAGATGATATAATTACTTTAATTATAATGATATCCATGCCTAATTCTTGAATTCTAGATGTTATTATTGAAAGTAGGTTATGAACCTTAAAGAGCAAACTATGAGATTATGCATGTTTTAATGAAACCTATGTAAATTCTATGAGGACACTTTGAGAGTAAAGTGTTGATGGTTATGTTGTTATTGTGGGTTGATTGGAAGGTTATTCTAATGAACTCATATGAACATTAATGTGAAAGGTTTTCTCACAATATTAAGGATTTTAAGGTTGAAAGACTTTTCTCATCTAATCGAATCTAAGGGTAAAAGTGATCATGGATGGTAATAAGTGCTCACGCATGACCTAATGAGCTACTATGAAGAGCTAACATTGATTGGTGGTCAAGGACCTCCTTCAATATGGCATAAGCTAAGTTAAGACTAAATAACAAATTGTGGTATAGATGCTTAGTACCGAGTGGGTATGAATGAGATGGAGGCTCACACGAAGTTAAGTCTAGGCTTCCAAATGGGAACTCTCACGAAGTATAGTCTGGGTTCCCAAGTATGACTCATGAGATAGAAGCCTTTACATAGTTGATGTCCGAGTTTCAGTAGCAATATTTGTATCCCATAACTAGTGCCCCCGTATGTTATTAACTAGTTGATCCACCTAAGCTAAGAGTTACCGATTCTACGTTAGGCATGTAGAACAACCCTTTTTGGTGAGGGAGTTACTGGATTCCATGTTGAATCTCACATGGTCTCTTGTCAGTTTAAGGCTTATTCCCACATAAAGTAATAATTAACTAAGACATGCTCAAACAAGTATCTCGTAGTGTTCAAGGATATTAAGATGAATAATGAACTAAGACATGCTTAGAGAAGTATCTCGTAGTATTCAAACGTTCTAAAGATGATGTTAGCTTGCATAAGAAATGATGTTATTACTTATGTTTTCCAACTATCTCTATGAGGATGTTTACACTTGATAAGTTGCATGCTTTCAAATGGAATGTCCCTTTTTGTATGTCTTAACTATTTTTATGCATGGCTACCGTATGCAGTACTTTGTTGTACTAATCCCTACTTTGCCTACATTTTTCCCAAGTGTAGGGTCCGGCACTAGAGGTGATCATACATTTGGCTAAAGCTTGGATTTGGAACTTCTAGAGATTGGTGAGTCCTCATGGTTCAAGGATGGATTTCTTATGTTTAGTTTCTTTCATGTACTTTCCCTTTTTGAACATGTTGTATGGGCTAGGCCCTATTTCATTCACTATTGTAAGAGATGGCTATGATGAGATAAAGTGTCTAGACTTCCGCTTTCTTTTTATGAAAAACTTTTTAAGACTTGAAATGTGTCTTACTCTTATTGTATATTTTTTAAGTTATAAGGACTAAGTGGATTGTATGGAGTCATTCAAGGTTCAATACGCCTTGTTAAATCTAGGGGGTACCCCTGGGTTGTGACAAACTTGGTAATTAGAGCACAAGGTTTAGAATGGTCCTAGGATGATGTTTCATAAGCCACATCTAGTAGAGTCTTATTCATAAGTGTGAAGCGCGCCATATTTATGAATGAGAGGCTCCAAGATGATTAGGAAATGTCATTACTCTTAGTCATGCCATAGAGTTTAAATCTTTAAAAAAATCTCTCTCCTTGCCCTCTGTTCGTCAGGAAAAGAATACTAGAAGGGCTAATTCTAGAAGAATAGAGGGTGACAATGTGAATCAAGGAGCACCTCCTCAAGCTCCGATAGATCCATTGACTGAGAATATGGCAACTATGGAGGTTAGGTCAGCTTTTCAAATGTTGGGTCAAGCATTGGCGACTCAGGCCAATACACAGGTTATAGCTCTTGCGAATCCTAATGTGAATTTGGTGGGTTCATGGGTTAGGGATTTTGCAAGAATGAACCCTCCAGAATGTTATGGCTCAAAAGTGGAGGAGGATCCTCAAAGGTTTATCGATAAGTGGGAATCGTTTAAAATGGCGCTTCTTGATAGGTTCTTTTCCCTAGAGTTGAGTGAAGCAAAGAGGCAAGAGTTCATTAACTTTTGTTAAGGAAGAGAGTGTGAGGGAGTATGCTCTAAAGTTCACCCAACTATCTTAATATTTTCTTACCAAGGTGGTGTACTAAATGAGTAAGATAAGTATGTCTGTGATGGGAGTGTCCGACACGGTCAAAAAGGACTACCTCACATAAATGCTCATACAGACATGAATATCTCACGGCTTATGGTGTTAGCCCAACAAATTGAGTAATAAAAACTCAAGTAAAAGAATAGGGATGTGAACAAGGCTAGAACCGATGATGGGAACTTCTCCAACACAAGGTCAAATGGACAAGGTCGACCTAGATTTCGACAAAGGTTCTCCACTCAAGGTTCCTCTAATGCTCCATTTAAGTTCAACCAAGAAAGGGTGTCTAACCCTAAATCTCAAGGAAGGAATGGTTGTGGTTCTTCTTTGAATAGGCCAAATATCTCTAAATGTGGAAGGCAACATGATGGTAACTGCCTAGCCAGCACGGATGGTTGCTATGGTTGTGGCAAGACTGATCATAAGATGAGAGATTGCCCGGTACTTAAGGCAAGAGGCAGAGAGGTCAAACAAGCTCCTCCTATTGGTTCAAACCCCAATGTTCCAAAGAAAAACCGCTTCTATGCTCTCCAAGCCCAATGTACCAAGATAGTTCCCCAAATGTAGTGACCGGTATGTTAAATGTCTTTTTTCTTTATGTGTATGCCTTGTTAGATCTTAGTACTACCTTACCTCTTGTGACGCCCTATGTGGCGATAAGGTTTAATGTTTCTTCGAAAGTGTTATTAGATCCTCTTTTCGTCTCTACCTCTGTTGGTGATTCTGTGGTGGCTAAGAGAGTATATAGAATGTGTCCCATCTGTTATTCCATAGAGTTACTCTTGTTGACTTGGTAGAGCTTGACAAGTTAGAATTTGATGTGATTCTTGGTATGGATTTGTTGCATGCATGTTATACATCTATTGATTGTAGAACTCACGTGGTTAGATTCCAATTCCCAAATTAGCCTATCCTAGAATTGAAGGGCAAAAATTCTATGCCTAGAGGTCAATTTGTGTCTTACCTTAAAGCTAGAAATATGATCTCAAAAGGTTGCTTTTACCATGTCGTT
This sequence comes from Solanum pinnatisectum, assembly GCA_035578085.1. Taxonomy (NCBI): domain Eukaryota; kingdom Viridiplantae; phylum Streptophyta; class Magnoliopsida; order Solanales; family Solanaceae; genus Solanum; species Solanum pinnatisectum. The sequence continues at coordinate 25,485,911 of CM069087.1, forward strand.
AGGGTGACAGATGTATTCTGAAACTCCTTCTCTTCAGTTGGTTCCCGTGGTTAATGAATTCATAGAAGTTTTTCCTGATTATTTGCCCGGTATTGCTCCCGAGCATGAAATAGAGTTTGGTATTGACCTCCTTTCGTATACGCAACCTATCTCTATCCCTCCTTATAGAATGGCTCCAACGAAGTTAAAATAGCAACTAAGGGATTTGTTGAGTAAGGTTTTCACTCGACCGCGTATCTCTCTATGGGGTTCTCCCGTGTTGTTTGTTAGAAAGAAAGATGGTTCTCTTCCAATGTGCATTGATTATTGTCAATTGAATAAAGTGACCATTCAAAACAAGTATCCTCTTCCAAGAATTGATGACTTGTTTTACCAACTTCAATGGGCTAGCTATTTTTGTAAGATTGATCTTCATTTAGGTTATCACCAATTGAGGGTGAGAGTGGATGATATTCCAAAGGGGGATTTTTGAACCCGGTATGGTCACTATGAGTTTTTAGTTATGTCATTTGGGTTAACTAATGCTCCAGTGGGCTTTATGGACTTGATGAATAGAGTGTTTAGTCAATACCTAGACATGTTTGTGATTGTGTTTATCGATGACATTTTGATCTATTCAAGGAGTTAGAATGAGCATATGGACCATTTGAGAATTGTATTGCAAAATCTTAAGGACCAACAACTTTTTGCAAATTTTAGCAAGTGTGAATTTTGGTTATGGTCCGTAGCTTTCCTTGGTCGTATTGTAACAAGTAAGGGAATTAAGGTAGATACTAAGATGACAGAGGAGGTTAAGATTTGGCTTAGAGCTTTAACTCCTTCCGACATAAGAAGCTTTTTGGGTTTGGCCGGATACTATAAAAGGTTTGTTGAGAGATTTTCTTCCATTGCTTCTCCTTTGATGGCTTTGACTCACAAAAAGGCTATGTTTGTGTGGTCGGAAGCTTGTGAGAAAAATTTTCAAGAGTTGAAAGATAGACTTACTTCCTCTCCGGTGTTGACTTTATTGAAAGGTACGGATGGCTTTGTGATGTATTATAATGCCTCTCGAGTTGGGTTGGGATGTGTGCTTATGCAAAATGATAAGGTGATTACGTATGCTTCAAGGCAACTTTGGATCCATAAGAAGAATTATACTACTTATGAGTCCGAGATTTGGACTCATTTAGGGCTTTGTTTTGATAGTTTTTGTGTCCTCAAATGCCTAATTTTTCTATAAATTGAAGTTAAATAATTTATTTTCAGGTATATGAGTTAAGGAGACAGGCAAGGACACTACTAGGCAAAAAGGATCAAAACAAGCTGAAGAAGTGTAGAAGAGCGATCATGGTGATCGCCAAGACCACTCGGTGAACCGCCGAGTGGCTCTTTAGGTCGCCTAAAGTTCCAGTGTGCCAACCCTAGGGAAGAAACCAAGTTGGCAACAAAAATAACCAATTGGTGAATTGCCGATCCACTCTGCGACAACAAGTTGGATCCCCCAAAGTTACAGGACTTGGAAAGTTGATGACCAATGCAAAATGGCGATAGAAGGGAGCAAAGGGTGGATCGCCGAAACCACTTGGTGAGCACAACATAATCCTCCGATAAGACTTTTAGGCTAAATTTTGGGAAACTATAAATTGGATTTTAAGAGGAATTTTGTGTAGTCCCACGAGCTCTCGAGTGTTGAACTGTTCTTACTAAGTTCTCTTCCAAATATTATAGTTCCCATTTTAGAGTTAGAGTTTTCTCGATGTTTTGGAGATCTTATTGTAGAATATTAAGCATTTTGACTTGGGTTTTTGAACTTAACTATTTTGGAACATTGTAAAAGCTTGGAGACCATTGCCTAGCTAATGGCTAATCAAGTTGGTAATTGTTTTTACCTTTTTATAATGTTTGGCTAAAATCCCAATTCTTGGGGTGTTATCATGTGATTATGGATTGAATTAGATTATGCGTATTGTTAATTACTGATTTAAATGCTATATTGAAGTGAATTTATTCATTAGATGTGTTTTAATCTATGTATTGTTGTTGCAAATGCAATCCTGATTTTGATTTCTTAACTTGTTTGAGAGAGAGGTTTTAGAACCAAAGCTTTTGATGAATGATTTGTAGGTATTGGGGTTATATGGGTTCAGCTCGAAAAACTGAATCTTAAACCCAATCCTATCCATATAGCTCGAGAGAGTAGAGGTATTAAGGTTGTGGGTTATTCTTAGCTGATAAGCATGTTCATGTTCGGAAGAAATCACTGGAAACGTGATAGTTGTTCGACAGAAAACTAATTCACTCATAGTCCAGCCTACCTAGTGATATGTAGATATTTGTTAGTAATTTCAATTACCCATATAGTGAAATTTTCCTATAATTGGTCACATCCTGAGAATTCCTCTTTATATTGTTATTTTCTCCGTGTTTGATTATGTTGCAGCTGATAATTGACAATTGAAACCCCCCATCTTACATTCTTTGTCACCCCGTTAGACTTGTTTACATGTCTTTTTTGATAATTTCTATTCCTATAACTAATTAGACCACATTTGTATTTCATAATTAAATTTGAACACGTACCGCTCCCTGTTGGCTTGACCCCAATCTTTCATTCAGTTTCATACTTATTAACCATCATTTGCACCTAGAATTGGATGAGGTGTGCTTGAAACGTTAATTAAAATGGTGCCGCTAAGGGGAGTGGTGTTGTTTAAAATTCTTTTATTGAAGTTGAATTGCGATATTGTTTTGTTGTAGTTGAATCGACTTACTTTAGTTTTTGTATTGTGTTGCTTGTGTTAAACATAGAAAGAGATGAGAGTAAATGGGAGTAATGGTAAACAAGTGGGCCACCAAGATGATATTAGAAATCTTAATGATCTGAATGACCCATCCAATTGGGTGGTGTTGGTGAAATACTACTACTTCCAATTGAAGGGAATGGTGTCTTCCATTTTACTAGCACAGTGCTACAACTCCTCCAAATGAAAGGTCTATATGGAAGATTTGCTCACGAAGACCCCCATGAGCATAATCAGAACTTCGTGGACGTTTATGGTCCATTCTCATTCAAAACCGTATCACAAGAATCAGTCTGTACCATTACTTGGAAGGAAAGAGAGGGTGATAAGGACAAATGTTTCCTACCACATGAACGTCAAAAGACCAAGGAATCGAAAAGTGTCCGTACGAAAGACATGCTCTCACGCATTCTTAATAAGTTCGAAGGGTCGGACAAAGTTTTGAAATAAATGAAAGAAGACATCTCTACGTTTAATCAGACGGTCACCTCCCATTTAGTGTCAATCAAGCAAGTGGAAACGCAGATGGGTAAAATTTCTTCTCATTTGAACCGAAGGCCAAAAAGGGGTCTACCAAGTGATACCTGGTAAACCTAAAGAATGATCCTTGAAAGCATATCCACGTCGTGCCACAAAGTTAATTAAGGTGCTTATTTTGAGGCAACCCATGTTTTTGTTGTTTTAATTGTTGTTTTTGAATAATAGGTGTTGATTGTGAAGTTTGCAAAGTGAAAAGTATTGGAAAATGGGTAATTTGGAGAGCAAAAGTCCAGTTGGTGAAGCGCGGAAGAGGTCGGTGACGCCCAACTTTTCATGCCATTTGAACCCCCAAATTGTTGGGAGTCTCGTAAAACTAGGAGAGTCGAAATATCACTTGGCGCATCGCCAATTGGTTCGGCGGGCACAACTTATACTGCCAAACAGAGCGCGAATTAAAAGGTTTTAATGGCCAAATGGTTTAAAATTTCAAATCCTTTCACTTTCTTAACTTTTCATCTCCGTACGCTCTCACCCTACATTAAATCTTTTGTATTCTTGTGTTTTTACCTTTCTATCTTGTGAAATCATTGCTCGAGATTGTGGAACTTTGCCACCACGCATTACAAATCTTGTTTTCGACATAAAGTATTGGTTTTTCCAAACCGCAAACTCTATATGTGGTTTAACTTGGATGGAAATTGGTAATGTGTTGTTGATTGTTGTTGGGTAGTTGGTTTTATCGTGTTTAATTGTTGAATTGCCCATAATGAGTTAATTAGGGCCTAATTCTGCATATTTGATCAATTCCCTTGTCATTTCTTTATTAAATCGAATCTAAATTATTGGGTTACGGTGAAAATGTGCTGGGTCTAGTAGGGTGAAGTCTAAGTAACCTCAGATTGTGCTAAATGACATATTTTTCCAATGATGGAGCATTTGACATAATTTTTAAGGGCAAAAGACATTAAATGGCCAATGTTGCCCAAATCGATGAAAGTCTAAGGATCCCGAGGGCATGGGTAGTATGGGTGTTGATTGAATTGCATAGTGTTCGTGTTTAATATTTTTTCATTGGCTAGGGGTTGAATTTTTAAGAAGTGGGGTGAAAACTTGCACGTTGGGCTGTTTGGCGATCTAAGTCGAGCTCGGCGAGTGGTTCGACAGTTTGCCGAAGTCCCCCTAGATCGCCCTTAATTTCCATAAGTTGATGAGTTGTATCTTGTAACTTTCAGCGATATGCCTAAGCTCAGCGAGTTTACTCCACAACTCGCCGAAAGTCCTTCTTAATTGCCCTTCTACCCCCCTAACCCTTTTAATATACCGTAACATTTGGCGAGCTACTTTTAGATCATCGATTGGTGTCGATGATTTGCCAGAAGGCCTTAATCATCGACAACCGATCTTGAATGTTGAAATTTTTTGTGCTGGCACTTTCAGCGAGCCCGATGTGGCTCACCAAAGCAACTCGACGACTTGCCAAATGGTTCAGCGAGATTTTCTGCACTTTTTCTAGTGTGTTTATATGTTGTTTATAGGAATGGCTAGAACCAATTTGACTGATAGTGGCATGCCACCCTGAAAACGGGCACTCGGAGTCATCATTAATGAGGAAGTAGATGCTTCCTATGCCAAGGCCAAGAAGCTACCTCCAAAGGGAGGGAAGGGAAAGGGAAAGGTGCCCATAACTGAGACACTAGAGTACAACTCCGACAATGAGGGAGAATCCTATGATTCTCAGGTTTCTTTCTCTAAGCTTGTGGATGATCAGTTGCTGCAAGCCCGTTGAATAGAGCTTCGCTCCAAAGCGATGCATGATCCGTCTAGGATTTTGGCAGCTCAGACTCTTCCTCCTCCAGCTCTAACACAAATGGTGGTCCCGGCACCACCAGTACAGGGTCCTCCTCCCCGATCACTCAATCGATTAAAAGGCGAGGGATTGAGGACCAAGAGACTGTCCACTGATGGTGTGGTGAACATACATCCAGTGGTGTGGGACACTGTGAGGTTCCATAGATTCAAGGTTTTCACCAAGCCATATGGCCCATACATTCCTCCTTGGGTTCGGGAGTTCTACTCAGCATATAGTGCCTTGGTGCCTTAAGGGAAAAAGAAGGCTAGTGCCTTGAGGCCGGTGGATTCTGTGGTAGTTCGAGGCAGGGAAGTAAAATGCAGCAGTGATGATATAAATATTGTGTTTGAGCGTCCTACCAGTTTCATGCATAGTACCAGAGAGTATGATCCAGACACAGACTCTGGATGATCTCAAGGGTTGGCTGGCCCCCCTTCTCTCTGACACCACCCCAAGGTGGTTTAAGGCTAGAGCGCCGATAGAGAAGAATAACCTCAATATAGATGCTAAATATTGGTTTGGGTTCATCCGCAGCATGATCATGCCATCGCAGAATGAGTCCATTATCCGCCACCCAAAGGCGGCCTATCTTGGGTATATTATAGCCAGGAAGCGGCTAAAATTTGGTTTAATCATTGAGCAGGAGATGGCCATAAAATCCAAGCAGCACCAGACTCCTCTTCCCTTTTCGGTGTTGGTCACTAAGTTATGTCTTCGGGTCAGAGTTCCACGTGATGAGAAGAGGTATATTGAGATTACACCCACATCTTCTACTAGTATTTGGTGTATAGAGGTCGACTACACAAGAGATGAGGCTGACATGAGTAGAGCAGCTCTGGTGGACACATCCCTGGAGGATGATATTCATACACTACCTACAGAGGCAATCATGCATACTCCAACTGTTAGGCCTTTAGGTACTTCTAGCTCTGCTCCTTCTAACACTCCTAGCTCTTCTGCTTCTCCCCCGCCCCTAGATCTGCTGCTAGTACTCTTATTTCTAGGCCTCTGATCACCGGGCGATGCTGTACAAGATGGGGCATTTGGCCCAATCTGGCGATGTGCGTGCCTCTTGATTAGAGTCTGATGTTCTTGGGATGATCGAGAGAGCCATTATTGCATATTGACACCTCTCAGGGCTTTGGTTAATACCCTTATGGCGAGAGTAGAGGTTTTTGACAGAGGACAAGGTGCTACTGAGGAGGTGAAGACTGATGTTTCTGAGTTGAGAAAAGATGTGGACAATCTAAAATCCACATATTTTACTTTGCTAATTAGGTCAGTGGAGATCCCAGATGACATGAGCGTAGATATTCTACCCTATTTTGATGTACCTTTGGCTATCACCGGAGATGAGATAAGAGTTCATGTTGCTACTGCTGAGTTTGAGGCACAGACTGATGAGGAGCAGCTTGGAGTTCATGAGGATGTTTTCTTCAATGATTTGGCAAACCTCGAGGGTGCCATTCTAGATTTGATTGTTTAGGCCTCTTTGAGAGATGTTTCTGGGATGGGCTCCTGTGGAGCCAAAGTTGATGAGACGCCGGGCACTGATGCCTAGATAGATAGAGTGACTGAGATATAGACTTCACCCAGGCTTTGCTTGGCAGGATGACTTTTCCCTCCCTCTATGTTACTTTTCATACACTGTTCTTATTTTGGTTGCATTTGAGGACAACTACTTTCTTTTTATTGGAGGGATGATGTATTTCCATACCTACTTCTTGTGGGCTATTTTCTGAAAATTTTGTCTTTTTGAGATTAGTGGTTAAATATATATGTCTTGGTTGTGATATAGTGGATGTTTAGCTTGTGGCCCATTGTTTTAATGTGAAAGCTGTTTGTGAACATATTTTAAAAAATTTCCACCTCTTGTGTGTATGATTGTGGTTGTTTTTGTACAAATTTGAGTGTCTGTTGTCGTCAATTCTGATGAGTTGAATAGTGCGCTTAATTGAACAAAATAAACGTGCAGCTACAATGAGGCAAATTAAGCTACATAGGCTATATGTGAACTTTTTGCATCTCGTTGTGACTAGCCGGTTGTCAATTGAGTCTCTTGTAATGAACATTGCACGCTAGCTAGAAAGTGTGTAGTCTTGTTTGATATTGGTACGAATACCTCGTGTGGTGAGGTTGTCTTGAACATTGTGCTTGATACCATGTAGAACTTGCCCTGTTAGTCCGATTGATTTAGTGGAGCAAACAATTGAAATGATCTTAGGCAAGAATTTTGAAGAGTGAACCAATTTGAAATTATACCTCTTTTGTGGCCACACTTGTGAGAAGTGTGAATCTTATTTTGGCACCTTTTGAGCCTATCCTTTTCTTGGAAGAAACTTGAACAACTTTGACCTCTTTATCCCATAACCTATAACCTTCATGAAGTATTGGCTCGTTTGAATAACAAACTTCGGCCAAAAGCCTAAGTTTGGGGTGTGGTGAAAAAGAAGGAAGTGAAGAAGGGTAAAAAACTCCCCCTTTAATGGATTGTGCTGAAATAGATGGAACCTCTCCATATAAAAAAAAAAAGAGAAAGAAGAAGAAAAGAAGAAAGAAAAGAAAGGGACTTAAAAAGTGCAAGAATTGTGAAATAAAGTGTGTGAACATAGTGAAAAAGGGGTATCTGGTGATTCATGTCTAGTTGAATAATGGGGTGGAGTTTGAACATGTTTGAATGTGAAAGAGAAAAAGGAAGAGTGCTTTTCAGGCCATATTTCATGAAGGTAGAAGCCACTAAGCCTAAATGACCATACCTTTACACTCAACCCTATTACTATCCTTAAAAAGACCTTTTTGATCTTTAGTGAGCTGAAATGAATGTTTGTTGGAAAATAAGGACAAGCCTAAGGGTGGAGTCATGCATGTGTTCATCTTTTTGAGTGTGAGAGTTGTATGTGATTTCGGGAACTTTGAATCGTTGAAGAGTTTTTGTGAAAGTGGAATCATCATTGTTGTGAGGGCATTTGAGTACCTGTATTGAGCTTGAACAAGCATTTGAACCAAGTATTGTGAACTAGAGTATCCGTAATAATGGTGAGTCAATATTTGAATCTTTGAGTACACAATTGAGTATTGTATGTGTAGTTTGAACCTTTTATTTGCATTTATGTTGAGTCTTATGCAGCACTATTTGGAACATCCTTATTGAACTACTGATCTAGAGTTTACTTGAGGACAACCAAAAGATTATGTTGGGGATGTTGATGAGTTTGAGATTTAGACTCATTTAGAGCTTTGTTTTGATAGTTTTAGTGTCCGCAAATGCCTAATTTATGCTATAAACTGATGTTAAATCATTGATTTTCAAGTACATAAGTTAAGGAGCAAGGCAAGGACACTACTAGGAAAACAAGAATAAAACAAGCTGAAGAAGTGGAGAAAAGTGATCCTGGTGACCACCAAGATCACTTACTGAACCGCTAAAAGGCTCTTTAGCTTGCCTAAAGTTCTAGTGTGCCAGCCCTGGGGAAGAAACAAAGTTGGCGATAGAGATGGCCAATCGGCGAATCGCCTATCCACTCCATGATAACAAGTTGGATCACCTAAAGTTACAAGACCTAGGAAGTTGATAACCAATAGAAAATGGCAATGGAAGGGAGCAAAGGTTGGATTGTCAAACCACTCAGTGAGCCCGACTTAATCCGCCAACTGGACTTTCAGGCTAAATTTTGGGAAACCACAAATTGGATTTTAACAGGAATTTTGTGCGGTCCCACGAGTTCCATAGTGCTGAACAATTCTTACTTAGTTATCTCCCAAATATTACAGTTCCCATTCTAGAAAGTTTCGGAGTTCTTATTATAGAATTTTGATGATTTTGACTTGGGTTTTTGAACATAACTATTCTGGAACATTGTAAAGGCTTAGAAAGTATTACCCGGCTGATGGCTAATCGAGTTGGTAATTGTTTTAGGTTTTTATAATGTTTGGGTAAAACCCCAACACTTGGGGTATGATCATGTGATTATGGGTTGATTTAGCTTGTGTGTATTGTTAATTACTGATTTAAATGCCATATTGAAGTGGGTTTAATCATTTGTAGTGTTTTAATTTATGGATTGTAGTTGCAAATGCAATTCTATTTTTGAGTTCTTAGCTTGATTGAGAGAGAGGTTTTAGAACCAAATCTTTTGATTAATGGTTTGTAAGTATTGGGTTGATATGGGTTCAGCTCGAAAGAGTGAATCCTAAACCCAATCCTACCCATCTAGCTCGAGAGAGTGGAGGTATTAAGGTTGTGGGTTGTTCTTAGTTGATAAGCGTGTTGATGTTCGAAAGAAATCACTTGAAACGTGATAGTTGTTCGAGAGAAAACTATTTCACTTATAGTCTAGTATACCCACCGATATGCAGCTATTTGTTAGTAGTTTCAATTACCCATATAGTGAAATTTTCCTATAATTGATCACATCCCGAGAATTCCTCTTTATATTGTGTTGTAGATGATAATTGACAATTCAAACTCCCCATCTGACATTCATTGTCACCCCCTTAGACTTGCTTAGATGTCTTTTTCGATAATTTATATTCATATAACTAATTAGACCACATTTGTACTTCATAATTGAATTTGAACACATACCACTCCCTGTAGGTTCGACCCCAACCTTTCGTTGGGTTTTATACTAGTTAATGATCATTTGCACCATGAATTGGATGAGGTGTGCTTGAAACATTAATCACCTATCCATGACCTTGAGTTAGCGACGGTTCTATTTGCCTTAAAAATATGGAGGCATTATTAATATGGGGTCCATGTTGATGTTTTCACCGATCACAACAGTCTACTATATGTGTTCAGTCAAAAGGACTTGAATCTTCGCCAAAGAAGGTGGCTAGAACTCTTGAAAAATTATGACACGAGTGTACTTTATCACCCCGGTAAAGCTAATGTGGTAGCAGATGCTCTTAGTGTATTGTCAATGGGTAGTGTGGCTCAAGTAGATGGAGAAAAGAAAGAGTTGGTTCGTAATATTCATAGGTTTGCCCGACAAGATGTTCAACTAGTGGATTCCACCAAGGGTGGTGTTACGGTCTGTAATGGTTCCAAATCGTTCTTTGTGATGGATGTGAAGTCTAAGCAAGGTCATGATCCTATTTTGGTTGAATTGAAAGAAGCGGTACTTAAGAAGTCTGTTGAGGCTTTCTCCCAAGGGGGAGATGGGTATTAAGGCATCAAGGTCGGTTATGTGTTCCAAACGTTGATGACTTCAGGGAGAAAATTTCAGAAGAAGCCCATAATTCTCGATATTTTATTCAAGTGGGAGCTATCAAGATTTATCGTGACTTGTGGGATATCTATTGGTGGAGTGGGATGAAGAAGGATATTGCGGGATTTATGGCTAGGTGTCCTAATTGTCAACAAATGAAGGTTAAGTACCAAAGGCTGGGAGGTCTATCCCAAGACATTTCTATCCCTACTTGGAAGTGGGAAGACTTGAATATGGACTTTATAGTTTGTTTGCCTCGCATCCCGCGACAACATGACTCTATATGGGTAATAGTAGATCGGATGACGAAGTTGGTTCATTTTCTTGCTGTCAAGGTCTCTTATTCGGCAGAAGACTATGCTAAGATGTATTTAAGAGAGATGGTAAAATTGCATGGTATGCCTTTGTCTATCATTTCCGATCATGGTACCCAATTCACTTCTCAATTTTTGAAGTCATTCTAAAAGGATCTTGGTACCAAGGTTAAGTTTAGCACATCTTTTCATCCCTAAACCGATGGGCAAGCAGAGCGTACTATCTAAACTTTGGAAGACATGCTTAATGTTTCTGTGACTGATTTTAAGGGTAATTGGGATAACCATTTGCCATTGATGGAATTCACCTATAATAATATCTATCACTCGAGTATTGGTATGACACCATTTGAAGATTTGTATGGTAGAAGGTGTAGATCTCCTATTGGTTGGCTTGAGGCGGGTGAATTGCTTTGATAGGCCCTGAATTAGTTTATGAAACTATGGATAAGGTTTGGCTTATTAGAATAAGGTTGAAGACGGCTCAAAGTAGACAAAAGTCTTATGTCGATTTTAGAAGAAGGGATCTTGAGTTTGATGTTCATGATTGGGGTTACTTGAAAATATCACCTATGAAGGAGCTACTGAGGTTTGGTTAGAAAGGGAAGCTTAGTCCCCAGTATATAGGTCCGTATCAAATTTTAAGATGTGTTGGTAAGGTTGCCTATGAGTTAGACTTGAAAAATGAGTTGGCATCGGAGCATCCGATTTTCCGTGTCTCTATTCTTAAGAAGTTTGTTGGAGATCCAATTATCATAATTCCGCTAGAAGGGTTGGGAGTTGATGAAAGTCTCTCTTATGAGGAAGTTCCATTGAGATTTTGGACCGGCAAGTTAAGAAGTTAAGTAATAAGGAAGTTTCTTTCGTAAAAGTGTTGTGGATGAATCATTTAGTCGAGGGTGCTACTTTGGAGGCCAAGGCCGATATGATGTCCTGATATCCTTATCTTTTTCCTTCTACTCCTACCCTAGCTTGAGGGAATGAGCTCCTTTTGGTTATTTTGTGTTTAGGAGTCATGTGTCAATTATGTGTTTCCATGATTTCCTTATGTTTGTACATGTTCATGAAAAAGCCTATGTTTTAAGGAAATGGCTTATATGACTTATTTTCCTCATATTGTTGTGCATTGAATATAAGTTGTGTAGGGGCTTTAGGAGATGATTGATTGAACATGTTTTGCCTATGCATTTTAGAGTAAATTGCATATTGGCTCCATGAAATTTTGTTGTGCCTGCTTTAAAGCTTGGAGAAGGTAGTCCCTCCTAGGACATTAGAAATGTTGAAAGTCTCATGCATGATGGGTTGTTAGATGTAGTTCCTACTTCCTTATGTTGCATTTGAGTACGTTGAGTTTGGAGTAGATGTTTCCTCCTTGTTTATGGGCATTGGATGCATAATGGATTAACAGAGTTAGTTCACCCCTCTTGTGATGTATTGAGAGCGTCCTAAGTTGAAGTCTATAGTTCCTCCTCGGTTGTATGCATTGCAGTGATTAGATTGGATTTTTAATTTCTCTCTTTCTCGTTTAGAGCTAGTTTAATCCTCATTCGAGGACGAATGAGCCCAAGGGGGAGATATTGTAATACCCCATATCTGAAAGAGGGAAATAAAGCAGATTTTGGGAAGTTGCAAGTACTAGCCACAGAGGTCAACTACAACCCCTAAGTTAAGCCACTCTGCCAAAGTTCAAGGGCCCCAAATGATGGTCTTTGATGACCAACGATAGTTCACCAAGACGGACTGTGGGTCAAACCACGGCCCGTCGAGTGGGCCAATCAGTAGGTCATTTGGAGAATGTCCAAGCATGGACCACGAGAGGGACCTACGGACCGTAGGTTGGTCCATGCTCCATGGTCCAGGGTTCCGTTGATGGCCAAAATTCTCTGCACCTAGTGACGGATGTGTAGGACAGACCGTAGGTCCATCCACGGTCTGTCGATGGGGGTCTTGTAGGTCACAGTTGTCAGTTTAACTTAGGGCAGTTGCGTCTTTTCCTAATTAATTATTTCCTATACTATTTCTTTTGCCTATATTTATAACCCCTATATAAGCCTTTTTAACCCTAAATTCACCCCATTTAATTCATATTTACTAAATCCCAAAAGAAAACCAAATATTCTCTCTCTAGAACTTGAAGAAGAAGATTCATCTAAGGAGCTAAATTCTCCACTGAAGACTAGTAATTGGAGTCAAGGTATGGTGGTTTTCATCCATGGGTATCTTTCACCCATGGAGCCCTCTCAAAGCCTTCAATTTCAACTTATTGAAATCCCCAATTGTTAGGGTTTGATTCCAAAGTCATGGGTTCCTGTCTAACTTAATTTTTATGATTGAATTGAGTTATATTAAACATGAATTGACGATTTCCTATGAGTTTTATGATGTATCCCTAAGAACCCATGAACTTTCGCATATTTCTCAAAGTTGATAATTTGATGTGGGTCTTAGTTACTCAAAGCGGAATTTTATGAAAGTATGCATGAGATGATAAAATTGCTTGAATTATGATGATATCCATGTCTAATGCTTGAATTCTAGATATGATGACAAAAATTAGGTTATGAACCTTGAAAGAGCAAAGTGTGAGATTATGCATGCTTCTATGAAACCTATGTAAATGCTATGAGGACACTTTGAGACTAAAGTGTTCATGGTTATGTTGTTATTGTGGGTTAATTGAAAGGTTATTGTCGTGAACTCATATGAACATTAATGTGAAAGGTTTTCTCAAAATAGTAAGGATTCTAAGGTTTAAAGGTTTTTCTCATCTAATCAAATCTAAGGGTAAAAGTAATCGTGGATGGTGACTAGTGCTCACGCATGATCAAATGATCTATGATGATGAGCTAACTTGGATTTGTTGTCAAGGACCTCCTTCCATGTGGAATAAGCTATGTTATAACAAATTGTGGGATAACTGCTTAGCAGTGAGTGGATATTGAATGAGATGGAGGCTCCCACGAAGTTGAGTCTAGGCATCCAAATGGGAACTCTCACGAAGTAGAGTCCAGGTTGCCAAGTATGTCTCATGAGATGGAAGCCCTTCATGTAGTTGATCTCTAAGTTTCTAGTAGTAATCTCCGTATCCCATCACTATGTGCCCCCGTAGGTTATTAGCTAGACGATCAACCTAAGCTAAGAGCTACCAGTTCTACTTTAGGAAAGTAGACCAACCCTTTTTTGTGAGGGAGGCACCGGATTCCATGTTGAATCTCACATGGTCTCTTGTCGATTAAAGGATTATTCCCACATAAAGTAATAATGAACTAAGACATGCTTAAAGAAGTATCTCATATTGTAAGAACATTAAGATGAATAATGAAATAAGACATGCTTTGAGAAGTATCTCGTAGTGTTCAAAGGTTTTGAAGATGATGCTAGCTTGCATCGGAAATGATTTTATGACTTATGTTTTCCAACTATCTCTATGATGATGTTTACACTTGATAAGTTGCATGCTTTCAAATGAAATGTCCCTTTTTGCATGTTTTGAGTGTTTTTATGCATGGCTACCATACTTCGTGCATTTTTGTACTAAAACCTACTTTGCTTACATTTTTCCCAAGTGTAGGGTCCTGCACTAGAGGTGATCATACTATGGCTAAAACTCAGATTTGGAAATTCCCAAACTTGGTGAGTACTTATGGTTCGAGGATGGATTTCGTGTGTTTAGTTTCTTTCATGTACTTTCCCTTTTTGGACATGTTGTATGGGCTAGGCCCTGTTTCAATAACTAGTATAATAGATGGTTATGATGAGACAAAGTGTCTAGACTTCTGCTTTCTTTTATGAAAAACTTTATAAGACTTTAAATGTGTTTTACTCTTATTGTCTATGTCTTATGTTATGAGGACTAAGTGGCTTGTATAGAGTCTTTCGGGTTCTATACACCTTGATACATCTAGGGGTACCCCTGGGTCATGACACTCTGCTCCAACTTATGACTTTGAAACTATTCCAAATCATACTCGACAATTAAAGCACAAAGAAAAAGAGCCAAAATTCAGAAAGGATGAAACCTCTGTTGTCAAAAGAAAGCAACCCGCCAAAAGACATTCCAATTGAGAAATCTTTTTAGTGGGTAATTCAGGCGTAATATTTACATGAGCCCAAGTACTAATGAAAAGGCTCAAATATATGTATATCATGAAAAATGGTAAGACATTTTATGTGATCCAATAGGATGTTCCCTCGTTTTTAAATGTCATAGTTGATCATGTGTACTCATATGCATTTACGACCCATTTGTTCAAGTGTTATATGCCTTGTTTGGATTATTTACACTATTTGTAATGAGTAACTAATAGGCTCCCCGAGTGGTTTTACAACATTAGATACTATATATTGGCACAAATCCCCCATACTGACTATACTATATTTGATATCATGCACTAACATGAGGATGTAAGTACGGACATAGTAGATATTTAGTCCCCAAAGCGGCCATCATATGATTTATGCCATGAAGATATTATATTCCTAGTGTGGCCATAGTATCAATTTCAGAGGTTAAGAAACATGTAAGTATAAAGATAGAGGATAAGTTAAGTGTGCAAAGAAAATAATTGAGTTTAATAACTCAAAGGATATATGTTTAATAATCTATAAGATGTTATAACATTATAATTTATACTCTATTTACAGTTTTTATGTGCTTGCATCTAGATTGTAAAGTTTCATGTGTTATCTTATATGAGATTCAGAGGTATCTTATGTTGGAAAATATTGAAATCACATAAATTCACATAGCTTAAGGCATAACCGTTGGAACTATCCTTAAAGATATTTCATCTGGTGCAGTTCTATCTCCCAAGATTCAACAAGTTCTTCTAAAATTAAATTGAGCCAAAATCTAACAAGGATTTTAGATTGATAGAAAACCCAACAACTCAAATATTAGGAAGGAACAATTTTCTTGTTCTACATCAAAGGAAGACTTTTTTATTTTCAGTATCTTTCATGGGAATAATCATGGTGAATATATATATAGAAAATAGATTCATTCCAAAAGAGTGGTTGATTTTTTTTAGTAACTATCGTTTCTATTAATCACCAAAGTAGTTCATTACAAAACCATAGAAACACTAACTAGATTGCTATCTCAAAAGGTAAACAAAAAACTCAAGTAAAGTGGCTTACTCTACAATCTTTTTAAAACTTTAACTGCTGATTTTTTTTCTTTGATTTGTGGCATGGCTCTCATATTACAAGTGTAGGCAATCTTTTTTGCGAGAGCATCACATTTTCTTCCCGTATTTTCAAAATGTCCCCTTCGAACATAATATGGCCCAGTGTAGATGAGTGTTCGAAGTTGTTGTAATACCTCAAAATAAAAAAAGATAAGGGACTTGTAAGGAAGGGTTCAAGGACGGTGGAAAAGTCCATAGTCACTGAACCCATCCTTTTGAAAAATATTCTAAGGCAAGGGTCTAACGAGGATTCAAGGACGGTGGAAGAGTCCATATTCAGTGAAGCCATCCTATAACCCAAGCCTTGTGAAAAATATTTTAAGGCAATGATTCATGTACAGGTTCACAGCCGGTAGAAGGGTCCACAGATGGTAAACCTGTTCGTGGAGATTGACTTAGAAAAAAAAAATAAAACTCGTCAGTTATATTTTTCAAGGCTATATGTCTCTTTTCCTATGCCTCTACTACCTAAACTATGTCATTTTAATCCTAATCTTAGACGCTATATAAGTCTTTTAAGACAAATTTAACCATTCTAAATCACTTTTTAAAATTCCCCTAATCCCTTCAAGTTCTTCCCCCAAAAAAATTTCTCTCTAAAAGCTTGAAGAAGAAGACTAGGATTTCAAGATCAGGTTTCCAAATTCACCATTAATTGTGGGCTTTGAAGTCTAAGGTATGATAGTTTTTTTCCATGGATTTCCTTCCATCGACAGATTTCCCAAATTCTCCTATTTTTAATGTTAGAAATTCCCAATTGAGTTAGGGGTTTCTTCAATTGCCATAGGTTCTCTTCAGTGTTGATTTAAATGATTGAATTATGATCTCTTATGCATGAATTGATGAAATACTATGGTTTTGATGATGATTCCACATGAACCCATGTAAATCCCATTTTTTCCTATTATGATGAAATAATGTGGGTTTGGATTATGAAAAAAGATTTTTTTATGAATTCAAGCATGAATTGATAGATTTATATGATTTTATAATGAATTTCTATGAGCCCATATCTAACCCATGACTTTTAGATGTTGATGATTGAAAGTGGATTTTTAACCTTGAAAGGTGAATTATGAAATTATGCATGTTCTTATGAAATCTAAGCAAATGTTTTAAGGATGCTTTTAGAGTAAAGTATCAATGATGATGTTGTTGTTGTGTTATTGAAAGGATTTTTATCATATACACCTGAAAGCATGATTGTGAAATGTTTGCTCACATAATAAGGAATCTAAGGTTGAAAGGTCTTCTAACCTAATTGAATCAAAGATTAAGAGCTATCCTAATGAAACGAGCTAAGATTGGCAAGATGAAGTGGCATTCCATGGATAATGACTCAGCTTAGATTAGTTATTGAAAGATACCTTTCCATGGATGACTTATGACCTAGCTTGGATTGGTAAGATGACTTGCCTTTCCATGGATGATAAGAACAAGTAAGAAATGACTATTCCATGGGATTTTTTCTTAGAACCGAGAGGATATTGAGATGGAAGCTCTCCCGTTAGTAGAGGTCGGGTATCTAGAAGCAATCTCCTTATCCCTTACCTATGCGCCCCCATAGGATGATTGTCTAGATAGAGATTAGCTAGTGGATCCACATAAACTAGAAGTTCATGGTCTTACTTTGGCAAGTAGGAAACCCCTTTTTGGTGTGGGGTAGACACCGGATTCCGTGTTGATAGCTCACATGGTATTATATGTCAATTATAGGTAAATCTCCCACAATAATAAAGAACTAAGGTTACTTCAAGAAGTATCTCACATGTGTTCAAAGAACGTTAAAGATGTTAGCTTGCATTGACCATGTTTTATAATTCATGTTTTCTAACCCTTTTTATATCATGTTTTAGCTTGGTCATTGCATGTCATGAAATGTCCCCTTTTTAAGCATGTTATCAATTGTTAGATGCATGGCTATCATACTTTGTACATATTTTGTACTAAAAAAATACTCTTGCCTACATTCCTAGATTGTAGGGTCCGACAGTCAAGGGTCCCAGTTTCGTGGCAAGAGGTTGATTTGAGAGATTTCAAGCTTTGGTGAGTCCTCATTCTACGAGGATGGATTTTTATTATTTTTTAGTTTGTCATTCTAAATTTCAGTTTTGAACATGATGTATGGTCTTGGCCCAAATTTCATTCTTATGTACTAGATGGGTAATGAGACAACTATTTAGACTTCTGCTTTATTAATATAAAACTTTTGGACTTGAACTATACTTCTTTTATCTCTTTTCATTATATTTCTTATGTTATGAATTCTAAGTGGCTTATATAGGGCCTCTCAGGGTCTTATAGGCCATGTTACGCCTAGGGGTTACCTTGGGTCATGCCAAACTTGGTAATCAGAGCACAAGATTTAGAAAGGTCTTTGGAAGTCTCATAAGCCACGTAGAGTAGAGTCTTGTTCACGAGTGTGAAGCGTGCCACATTTACGGATGAGAGGCTATAAGATGATTAGGAAACTACACTTCTTTCATTACTCTAAAGTCATGTGGTAGAGTGTACCTCTATATGTCTTTCTCCTAATCCTTATCTAATGTTTTTTAGGATATGGCCCCTCGAAGAGTTTACATTAGGAGGAATGCAAATAAGAATGTGAATGAGAATGTGGAACGAGTAGCTCCTCAAGTTTTGGTCAACCCTTTGGCGGAGCAAGTGACTAATGCGGAGTTTAGGGCTTCTCTTCAAGTGTTGGCTCAACCAATGATGGCTCAAGCCAATAGGGAGGTTGTGGCCCCCATGAACCCAAATGTGGGTACGGTGGCATATGTTGTGAGGGACTTTAATAGAATGAATCCCCCGGAGTTTAATGGGTCCAAGGTTGAGTAAGATCCTCAAGATTTTATTGATGAACTGTATAAGGTGTTGATGATCATGGGAGTGAGTGGAAAAGGTGGAATTGGCTGCTTACCAACTTAAGGGTGTTTCTCAAGTTTGGTTTAACAAATGGAAGGAAGAGAGGGAAGTTGATGCAGGTCCTCTCGACTATCTAGATATTTTCCCAACATGATTGTTGATCCAAGGGCAAGGATGAGTAAGTTCATTTTGGGTTTGTCCAAAATGGTGGTTAAAGAATGTCATACCATCATGCTCATAAATGACATAAACATATGTCGTCTCATGGTAAATGCTCAATAGATCAAAGAGGAGAAACATAATGAAAGGTCTAGGGAGGCAAAGAGGGCTAAACAGGTGATAGTATTCTCTCATATGCAAGTTCCGATGGACATGGTCGTCCCAGATTTCGACAAAGGTTTTTTGATCAAGGTTCCTCCAATGCTCCTTCTAAGATCAATAAAGATAAGGTGTCTAACCCTAATCCTAAAGGAGGGAATGATAGTGGATATTCATTGCCCATGTCTTCTATTACTAGGTGTGGAAGAAAGCACGAGGGTATATTCATAGCCGGCACAGATGATTTCCTTAGTTCTGGTAAAAGTGGTTGATGAGTCCAGATTTGGACTCATTTGGGGCTTTGTTTATATAGATTTAGTGTCCTCAAATGATTAATTTGTGCCATAAACTAATGTTAAAGCCTTGATTTTCAGTTATATGGATTGAGGAGCAAAGAAAGGACACTTACAGACAAAAAGGAACAAAACAAATTGAAGAGGTGAAAAAAACGGAACCTAAAGATCTCCAAGAGCACTTGGCCTATCGCCGAACGGCTACTTTGACCACCTAAAGTTCTAGTATGCCAGTCCTGATGGAAGAAACCAACTCTGCAATAGAAAAAGGGGAGTTGACAAATCACCGAGCCGTTCCATGATGCAAAGAGAGATTGCCTAAAGTTATAAGACTTGAGGATGTTGAGAGCCAAGGTAGAAAGGCGATAGAAAAGAGCAATGGGTGGTTCATCGAGTGGTTCGGTGAACCCAACTTACCTCACCTAATGGCCCTTCATGGTTTTTTTTTTGGCGTCTATATATTAGATTTTGAATAGTTGATTTAATATGTTGAATTAGTGTAGAACACTTTTCTCTAGAGTTTTGATATTTCTTAGTAGACTTGAAGGCTTTTTGAGACTCAATTTGGAGATTTTACAAATGGGCTTCGAATTTTCTTAAAATTAAAGCTTTGTAAAGGCTTAATTACTCTTACCCAGTTGATGGCTAATCGATTTGGTAACCGTTTTTCTCTTTTATGATGCTTGGCTAAAACCTAATTTTGGGGGTGTGATCATTTGATTATGGGTTGAATTAGTTTATGGATATTGTTTATTACTAGTTTAAATGCAAAATTGAAGTGGGCTTAATTATTAGTTGTGATTTAATTTACGACTCAAAGTTGCAAATGTAGTTCTAACCTTGTGTTCTTAGCTTGCTTGAGAGAGAGGTTTCAGAACTAAGATTATTGATTAATGATTTGTAGATATTGGGTTGAGCTGGGTTCAGCTCTAAAGAGTGAATCCTAAACCCAATCCTACCCATCTAGCTCGAGAGAGTAGATGAATTAAGGTGTGGGTTGTTCTTCATTTCTATGCTTGTTGATGTTTGAAAGAAATCACCTGATTCGTGATAGTTGTTCGAGAGAAAGCTATATCCCTTATAGTCTAGCCTAACCACTGTTAGCTATTTACTAGTAGGTTCAATTATCCATATATCAAAATTTGCCTATAATCGATCACATCCGAGAATTCCTCTACTTATTGTTATTTCAAATTATTTCTGACTACCTTGTTGTTGATAATTGCAAACAAAGTTCCCCCGCCCAATCTAACATTCGTGTCAACCCTTTTGACTTGTTTCATGTCTTTTTCGATAATTTCTATTCCTATATCTAGTTAGATCACATTCATACTTCTTAATTGAATTTTAACACGTACCACTCCCTGTGGGATTCAACCCCAATGCATTTGTTGGGTTATATATTGCTTAACAACCGTTTACACCTACAATTGGAGGAGGTGTGCGTGAGACCTTTTTAAAAGGTCATCAAAATGGCGCCACTGCGGGGCAGTGGTGTTGTTTGAAATTCTCTTACTGAAGTTGAATTGTGATATTTGTAGTTATAGTTTAATCTACTTATTTTAGTTTTTGGTTTTGTGTTGTTTGTGCTAAACAGAGGAGGAGATGAGCATTAACAGATGTAATGGTAGACAAGTAGGACACCAAGACGACATTGGGAACCTCAATGATGTCAATGACCCAATCAGTAATGACCCACTCCAAGTGGGTGGTAATAGTGCCATTTGTTTACCTCCGGCTGAAGGAAACACTATTTTTCACATCACAACCGTAATGCTTCAACTCCTACAATTGAAAGGATTGTTTGGGGGCTGGCTCATGAGGATCTGCATGAGCACATCAGAAATTTTGTGGATGTCTGTGGGCCGTTTTCATTTAAGAAAATATGTCAAGAATCGGTATATCTTAGGTTGTTTCCATTTTCTTTGATGGGTGAAGCCACTAAATGGTTGGCTAAGTTACCGAGGGACTCTATCACCCCTTGGGAAGAGTTGACCACAACATTTCAAGTGTGATTCTTTCCCCATCGAAGATGATGACTCTAAAAGATGGCATCCAAGATTTCAAGAGCTTAGAAGGTGAGCCAATCCATGAGACATGGTTGAGGTTTAAAAAGCTGGTGCTTCAATGCCCAACTCATGGACTACCCGATAATGTGTGTCTATAACATTTCTATAGGAGCCTTCATTCGGTAAACAAAGGAGTGGTTGATCAACTCTCACCTGGTGGTATAATGCAACAACTATATGCAGTGGCATCCCAACTCCTTGATTGCATGACCAAGATTAACAGGGCATCGTACACTTATGATGACCAAGTCACTGCTCTCACTTCCAAAATGGCAAAAATGTAGATCGAAAAAGATTAAGAGAGAAACCAAAACATGGCCAAAATGATGACCCAACTAGATATATTGGCTAAAAATGTCATGGTGCTGGTGCAAAGAGTGTTAATATTGTGGGTGATAATGGAGTGAACCCCGATGAAGCAAGGTTTGGAGCGTTGTATAATGAGGAAGTGAACTTCATAGCCAATCAAGGAAAAGATTATCATGCCAACTATCCAAGTCCGGGTGGAAATAAAACATGGAATAGAGATAAGAGATTGAGAAACTGTGGTAGAGAATGGCCTGATAGTAATGCTACTTGGAAAGAAAGAGAAAGGGAGAAGGATAGGTTTGTTCCTCCCTACGAGCATCAAAAGCCCAACGAGTTTGAAGGTGGCCGGATAGAAGATATGCTCTCATGCATTCTCAACAAAGTTGAAGGGTCCAACAATGTATTGAAAGAGATAAAAGAGGATGTCTCGACTCTCAATCATATGGTGACCTCTCACTCAGTGTCTACTAAGTAGATGGAGACCCAAATGGGTCAAATTTCTTCACATTTGAATCCAAGACAACAAGGGGGGTTTCCTAGTGACACAATGGCAAACCCCAAAAATGAAGCTTAATTTGGTATCCTCGTCGTGCCATGACGTTAACTAAGGTGCTTCTTTAGAGGCAACCCATGTTTTCAATGCTCTATCTTTTGATTTTGAATAGCGAATGTTGATTGTGCAAGTTGAAAAGTGAAGTGTGTTTGAATTTAGGTAGTTTGACGAGCTAAAGAGTCCAGTCGGTGACTCACCGAATAGGTCGGTGAGACTAACTTGGACAGCCATTGGACCCACCAAGCCTGAAGTGGAAGTCCGTAAAACTCGATGTGGAAATTGCTTAATCGGTGACTCACTGAACAGGTCAGCAAGCCCAATTTTTTACGCTGTTTGAGCCTCCCAATTTCCTAGAGATCATGTAAGAGTCGCCGAGGTAAAGTACTACTCGGGGCATCACCGAGTGGTTCGGCGTGGATTTCTTACTCCGCTAAAGGTGTTGGGAACTGAAAGGTTTTAAAGGCCAAACGGTTTAAAATTTCAAAATCTTTCATATTCTCTAATTTCTAACCCCATGAAATCTCACTTGAACTTTAAATCATCCTTATTTTGATATTTTATTTGCATTTTGTGTGGGAGCTCGTGCTCGGAATTGGAATATTTTACTGCCTAGATTTTCAATTTCTTAATTCGGCTTACAGTTGGTTTTCTGAACCCCATACTTTAATTTTGTGGTTAAACTCAAATGCAATAGGTAAATGTATGTTGATATGTGTTGGGTAATTGCTCTAACTGTGTTTTATTTGTCGGATTGCCCGTAATGTGTTTGAACTTGTGCCTAAATAATTTCCCGTGTTTTGTGCATTAAAATTGATCCTAAATTTTTGGGTTGCGGCAAGTTTGTATTGGGTCTAGTTGGGTGAAGTCTGAGTAGCCCTGAATTGTGCCTATATTGAGTCCTTTTCCCAACGCCACCAGGTTTGCCTAATTCTGAGATCGAAGTAAAAAGTTATGCTTGTTTTAGTGAAGCCCCATCAGGAAAATCATCTTCACGACCCACTTGGCGGGCTGTGGTGCTCTTAATGGCCCGTGAAGCTTGTCTTGAAGTTACTTCGGCAGCATTTAAGGAAGGGTCATATTGGTTTTTTCCATATTCATTGGGCACTTAAACTACGGTGTTTGATGCATAAACTACATTATTTTACTCAGTGTAAGCCTAATAATCTAGTCAGACAATACCCAAAATCCTCATTCTAAAAAAATCACCCAACTTGGTGTGAAAATAAAAAAAAAAAAGTTGATCGCTTCTCGCAAGAATAAGCAGAAGTATTCTTCGAAGTTCAGCCCCGAAATCCAAAGGATTTCTCCATAGATTTCGTCACCAGGTATGTGGGATTTCACTAGTGGTTCCTTTCACCCATTAGGTCCCTAGAATTCAGTTAGTTCTTCAAATTCTCATAAATGGTTTAGACCAAGGGTTTCTAGATTTTCCATATTTATTGTGCTTTTGGTTCCTTTGATCTAAATAACTTGTTTCTTGATAATTTAGTATAATTCCATGCATAGCATTCGAAATCCTTTCTTGTATAAATTTATCCTAGTCCATAAATTATACTCGCTAAGCCAACAAGATAGATATTCGTGCTTGAGATTTCAAATGCTATATTCTGAGTATATAGATGTTTCATTATCAATTAGCATATCAAAGTTTTCAGCTATTCGATATTTAGTGCATTTTAGCTTCATGAATATTCAGTTGGGAGTGGATTAGCACCAAGTTGGACTAGGGTTCAACATACCCTCAAAGTCCCAGAACTATGTGTCCATGTAGATTGATATATCCCTTTGGTGGGGCATTAGATTTAGTGATCATGCCACAATCATGCCTTTGTACCCATGTCAAGGTAAATTGGATCCTCTTGAAGGGGAGAATATATTGGACTCCATGTTTATTTCACGTGGTTTATGTTAGTTAATAGTAACTCCCACAGTCAGACTCTTCGTGTATTTACCAAGTTTTCAGCATTTACTTCAGTAATCAGTTAGCATGTTATTTTTATGATTAGTACTGGATCAATGCATTTAGTTCTATTTTCAGTTATACTTCGGTATATATATATCTTTGTTCAGATTATATCATTGCTCAGTTATGCATTATTAAGCATATATACCTTGTTCAACTTAGCATATCTATATAATGCATGCTCAATACATTCCAAGTACATATTCATACTTTGCGCTACATCATTTTATGATGTAGGTTAAGGCACTTAGCATCCAGATCATACTTATTTCGATCCTCAGTCTGACTTCAGCAGCTTTGGTGGTGATTCCTTATACTTCAAGGAGAATAAGCATTCTTTATCTTTTAGTCTTTATTTTTACGTTTCAGTCTTGTTAGAGTTAGTCGGGTGCATGTCCCAGCAACTTTATCCAGTTAGAGGCTTTTCAAACATAGTAGTAGATTCAGCTTGAGTTGTTAAGTGCTATTTCAGTCATCATTGAACTCTTATTATGTTCAATATATTCAAACTAGTTGGTTTTTCCCCTTTTTCAGATATCCGTTATTTTTAGCTTTCGTATATTTTATGATTTACTTAGATATATTTTCAGCATGTTTGATATATGTCAGACTTAGGGTTAGATTGTGGTTAGTCATGCTCCTTGGTCTCGTATTAGATCTAAGGGGTAGCCTCGAGGCGTGACAAACCTGGTATCATAGCATTAGTTTCAAGAGTCCTAGGGTGTCTAAAAGTCATACTAAGTAGAGTCTCTTTCGTGGGTGTGAAGCGCACCACATTTATGAGGGGGAGGCTACAAAGTGTTTTAAGAAAAACTTCATTTCCTTTGCTATTCTTTTCATGCATGAGGTATGATTCAACTTTTCCTTTCTAATCCATCGTTATGCGTTTCAGATGATGAGTTCTAATAGAGCAAATGCAGGGAATGCTAATGTCGGCAATGCTAATGCAGTTCCTTGATAACGCTCAACTACACTTCATCTAATTCGAAGTGTTGGCGGTCGGTAATAAAGTATCAATCCAACTAAGAGTTGGGGTCGATCCTACAGGGAGTGATACAATAGAGAATTCAATTAAGAAGTAAAATTGTGTCCTAATCATTTGTAGAAGTAAAGGTTTTGCAACATTAAAGTGAATCACAAAGTTTTAACAACTTATATCAAATGGGGGGATTTGGGTAGTAAAATTAAGACAACTAACACGAAAAGTGAACAAGTAGAGATTGGACCTTAGGAGTGTGATAAGTTTAATGCTAATTTCGTGTGATTGGTATATACTAGTTACTCAAAGGTGTTGATTCTTAGTGGGTAGACTAGGTTTTGAGTGTAATAGCTATTTCTGAATAACTATTGTGTTTCAAGTGAGTTCTTTCGAACCTCAACAAGCGAAACACAACAAAACAACCCAATTCTAAAATTAATCCACTCTTTCAAGGCGGATTTGTAAAGAGGCAATCAAACTCACTTTCTCAAGCTAGATTCTTAAGGATGCAATCAATACAATGATCGATCAAAAATTTGAATCTATTACATCTTTCTCAAGTAAGCATAGAGAACTAAGCTAGAATTGCATTTGTAACTACAAACCCTCAATTAAAACATGAACAATTAATTGAACCCACTTCAAAACAACAACAAAATAAATAACTAACAACACCCATTAGCTAATTAGTGCATTAAACTACATAAGCAAACCCATAAGGAAAGGGGTTCTAGCCAAGCATAGTGAAAAATAAGAAATCGTTACAAACGAAGTTTACGACCTGATTTGCTAACGATTTGCAATTTACAAATGTTGAAATTTATGCTAAAAATCTCACAATCTCTACTCCAAAATGTAAAAACAATGTTCTAGAATGTTAGAACTCAAAAACCTAGAAGTAAAGAATGCGGGAACTCCATTTCTTATTTAAAAATTTGCATTTATACATTCGTGAAACTTCAGAACGAACTCAACTCGGTGAAGTAATTTGAGTTCGCCAACCAGTTTGCTGATGCGCTGAGTTGCTCCTTCTCTAGCCTTTTTTGCATTGCTCTTTCATCAAATCGTTATGTAACTTTCAGCGAGAGATATTGTCATCGTCAATCTCTTTGGTGTGTCGTTGAATCGCTTGTCTACTAGCCAAGATAGCTTTCCCCATGGGCCAGAATGTTGTAACTTTAGTGGTCCTGCAAAGCTTTCAGAAAAGGGTAGCCTTGTCGTGAGCTGAAGGTCCACTCGTTGACTTGATCAGTGTCTTTCGCGAGTTCTAGCTTTGCTTTCCTTCAACTTTTTCAGCCTTTTCTCTCCTTTTTACCTTATAATGTCATTGCCTTACTCTTGATGCTTTATTGTTGCATATCAACATTTTAGCATGAGTTATGAGTGTAAAATAGGAATTGAGGGCACTAAATCCTTGAATAATAAGCCCTTAATGAGTGGAAATCCCTGAATCATCAACACCCCAACATAAACTTTTGTTTGTCCTCAAGTAAAATCCAAGACTAATCAGGGCAACACAGATTTCTACAAATAGTGCTACTTGAGACTCAACATGAATGCACATGAGGTTAAATCTACACATGCAATGTTCATTGTGCACTAAAAGTTTCAAACTATGACTAACCCTCTTCAAATAGAGTTCAAGCTCACAATGCTCACTTCAAATGCAAATCCATGCTCAACAAGAATATTCGAATGCCCTAACATCAAGTATGATTACATGCTCTCACAAAGCCCATCAAAGGTTATAATTATAGGAATCAAAATCAACTCTCACTTTCTCAATAATAAACACATGCCTGGTTTTACCCATACGGTTTCCCATATTTTCCGATCAACAAGAGCACCAAGGTCTTTCAAGGCTTGTAAGTGGACTGAGGGTAAATGTATAATCATTTAGACTTAGTGACTTTATGAAGCATGGCTTGAATTTCATTTCTTCTCCTTTTCTTTAACTCTTTTCATCTCTGCAACCCACCCTCGGTATATTCAAACACAAAAATTCTTGTATAGCTCATCGGATACCCCTTATCTTTCCACCAATGCACAAATTTTGCAAATCTCTTTTTCAATCTCTTTTTTGCTTATTTTCTTTTTCTTCATTCTCTTTTTTTATATATAGCGGGTTTCCATCTTTTTCCTCTTTTTAAACACAAATCTTCAAGGGTGAATTTCACAATCGTTTTGCTCAATTTCTTTCCTCATTTTTACCACAACCTTAACTTAGGCTTTAGGCATAAGTTGGCTATTCAAACAGACCAATGTTTAATGAAGGTTTTAGGTGGGAGGAAAAGGCCAAATGTGTTCATGTTTCATCCAAAAAAAAGGTTAGGCTCCATTGGTACCAAACTAGATTCAAACTCTCACAAGGTGGTCACAAAGAGGTATATTAGCAATTTTGTTCACTCTCAAAAATATGTGCCGAAGATAATTTCATTCATTCACAAATGCTAGTCAATTGGACATATTGGGCAAGTGATAACGTTCAACTACACTTCATCCAGGTTTAAGTGTAGGTGGTAGCTAAAAAGTATAAACCCAACTAAGAGTTGGGGTCAATCCCACAAGGAGTGATATGGTAAAGAATTAGATTACGAACTAAAATGGTGTTCTAATCATTTGTATATGTAGACATTTTAGCAATAATAAAATAAATGATGAGGTGTTGACAATCAATGTCAAATGGGGGTATTTTGGTAAACAGTTAATAACTACAAATAATGGGGATTACACAAGTAGAGAGGGTTTCTTAGGACTGTGATAAATTGAATGCCAATATCGCTAAGTTGGTGATTATTATTTACTAAGAGTCGATGAACCTCAATGGGTAGGCTAGGCTTTAGGTGCAATAGTCATTTCTCAATCAACTATCACAAATCAAGCGAGTTCTTTCGAATATCGACAAGCACAACACAACTTAACAGCCCAATACCTTAATCAATCTACTTTTTCAAGCTAGATTAGTAGGATTGCATTAAGACCCACTTTCTCAAGCTAAATCTATAATAGCACAATCAATACAATCATCAACCAATAGTTTTATCTCTCAAACTCCTTTCTCAAGCAAGCTTAGGGAATTGAACTAGAATTGTATTTGCAACTACAATTCATCAATAAAAACTCAAACTATAAATTGAACCCACATCAAATTAACAGTAACACCAGTAAATACTAACACACATAAGCTAGTTGAAACATTCAACTACATAATCACACATCCAAGAATGGGGGTTTTAGCCAAACATAATAAAGAACAAGAAATCATTAACAACTATGTTTTCTATCGGTTGGGGAACAATCTACAAGTCTCCAAATGCTCAAATTGAAGATAAAAATCAAACGAACACTAGATCTCTACTCAAAAAGTGTAAAAACAATGTTTAGAATGTTAAGGATAAAAAACCCAGAACTAGACAATGTGGGAACTCCTTTTCTTCTTTTAAAAATTCCATTTATACATTCCCAAAATTACAGTATCGGAGTCACTTGGTGAAGCAAGTTGGGCCTCACCAACCTGATTGGTGATGCGTCAAGTGCCCCTTCCATCGCCTTCTTGGCATGGCTTTTTACCCTTTTTTGTTGTACCTTTAGGCGATCTTGGTCGGGCTCGCTGATCTAGTCGGTGATGTGCCAAATACTCCTTTTTCTCTCCTTTTTGGCTTGCCTTTTCACCAATTACTCTGTAACTTTTGGCCGACTGAATCTGCATCGCCGAATACTTTAGCGAATCGCCAAAATAGCCATACGACCGCCAAGATGGTCTTGTCCATGGGCTGACCTACTGGATCTTTTGGCAAGCTAAAGGTCCACTTGGTGACTTGCCGAGTGGCTATGGCAATTACCAGCCTTATTTTACTTCAACTTCTTCAGCTTTTTCACTTCTTTTTGCCCTATAATGCTCATGCCTGCTCTTTTGCCTTCATTGCTTAAAATAGCATTTTAACATCAGTTTAGAGCATAAAATAGGCATTGAGCACACTAAAACTTTAGATTTTAAGCCCTAAATGAGTCAGAATCCCAAACTCATCAACACCCCGAACTTAAATATTTACATGACCTCAAGTAAAACAAAGATCAATTCATTCAACAGAGATGTCCATGAATAGTGCTACTCGAGATTCAACATGAATGCACACGAGGTTCAATATACCCATGCAATGTTCAACTGTGCATTACAAGTTTCAAACTATGACTAGTCATCATCAAATAGAAATCAAGCTCACAATGCTTGCTTGAAATGCAAATTTAAGCTCAACAAAAGTATTCGAATTCCCTCACATCAAGAATGATTTTGTACCCATAAAAAGCTCATCAAAATTTAAGAATCAAGAAATCATAATCAACTCTCACACTCTCAAAGATAAACACATGCATGATTTTTCGCATAAGCTTGCCAGTATTTTCCAATGAACATGACATTCAGCTCAATCAAGATCAGTAAGGTCGTTTGATGAGTCCACAAATTGGACTTATTTAGGGCTTTATTTTGATAGAAATAGTGTCCTAAAATGCTTATTTTGTCTCAATATCCAACGAAAACTCTTAAGTTTCAGGTATTTAAAGTTTTAATGCAAGCATGGACACTCACGCACAAAAAGGAATAAAATGACCAAAAAAAATGAAGAAACTGAATCCTGAGCTCCGCCAAGCACACTTAGCAAATCACCAAAGAGACAGATTTCGCCCTTTGTTCCAGTACGCGACACCCTAAATGAAAAGGATAAAAAAGACGATGAAAGAAGCCGTCGACGCTTCGCTGAAAAGTTTTGTGAAGCAGTGCGATACCACCCAATGGTCCAGAACATGAAGATATTGAAGGCAAGAACAAAACGGCGATAAGACAGAAGAAAGGCTAGTCACAGAGTCATATGGCAACTTCGACTAACCTCACCAAGCGACCCGCTAGCACTAATATCTGAAGTCTATAAATACTAAACTCTTTATTAATTTTAGAGAGTCACACCATTATTATAATTTTCACAATATAATAGTACTTTTTTGGGATATTATCTCTTAAGTTTGGAGAGGGTTTTTTTTTGGGAGACTTGAAGAAAGAAGGATTTCATCTTCCCCAAGTTGGAAGTGGGTCTTCTCCATTCTTCTTCCTTTGCTTAAATCAATGTTTAATTCCTTATACCCATTTGATTTTAGTATCATTTTAGGTACATTTTGGTATTTCTTGATGTTTGGCTAAAAATCCCATTCTTGGGGTGTGATTTAGCAAATATGTGTTGATATTGTTGTTGGGTCTTGCTTGTTGATAGGTTAAATGTAATTTAATGGTGATTTCACCTAGTGGTTGTGGTTTAATTTGATGGGTTTGTAGTTGTAAATACAAAACCACCCATGTGTTTTCGGCTTGCCCGAGAGGGAGGTCGCAAAATCAAAACCGCTAGACTGATGGCCTAAGGAGTGGGTCGACATGAGGCTCAGCCTAAGAAGGTGAGCCCTAGTCCTATATCCTAACACTCAGCTCGAGAGAGTGAGTGGGGTAAGGCGTAGGCTGGCCTTCATGCGGCAAATGGGTGTCCGAGAGGAACGCATTTGAAATGGGGTAAGTTGCTCGAGAGAGAACTTATTTCCATCTAAAGCTTTGTCTAGTCGCTATTATCTTGCAAATTTCTTATCAAAAGCATGTACTTCCCTTGGGACATGACCCCAACCTTTAGTTAGGTTACTATATTATCGACAATCGTTGACACTCGTACCGTAGGTTAGTGTCGTTGGTCACGATAAGTATTAAAATGGCGCCACTGCCGTTGAGTGGTTTTTGAGAATTTTTAGACTAGTAGAATTTTTGTTCTTCTTAGTTGTAGTTTACTAATTTAATTTTTAGTTTTGTTTTGTTGATTGTGTAAATATTTCAGAAAGAATGAGTGTTAACGGTAGCAACGGTAGCTAGGTGGGCCACCCAGATGACATCGAAAACCTCAATGATGTCCAAGAGCCTAACATCAATGATCCACATCTCATGGGAGGTGTTGGAGCCATCCGTCTACCTCCAGCAGAGGGAAATACGGTGTTCCACATAACGAGCACCATGTTGCAACTTTTGCAACTAAAGGGACTCTTCAGTGGATTAGCTCATAAGGATCCACACGAGCATCTTGGAAACTTTGTTTATGTGTGTGGACCATTCTCATTCAAAAACAACTCTCAGGAGTCGGTTCGATTAAGGCTATTCCCTTTTTCGTTGATGGGGGAGGAATGCAAGTAGCTAGCTGAGTTGCCACGTAACTTGATCACTTCATGGGAGGATCTGGTCACCGCATTTAATGTTCAATTTTTCCCTCCCTCGAAGATGATGACTATTCAGGATATCATCCAAAGCTTTAAGCGTCTAAATGGAGAGCCTCTTAATGAAACTTGGCTCCGATTTAAAAAATTGGTGCTACAATGCCCAACCCATGGTCTACCCTATAATGTTCTCCTTTAATACTTCTACCGGAGTCTAGACTCGATAAAAAAAGGTGTAGCTGACCAACTCTCACCCAGAGGCTTAATGTAGCAACCATATGCAGTAGCAGCTCAACTTCTCGATGGGATGACAACCATCAACAAGGTGTGGTACACTAGCGAAGACCAGGTATCACCGATCACATTTGAGCTATCTAAAGAACAGTTTGAAAAAGATAATGAGACAGACCAAAACATGGCCAATATTATCACACAGCTTGACATTTTATCCAAAAATGTCATGGGGGTTGGTGCTTGTGGTGTCAATGTTGTGGGAGTCAGGGGTGCGATTCCTGAGGAGGTGAAGTTTGAAGCCATGTATGACGAGAAAGTAAATTTTCTAGCTAAGCAAGGCGGGGGCTATCGTTAAAACTACCCAAGGCAGGGTGGTAACCAAGGATGGGTTAGAGATAACAGCTGGAAGGATCGAGATTGTGAATTGAGGGACCGTAATCCAAATTGGAAGGATGGGGAAAAGAATAGATATGTGCCTCCCCACGAGTGTAAGAAGCCCAAATATTCAGAAGGTAGTAGATTCGAGGATATGCTCTCGCATATCATAAACAAAGTTGAAGGGTCAGATAAAATGCTGAAAGGCATGAAAGAAGACTTGTCTACCCTCAACCAGACTGTCACCTCTCATTCAATTTCAATCAAGCAGTTAGAGACCCAAATAGGTCATATCTCGTCTCATCTCAATCTGAGACAACAAGGGAGTTTACCTAGTGATACTATGGATAACCTCAAGAGTGAGGTCTGAGAGTGGACATGCGTCGTGCCACAACGTTAACTAAGGCGCTGTTTCAGAGGCAACCCAAAACCCTTTAAGCATTTCCTAATTACTAGTACAATAAGGTGTGTTGTTTGTACATGTTAAAGTAGGGAAGATGATCAAAATAGTATATGAAGGAAAGAAATAGGTCCAATTGGTGGATCACAGACAAGATCGATGAACACGAATCTTTCCACCGTCTGACTCAAGGCATTGTCAGCTTGGATTGTGTAACACTCGGCAGTCTGAATAAAATTAGTGGCGTATAGTCAACCATGTCAGTGATCTCAATGAAAACCATCGATTAGAATCCTCACATGAGTTGAAGACCTTGTTACTGTAGGTGAAGAAACTAGACACTTGGCTCTTCGCTGAGTGAATGGGCGAACTTGACTGACATCACCGAATGGGCAGAAACTAGATGGTTTTTGCAAGCCACGGGTATAAAAGTTATATTTCATTCACTTTCTCTCACTATTTCGTCCTATCAAACTCACACCTGCACTCTAGCCTTTTATTTCTTGTACTTTTAGAGTATTTTAGTAGTTGAGCTATGCTTGAACTCAGATTTTATTGGTGCCTAGCACTTCATTAGTATCTGTTCAGCATCAAAGGTTGGTAGACCGAACCCCACATTTAATTTACTAAAATTGTAGTCATTTACATAATGTTGATACTGTCAAATCTTTGCTGAGTCTCTAAATTTATGGGATTACATATATTATCAATTATGATTCAATACTTTTTGCATAACTGGTAGAATCCCACTCGATTGTTCTTTGAGTCGACTTATTTGGCTTTGGATATGTACATACTGCTTTGGGTCTTCATTGAATTTTTGTGTTAGAGAATTAAACTGCGTTACCAGGGGTTGCGGGGCTGAATTTGAAAGAAATGGGTTGAAAATAGACACGTTGGGTTATTTGGCTAACCGAGTAGAGCTCGCCAAACCGCTCGGTGATTCACCTAACACCCCCATTTCGCCTTTAACTACATGTATTGATTGATTTGTTAATGTCGGCGGAAGCACACTTGGAGACTCTTCGAAAGCCTACTTATCTGCCCCTTTATCTGCACCCCTGTACCATATATGCATCATTTTCAGCAAACTTGCTTGTTGCACCCAGGACTCTCTTGCCCCTATTTAAATATTGTCTAATTTTGTCTCAAAGTCTTTTTTTTTATAGAAATGGGTAGACCTTAGGTCGTAGGGAGAGATATGCCACCCCGACATGTAAGAGCACAAGATTTCAAAAGAGATGAAATGATAACAGAATTGGCAAAAGAGAGGAGATAAAGTAAGAAAGCGAGCTCCAGCAGAAGGGTCCATATTGATCCCCCTATTCCTTCATGTAAACGTGGAGTCTACATGGCTATAAACTCTTTTTGGGCTAGCCATGACGTGGACAAAATGGTTGCTACTAAAATCGCTGTAGAGGCTAGGACCAATGAACACAATGAGAACCAGAATGACAATCTGGGGACCATTGTTGAAGTTAGGGCTAATGCATCAGGTAACAATGCCTCGACAGATAGAGAAAGCGTGTAGACAAGCTCCCCTCGTCACCTCCTTCTCTGTTCTTTCCTTACTTTAACTATTGGGTACTTTTATTTGCTTGTGAGGATAAATACTTTTTTTTTGTGGTGGGGTGAGGTCCACACCTTTTGTGTTGAT
Organism: Solanum pinnatisectum; assembly: GCA_035578085.1. Taxonomy (NCBI): domain Eukaryota; kingdom Viridiplantae; phylum Streptophyta; class Magnoliopsida; order Solanales; family Solanaceae; genus Solanum; species Solanum pinnatisectum. The sequence goes on from CM069087.1 coordinate 25,519,988, forward strand.
GTTCGTGTTGTTTTGTATACTTATGGGTTGTTCTGTCTTAAATTGTGTCAATACTCCTCTCTGTGGATGTTTGAGCATGTTGCTTCGCTTACTTTTAATTGCAAAATGATTTTGACCCTTCCAAAAAATTATTATTATTTTTCAAAAATTTTAACCACCGCTAGTGTTGAAAGTGGCTGTTCTTTTGCAAAAATTTAAGTCTCTGTTTCAATCAATATCGATGACTTGAATAGTGCCCTCAATTGAACGAACATGAATGTATGTCTATGATGAGGCCAAATGAAGTTGCATAGACAATATGCAAACTCTTTGCATCTTATTGTGATTAGTCATTTATCAAATTGATTCTCTTGTAATGACTGTTGTACACTAGCGAAAGTGTGTGCTCTTGTTTGACTTAAGTTTCGATGCCTTATGTGATTAGCTTGCTTTGAACCATGCATGAATAAACCTAGAATTTGCCCTGTTAGTCTGATTGATTTAGAATGGTGTGCTCTTGAAATGATCTTAGGCAACTTTAAAAAGTGTGAGCCAGATTTGACACATACCTCTTTTCTGGCCTACCCGTGAGCGTGTGAAACTCTTTTGAACACCCTTTGAGCCTTACCTCTCTTTGGAAGAACCTGATGAACCCTAGACCTTACTTGACCCACTACCTACAATCATCTTGATTTGTGGTTTAGCGAATAGCCAACTTAGGCCAAAGGCCTAAGTTGGGGGTATGGTAAAAAGGAAAAGGAGAAGTCATGAAGTGCAAGGAAAGTCCCCCTCAACCCATGGTGTTGCAGAACAATGGAAACCCTTCAACAAAAAAGATGTGGAATAAAGTACAAAAGAAATAGGGCTTCAAAGCAATCCATGGGGGTGAATAAAAAGATGACTTAGAAGCACTAGAAAAAGAATTGATAGAGGAAAAGAAAGGAATGCCTTGAGAATACCACATCTCACGAGGAAAAAGTCACTGAGACTAAATGACCATACCTTTGCACTCATACCTATTACAAGCCTAAGAAAGACCTTTTTAATCTTGAGTAAGCCGAATCGAAAGTTGATTAGAAAATAAGGGCCAACCTATGGGTGAAAACGTTCATTTTGTTCGTCTTTTTGAGTGTGAGAGTTGCATCTGATTCCTGATCTTGAATTGATTAACCACTGTGTGTGAGTTGGAATCATTCTTTATGTAAGGGCATTTAGATACTTCTTGTTGAGCTTGAACTTGCACAAGTAGAAAGTATTGTGAGCATGAGAATCTTTGGTAATGGTGTGTCACAACTTGAATCTTCGAGTACACAATTAGACCTTGCATAAGTAAATTGAGTCTTGTTGTGTGCATTTATGATTGAATCTTGTGTAGCACTGTTTGAGACACCCGTTTTGAACAGCTGAACTCAAGTTTGCTTGAGGATAAGCAAAAGTTTGAGTTGGGGGTGTTGATTAGTCCACAAATTGGACTCATTTAGGGCTTTATTTTGATAGAAATATTGTCCTCATATGCTTATATTGTCTCAATATCTGATGAAAACTCTTAAGTTTCAAGTATTTAAAGTTTGAATGCAAGCATGGACAGTTACGCTCAAAAAGGAAGAAAAAGGCCAAAAAGAATGAAGAAACTGAAGCCTTAGCTCCGCCAAGCACACTTGGCGAATCACCAAAGAGACAGGTTCCTCCCTTTGTTCCAGTACACGAGGCCCTAAAGGAAGAGGATCAAAAAAGCAATGAAAGGAGCATTCGGCGCTTCACCAAACAATTTTGTAAAGCTGTGCCATACTGCCCAATGGTCCAGAACGTGAAGATACTAAAGTCAAGCGCGAAACAGCGATAAGACAGAAGAAGGGCGAGTCGCCGAGTCATTCGGCGACTTCGACTAACCTCACCGAACGATCCGCCAGCACTAATTTTTGAAGTCTATAAATCCTAGACTCTTTATTAATTCTAGAGAGTCGAACCATTATTATAATTTTCACAATAGAATAGTACTTTTTTGGGATATTTTCTTTCAAGTTTGGAGAGGGTTGTTATTGGGAGACTTGAAGAAAGAAGGATTTCTTTTTCCCCAAGTTCGAAGTGGGTCTTCTCCATTCTAATTCCTTCTCTTAAATCAAGGTTTAATTCCTGATATCCATTTGATTTTAGTGTCATTTTAGGTGTGTTTTGGTATTTCTTGATGTGTGGCTAAAAACCCCCATTCTTGGGGTGTGATTCAGCAAATATGTGTTAATATTATTGTAGGGTCTTACTTGCTGATTGGTTAGATGTATTTTTTGTTGTGGTTTAATTTGATGGGTTTGTAGTTGCAAATACAAAACCACCCATGTGTTTTTGGCTTGCCCGAGATGAAGGTCGCAAAACCAAGACTACTAGACTGATGGCCTAAGAAGGGGGTCGACATGAGGTTCAGCCCGAGAGGGTGAGCCCTAGTCCCATATCCTAACACTCAGCTCGAGAGAGTGAGTGGGGTAAGGCGTAGGCTGGCCTTCATGCTTCAAATGGGTGTCCGAGAGGAACACATTAGAAATAGGGTAAGTTGCTCGAGAGGGAACTTATTTCCATATAAAGCTTAGCCTAGTCATTATTATCTTGCAAATTTCGTATCGAAAGCATGTACCCAACAATTTATCTCTACTTGTATTACGGTCACACCCCAAGAACTTTTCCCCATACTTGATTTTCTTGTTAGTTTTGTTGTTTTTACTACTTGTGACAAAACCCCCAATTGATATTTGACACTTTTGTGTCACACCCTTTAATTTACTATGTTTTACTCGTTAATATCTTTAGCTAAGACTAGTTAGAACTAAATTTTATTTTTCTATTAATTCTCAAAACTACTCCCTTAGGACATGACCCCAACCTTTAGTTGAGTTACTATGTTATCGACGATCGTAGACAGTCGTACCATAGGTTAGTGTCATTGGTCATGATAAGCATCATCTTTCAAAGCTTGTAATGGGGCTGAGACTATAGGTATGCTCATTTTTGCTTAGTGAGTTCAACCTTCATGAAGCATGGCTTGCATTTAACTGCTTCTCCTTTTCTTTCACTCTTTTTGAATTTCACAATCCACCCTAAGTTCTTTCAAACATTGGGCACCCTTTTTCTTTTATCCATGCATGAGTTTTATCGCACATTCTTTTTCAATGTTTTTCTTCTTTTGTTTTTCTCTTCTCCTTTTTTTTTTTTTAATTATATGGAGGTGTTCCATATATTTCAACACCATCCTTCAAGGATAAATTTTTCACAAACTTCTTGACTTTTCTCATTTTTCACCATACACCCAACTTAGGATTTTTGTCTAAGTTGGCTATTCAAACTGACCAATGTTTATGAAGGTGGGGAGGAAAGAGGTCAAATGTGTTCATGTTTCATCTAAAGAAAGTGTTAGGCTCAAATGGTGCCAAACTAGGTTCACACTCTCACAAGGTGGTCACAAAGAGGTATAATAACAATTTGGACCAATGGGGCAAGTTCTAGGTATCACCAAGAACATATTTCAAGACAATCTCACCATACACGGCATTCAACACAGTGATCAATCAAACAAATTTAGCTCGCGTGCCACGATCATCTCAAGAATTATTTCAAAAGTTGGCTAGTCACAATTAGATGCTAAGAGTTCACACATTACCTATGAAACTCAAATTTTGCCTCATTGGAATTGCATAAACATATCGTTCAATCAAGAGCACTATTCAAGTCATCGTTATTGATCGCAACCGATATTAAAATATGCAAGAGAACAACCACATTCACAAACACAAAAATTGAGAGGTGAATTGTAATGCTGATAAAAAATGAACATTCACATTAAAAAACAAAAACCAACAATCACAAAAGTAAGCATTCAAAACAAGTTAAATGCAACCCAAAGGAGTAGGTATGAAGATACCTCACCCCGCCAAACAAAAGCTAACATTGTCCTCAATGCAAAGTAAAACACATGTAGCTAACAAAAACAAGCAAGCCAGTTGTTCCACAGTGCATCAAAAATTCATGCATCTCGCCGATGTTTCTAGAACAAGTTCCAAAGTTAGCCTAAAAATGGGCGGTGCATTAGGCGATCAGGAGTGCTGATTGGCTATTCGCTGAAAAGATCTACTCCATGCCTAGTTGCTATTATGTCAAAATTGAGGATTTCAACCTAAACATTCAACAAACGTTATTTGAAAACGTCTAAAACTTGGGTTGCCTCCTAAGAAGCACATTATTTAATGTTGTGGTATAACGTGAAAATTCTCTCAAGCATCTTTCAAATATACCACTTTAATTATTTAGACATCAATATATTCTCCAAAATAAAGCTGCAAGCATTGCCCATTTACTTTGAATATCAATCATTCCTTGGTTTTAACCTCAATTGCCCTATTTGTGAACATTCGAGTGACCTTGAACAGGCTTGACCATTTTTATTTGAGTTTACCTGGGAAGAGTCTCAAACGATAGTTATATAGTAAAACAAGATTGTCAACTTTAAACTGTCATTGAAGGATTTTTGCATCATGCCATTTCTTTATTTTCTCCTTATAAAGGGCTGAACTCTCATACGCCCTTAGCTGAAACTCATCCAACTCATGGAGTTGATTGACTCTACCCTTCGAAGAATCTCCCCAATTCAAGTCTAACACCTTCATTTCCCATAATGCCTTATGTTCAAGCTCGGTTGGCAGGTGAAAAGACTTTCCAAATACCAATTGGTATGGTGACATGCCAATTGGAGTCATGAAAGTGGTGTGGCTTTGATTGTTTTTGCAAGAATTCCCTTGATTTCTAGATTTGATGCTTCAACTTGGCCACTTGTGTATGGATAATAGGGGGTTGCAACTTTATCCTTAACTCTGTATTTGCTCAATAATGAAGTAAACAACTGGTTGCAAAAATGAGATCCTCCATTAGTGATGATAGCACACAGGGTACCAAACCTTGTGAAAATGAATAACGTTAAGAATTGCATAGCACTCTTCCCTTCATTGTTAGGAAAAGCTACAACTTATACCCATTTATAAATGTAATCAACCGCTATCAAGATATACTTATTTCTGAAAGAGCTCACAAACAGTCCCTTAAAGTCGATTCCTAAAACATCACACAACTCTACTTCTAGAATTGGATTAAGAGGTAACTCATGCTTTCTCAATAACCCCCCCCCCCCCACTTGCTTTTGACATTGGATACATTGCTTAACGAGAGAATGATTATCATGGTATAATTATGGAAAATAGTAGCCACTTTGAAGCACTTTGGTGGCAATGCACACCCCGTTATGATGTCCCCCAACTTGTGATGTGTGGCAAGCATCAATAATTTCATTTACTTGCAGTTTCGATACGTACCTTCTAATTATGTGATCTATAGATTCTCTAAATAGGTAACGGTTCATCCCAAAAGTACCTCTTTACATCGAATAAGAACTTCTTTTGTTGATAAAAATTCAGGCCCTCAGGCATAATCCTACACACTACATAGTTAGCAAGGTTAGTGTACCAGGGTGAGTTGCCATGGGTTATCCTCATCACTATTTTGTTGGGCAATTCTGCCTTCAATGTCCCTCTCACCGGGATCAACAATATTGGTTTCCAGCTGAGATAAGTGATCAACTACTTGGTTCTCACTGATTTAATCTTATGACCACACTTCTTCCAATTCTATGTGTCAATGATCATAAATCAATATAAAACCCAACTAAATGAGTTGGGGTCGAATCCCACAGCGAGCGGTACGTGTTTTAAATTCAATTAAAAATTATGAATGTGCTCTAATCAGCCATAGGGATAAACATTATTGGAAAAAGGCATATCAAATTAAGGGGGTGACACGAATGTCAGATTGGGGGTTTTAGATTGCAATTATAAACTACACAGCAGTCACAAACAATTTGAAATAACAATAGGGAGAAGGATTCTCGAGATGTGATCGATTATAGGAAAATTCGATATATGGGTAATTTAAACTACTAGGAAATAGCTGAAAATCAATGAGTAGGATAGACTATAAAGGATATAGCTTTCTCTTGAACAACTACCTCGAATCATGTAATTTCTTTCAAATATCAAAATGCATGACAATGAAGAACAACCCACACCTTAATACATCTACTCTTTCAAGCTAGATGGGTAGTATTGGGTTTAGGATTCACTCTCTCGAGCTAAACCCAAACAACCCAATACCCACAATTCATTGATCAAGAATTAGATTCTGAAACCTCTCTCTCGAGCAAGCCAAGAACCCAAAAGTAGAATCGCATTTGCAACTACAATTCATAAGTTAAACCTAAATTAATAGTTAAACTCACTTTAATCCATAATTTAAACAACTAATTAGCAATACCCACAAACTAATTCAATCCATAAATACATGATCATACCCAAGAATTGGGGTTTTAGCCAAACTTCATAAAAAGGAAAAACCTATTACTATATTGATTAGCCATCAATTGGGTAAGAGAGATTTAGTCTTTACAATGCTCAATTTGAAGAAAATCTATAACCCACTTCCAAAATTTCCAAATTGAATCTCTAAGGTTCTTCAACATCTAAGAAAAACTTAAGAGAAAAATTGTTCTAAGCTAATTTTGTCTTAAGATTTTTCAAGATATTAAAAGATACACAATTAAAATGTTCAAAATCTAATTTATAGTTGCCAAAAATAAGCCACGAAGGGCTACTCGATGAAGTAAGTTGGGCTCGCTCAACCTCTCAGTGAGTCGCCCTTTGACCTCTTCAATTACCTTTTCATCTTAGCATTCAGCATCCTCGAGATTTGTAACTTTGGGTGATCTATCTTCGCTTTGCAGAACTGCTCGGCGACTTGCCGACTGCTCCTTTTCGTTGCCACTCGGCGACACGCCTTGCTCTTGGCTATCCTCAGGCTCGCCCTTCTTCATTTCTTCAGCTTGTTTTGTTCCTTTTTGCCTTTCAGTGTCCTTACTTTGTTCATCAATTCATATACCTGAAAATTAAGGATTTAACATCAATTTATGGCACAAATTAAGCATTTGAGGACACTAAATCTATAAAAACAAAGCCCTAAATGAGTCCAAATCCAGTACTCATCAACATCCCCAACTGAAACTTTTGCTTGTCCTCAAGTAAAACTCAAATTTAGCAAATCAAACAGAATGTCTGAAAGAGTGTTGCATAAGACTCAATATGAATGCACACAATAAGACTCAACTTACTTATGCAAAGATCAATTGTGCACTCAAAAATTCAAATTATGACTCGCCATTATCAAAGATGCTCAGGTTCAAAATACTTGCTTCAAATGCAAGTTCAAGCTCAACAAAGGTACTCAAATGCCCTCACAACAAAGATGATTCCATATTCACACACAAAGTTCTTCAACAATTTATAGTTCCAAAATCACATATGACTCTCACACTCACAAAGATGAACACATGCATGACTTCGCCCATAGGTTTGCCTTTATTTTCCAATCAATATTCGTTTCAACTCACTCAAGATCACAATAGTCTTTTCAAGTATTGTAGCGGGGCTGAGTGTAAAGCTATGGTCATTGAAGCTCAGTGGCTTCTACCCTCATGAAGTGTGGTGTTAACATCACATTCCTCCTTTTCTTTAACATTATAAACATGCCCATAATCCACCCAATTATTCCATTTCTTATGAATTACCGGGCACCCCATTTCTTTTGCAATTTTCATCACTTATTTCACCACTTTTACATTGTTTTTTTCTTTGTTTTTTTTTTCTCTTTTTTTTTAACATGGAGGGGCACCATCATTTTCAAAACCATTCTCAAAGGGGGATTTCTCTCACTTCTTAATTTTCCTTCTCTTTTAACCACACCCCCAACTTAGGCTTTTGGCCTAAGTTGGCTATTAAAGCACACCACAATTAATGAGAGTTATAGGTCATTGGATAAAGATTGGTCACAATTGTTGAAGTTTCTTTCAAGAAAAAGGATAAGGCTAAAGGGGGTTCAAGCAAGGTTCACACATCTCATAAGGTTGGCCACAAAAGAGGTATATTGTCAAATTGTTGCTTAAGATCATTTCAATTTCTTGCATCACTTAGTCAACCGGACCAATGGGGCAAATTCTAGGTGTCATCACACAATGTTCAATGTAAGATCATCACACAAGGCATTGACACTAGTATCAAACAAGACTCCACACTTTCTATCTAGTGTGCAATGTTCATCAAAAGAGACTCATTCAATAACAAGCTAGTCACAACGAGATGTAAAAAGTCCACACATTGTCTATACAACTTCATTTGGCCTCATCATAGCCATACATTCATTTGGTTCAATTAAGAGCACTATTTAAGTCATCGGTATTGATCATCCCCGACACTCAAATTTGCACAGGAACAACCACAATCATACACAAAAAAGGTGGTACAAAATTTTCAAAATAGGTCAGAAACCATTTCCATTCAAAACAAGGAGCCATAAGCTCAAACATCAACAAAATAAGATCAAAACCAAAAATAGATCATAAAACCCAATATTCACCAATATTCATAATGAAAATCAAAACACAAGAGGTAGGTATGGAAATACCTCACCCCACCCACAAAACAAAAGCAGTTGTCCTCAAATGCAAGAAAAAAATAGAAGAATCACAAAAACAACAGAGAGGGAGGTAAAGAATGATCTTGTCTACACAGTCGCTCCGTTTGTCAGTGTATCAATGCACGGGCTCACACTGTGGTCTTAGGCATCAGTGCCCAGGGTAACATCAACCCTGGCTCCACTAGAGCTTTCCATGGAAGTCTCCCTCAATGAAGTCTCAATGGTTGAATGTACCATAGCCTCCTCAACCTCAGTCAGACCCTCATATGTAGTCTCCTCCTGAACACCGAGTTGCTCCTCATCGATCTCATCCTCGGACTCTGCAGCCACATTATCAGCTCTAACCTCATCTCCTGTGGCAGTCAGTGGCACATCAACATGGGCTAGAATAGCAGTGTCTAGGTCATCGAGGATCTCCATGATCCCAAAAATCATCGACCTATGTGTGGACTTCAGCTAGTCCACATCTTTTCTCAACTCTACAATTTTGTTCTTCAGGGTCCTCACCTCATGAGTGGCTCCTTGACTTCTCTCACACACATCTATCCTTGTTGTGGGGGTATTAATAGACTCTCTAAGAGGTGTCACAGTAACTATAAGATCTCTTAATCATCCTAGGTACTATAGCCTCTAGTCTGGAGGCACGTACATCAGTAGAATGGGCTAGGTGCCCCATCAATAGTAGCATGGCCTGGGTGAGTGGAGGTCGGGAGGCAGTACTAGTAGCAGACTTAGGAGGCAAGGCAGCAACAAAAGAACTCAGAGTCATGGAAGGGGCAGAGTTAGAAATACCTGAAGGCCCAGAGGCCGCAGTAGGCCATATTGCCTCTGTAGGTAGTGTCTCAATATAAACCATTGGGGATGTATCCACTGAGGCTACCTTCTTCTTCTCAGCCTCATCATTCATATACTCAGCTTCAATGTGCCAGATGTCGATAGAGGAGGTGGGAATCACTTCCACGTCTTTCTTCTTAGCACGACATACCCAGCTTATCTGCACAACTCAGTGATCAATACCAGAAAAGGAAGTGATGTGTGGCGCTGTCTGCACCTCATGGCCATCTCTTTTCCAACGATCATACCCAAATTGAGGCTCTTTCTAGCAATGATAGAGCCAATACATGCTGCTTTTGTGTGGTGGAGCATAGACTCATTCTGGGATGGCATGATTGTGTTGTTAATAAACCCGAACCAGTACCTTACTACCATATTTTGATACTTCTTCTCTATGGGCACTCTGGCCTCAATCTACCTAGGAGCACTATCTAAAAGGAGAGGGGCCAGCCAACCTTTCATGTCCTCTAAAGCCGTTCTTTTTATCATGCTCTGGTAGTCATGGGAAATGTTGGCAGCACATTCCAAGACAACTTTTACGTCATCACTATCATATTTTACCTTCTTCCCCCTGACAAGTACATAGTCGACTGGCTTGAAGGTGACAACCTACCTCTTCCCCTGTGGCGCCAAAGCTCCATATGCATTATAAAATGCCCGGACCCAATTAGGATTGTAAGGACCCCGGGGTTTAGTAAAAATCTCAAACTTGTGGGACTTTAGGGTCCACCATATTTTAGGGTGTCGGTCTACTGCACCATCTATAGACAGCATCTTCTCCTCAATGATAGTCCTCAATCCCTCAGCCTTTAGTCTGTTGAGAGACCAGGGAGGAGGATCCTTTACTGGTGGTACTAGAACTACAGTTTGATCTGGAATTGGGGATGGTATAGGTTGAGGAACTCAAATCCTAGACAGATCATGTATCCTCTTAGATTGAATTTCAGCTCTCCTGGCCAATAACACCTGATCATCCTCAACTTCAGAGATGACAGCCTGAGGATCCTAGTGTTCTCCCTCACTCCCAGAAGTGGTAAGGTGAGTCACGCAGACCCCCGCACTATCGGAGATGACCTCCGGTAATGCAGCTGCGGGTGCCTTGCCCTTGCCTTCTCCTGGCCAATAGCTTTGGATGTCGCTGCATCCTCATTTATGACGATTCCCTTTACTCGTTTACGGGGGGGCATGTCTTGTCCCCGTACTTTGGGTCTAGCCATATTCGGAAAATGCATCAAAAAGAGTTAGAAATCATTCGAGAAAATTTATAGAATTCAAGTTACAGAAAGACTTACTGAACTAGTAGAAAAGTCGCCTAGTCACTTAGGCGAGCCATATCAAGCTCGCCGAAATGACTGCCTGAAAAATTTCTACAAATAAGGTAGGTCGGTGATGTTCAGGACCCTTCAGTAAATCGCCTGACTATTGTATGGGCTGTGTCCCAAGACTTTATATCTTATGTTAGATGGTTTGAGACAATGATGTTAGACTTCCGCTCTTTTTATGAAAGTCTTTGATTGTTTGGAAAATGTTTTAAATTTCCGCACCTTTACTAAGTACTTTATTTTATAATATGCTAAGTGGCTTGTATCAGGCATCTTAAGGTCTCATACAACCTATTACATCTAGGGGGTACCTCTGGGTCGTGACAGAAATAAATCGACCTTTCGGCATAGAATTTTCCCCCTTCCACACTAGGACTGGCTAATTCGGGAACTAACACTTAACTACATATGTTCTACATTCAATATAAGCGTAACAAGAGTGCAACCAATCCATCTCAAGGATGACCTCAACATCTAGCATATCAAGCTCTACCAAGTAAACAAGAGTAACTCTATGGGATAAGGAGATAAGACACTTTCTATAAACCCTCTCAGCCATCATTGAATCACCAACAGGAGTAGAGACAATAAAAGGTTCTAACAACACTTCGGGAAACACATCAAATCTCATAGTGTAGCACCCCAGAAACTAGTAGGTTAAACTAGAGCTTGACGTGAGGGTTAGAGTCATAGATATAACTTTCTGTACTTAAAATGAAAGGTTTTGGGTTAGAACATCAAGGTACGACTCCTTAAGGACCAACCAAGGGTCCTTGAAGAGGACCCTAGAATCTGCCCCAAAAACAGTCCATCTATGAAGGGACCTACAACCAATAGGGGGGCCCACACCCCATGGGTCAGGGTCCCAAAAACAGTGTTGCAGACCACCACCCACACTTGACTAGCACGCCGCGTGGGTCCACTCACGGCACGTGGGTGTGGTTTCATTGGTGAGGCGGTGAACTGGTTTTAAATGGTTAAATGGGGACTTTGTGGAACTTTTCCCGTATTAAGTGGGATTAAGTGGTGTTGTTTTAACCTCATTAGGACAACTATATAAAATCTTTAGACCTCTAAGTTAAGGCATCCAAATCATTATTTCTAAACCCCCAAAAGAAACCCAATTCCCTCTCAAATATTCTCTCTCTAAAATATGAAGAAGAAGAAGAAGAGGATCAAGATAGGTCAAGTCAAGACTCCATTGTTTCAAGCTTTGTAGGATTTATAATCAATGTATGATGTCTTATTCATTCATGGACTCCTTTCATCCATGAAACCCCTATATTTCCCCCAATTGTGAAGATAAACCCCCAATTCTAGTTAGGATTTCTTCCTATACTGTGGGTATTGTTGTATGTTGTTCCAATTGAGTGGATAATGATCAAGTATGATTGAATTAATAGTATATCATGTTTTTAAGATGAAATTACATGTTTACATGTCTAACCCATGTCTAGAGAGATGAAATTGAAGCAAGTGGGTTTTATGCCTTGAAAAGGGAAATTGAGGATTTAGAGATAATCTTCTAGGATTGATGATATGTATTGTAGATTGATTGAGATTAGGTCTTATAGATATGAATTGAATGAATTTAAAGTATACATGAGAATCTATGATTGGTTTCGATTGAGATTGAGGCTATATGATGAATTATGATTAGAATCACCAAAGAATGAAGCATGATTAGAATCACCTATGAATGAAGCATGTCGTTAGATTATCTTGAGAATTAGGCATATATGATGACCATGTGAAATATTGATTGAGAGTAAGGCTTGTGTTATGAATGTGATTTTTAGGGCACTGAGGCGTAAAAGCTAATATGAATGAACTAGGAATGTTAAGGCTTTGAGAGTGAAGCTATTATGTATGTTGATTTGTATATGGTATCATTTTGAAAGTACTTTACCCACATGACCTATATTGTGAGTATATGCGATTATGCATGTAGGGATTTGATTACTTGAATTGTGATTATATCCATGTCTAATGTAGTTATTCTAGATGTGTTGGTTTGCTATGAGCTTTGACCCTTGAAAGGGCAATATATGATATTATGCATGTTTTATGAAGGTTATGTATATTCTTTAATAACACTTTGAGAGTAAAGTTATTATGACTATGATGTAATTGTATTGTTGTTAAAAGGTTATTCTCACATATACCATTATGCATGACTATGAATGAAGTGTCTATGATTATAATAATGTTGTTGTTCTAATTGAAAGGTTATTCTCATGAAAACATAATGAACATGATGTGAAAAGTTTTCTCACAAAATCATGATTCTAAGGTTGAAAGGCTTTCTCTCCTATTTGAATTTATATGTAGACATGGACGGTGAAAGGTTATTCTCATGCATGATCTAATGAGCTATCCTAATGAAACAAGTTATGACTTAATATGTATTATGTGAAAATTATGGTTAGAACTGAGTGAATATTGATGTAAGATGAAAGCTCCGCCATTAGAAAGGGTGGGTTTTCTAGAAACAATCTCGTGAGATTTATGGGGTCTTATTCATGCATTGCAAAAGTATGCTTTGAGGGTATCTATGTTATGTTCCTCTTAGGTTATGATGATCTATGTAATGAATATGCTTATGACTATGTTGTTACATATGTTTTGATATAAGGACTACTTGTATGATATATGCTTAACTTGGATTGTTGCCATAAGTTGCTTTCCTTGACATGATTGACTAAAGGTGAATGTTTCCTTGTTTATGAAAAACAAGCTTAGATGAGATCTAAAGATGATAAAGATGAATGAGGACCTAAAGTGACTTGCTTAGTATGAGTGGGATTATGGGATCTTATCCATGCCTTTCACAAGCTTTCCTTGAGGTGGCTTATGGAGTGTTTCTCTTATGTTATGTTATTCTAAATGCATTGATTATGCCTATGACAATGTTGATGTCTCTTATGCTTATGACTTATGCTTTTGTCTTTTATGATTATGGTATATGTCTTGTGTTGACTAATGCCTCTTATATGCTTATGTTGATGGTTTATGCTAGCCATCATATTTAGTACATTATTGTACTAACACATACTTTTGCGTACATTCTTATCAAATGTAGGGTTCAGTGATATTGACTTCCATCCTCGTGGTTAGGTTCATAGTAGATCAATAAGAGAAGTTTTGGTGACTCCTTATAGCATCGAGGACTTGATCACCCTTTCCTTTTATGTCTTTTTTTTTTTTTTTTTTATGTTTAGACTTTTGTATGGACTGTGTCCCTAACTCTTTTCAAGTATTAGATTGTTTGAGACTAGTGTAATAGACTTCTGCTTCGTTTTATGAAACCTTAATTATATTGAAAAATGTTTTAAATTTATATACTTTTCTATTATCTTATATTGTGATATGCTAAGTGGTTTCCATGGGGTCCTTCGGGGTTCTATGTACGATGTTATATCTAGGGGGTTCCCTTGGGTCGTGACAAACTAGGTATCAGAGCACTAGGCTTAGAATGGTTCTAGGATGTCTCAAACCACATCTAGTAGAGTCTTGTTCATAAGTGTGAAGTGCACCACATTTATGAATGGGAAGCTATAAGATGCTTAGAAAACTTCACTTCTTCATTCTCTAAGTCGTGCCATAGAGTTTGACTCTATGAGATCTTTCTCCTACTCCTTATCTGATCGTCTTCAGGACATGACAACTTGAAGGGATCATGCTACAAGGATAAAGGGAGAAAATGTGGTTGTGATACCAATTATATCTATGTGACAAGATAGGACTTGATATGCTAGAATTAGATGACATCCTTAGGATGGATTGGTTGAATTATTGTTATGTGTTGTTGATAGTATAACCCTACTCGGCCATTTTTTAGGTTTGGGTATGTTGGTGAAGACTTAAGGAATAGAGTGTTTAAGTAATGCCTAGATGTGTTGGGTGAATAGACTTGTCTAAAGAGTAGTACTGTAATTCACCTTGGTTTAGAATCCTCTTGTGTGATAAATGTGAAAGTTTAGTTATAACTTTGTCCGACCTTAGAATTTAATGAAATGAGACTTAGAAGAGTCTATATAGGCTTACTCCCAAGGGGGAGATGATGTTCTTAAATAGCAAGGTCGTTAAGTGTTCTTGATGTTCATGATTTAGGTTGGCTTGAAATTCTCACCTTGAGAGGTGTAGTGAGTTTGGGAAGTTTAGTCCCGATTTTGTAGGCTCCTATGAGATCTTGAATGGTGTTAATAACGTTGCTTGTTAACTAGAGTTTCTTAATGAGTGGCATCGGTGTATCCAATTTTCCGTGCCTCTAGGATTTATAAGGGTGTTGGAGATATGACATTCTTAAATTTCGTAAGAAGAGTTGGAGTTAATGAGAATTTGTCTAATTTAGAAATACTGGTAGAAATCTTGGACCAGCAAGTTAAGAAATAGAAGAGTAAGGAAGTTGCTTCCATTAAAGTGTTAAGGAGTGGTCTTTGAGTGAGGGTTTTAGTTGGTGCTACTTTGGAAGCCAAGGTCCAATAAGAAGTCCCGATATCCTCATCCCTTTTTCCTTGTATTCCTCCATTAACATTGAGATGATGAGTTCCTCATGATTTGTGCTTTATGTGAAGGCATGTATATATTTTAGATGATTCCATGATTCCTTTATGTGGTGCATGTTCATGAAAAACTAGTGTTTTGAAAGAAAATGAGTTTTCATGCTTTATTTCCTCATGATGCTTTGCATTGAGTATGAGTTGCCTATTTGACTTCATGAGATGAATTGATGAACATGCTCTATAGGTATATGTTTTTCTTCAGTAAATGGCCACATGGATACATCAAATTGTGTTGAGCATATTTTAGTTCGGAGATATTAGTTCCTCCTTGAACATTACTAGTTATGAGAAATTCATGCATTTTGGGTAGTTAGAGGTAGTTCCTACTCCCTTGTGTTGCATTGAGTATGTTTAGTAAGGAGATGAAGTTCCTCCTTTGTTTGTGTGCATTTAGATGTGTTGCATGCATGATGGGTAACTAGTCTAGAGTCGTGACCTTAAGAAGTGCCTAGAACTTCATTCGAGGATGAATGATATTGTAACACCCCGAAAACTAGTAGGCTAAACTAGAGCTTGATGTGAGGGTTAGAGTCGTAGATATAACTTTCTCTACTTAAAATGAAGGGTTTGGGTTAGAACTTCAAGGTACGACTCCTCAAGGGCCAACCTTCAAGGACCCCTAGAATCTGCCCTAAAAACAGTCCACCTACGAAGGGACCCACGCCCTGTAGCGGGGCCCATACCCCGTGGCTGAGGGGTCGTGGGTCATGGTCCCAGAAATAGTGTTGTACACCACCACCCATGCTTGACCAGCATGTCCCGTGGGTCCACTCACGGCCCATGGGCGTGGTCTCGTGGGTGAGGCAGTGAACTGGTTTTAAACGGTTAAGTGAGGACTTTGTGAAACTTTTTCGGTTTTAAGTGGGATTAAGTGGTGTCGTTTTAACCTCATTTAGGACGCCTATATAAAGACTTTATACCCCTACATTAAGAAATAAAAAGAAACTTAACTACAAATAATTATTTCTAAAATTCCTCACCCACTTACTTAATTTCTTATCTTAAAAAAAGCTCAACCGTATTAATTTAGTAAATTTAAATACGACAGTCTTTTCTTTAGTTTTTTTGAGGGAAAAAATGCATCTCAATAAAAGAAATTCAAAGCAATAATAATTCTTATACCATTCATGGAAAGGTCATTTTTTAGCATATTTCCTCTCTTTTTCTTCTGTTTTATGTGGTATACATTATCAATAATTGTACTTTATTTTGGAAGTTCTAGATGTTGAAGATTATCCGTTGATGAAGTTAGGATCAAGCCATTTCTATGATGAATATATGTAGTTGAAGAAGGAGAAACACTTTTAAGACTATAACTGATAACTATGCCAAGCATGTAATATATTTTAATTTTTACATCTTATGTTTTGTTTCAAAATCAAATTGTGTTGGATATATTTACATATAATTTATGATTCTTTATTTACTGCATATTTCATATTTATAATTTTTTAATTTTATTTTTTTCTAATATGCAGATCAATGATGAACTATAATGAAAAAATTGAATTGAAAGATTAGAAGTATTTGAATTTAAAAGTATTATATTTTTAAAAGAAAAAGAATTATTAACTTAATTAAAACTAGAAACTCATGATTATAAAATTCTAAATAAACTCTTACTATTTCACAAATTTATCTTTTCAAATGTATAAATATATTTAACTAAATTTAATTTATATATAAATGAAGATAATAATACTATCTTTCTATATATGTATATGTAATATAAATGCAACTTGATCTATATCTGTTTGCAATTTATTTATTTATCATTACTAACATTTATTAAAAATAGTTTTTTTTCTTTCAATTTAACAAACAAATAAAAGAGAATTAAAGATAGAAACAAAGAAAAGAAGATAAACGAATAAAGGTGAAGAAAATAAATGTAGGTAAAAGGTAAAATACAAAGGATAAGGATAAGAATAACAAACTGATCCACTTTTATTCATTATTGTTAACTACAATATTTTTTTTGAATTGATCTTCTTCATTTATTATATTTGTCTCAACTCAAATATATATAGATTATAAGAAAATAAAATGTATTGTATCGTAAAATAGAATAACAAATTAATCTTCTTTTAACAAACTAATTCATATTACATGACTTGAATTATGCTTTTATTCAAATTAAAATAGTAGAGTGATTCTAACTCATGTTTTGTTTTGATATTGTTTCTTAATAATGACTTGCAATAAAATCTAATAACTTATAAGTGGACTTCTTGGAACAAAGAAGTATCAATCATATTCAAAATATAATAAAGAAGGAAATTATTGACCAAGGAGATGGTTTGAGTCAAATTTTACATTTTCAGATTCTCTAAATAAAATTATAGTTGTGATATTAAATAGATACCCACAGTACTTCTTTTGATAAAGTAGAGTTAATGAGTATTATTATAAAAATTAACTATAAATTGTAAAACATATACTTTATTAGATTAGTTTGTATTATATGTAAAGTGAGATTAGTTTATATTATATTAACTTATGTTGTACTTAAATTGATTTCATCATAATTGAATATTACATTTAAAAAGTTCTATGCATATTTTCATCTATTATATACACTATTATTTTACACGTATTAAATAATGCTAAAATTATTATTAAACAAATTTAAATAATGAAAAAATTTAATCAATAGAATGAAAGAGCATAAATAAATATTAAAACAAAGAAAAATGTTGAAGAGCATCATGTGAAGCAACTATAGAAACTCCAAAAATAAGCAAAAATTTACCGACATGAAATCTATTGTCATTAATGGGATCAAACTATGCTATACATATTTATATATAAAAGTTGATTTACGTGTTAATAGTTGATACACAAATTTAAATGATTATTTTTTATGTATACAAGTGTATACTATATATTCGAGCATAAATATAACGTAATTATTTTATTTAATATTATCTGTGCATCGCGCGGGCATGTATACTAGTTATTATATAAACATAAAATTGTAAGAATTTTTCTGTTACCATTTCATTCCTGGAATGGTTTAAAACTTTAAGTAATTATTATTATATGATTTATTTTGATTACCTAATTTCTAATTGTTTCATTTGAACCCATGTTTACACCTATTTTATGAATAGGAATTATGATTATGAACTTATGAATTATGATTATGAATCCATGCATGTTTTATGAAAGTGACGATTTATGACTAAAGGATGTTTTTAAGATAAAGTGTCAATTATTTGTGAAAGGTTTTCTACCATTTGAATAGAATCATGATTTAAATGCTTAGGAAGGTAAGTGTCTTGATATGAATTCATGGTTTGAAAAGATCTACTCCAATATGAACTTATGATATGATTATGATTATGTCTTTTCCGATGAGACTTATGTAGCACCGAGAGGACTTTTGAATGGAAGCTATACCGTTAGTAGAGGTTATGTCTTTGGTAGCAATTCCATTGTCTCTAACTATGTGCCCCTATAGGATTGCCTTAAAACACCTCAGCAATAATGAATGATATGGAGTTCTTACCTTAGAAAGTAGACTCTCTCTTTTCGGTGTGAGGGTTATACCGAATTCCATATTATAGCTCACATGATCTTATTGTCGGTTAACGGTAAATATCCAATAAATTAACTATGATTTCTTCAAAGTTAATTTCAAAGCTTTGTCTATGGTTTTCAAATATGGATTGACCTTGTTTATGATTTATGATTTTTCTTTAAAGGATTTTAATACGGTTTACTTGGTCATGCATACAATGTTAAAGTTCACTATATTATCATATTTATGTCTTTATGCATTTTCCCATATTCTGTAGATTTAGAGTACTGATGATATTATTTCATAATATAGGATCTGGCATTCTTGTAACAACTCGTGATAAGTTGAATTTCCCTACTATCATTCTTGGATTGGTGAGTCCTCACGATTTGAGGGCAAGGCTATGGACAATTTATTGATTTTTATAGTCTTTCAATTTTCAAATAATGTTAATGACTTAGGGCTTTGTCCTAGTCACATCTATGATAGTAGAAGGCTTATGTCAGACTTATTAGTATTCTGCGTATTCTCTTATGTACTTTGTTGGTATCTTTTATATCATCTTAAGAGTTGAGACTTGTACTGCTAATAATCTCATTTATTTTATTTCTTTTACGTTATTTTTATGTCAAGTGGCTTATTTAAGATCTCTCGGGGTCTGGTAACCATCTCATACTGTACTTTGGCTCATGAAAAACTCTACATCTAGAACATTGGGATTTTAGAAAGGTCCTAGGATGTGTGACAAGACACATTGAGTAGAATCTTGTTCATGAGTGTCAAGCACGCCACATTTATGAATAGGAGGCTACAAGGTGTTTAGGAAACTTCGGCTCTTTCATTACTCTAATGTTATGCGATATAGTTCATCTCTATGAAGATCTTTCTCCTACTTTTGTCCGATGCTTTTTAGGATATGCCTCCTCGAAGAGCTAATGCAGGAAGAAATGCAGGTGACAATGTAGAGCTTGAGGTTCCTCAAGTTCCGGGTCATTCTTTCTACTAGGAAATGCGACATGCTAAAGTCCTAAGCCTTTTTTCAAGTGTTGGCTCAATCTATGACCTCACAAGCTAATAGGGAGGTTGTTGCTCCAATGAACCAAACTGTAGGTACAATGACAACAAAGGTAGGGGACTTCACTTGTATGAATCCCTTAGAGTACTTGTTGGTTCTAGAGTTGAGGATGATTTCTAAGAGGTCATTGAGTAAATCCACAAGATCATTGAGATTATGGGAGTTACATAAGTGGAAAAGGCGGACAAGGCCACTTATCAATTTAAGGGTGTTGCTCAAGTGTGGTTCAATCAATGGAAATATGAAAGGGTATTTGATGCGGGTCCTCTTGAGTAAAAGAAATTGAAAGGGGCTTTTCTTGATCATTTCTTTCCCCTTGAGATGTGGGAAGCAAAAGTGCTTGAGTTCATCAATCTTCGGCAAGGGAACATGAATGTCAAAGAGTATGCATTGAACTTTAATCAATTGTCTAAGTATTCTCCTACAATGGTTGTCGACTCTAAGGCAAGGATGAGTAAGTTTGTATCGGGTATGTCTAAGATGGTGTTCAAAAAATGTCAAACTGCCATACTAATCAAGGAGATGGATATATCATGTTTGATGGCACAGGTCCAACAAATCGAAGAGTGGAAGATAAAGGAGAAAGCAAAAGAGTCAAAGAGGGTAAGAACTGGTGATGATGACTTCTCTCATTCTAGGTCTGGTAGACATAGAAGTTCCCAATACATGAAAAAGTTCTCTGATCAAAATTCTTCAAATGTTCCAGCTCAAGAGTTTGAGCAAGATAGGGTGTCTAACCCTAATCCTAAAAAAGGTGGTGGTATTGGATCTTCTATTCCCTCTTTCAAAAAGTGTGGCAAGATTCACTCAGGAAAATGCTTAGCCGGTAAAGATATTCGCTTTCATTTGGGGAAGAGTTGTCACAAGGTGGAGGATTTTCATTTGCAATCTAACAAGAGTAAGGATGGTAGGCAAGCTCAGCATGGTGGTTCTGGTTCTGGTGGTACTCCTCATTAGAACATATTCTATGTTCTTTAGACTCGACATGATCATGAGGATTCTCCAGATATTATGACCGGTATGTTGAAAGTGTTTCATCTAGATGTATATGCTTTGATTGATCTAGGTGCTACACTATCTTCTGTAACTCCTTATGTGTCATGATCCAGGGTTATCCCCTAGACGTAACATGGCATACAAGACCCTAAGAGGCCTCATATAAGCCACTTAGCTTTCATAACATAAGATAACACAAATAAGCGGAAATTTTAAAACTTTTTCAATCATAGTCTTTTATAAATGAACTGGAAGTCTAACACACATTGTCTCAAACCATATAATAAATGAATATCTTGGGTTACAACCCATATAATAGTGTTCAAAACATAAAATGAAAGATCATAAGAGAAACGGTGGCCATATCCTCGAATGCTATGAGGACTCACCAATGTTCAAGTCTTGCTCTACTAAGACCCTAGTCATGGGGATGAGAGTCAATATCGCCGGACCCTACATTTGGATAAGAAATGTAGGCAAAAGTATGCGTTAGTACAAACATGTACTAAATATGATAGCCAACATAAATATCAACATAAGCATAAGAGATAACAACATAAGTGATAAGCATAATCAATGCACATAAATCATCATAACATAGGAGGAATACTTCTTGAAGGAACCTCAACTTATCCTTAGTAAAGACTTGGGTCATCCACCTCTAGTCAAGCATATCATGGAAGGCAACTCAAGCAACAATCCAAGCTCATCATACATCATGTCATAATCTAGCTTATCTTTTATAGACATGGGGAATCACCTCTTTGCCTTACTACAAACGAACATGGGTAGTTGCCTCTAGTCCTTATATGGCTCATGGGCACTTGCCTCTAGTCCCCTTAACATATGTATCAAGGGTATTCTCCTCTTGTCTAACATAATGTGACATGGGTATTCGCCTCTTGTCATTCTATTAGGATAATGGGTATTTGCTCCTTGTCCAATCATATCATAAGAACACGGAGAGTCGCCTCTTGTTCAACTTTAAGGAATAAGGGTAATCACCTCTTTATTCTACTTCATGGAATATGGGTAATCGCCTCGTATCCATCTCATTTGGAGGTCATGGGTAATCACCTCTAGCCTCATTAATATCATAGTCATTAGCATTAGATTCATTTTAGGTGAGAAATCATTTCAACCTAGAATCATTCAATGTGAGAAAGCCTTTCACATTCATAACATAAGAAATTCATATGGGAACTATCCCTTCCACAATCAATTACAACAATAGTCAACAATTGACAACATAAGCTTTACTCTCAAAGCCCTATATCTTATAGTCATTCCATATGCTCAATCTCAAGCAATTCAACATCATATTCATATCATAAGCTTCAATATCAAAGCAATCTAATCATCATTCACCATATAGGCTTCAATTCTAAGGTATCTCATCAATCCTAGATTGAATTCATTTAAACCCACAAATTATCCTTTCATGGCATAAAACACATATTACATCAATTTCATCATTCTAGACATGGGTTAGGCATAGGTACATGTAAATTCATCCTAGAAACATGTATTACTATCAATTTAATCATAAACAATCATAATCCACTCAATTTGGTCAACATTCATCAATACCCACAACATTGGAAGAATCCCTAACTCAAATTGGGGAATTTCATCTTGTCAATTAGGGAAAACATAGGGACTCCATGGATGAAAGGAATCCATGGATTAAAAGTCATCATACCTTAGTCACAAATCCCACAATTGCTTGAAGAATAGAGACTTGACCTTGACCCTAGCTTCAACTCTTCCTTCTTCTTCAATTTTCTAGAGAGAATTATTTTGGAGATGTGATATACCGTGAGTTTACGGTATTTTTGATATGTTTCACTTAGATTTTGTGTGTGTCTTAGGCCATTTTATTATTAGAATTGATGTTTTATGTATAATGTTTGCAGAAAATAGGCTTAGATGCAGTTGATGAAGATGCGAGCTGAAATTTACTGAAGTAGCAACCAACGGTGCCATCCATGGACCATAGGTCCATCGACAGACCCTGGATGGGTAGTCCTAGGTCTTGGCCAGCGAGATGAATTTCAGTAACTCAAACCACAAAGTGCCAGGATGGACTGTAGCCTAGTCCACGGACCATAGGTGGTGTATCGTAGGTGGAACATCATGAAAGTCTGACAAGTGTGGAACCACAGAACAAGATAATGGACCATAGGTCGACCCACAATCCGTCTTGCTCAACCATCGATGAAGATCATAAAGTTGAAGGTTCCAGTACCTGATGAAATTATCTAAGTGTTGAGCTACGGAGGGGACCTACGAACCGTATGTCAACCCACGGTCCTTAGGTCGAAACGTCAACCGAAACCGCGTCCCAGCCAGTTATTTCCTTTTATTGTTTCCTTTTTATTTAGAACTTTTTTTTCTATAATTAGGAGTTATAAACCTCATTTTGAGGGTTAGACATTACTGTTAACTCTTAGTTTTGGTGTTTTTGGGAATTAACTTGCAAACTTTAGCAATTTGATTTCCCGATTTCGTTTTATAAGATTTTCACATTGAAATTCAATTGAAGATTTCAGGTTCATCTATTCTAATTGTAAGTTCATGAATTCTTTCTTCTTAAATATGAATTGTGAACTCTCAAGCATGAGTAGCTAAATCCACAACTAGAGTTGTGGGAATCATGAGCAAGTAACAAAGTATGAATAATAATTAAGTAATTCTTGAATAGTGTTTATGCATATATTGTTAATTCTTTTGCTTAGAAGTATTTTTAATGGTGGCCAACGTTAGAACTCGCCCCGTTGCTACTTGTCAGACTAAGGAGGTAGTTAATGAGAAAAGAATTAACAGCAGACATTTAGTGGATACTATCTAATAGTCTAATGTCAATTGGAGAGAGGGTGAAAACTAAGCCATACATTGATGTGATGTCTAATCTGGGGTACAAGTAAGGATTAGTAAAGCATACACCTGTAGCCGGACCAAGGTGCGAGGTGAAATTCCCTACTTGGAGGACCAATCACTTAGGGATATCGAACTTACTAACTTTGCATGTAAAATACAAATAAAAGATTACTATTATTAGGATTACTGCATTAAGAGCTTGTGGGGAACACATATACCCTAGTTTCTCTCTCATATTGATAACTAGAAGTATGAATCTTGCTTACTTGTTACTTAATCAACAATTTGTTACTTGCTTACAAACCACCCCCCCTTTATTTACTTGTCTCGGAAGTAGTTTGACTAAACGGAGATAATAGTGAGTTAAGTTTAAGTCTGAACCATATTCCTCGTCGGATCAACCCCAATCTACAAGTTGGGTTTTTTATTTGACAACGATCGCTTATACTTCTTTAGGGAGGTTTAATTTGAGCGTATCATATTTTGGCGCCGCTGCCGAGGAATATGGCTTTTAGATTACGTTTAACTACATTATTGAACTTTAGTCAAGTATTTCGTGATTTTACATTTTTTTTTGTTTTTGTTTTCTACAAGTTTCTACTCTAGTGTATGCCAAGTACACGGAGTCGACGCGAACCATTGACCCCCTATGATCCAGAGTTGAACAAAACTTTGAGAAAAATGAATAATTAAGGGGTCCAAATCAATATAATTGGAGAGAATCTAGGTGATGGAGGTGAATTACAGCCTCATGTTCATGGTGGTAATCTTATCGGAGATGCAGAAAGGGTACAGAATCCGCAAGCACTGAGGTTGCGTGATAACCACAAGGTTGACTTCAATACGGTTGAATCAGAAGGGCCCATTGTTCTTCCTCCTTTACCTCCAGGGCATACATTTGTGGTAACCAGCAGTCTGATGCAAATGCCTACAGCACGAGGGTTGTTTTCAGGTCTAGCTTTGGAAGATCCACATGGTCACATGGCTAAATTGAGAAGTATCTACAGGAGTTGTGTGGGACGACTAGAATTGGATATGGATGTCATAGGTTTGAGAGTCTTCCCTTTGTCATGGATCGGTGATGTTGAAGTGTGGTTTTCCGAGCTTCCATACAATTCAATACATACATGGGATCAATTGCATCAAGTGTTCATGGTGATGTATTTTCATAGTGTCTAACAAACTAAATCATAAAGATAAGTTGAATAATTTTGTAACACTACCTGGAGAGTCTGTGAGCAGTTCATGGGATAGGTTCAATGCGTTCATCAGATGATGTAATATGTCACGCATTGAGGATATGATGCAAAAGATGATGAATAGGTTTGATGCAACTGATGAGAATGTAAAAGAGATGCGAAATGATTTGTCTGGAATTGGTCAAAAAGTTGATGCCCATGCAATGTCGATCAAGCAACTTGAGCAGCAGTTTAGTCAGTTGTCCACTACTATGAACCCACATCAGCCGGGTACACTTCCTAGCAACACCATCCAGAATCTGAAAAATGATGGGCATTGTATGGCAGTCACTACTCGAGGAGGTAAACCGACAATTAATTCCCCTATGCTGTCCAAGGTTGAAAATTATGATAGAAAAAGATACAGATGAGGTTGAGGTTATTATGGAATCAAAAAATGCTACAGAGAAAGAAGTGGAGGTAACCCAAAAAGTTGTTCCCATGCCTAGACCTCTACCTCCATTCCAATAGAGATAGGTGAAGAAGACCGAAGAAGGAAAATACCATAGGTTCATAACTATGTTGAAACAACTTTTCATCAATGTTCCATTGATAGAAGCTTTAGAGCAAATGCCTAGGTATGCAAAGTTTATGAAAGATTTGGTGACCAAGAAGAGGGCCGTCAGATTTGAAAATGAAGAGAGGTTGCAACATTGTAGTGCTATAGATACTAGGTCACTTGTCCTAAAGAAAGAGGATCCTGGAGCTTTCACTATTCCTTGTACCATCATAATTTTGCACTTTGCGAAATCATTGTGTGATTTGGGTGCTAGCATCAACTTGATGCCATTGTCCATTTATAAAAAGTTGGGTTTAGGGGCTCCAAAACTAACTGTGATGCGTCTACTCATGGACGATAGAACTGTGAAGAAGCCCTTGGTGTTCTCCAAGATGTCGTTGTGAAAGTGGAGTCGTTCATTTTTTCTAGCGGATTGTGTGATACTTGATTGTGAGGTTGATTTTGAGGTTCCCATCATCTTAGGGAGTCCATTCCTTGCTACAAGGTGTGCCTTAGTCGACATGGAGAGAGGGCAGATGAAGTTTTGACTGAATAATGAGGAGCTAACTTTTAATATTTGTAGGTTTAAAAAGCAACAAAATGATCTCAAATCAGTATCAGTCGTGAATCATATTGTGGAGCGAGGTTCTGAAGTTTCTATTGAAGGGAGGTTGGGTGTTGATGCACTGGTAGCGATAATGATGAATTTTGATGGTGATGGTATTGAAGACTATGATGATTTGGTTGCCGCACTTGATAGGTTCGAATTCTGTTCCAAACCAAAAAGATTGGAGCTAGATATAAAGAATCGCGACTCTCCACCCACAAAACCGTCTGTGGAAAAGCCTCCAAAATTGAACTCAAGGCTCTACCATCTAATTTGAGGTATGTATTTTGGGAATGATGACACTTTACCTGTAATCATTGTTGCTGATCTAAGTGGGGAACAAGTAGATGCATTGGCTTCTGTGTTGAAGAGGTTCAAGCGGGCAATAGGCTGGACTATTGCAGACATTATTGGGATTCCTCCTGGCATTTGTTCTCATAAAATCCAAGTTATGCCGGACAACAAGTAAAGTATTAAGCACCAAAGAAGACCTAATCCACGTATGCAAGAGGTAGTCAAAGAGGAAATCATCAAATGGTTGGATGCATACACCCCATTGCTGATAGTAGTTGGGTTTGTCCTATTCAGTGTGCACCTAAGAAAGGGGGGATTACTGTGGTTCCTAAAGCAAAAAATGAGCTAGTCCCAGTGAGCCCTGTGACTGGATGTAGGGTATGCATGGATTACCGTAAGCTAAATGTCTGGACGGAGGATATGCATGAACGCAAGCCATTCATGGACCAAATGCTGGATCGTCTTGCTCTTAAGGGTTGGTATTTCTTTCTAGATTGGTACTCGGGCTATAATCAAATCTCCATAGCTTCGAAAGATCTAGACAAAACCACCTTCACATGTCCATATAGGAATTTTGCCTTCAAAAGAATGCCATTTGGGTTGTGTAATGCATCGGCTACTTTACAGAGGTGTATGATGTCGATATTTTCATACATGGTAGAAGAAATGATTGAGGTATTTATGGATGATTTCTCTATGGTAGGTGATACGTTTGATGGTTGTCTGATGCATCTGGCCGAGGAAATGAAAAGATGTGAAGAGTGCTATCTTGTGCTCAATTGGGAAAAGTGCCACTTCATGGTGAAAAAAGGTATAGTTCTGGGCCATCGGATTTCTGAGAAGGGTATTAAGGTTGATAAAGCTAAAGCTCAGGTAATAGAAATGCTTCCACCACATATCTCTATTAAAGGTGTTAGAACTTTTCTTGGGAATGCATGTTTTTATCGGAGGTTTATCAAAGATTGCTCTAAAATTGCACACCGATTTTGCAAATTACTCGAAAAGGAGTGTAAGTTTGATTTTGATGATGCTTGTCTGAGAGCATTTGGAGAGTTGAAAGCAAGGTTAGTATCAACATCTATCATTATATCACTGGATTGGGGGAAACCGTTTAAAGTGATGTGTGATGCGAGTGGGATGGCGCTTGATGTGGTATTGGATAGAGGCGAGAGAAGATTCTTCATCCGATTTACTATGCTAAAAAAACTCTGAATGTAGCTCAAAAGAACTATACTGTGACTGAATAGGAACTCCTTGTTGTGGTTTTCACATTCGAGAAATTTTGATCCTACTTTCTTGGTACTAAGGTCATAGTGCATACTGACCATTCTCTATTGAGTTATCTGATGGCTAAAAATGATGCAAAACTGAGGTTTATTAGATGGGTCTTGTTGCTGCAAGAGTTCGATTTTAAGGTGAAGGATAGAAAGGGGACAGAAAATCAGGTTGTCAACCATTTGTCAATTTTAGAAGAGGAAGCTATGCTCAAGTTTGGGAGATAGGGCTGATATTAATGATGCATTCCCAGACGAACAGTTATTGGCAGCTTCTTATGATCTTATCCCTTGGTTTGCAAATTTTGCTAACTACTTGGCAAGCAATTTGGCTCCATCAGATTTGTCATTTCACCAAAGGAAAAGTTTATGCATGATGTGAAAAAGTTCTTTTGGAATGAGCCTTACTTGTTTTGTATTTATGCTGATCAAATTATTCATCGTTGTGTACCCGAGGTTGAGATGATGAGAATACTAGAGGCGTGTCATTCATCGCCTATTGGTGGGCACCATAGTAGTATTCAGACTGCTCATAAAATCTTGCAGTGTGGGTATTATTGGCCTACAATCCACCAAGATGCTCATGATTTCGCCAAGTCTTGTGATTGTTGCCAAAGAGAAAGAGGAATTTCCAAGAAGCAAGAGCTACCTATGAATTCGATATTGGTGATTGAGTTATTTGATGTCTGGGGCGTTGACTTCATAGGTCCATTTGTAAGGTCACATGGGATGAAGTATATTCTTGTTGCGGTTGACTACGTATCAAAATGGGTGTAAGCAATTGCGCTTTCAAACAACGAGGAAAAGAGTGTCACCACATTCCCTAAAAAGAGTATCTTCTCCAGATTTGGTACTCCTAGGGTAATTATCAGCGATAGAGTTTCTCACTTTTGTAATAAGTTGTTCAAGGCTTTGCTAGAGAAATATGGAGTGCGTCATAATGTAGCTACTTCTTACCATCCGCAACCTAGTGGGCAAGTTGAGGTATCAAATAGAGAGATAAAGAAACTTCTTGCAAAGACTATGAACACCAACAAAACGGATTGGTCAAGAAGGCTTGATGATGCTCTATGGGCCTATCGCACCTCATTCCAGACTCCCATAGGTATGTCCCCCTATCAACTTATATATGGGAAGTCATGCCATTTGCCAGTAGAACTAGAACATAAGGCAATGTGGGTGCTAAAGAAGTTGAATTGGGATTAGGGAGCCACATCGAGTCAAAGATTAAATGACATGAATGAGCTTGATAAGTTTCGCCTAAAAGAATATGAAAGTTCAGCCTTGTACAACGAGAAGATGAAGAAGTATCATTATTAAAAGATTGAAACGCGTGAATTTTTTGTGGGTGATCTGATGCTTTTGTCCAACTCAAGGTTGTGCTTATTTCTTGGCAAGCTCAAGTCTAAGTGGACCGGGCCATTCAAAGTCATGCAAGTATTTCCACATGGAGCAATCGAGCTCAAGAACAAAGAGGGAACAAGGTTCAAAGTGAACGGGCACAGGATCAAGGTCTACATGGGGAAATCTGAGAGTGTGAAAGAAGTGATCGAGGCCTATTATCTTGATAAAGTCTGAGTAATCAAGGTGTCTGCTTCATGCAAGCACTGCTTGGGAGACAACCCAAGATGTACAATCTAGCCAACTATAAGATTTTCTTTTTGATATAGGAGTTTTCTTCTTTTATTTCGATTTTTGTAGCTGTTTAGATAGGTGTTTTATGTTTATATTAGTGTTGGCTAGATATATAATAGGGTCCATGTCTAAAAAATGTCCAAATATTGTAAAAAGAATGTCTTAATGGTTGCTACGTGTGCACGGACGAAAGGCCAAATCTATAGAAAATAGTTGTGCAATGGTCTACGGACCCCATCAACGGTCTGGTTGTCAATCCACGGATCGTGAATGGCGTCTGTAGATCCTATGTAAGTTTTCCAATTTTTCTAAGTGCTAGAGTGACCTACAGACCCAACCCACGAACCGTCGACGGGGTCTCGTGGGTCCAAAGTTAGGGTTCTGCCTGACCCGAGCCAGACCCCTTTTAATAAAAACCTTTCATTTTAAAACATCGCCCACTTCCAAAATTCCCTCCCAATGGTTTTTCAACCTTCTAAATCCCCAAAATCACTCTCATAACCCCCATATCATCCCCCTAATCAATTCCACAAATCCCATAACTCCCTTTTTCTCTCCTAAATCAGTCCCCACATCCATTCTTCTTCCCCAATGATTCCACAGTCCAGGTTCGGTTGAAAAGCTAGCAAAGGTTTAAGGAGTTCATTGCACTAACACACTCACCCACTTCGATTACTTGTAAGGTAAATGATTTCACCCTAACTTTGAATTCACTGTTTATTGTCTAAATCGTGAAATTATGAAGTTGGAACTTGACCTTGGGTTGTAAAACTCCTATTTGAATGTTGAATTGTAGTTAGGAAAAAACCTTGGAATGATAGTATATGAGTGTGTTAGAAATTAAAACCACATTAATCGGTTAATAGGTCTGAATCAGAAGTTTTGACTTAGGGTTGTTCAATGGTTAAGTGTAAAAGTAAAAGAAATGAATGATCACAACCCTAAGGATGATGAACTACCATAATATATGTTCAAATGCATGTGTAGCCTAGAGTGATTGTGTGTTTCAGGAAATATGGCATTGAGTGTGAGTTGAAAGTCTAACTGACCCAAGACTTCAACCCACGGACCGTAGGTTGAGGTCCGTGGATTAGTGGCACACACAATAATTCTAAAGTATAGAACCATAGTGTAGACTACGGTCCATCGATCCATCGATGAACCTTTCTTCACATCCGTGGTTCCCACATCAGAGACCTAACTTTGGCTACTCTGACCTATGGAGGGGACCCACTGGCCGCTGTTCCATTGACGGACCGTAGGTACCTCTTGTGGGTCAAAAATTTGTCTTCTGCCTGGAAATTTTTTTGAGTTTTTTATTTGGGTCCGATTCTTGTTCTAAAAATATTTTATGTGTCTTATCGCCTTGGTTTGGTACTAACTAAGCTTCCACATGTACCATGGCCCCTAAACAAGCTCCCACCTATGTCGCAAAGGGCAATTCCAACTATGTCGCTCCTTCCCGACGTCTGATTGATGAGGAAACTGGCACCGAGTACATTTCACCCGCCACCAAGACCTCTCCCTCTGCCCCCGCATTACATGGAACAGAGCCCAACAGGTTAGCTCCGACGAGGTCACTGCCCCCAAGTCTGAGGAGGGGGCCATACAGATTAGAGCACAGACTGACTCAAAGTCATAGTCCAGCTCTAGTTCTAGCAGCAGTACCGCTCTTCATCTGAGGATGACAGCATCGGTGACTGCCCAGTACCTACCAGCGTTGAGCCTGCTTCCAAGGATGATGAGCCGAATAAATGGCGTGTCCCTAGCCAATATCAATTTTATAAGAATGGAACGATGTTGAATGAGCATCGCAAGATGACAAGGGTTGTGACAGAGGAGCACAGGGTCCTTACAGGAAGCCTCCATATTGCACTAGCTATTGAGGAGCTCTTTCGGAGACACCGATGCAAGTGGATGGCATGGATGCCCCGAGAAATACAAAGAGGAGATAGCCAAAGAGTTTTATGCCTCCTATGCTGCCATCACATGGAATTCCAAGTCTAAATGGGCCAAGCCCATAGTTCAGCCTCTACTTTATTCCACATTGGTGCGGGGTTGCACAACGGACATCTCAGAGGCCACCATTCGCCAGTTTCTTCATTGCCCATCCCACACTCTATCCATCAATACGACAGAATATGACCACATGATAGGCATTATCTAGAGCAGGTCTTTTTGGAGAGATGCTGAGCATAGGGAGGAACTTATGAGGTGGCTGGCACGCATATCGTTGTGGATGGGGAGCGTGCTAATTGGGTTTGAACTCCTAGCCTGAGTATTAAGAAGGTTACACTGAGCTTCGATGTGAAGTTCTTGTGGTTGTTGGCCCAGAATAGAATGTCCTTGACTCATGCGGACAATGTGGTTGCATGGGACTGGGTCATGATGCTGGCAGCCATTATGCTGAGTTTGGAGATTGATGTCACCCACATTCTAATCATTGAGATCCACGAGAGGGCCTTCAAGGCCACCACCACCCTACCTTTCCCATGTTTGATTTTCCAGCTCTACAGGGATACTTATGTTCACGTTTGGTATTGTGACCAGTAGCTTGATGCGACCAAGACTCTGGACATTAGCCATATTCAGGATGATGCCAACCTTACTGCACCTCGGAGAGAGCCATATGCTGAGGTACCGCCTTTGGGTGATGATCTTACTGTAGATGTTGAGCAGATGCAGGGTGATGACACAACTATTCCGGCCACGATAGCAGACGCTCAGGCTCCACAGTCTCCGGTCACTAATCAGACCCCGAATCACTCCCTCTTTACGATCCATTGTCGTTCCTCTAGCTTGAGTCCATAAGATGGAGACACAGATGACCACTTTGCTTCAGCATATGAAGGCCTGGATACAACGTTCTATTGTGAATTGTGAGGCGAGGATGAAGCAGATGATGGACCAGAAGGTTCAGGACGTTCACAAGTGCGTGGATGCCTTTGAGTTGAGTGTTCTGGAGAGTCCAGCCCCGACCATTGATGTGACCACCTTCAGCAGGAGTTGGCTACCCTCTGTGCTGATGTTGCTGACTTATTAGCCCCTGCTGCTGAGGTACCAGAGTCTGCCCCTACGGTACCAGAGAATGAGGAGGTGATGACTACTCTATTTGGCGAGACTATGTCACAACAGACTCTTCCCGTACTGCTTGGAAGGGCCCTCACTCCGACCACACTACTAATACTGAGGAGGCATGACGTTTGAGGAAGAAGGAGCACCAGCAGTATGAGGAGCCCCAAAGGGTGTCCATACACGATAAGGAGAGGAGATAACAGCAGGCCCGTGAGTTGGATATTGGCCCATCTGGTAGTTTAAGCACTATTAAGGGTGTTACCTTTGTTGATGAGAGCGCTACTAATGGCATTCCTAGTGTTGATCCAGCGGGCTCCGGGAAATCGGACCCACCAGCTTCTTGAGAGGTCTTCGGCGCATATGCACCACATGTTTGCTTCACCCTATGTTTTACTTTTTGATTTTGTGCATTGAGGGCAATTACACCTTATTTTGTTGGGGGTGGGGTAAATGGATTGTGATTGATAGGGTGAAGTCTGAGTAACTTAACTCATAATCCACTCTTGGGGTTTTCTTGCCTGTGTTATTTTCCCCCAAGAGACTATTTTATTTTCTATTGAATCGAGATGTTTAGGATCGTATGTGTAGAGGTAAGTAGAAGAATGAAAGCATGATGGCATAAAAAGTATGAAAAAATTGATACCCGTCCAAAAATTTTGAAATGTGCTAGATCTTTAGGCTTGATGAGTTAAATGTGTTGGATCTCAATATGACATGATAAGGAACCAAATTGACCTCATGCCTTAAGCTTAAACTTGAACCGGGTAATCAAATAATCTGATAATGAAATAATGTGCCAAGTGTATGTGGGGAAAGTTTGAATGTTCATACAGTATGTGCCAATCTAGAACTTTCCCTGTTGGTCATGTTAAGATAATATAGGCAAGAAGTTGGGAAATGATCATAGGCCTTTGTTCAAATAAGTCCACTCAAGCCTAAATAATTCAACCAAAAGAAAGAAATGTTCCCTTTGATCCAAATGTTTGAGCCTAATGTTGACCATTTCTTTCAATACACCTAACTCTCCTTCCCTAAAATAAATAGAGAAAAAGAAAAGATAGAAAAAGATGTGACCTTGTGCAAAAGAAGCGAAAAGATGAATAACAAAAGTGCTGAAAGAAACAAAGAAAAATAGAGTGAATGAAAAAGAAGAAAGTGAAAAATAAGATATTTAAAGTCAAAAGTCACATCTGTGCAAAAGAGAGTCAAGGGAAAGAGCAGAAAAGTTAATGATGTCAAGAATTGGTTGAGAAAAGGGGTAAAAAGTTAGCCTAATGTGAAGGAGGTAAGACAGTCACTCAACAGTACCCAAAAGTACCCTACCTGACCCTGAGCCTACGTTACAAGCTAAGAAAGTCCTATAGTGATCCTAGCGACTAGTTTGGAGAGTCTAAGTAGTGAAAACAAGGGCAAGCCTATGGTATTGAGCACTATCTGTACTTGAAGTCACTTCTGAGCGTGAGTGTTGGATGAATCCTAAAACTTGAAATTAATATCTATTGTGTGAGAAAAAGGATTTCTTTTAAATTGAGGGCACTAGTTACATTGTTGGAGAATTGATACTTTGGTGATTGTGAAAGGTGTATGTTGTGAAGTCTGTTGGTCGATCTATGTCATGTTTTGATCCGTATGAGTTAGCATGTTGACTCTAGATGAAAAGATTTGCACTCATGTGATGAATCTGATTAAAAAAAGCCATGTGATTTCTTGACTTTGTATGTCTGGTACAACATAAGTGTCGTTTAGAGTGGTAGTGTGTTGCTTGAGGACAAGCAACAAGTTTAAGTTGAGGTGTTGATATACCGTGAGTTTACAAATTTTTGGATAAGTTTCACTTAGAGTTTGTCTGTGTCTTAAGCCATTTTGTTATTAGAACTAATGTTTTGTGTATAATGTTTGCAAGAAATAGGCTTAGATGTGGTTGATGAAGATGCGAGCTGAAGTTTGCTGAAGTAGCCACCACCAGTGTCATTGACGAACTGTGGATGGGCAGTCGTAGGTCTTGGCCTGGGAGATGAGTTTTAGTAACTCAAACAACAGAGTGCCATGACGGACCGTAGGTGGTGTATCATAGGTGGAACATTAGGGAAGTCTGACAAGTGTGGAACCACGGAGCAAGACGACAGACCGTAGGTCGACCCACGGTCCGTCCGGCACAACCATCGATGAAGATCAGAAAGTTGAAGGTTCCACTACCTAATGAAATTGTCTAAGTGTTGAGCCTCAAAGAGGACCTACGTATCGTAGGTCAACCCATGATCCATAGTTCAAAGCGTCAACTGAAACTGCATCCCAGCCTGCTATTTCCTTATTTTGTTTCCTTTTTATTTAGGACTTTTCTTCTATAAATAGGAGTTATAAACCTCATTTTTGAGGGTTAGACATTATTGTAAACTTTTAGTTTTGGTGTTTTTGGGAATTAACTTGCAAACTTTAGCAATTTGATTTTCAGATTTTTGTTTTATAAGATTTTCACTTTGAAATTCAATTGAAGATTTCGGGTTTCATCTATTCTAACTGTAAGTTCATGAATTCTTTCTTCTTAAATATGAATTGTGAACTCTCAAGCACGAGAAGTTAAATCCATAACTAGGGTTGTGGGAACCATGAACAATTAACAAAGTGTGAATAATAAATAAGCAATTCTTGAATAATGTTTATGCATGTATTGTTAATTCTTTCGCTTATAAATCTTTTTAATGGTGGCCAACGTTAGAACTCTCCTAGTTGCTACTTGCCGGACCAAGGAGGGAGTTAATGAGAAAAGAATTAACAGTAGAGGCCTCTTTTTCTAACATCGGCATATGACTTTTGTCAGCTTTGCGCTGTTCTCAACCTCTCTCCAATAAGGCGGACTTTATCCATACCCTCATGAACTAATTCGGGTCTTATCAAGGAAACTTCACTCACCTCAAATCACCCTATAGGAGATCTACAACTCCTACCATAAAGAGCTTCAAAGGGGGCCGTACCTATATTAGAGTGATAGCTATTATTATAAGAGAACTCTATCAATGGCAAGTGACCATCCCAATTATCCTTGAAATCGATGACACGTGCTCTCAACATATCCTCTAAAGTTTTGATAGTTTGTTTCGCTTCCCCTTCAATTTGTGGGTGGAAAGTCGTGTTAAGCTTCACTTTTGTGCCGAGACCCTTTTGGAACGACTTTCAAAACTGAGAAGTAAACTGAGTACCCTTATCCGAGATAATGGGGTATCCCATGCAATCTTATCATTTCACTCAAATACAACTTGTCATACACTTCTGCCACATAAGAAACTTTGACGGGAATGAAAGGAGCCGATTTCGTTATTCGGTCTACTATGACCCAAATTGAATCATAATGTCACTGAGTACATGGCAACCCTACTATAAAGTACATACTCAAGTCTTCCCACTTCCAAGTAAGAATGATAATGTCTTGGTATAAACCTCCAAATTTCTGATGCTCAAGTTTCACTTGTTGGAAATTTGGACACCAAGCCACAAAACCTGCAATATCCTTCTTCATCCCATTCCACCTATAGATCTCCCCCAAATCACGGTACATCTTGGTGGCTCCCGAGTGAATGGAATACCGAGAACTATGGGCTTTTGTCAAGATTTGTTCCCTTAAGTCATTATTATTTGGAACACATAATTGACCTTGGTATCTAAGTACACCATCTCCCATCTTGAGATAAAGCCTCAATGGACTTCTTGAGCACCGCTTCTTTCAATTCTACCAAAGTCGGATCAAGACATTGCTTAGCTTTCACATCACTCACAAAAGACGATTCAGAACCATTATGAACCATTATCCTGCCCTTGGTAGAGTCCATCAACCGAACACCCAAGCGGGCCGATCTATGTACATCTCATACCAATTCCTTCTTATCATCATTAATGTGAGAAACACTACCCATAGACAACTTACTAAGAGCATCCACTACTACATTTGCCTTTCCGTTGTGAGAAAGAACACTCATATCATAATCTTTCAATAACTCAAGCCACCTTGTTTAGTGAAGATTTAGATCTTTCTGATTAAACACATATTGCAAGCTCTTGTGGTCGGTGAACACATCTACATGAACACCATACAAATAGTGCCTCCATATCTTTAAGGAAAAAACCACCGCCACTAATTCCAGATCGTGGGTAGGGTAATTCTTCTCATGGACCTTAAGTTGCCTTGAAGCATAGGCAATAACCTTTCTGTTTTGTATAAGCACACATACCAACCCAATTCCTGAGGCATCACAATATACTAGAAAGCCATATGTCCCTTCTGGTAAAGAAAAAACTAGAGCAGAGGAGAGTCTATCTTTCAACTCTTGGAAATATTTCTCACATAATTCGGACCATACAAACTTATCCTTCTTTTGAGTCAAAGCTGTCAATGGAGAGGCAATAGAAGAAAAACCTTCAACAAATCATCGGTAATAACCGGCCAAATCCAAGAAGCTTCTAATGTCTGAAGGTGATAAAGGTCTCGGCCAACTCTTGATCGCATCGGTCTTCTTAGGATCTACCTCTATACCCTTGCTTGAAACAATGTGATGAAGGAAAGCTACAGACCTTAGCCAAAACTCACATTTGCTAAACTTTGAAAAAAGTTGTTGTTCCTTAGATTGGCAACACAATCCTCAAATGACCAATATGCTCATTTTCACTCCTTGAGTAGATCAAAATATCATCAATGAACACAATCACAAACATGTCAAGGTATTGTCTAAACACCCTATTCATCAAATCCATAAATGCCGCCGGAGCATTAGTCAAGCCAAATGACATCACTAAGAACTCATAATGAGCATATTGGGTTCTAAAAGTTGTTTTTGGAGTATCTTCATTCTTCACCCTCAATTGGTGCTAACCCGATATATGGTCGATCATAGAGAAGTAACTTTTACCTTGGAGTTGGTCAAAAAAATCATCTATCCTCGAAAGAGGATACATATTCTTGATGGTCGCCCTATTCAACTAACGATAATCAATACACATTTGAAGTAAACCATCTTTTTTCTTAAAAAACAAAACTGGAACACCCCATGGAGAGATACTTAGTTGGATGAAACCCTTATCCAACAAATGCTTCATTTGTTCTTTCAACTCCTTGAGTTCCACCGGAGCCATTGGATAAGGAAGAATAGAAATAGGTTGTGTATCTGCTAGAAGTTCAATACCAAAATCTATTCCCTTTTGGGAGGATCCAGGTAAATCATTTGGGAACACTTCCGGATACTCACTAACAATGGGGACCAACTCAAGACTAGGAGTTTTGGAATCCATATCCCTCACCCTAACTAAATGGTATAAGCAACCCTTAGAAATCATCTTTCTAGCTTTGAGATAAGAAATGAACCGATGTTTGGGCATAGAATTTCCCCCCTTCCACTTTAGGACAGGCTCATTCAAGAACTGACACTTAACTACATGAGTTCTACAATCAATGGAAACATAACAAGTGTGCAACCAATCCATCCCAAGGATGACATCAAAATCTAGCATATCAAGCTCTACCAAGTCAACCAGAGTAACTCTATGGGATAAGGAGACGGGACACTTTTTATTTACCCTCTCAGCCAACATAAAATCACCAACAGGAGTAGAGACAGAAAAAGGTTTTAACAACACTTCAGAAAGGACATCAAATCTCGTAGCCACATATGGCGTCACAAAAGACAAGGTAGCACCTGGATCAAGTAAAGAATATACATCTAGTTGGAAAAATTTCATCATACCGGTAACCACATTAGGAGAATCCTCTTGTTCATCTCTAGTCTGAAGAGCATACAACCTGTTTTGCTTAGGAGCATTAGCACTCGAACCACTTGGACCGGAGAAGGATAAGGTGCCTACGACAATTATTTCCTTCATTCTTAGTAAACAAAGGACAATCCCTTATCTTGTGATCCGTCTTACCACAACCAAAGCAAGCATTGGAGCCAGCTAGACATTTGCCCTCATGCTTTCTTCCACACTTAGTACACTTATGCAAAGATGACCTATTACGACCTCTTTGAGGTTTAGGGTTAGACACCCTTTCATTGTTGGATCTTGGGGGAACCTTAGAAGTAACTTGCCCCAAAAAACATTGTCAAAGCCTTGAACGACCAAGTCCATCGGACCTAGAGTATGAATAGTTACCATCATCTGTTCTTTCCCTCTTTGCTTCTCTAGATCTTTCTTTGAGATTTTCCTCTTCAATCAATTGGGCATGGACTATTAGATGAGAAATGTCTATGTCATGGACAAGCATAACCAAATGACACTCTTTTACAACCAATTCAGACACACCCGAAACAAACTTGCTCATCCTTGCCCTAGAGTCAACAACTTTAGAAGGAGCATACTTAGACAATTGAGTGAATCTTAAGGCATATTCTTTCACACTCATATTTTCTTGTTTAATATTAATGAACTCAAGAACTTTAGCGTCCCTCATTTCAAGGGGAAATAACATATCAAGAAAATCAGACTTAAACCTTTCCCATTCCAAGGGACCTGCATCTACCGGTCTTGCCTCTTTCCATTGGTTGAACCAAATTTGAGCAACCCCTTAAGTTGATAAGCGGTCGATTCTGCCTACTCCACTGAATTCACTACCATGATAGCCAACACCTTATAGACCTCATCAATAAACTCTTGAGGATCTTCCTCAACCTTAGAGCCATCAAATTTTGGAGGACTCATCCTTGTGAAGACCCTCACTCTTGATGCCGCTGTACCAACATTTAGGTTCACGGGGTTCACAACCTCCCTATTGTCTTGGGCCATCACAGATTGAGCCAACCCTTGAAAATTCGTCCTAAACTCCGCATTAATCACTTGGTCAGCAAAAGGGTCAACTGGAGCTTGAGGAGAAGCTCCTTTGTTAATCTCTTCTCCCTCGGTCCTTCTTGCAAAAGCCCTTCTAGTAGTCATATCATGTATACCATTGGGTAAGGATTAAAAGAAAGATCTTATAGAGTTAAACTCTATTGCACAACTTAGAGAAATGAAGAAATGAAGTTTTCTAAGAATCTAATAACTTTTCATTCATAAATGTGGTGCACTTCACACTTATGAACAAGACTCTGCTAGACGTGGTTTGAGACACCTTAGAACCATTCTAAACCTTGTGTTCTGATTACCAAATTAGTTACGACCCAGGGGTACCACCTAGACGTAACATGGCATACAAGGCCACGAGAGGCCTCATATAAGCCACTTAGCTTTAATAACATAAGATAATACAAATGAGCAAAAATTTTAAAACTTTTTCAACAGTATCAAAGTCTTTTATAAACGACGGTGTCGTCTAATACACTTTGTCTAAAACCATCTAATACATGAATATCTTGGGACACAACCTACACAATAGTGCTCAAAATATGAAATGAAAGAACATAAGAGAAATGATGGCCATATCCTCTAATGCTATGAGGACTCACCAATCTTCTGATCTTGCTCTACTAAGAACCTAGCCATGGGGATGAGAGTCGATATCGCCGAACCCTACATTTGGATAAGAAATGTAGGCAAGAGTATGCATTAGTAGAAACATGTACTAAATATGATAGCCAACATAAACATCAACATAAGCATAAAAGATAACAACATAAGTCATAAGCATAAGCAATGCACATAAATCATCATAACATAGGAGGAATACTTGTTGAAGTAACCTCAACTTATCCTTAGTCAAGACTTGGGTCATCCACCTCTAGTCAAGCATATCACGGAAGGCAACTCAAGCAACAATCCAAGCTCATCATACATCATATCATAATCTAGCTTATCTTTTATAGACATAGGGAATCACCTCTTTGCCTTATTACAAAGAAACATGGGTAGTCACTTCTAGTCCTTATATGGATCATGGGTACTCGACTTTAGTTCACCTTAACATATGGATCATGGATATTTGCCTCTTGTCCAACATCATGTGACATGGGTATTCACCTCTTGTCCAATCATATCATAGGAACATGGGGAGTTGCCTCTTGTTCAACTTTAAGGAATAAAGGTAATCACCACTTTATTCTACTTCATGGAAAATGGGTAATCACCTCACATCCATCTCATTTAGAGGTCATGGGTAATCGCCTCTAGCCTCATTAATATCTTAGTCATTAGTATTAGATTGATTTTAGGAGATAAATTCTTTTAACCTAGAATCATTCAATGTGAGAAATCCTTTTACATTCATAACATAAGCAATTCATGTGGAAACTATCCCTTCCACAATCAATTACAACAATAGTCAACAATTGACAACATAAGCTTTACTCTCAAAGCCCTATATCTCATAGTCATTCCATATGCTCAATCTCAAGCAATTCAACATCATATTCATATCATAAGCTTTAATCTCAAAGCAATATAATCATGAATCACCATATAGACTTCAATTCTAAGGTATCTCAACAATCCTAGATTGAATACATCTAACCCACAGACTATCCTTTTATGGCATATAACCCATAGTACATCAATGTCATAATTCTAGACATGGATTAGGCATGAGTACATGTAAAATCATCTTAAAAACATGTATTAAATATCAATTCAATCATAAAAAATCATAATTCACTCAATTGGGTCAACATTCATCAATACCCATAACATTGGAAGAAACCCTAACTCAAATTAGGGAATTTCGTCTTCTCTATTGGGGAAAACATAGGGACTCCATGGATGGAAGGTAATAATGGATGAAAAGCCATCATACCCTAATCATAAAGCCCACAATTTCTTGAAGAATGGAAACTTGACCTTGACCCTAACTTCAATTCTTCCTTCTTTTTCAACTTTCTAGAGAGATTATTTTGGAGAGGAACCCAATTCTTTTGGTGAGTTTGAGAGAATGATATTATTGTGTGAATTTAGGAGTTAAAATTATTTATATTAGGGTCCGAGACTTATGCAAAGCGACCTTACTTTTATTTAATTAAAACCAGAAAAGACCCAACTGCCCCTAACTGAACCTGCTAGCCCACAACTCATAAGATCCTACTGACGGACCGTGGTCCGGACGATGAACTGTCCTACACATCCTTCATTAGTGGTCATAAATCCATCTTTTGGGGTCTTGGACCACAGACCCTGGATCACGGACCGGGGTCTGACTGACAGTCTGTTGGTCAGGCCGTGGTTCTTGGACCTCTGGACAGGCTTGGGTGCCCAGTCCACAGACCATACCCACAGTCCGTGGGTCTAGCCATCGACCGTGTTTGGCCTCTATGACTGGCACCTGCAACTTCCCAAAATCTATCCCTTTTTCCTTTTTCAGATACGGGGTGTTACATTATGTGGATATGAGATTTAATTTTTGTCTTGATATTCCTTTAGAACCTTTTCCAGTCTCTACACCTACTGGTGACTATATTGCTGCTTAATGAGTCTATAGAATTATCCTCTTTCGATTTCTCATAGATTCACTCGTGTTTATTTAGGAGATCATAATATGTTAGACTTTGATGTCATTCTTCAGATGGATTGGATGCACTCTTGTTATGCTTCAATAGATTGTAGGACCATATTCATCACATTCAAGGATCTTAATTAAACTTATCTTAGAATGTAACACTTCATCGACTCTCTCTCATTAGATGTGGTGCACTTCACACATATGGAAGAGACTCTACTAAGTGTATCTTTCATACATCCTAGGACTCATAAACCTAATGCTCTGATACCAAGTTTGTCATGCCTTGAG
Organism: Solanum pinnatisectum; assembly: GCA_035578085.1. NCBI lineage: Eukaryota > Viridiplantae > Streptophyta > Magnoliopsida > Solanales > Solanaceae > Solanum > Solanum pinnatisectum. Next base: position 25,562,025 of record CM069087.1, read on the forward strand.
GCTACCCCTTGATGTAACACGAGACTTAGGATCACAAGCGACCTCAAGCTAACCCTGTTTCTATCATATCATAAGCATACAGAAAATAACTGAATAAAGAAATACTATACAGAAGCTAAACCAAGAGATAACTAAAAGATGGTAATACCCCAAAAGTGATAAGAATATATAAAATGTACTAAGAGTTTAGAGTTACTGAACAATAACTCAAAACTAAAGTTGAATCTAATACTATGTATGGAAAAACCTCTAACTAAATAGAGTTGTTGGGACATGCCCTAGCTAACCCTAAGAAAAACTACAATAAAGTCAAAATATGAAAAGAAAAGACGTATATTGTCCTCGAAGTATGAGGAGTCACCACTGAAGATGTTGAATGCAGACCAAGAACCACTCTATGTTTGATCTTGATGCTGAGTACCTGAACCTACACCATGAAAGGATGTAGCGCATAGTATGTGTTGGTACTTGGAATGTACTGAGCATGCAGGATATATATACTAAGCTGAACAAATATATATGAATTGAACAAAGCATAACTAAGCAATGATAGAATCTGAAACATATATAGATATGTATTGAAGTATAACTAAAAAGAACTGAACTAAATGCAATGATCAAGTTCTAATCATGGAGATGACATGTTAAACTGTAAATTGTTATAACTGTTGAAAACCTAGTCAAATGCACTAAGTATCTGACTATGGGAGCTACTATTAACTGACATAAACCACGTGAGCTAAATATAGAGTCCGATGTATACGCCCTATCAAGACCCAATATACCTTGTCAGGGATATAAAGGCATAACTAGCATGATCACTAAATTTGATGCCCAACAGAGGGGACTTATAATCCTATCGGGGCACGTAGTTCTGGGACTATGAGGGTACGCTGAACTCTAGTCCAACTCGATGCTAAGTCTACTCCCAACTGAATATGTATATAATTGAAATGTACTAAAATATTGACATGCAATATGAGAATGCAACATTTATCTACTGATAATGTGGCATTCAAAATCTGAAGCATGATTATATGTTTAACTGACCAACCATGGGTCCTTGAGGAAGGCAACGAAAATGTGACTGGGCAGTGACCCACGTGGGGTCACTCATGCCCCGTAGGCCCCCCACGCCTCGTGGGTGAGGGGCTGTAGGTTGAGCCCACAAATTCAAGCCCCAAAACACCGACCCACGTTTCACCAACATGGGTCGTGGGTCCAACCACGGTCGGTCTGTGAGGGGGTCGTGGGTGTTGACCTGAAACGGTTTTTGGGAATTAGTTGAGGGGTACTTTAGGGTTTTCCTTTTTAAGTTAATACTAAGTGACTTTGTTTTACACTAAATTAATCTAGCTATATAATGTTTTAAGACCCCCAATTTAAGTCATCTTCCTCACAATTCCAAAATCCCAAATCAAAACCAACTTTTCTCCAAAACTCTCTCTACAACTCCAAGGAAGAAGAAAAAAGAGAGTGAAGCTAGGTTAAAGGAACAAGCTTTTCCACTCAAATTCGTTGTTTCATCACCAAGGTATGGTAGTCTTTCATCCATGGATAGAATTCATCCATGGAGTCCCTCCAAAACTCAATTTCAAAGATAGAAATTCCCCAAAAAAAGCTAGAGTTTTATTTGAAGTCATGGATTCCTTTCAAAAGCGATTCTATTGATTTAATTACTTTATAGTATGATTGAATTGATATTTTAATATGGTTTTATGATGAATTCTCCCAAGAATCCATGAAATCCCTATATTCCCAAATATTGACCTTGTGATGTGGGTGAATTGATGAAAGAAGGATATTATGAGATTATGCTTGAAGTAATTGAGCTATTTGAATTATGTTATTATCCATGTCTAATGTAGTAATTCTAGATGTATTGATTGAATGTGATCCTTGAAGGGTAAATTATGATGTTATGCATGATTATGAGATTTATGTGCATGCTTTAAGAACACTTTGAGAGTGAAGTGTTCATGATTATGATGATATTTTTGTGTTGATTGAAAGGATATTCTATTGAATATATAATGAACATAATGTGAAAAGTTTTCTCACATAATGGACTTTCTAGGCTGAAAGCCAATTCTCACCTAATTAGATATAATGTTATATGTAGACATGGATGGTGAAAGGTTATTCTCATGCATGATCTAATGAGCTATCTTAATGAAACAAGTTATGACTTAATAAGCACTCCTTGGGACAAATTCTTAGCACCGAGTGGATATTGACTATGAGATGGAAACCTTTCCATGAGAAAGGTTGGGTTTCTAGAAGCAATTTCTTGAGATGGAAACCTTTCTGTGAGAAAGGCAGGGATTCTAGTAGCAATTTCATTATCCCATAAACTATGTGCCCCCACATGTTATTTAGCTAGTGGATCCACCTAAAAGCTAATATGATGATGGTCTTACCTTAGGGAAGTACCACAACCCTTTTCGGTGTGGGTAACACCGGATTTCATGTTAAGCTTACATGGTGTATGTTGGTTAAGGCTTATTCCCACTATGAACAAGAATAGGAATTATGAACTATGGTTGCTCAAGAAGCTATACTTAGCATAGGTAGGATTAAGTGATCTTATTCATGCATTACACTCGTATGCTTTGAGGGTACTTATGGTATGTTTCTCTTATCATATGATGATCTATGTAATGAATATGTTTATGACTTACGCTTTCCCTTTACCTTCAAAATGATGCTTTAACTTAGTAAATTTCATGCATTCAACTAAAATGTCCCTTCTCACATGTTTTCAAGGTTTTTATGCATGACTATCATACTTAGTGCATTTTTGTACTAACCCATATTTTCCTACATTTCCCCCAAGTGTAGGGTCCGATTCTTAAGGCGATTATCATTTGGTTCAAGCTTGGATTTGACTATTCTCCTTGCTTGTGGTGAGTCCTCATGATTTGAGGATGGGAGATTCACTTTGAGTTTCATTTCTAGTATTTCATTTTCGGACTATGTTGTATGGGTTGTGTCCCTTTTCATTTGAACTATTGTAATAGATAACTAATTAAGACAAGTCTAGACTTCCATTTTCCTTTATAAAAATTTTGGACTTGAAATTCGTTTTTACTCTTATTGTTCTAATGCTTTATGTTATGATATGCAAAGTGGCTTAATGGTGGCTTTTGGGGTATTATGTGCCTTGTTACATCTAGGGGTTACCCTTGGGTCGTGAAAAACCTAGTAATAAGAGCACAAGGTTTAGAATGATTCTAGGATGATGTATCATAAGCCACGTCTAGTAGAGTCTTTTTCACGAGTGTGAAACACGCTACATTTATGAATGAGAGTCTAGAAGAACCTTAGGAAACTACACTTACTTCATTACTCTTAAGTCATGCATTAGAGTTTAACTCTATAAAAGTCCCTCTCCTAATCCTTCTCGTTTGCCTTCAGGAAATGAACACATGAAGGGCTAATTCTAGAAGGCTGGAAGAGGAGAATGTTAATGAAGAAGCTCCTCAAGCTAATCAAGCTCCGATTAATCCTTCGGCTATGTCGGATGTGGAGGTTAGGTCATCTTTTCAAATGTTGGCCCAAGCTATGACGACCTAAGCTCAATCTTTGACTACTCAAGCTCAAGCGGTGACGGCTCAGGCCAATAGAGATGTTGTGACTCATGTGAATCCTAATGTGAATTCGGCTACTTCAAGGGTTAGGGATTTTGCTAGAATGAACCCTCATGAATTTCATGGCTCCAAAGTGGAAGAGGATCCCTAAAGGTTTATTTATGAGGTTTATAAAGTACTTGATGTTATAGGAGTGTCTCCACAAGAGAAGGTGGAGTTAGCTGCCTACCAATTGAAAGATGTGGCTCAAGTTTGGTATGAAAAGTGAAAGGGTGAAAGACCCATAGGAGCGGGCCTGGTAGAATGGGAATCGTTTAAATTTACATTTATTGATAGATTCTTTTCCCTAGAGTTGAGGGAACTAAAGATGAAAGAGTTCATTAACCTTCATCAAGAAGGTATGAATGTGAAAAAGTATGCTATAAAGTTCACTCAACTATCCAAGTATGCTCTCACCATAGTGGCAGATTCGAGTGCTAAGATGAATAAATTTGTGATAGGAGTGTCCGACGTGGTAGTTAATGAATTTCATTTGGCAATGCTTATCCCATGTATGGATATTTCACGTCTCATGTTTCATGCCTATCATATTGAAGAGTCAAAACTCAACAAAAAGAATAGGGAGGTGAAAAGAGGTAGAACCGGTGATGGGAACTTCTCCAATGCTAGGTCCGATGGACAAGGTTGACCAAAGTTCAAACAAACGTTTTCCAACCAAGGTTCCTCTAGTGCATCCCTAAGGGTCAACAAGGATAGGATGCCTAACCCTAAACCTCATGGAGGTAGTAGTGGTGGTTCTTATGCAAATAGGCCTAATTGTGCAAAATGTGGGAATAGTCATCAGGGTAAGTGCCTAGCCGGCACCGATGTTTGTTTTGGATGTGGTAAGGGTGGTCATCAAATGAGGAATTGCACAACATTTACGACCAAGGGGAAAAAATGCAAGCAAGATCCTTGAAGCGGTTCAAACTCTAATGCCCAAAAGCAAAACCATTTTTATGCTCTTCGATCCCGAGATGACCAAGAGAGCTCCCCGAAAGTGGTGACCATTATGTTAAAAAAAAATTTATTGATGTATATGACTTGTTATATCCTGGTGCTACTTTGTTCTTTGTGACACCTTTTATAGCCATGAAGTTTGAAATACTCCCCGAAGTGTTAGTAGAACCATTTTTGGTCTCTACCCCGGTTGGTGATTCTGTGGTGGCTAAGAAATTTTATAGAAGTTTTCCCATTTCCTTCTCCCATAGAGTTACTTTAGTGGATTTGGTAGAGTTAGACATGTTGGACTTTGATATGATTTTGGGTATGGATTGGTTGCATGCATGCTATGCCTCTATCGATTGTAGGACTCAGGTGGTTAAATTCCAAATTCCGAATGAGCCTATTTTAGACTGGAAGGGGGGAAATTCTATACCTAGAGGTCAATTTATCTCTTGACTTAAGGCTATGAAGATGATCTCAAAAGGGTATATTTACCATCATGTTAGTGTGAATGATGTTGAATTCGAAACCCCTTCTCTAGAGTCGGTTCTGGTAGTGAATGAGTTTCTGGAAGTTCCCCCCAATGATTTGCCCCGTATTCCTCTAAAATGGGAAATAGATTTTGGTATTGACCTTTTACCGGATACGCAACCTATCTCCATTCCTCCTTATAGAATGGCTCTGGCCGAGTTGAAAAAGTTGAAATAGCAACTAAAGGATTTGTTAGACAAGGGTTTCATCCCTCATCATGAGGTACTCCGGTGTTGTTTGTTAGAAAGAAGGATGGGTCTCTTAGAATGTGCAACGATTATCCTCAATTGAATAAAGTGACCATCAAGAATAAGTATCCTTTTCTGAGAATTGATGATTTGTTTGACCAACTTCAAAGGGCTAGCTATTTCTCTAAGATTGATCTTCCTTTGGGTTATCACCAATTGAGGGTGAGAGGGGTTGATATTCCCAAGATGGCTTTCCGAACTCGATATGGTCATTATGAATTCCAAGTAATGTAGTTTGGGTTGACTAATGCTCTAGCAGAGTTTATGGACTTGATGAATAGAGTGTTTAGGCAATACCTAGACATGTTCGTAATTTTGTTTATTGACGATATTTTGATCTACTCAAGGAGTGAAGATGATCATATGGACCATTTCAGAATTGTATTACAAGTTCTTAAGGACCAACAACTTTTTGCAAAGTTTAGCAAGTGTGAATTTTGGTTAAGGTCCGTAGCTTTCCTTTGTCATATTGTGTCAAGCAAGGGTACTGAGGTAGATCCTAAGAAGATGGATGTGGTCAAGAGTTGGACTAGACCTCTAACTCCTTCCAACATTAGAAGCTTTTTGGGTTTGGCCGGTTACTATAGGAGGTTTGTTGAGGGGTTTTCCTCCATTGCTTCTCCGTTGACGGCTTTGACCCAAAAGAAAGCTAGTTTGAGTGGTCAAAGGCTTGTAAGAAAAGCTTCCAAGAGTTGAAAGATAGACTTACATCTGCTCCGGTGTTGACCTTATCGGAAGGTACGAATGGTTTTGTAGTATATTATGACACCTATAGAATGGGGTTGGGATGTGTCTTCATGTAAAACGGGTAAGTGATTGCCTATGCTTCAAGGAAACTTAAAGTACATGAGAAGAATTAGACTACCCATGATCTTAAATTAGCAGCAGTAGTATTTGCCTTGAAAATATGGAGACATTACTTGTATGGAGTCCATGTGGATGTTTTCACCGATCCCAAGAGTCTTCAATATGTGTTTAGTCAAAAAGACTTGAATCTCTCACAAAGAAGGTGGTTAGAACTTTTCAAGGATTATGACATGAGTGTCCTTTACTATCCCGACAAAGCTAATGTTGTAGCGGATGCACTTAGTGGATTGTCCATGGGTAGTGTGGCTCATGTAGAGGATGAAAAGAAAGAATTATTTCGTGAGGTGCATAGATTGGCCCGACTAGGTGTCCAACTAGTGGATTCCACCAAGGGTGGTGTCATGGTCCATAATGGCTCCGAATCGTCTTTTGTGATGGATGTGAAGTCCAAAAAAGCCCTGGATCCTATATTAATTTAGTTGAAAGAGTCGGTACTCAAGAAGTCCGTTGAGGCTTTCTCCCAAGAGGGAGATAGGGTGCTTAGGTACCAAGGTTGATTATGTGTCTCGGATGTTGATGGTTTGAGGGAACAAATTTTAGAGGAAGCTCATAGTTCTCGGTATTCTATTCATCCGGGAGACACCAAAATGTACCGTGATCTACGGGAAGTCTATTGGTGGAACAGTATGCAAAAAGATATTGCGGGATTTGTAGCCAAATGTCCTAATTGTCAACAAGTTAAGGTTGAGCACCAAAGGTCTGGAAGCTTGTCCCAAGAAATAAGTATTCACACTTGTAAGTGAGAATATGTAAATATGGACTTTATTGTGGGATTGCTTTGCACTCGAAGGCAATATGATTCTATTTGGGTTATTATAGATCGGATGACAAAATCAGCCCACTTTATTTCCATCAAGATTTCTCATTTGGCGAAAGACTATGCCAAGTTGTATATAAAAGAGATAGGTAAGTTGCATGGGGTTCCTTTATCTATTATTTCGGATCGGGGTACTCAATTTACTTCACACTTTTGGAAGTTGTTCCAAAAAGGGCTTAGTACTAAGGTTAAGCATAGCATGACTTTTCATCCTCAAACCGATGGGCAAGCGGAGCATACTATCCAAACTTTAGAAGATATGTTAAGGGCATGTGTTATAGATTTCAAGGGTAATTGGGATGACCACTTGCCATGAATAGAGTTTGCGTACAATAATAGTTACCACTCAAGTATCGGTATGGCTCCCTTTGAAGCCTTGTTTGGTAGGAGATGTAGATCTCTGGTTGGTTGCTTTAAGGTAGGTGAAATTGCTCTTATTGGTCCCGAATCAGTTTATGAAGCTATTGAGAAAGTGCGGCTTATTTAAGAGAGGTTGAGAACACCTCAAAGTAGACAAAATTCTTATGTCGATGTGAGACGAAGGGATCTAGAATTTGAAGTTAATGATTGGGTATATTTGAAAATCTCACCCATGAAGGGTGTGATGAGATGTGGCAAGAAAGGGAAATTTAGTCCCCGGTATGTAGGCCCATATCAAATTTCAAAATGTATTGGGAAGGCTGCCTATGAGTTGGATTTGCCAAATGAGTCGGCTCTGATTCAACTAGTATTTCATGTTTCTATGCTTAAGAAGTGTATTGGAGATTTGGTATCCGTTATTCCCCTAGAAGGTTGGGAGTTGATGAATGCCTTTTATATGAAGAGGTTCTGGTAGAGATCCTAGACCGGCAAGTCAAGAGATTGAGAAACAAGGTAATAGCTTCTGTAAAAGTTTTGTGGAAGAATCACTTAGTTGAGGGTGCTACTTGGGTGGCCGAGGTCGATATGAAGTCCCAATATCCTCATCTCTTTCCTTCTAATCCTATTCAAGCATAAGGTAAGTAGTTACTCTTGAGTTTTAGTGTTTTGGGAGTTATGTGTGTTATATGTGCTTTCCCATGATTTCCTTATGTTATGCATGTTACTGAGAAATTCATATTTAGTAAGAAAATGAGTTTTCATGATTTATGTTCCTCATGTTGTTGTGCATTTAGTATGAATTGCCTATTTGACTTCATTAGATGATTGATGAACATGCTTTTGAGAGTAATTGCATATTGGCTCCATGATATTGTGTTGAGCATGATTTTAGTTGGAGAAGGTAGTTCCTCCTATGAATATGAGAAATGTTGAGTTTCATGCATATTGGGTTGTTAGATTTAGTTCCTACTTCTTTGTATTGGGTTGATTATATTTTGAGATGGAGTTGATGTTTCCTCCTTTGAATTGTGCATTATTTAGATGCTTCATGCAAGTTGGGCTGCTAGTATTGAGTCTTTAATTTCGTAATATGTCTAGATTGTCATTTGAGGATGAATGTTCCCAAGGGAGAGATAATGTAACACTCCAGAAACTAGTAGGCTAAACTAGAGCTTAACATGAGAGTTAGAGTCATAAACATACCTCCTTGTACCTAAAAATAAATGTTTACATGTTAGAACATCAAGGTTCAAACCCCAAGGACCAACCACAAGTCCTTGAGGAAGGCACCAAAAATGTGCCTAGGAAATGACCCACGAAGGGCCACTCACGCCCCATAGCCCCCCCCCCCACGCCTTATGGGTGAGGGTCCTTAGGTCGAGCCCACAAATTCAGGCCCAGAACCTTCATCCACGCTTCACTAACACAGGTCATGGGTCCAACCATGGTCTGTTTGTGAGGGGATCGTGGGTGGTGACCTGAAGCGGTTTTCGGGAATTAGTTGAGGGGTACTTTGGGGTTTTCCATTTTAAGTTAATACTAAGTGACGTCATTTTACACTAAATTAGACTTACTATATATTATGTTTTACCACCTCCAAATTAAGTTATCTTCCTCACAATTCCAAAATCCAAAATCAAACCAACTTTTCCCCAAAACTCTCTCTCTAGAACTTCAAGGACGAAGAAGAAGGAGGGTGAGCCTAGGGTTGAAGGAACAATCTTTTCCACTCAAATTTGTTGGATTTTATCACCGAGGTATGGTAGTCCTTCATCCATGGAGTCCCTCCAAAACTTAATTTCAAAGATAGAAATCTCCCAAAAAAAATCTAGGGTTTTACTTCAAGTCATGGATTCCTTTAAAAACTGATTCTATTGATTTAATTACTTTATATTATGATTGAATTGATGTTTTGTTATGGTTTTATGATGAAATCCCCATATTCCCAGATATTGACCTTGTGATGTGGGTGAATTGATGAAAGAAGTATATTACAAGATTATGGTTGTAGTAATTGAACTATTTGAATCATGTTATTATCCATGTCTAATGCATTAATTCTTGATGTGTTGTTTTAATGTGATCCTTGAAGGGTAAATGATGATGTTATGCATGATTATGAGATTTATGTGCATGCCTTAAAAACACTTTGAGAGTGAAGTGTTCATGATTATGATGATGTTGTTATATTGATTGAAAGGCTATTCTCATAAATACATAATGAACATAATGTGAAAAGTTTTCTCACATAATGGAGATTCTATGTTGAAAGGCAATTCTCACCTAATTGAATCTAATGTTATATGTAGACATGGATGGTGAAAGGTTATTCTCACATATGATCTAATGAGCTATCTTGATGAAACAAGCTATGACTTAATAAGTTCTCCTTGGGATAAATGCTTAGCATCGAGTGGATATCGACTATGAGATGGAAATTTTTCTGTGAGAAAGGTCGGGTTTCTAGAAGCAATCACTTGAGATGGAAAACTTTCCGTAAGAAAGGCGGGGTTTCTAGTAGCAATCTCCTTATCCCATAAACTATGTGCCACCATAGGTTATTTAGATAGTGGATCCACTTAAAAGCTAATATGATGATGGACTTACCTTAGGCAAGTAGGACAACCCTTTTTGATGTAGGTAACACCGGATTCCATGTTAAGCTCACACGGTCTATGTCCACTATGAACAAGAAGATGAATTATGAACTATGGTTTCTATACTTAACATGGGTAGGATTATGGGATCCTATTCATGCATTGCACAAGTATGCTATGATATGATGATCTATGTAATGAATATGTTTATGACTTATGCTTTCCTTTACCTTCAAAATGATACTTTAACTTAGTAAATTGTAGGCATTCAACTAAAATGTCCCTTTTAGCATGTTTTTAACGATTTTATGCATGTCTATCATACTTATTGTGTTTTTGTACTAACCCATATTTTCCTACATTTTCCCCAAGTGTAAGGTCCGGTTCTTGAGGCGATTATCATTTGGTTCAAGCTTGGATTCGACTATTCTCCTTGCTTGTGGTGAGTCCTCATGATTCAAGGACAGGAGATTCACTTTGAGTTTCATTTCTAGCATTTTATTTGCAGACTATGTTATATGGGATGTATCCCTTTTCATTTTAACGATTATAATAGATGGCTAATTAAGACAAGTCTAGACTTCCGCTTTTCTTTATAAAACTTTTGGACTTGAAATGTGTTTTTACTCTTATTGTTCGAATGCTTTATGTTATGTTATGCTAAGTTGCTTATATGGTGCTTTTATAGGTATTATGTACCTTGCTATGTCTAGGAGGGTCGTGCGATGGGTGTTACGATTCACGGACTTAGACCACGGATGTGGTCCCAACTATGGTCTGTAGGTCTTGCCGTGGGTCATGACTTTTCTGGGAATCTTGGGTGGCCGACCTACGGACCACACCCACAGTTCGTGGTCCCACCCCTGGGCCATAGGTGGCCTCATTCGGTGGCACCTCCATGTTCTACAAAGTTTGTTATTTTGTCCATTTTGAATTTGGGGTGTTACAACAGGTGACCCTAAGCTTGCCTATGGTCTGACATAACACTAGGAAGAGAGTTCATTGAATATAAAAAAAAGCTAAGAACTAACATGCCTTCCTGAAAAGCCTCTACTAAGATGAGTTGATGCGACATACTTCTAGCTAACTCTAAATATTTGAAAACTTGAAGACAAAACGAAAAACAAAAAACTAAGGGTTGTCCTCAAATGGTGAGGACTCACCAACATTATTGTTGAGTTGATCAGAAATCATACTATCTACAAGTTGGATGCTAAGCGTATGAATCTATATTATAAAATAACATAGTGAAAAAAGGTATATGTTCAATAATTTGAATGTGTTGAGTATGTGAGCATGTATTATACAAATATTCTAAACATGCCAATTATGAACTGTTGAACTAATTACAACTGGCATATATAATATATAAGGCAATGACTTAGTAGTAAAACAGGTAACTAATAAATACTGAACTGAATATAACTAAGTAAAAGTCAATGCAATAACTAAAACTGAATTGTGGGGAGATAAAAGTAACTGACATATAACCATGTGATCAAAACATGGAATTCGATGTATAATCCCTGTAAAAAAAAAGTCACAATATACCTTGCTAAGGTATAAAGGCTAATCTTATCTGACGTAGTCCCACTAAATTTAGAGTATGCACTGATAACGCTCAACTACACATCATTCGATTCTACGTGTAGGCGGTCGCTAACAAGTATAAACCCAACTAAGAGTTGGGATTGATCCCACATGGAGTGATATGTTAAAGAATTCGATTAAGAAGTAAAATGGCGTTCTAATCATTTGTAGATGTAGACATTTTTGCAACAATAAAATAAATGACAATATTTTGACAATTAATGTCAAATAAGGGGATTTGGGTAACCGAATTATGACTACTAAAAATGGGGGTAAACAAATAGAGAAGATTTCTTGGGAGTGTGTTAAATTGAATTTCAATTTTGCATAAGGGGTGATTATTATTTACTAAAATTCGTTGAATTTAGTGGGTAGGCTAGGCTTTGGGTGCAATAGTCATTTCTCAATCAACTATTACGAATCAAGCAAGTTCTTTCAAACCTCGACAAGTACAACACTGATTAACATCCCATTACCTTAGTCAATCTACTTTTTCAAGCTAGATTTGAAAGATTGCATTTAGATCTAGTTTCTCAAACGAAATCTGTAACAGCACAATCACTACAATCATCAACTAATAATTTAACTTTAACACTTCTTTCTCAAACAAGCTTAGAGTACTAAACAAGAATTGCAATTGCAACTACAATTCCTTAATTAAAACACAAACTTTTAATTGAACCCACTTCAAATCAACAATTTAATCAGTAAATAACAACACCGATTAGCTAATTAATGCATTCAACTACATAATCACACCTCCAAGAATGAGGGTTTTAACAAAACATAACAAAATACAAGAAATCGTTACCAACAAAGTTTTTCATCAGGTTGGGCAACAATCTACAAGTCTCCAAATGCTCAAACTTAAGCTAAAAATCAAACAAACCCTAAATCTCTATTCAAAATTGTAAAAATAATGTTTCAGAATATTGAAGAACAAAAACCCATAACTGGACAATGTGGGAACTGCTCATCTTCTGTTGAAAATTGCAGTTATACGTTCCCATAATTTCAGCATCGAATTCACTCGATGAAGTAAGTCGAGCTCACCGACACAATTGGCGATGCACTGAGTGATCTCTTTCTTGCCTTTTTGGTTTGTATTTTCACCAATAGCTCTGTAAATTTTGGCAAAGTAGGTCGTGCTCGTCAATCTAGTCTGCGACGTACCGAGTTCTCCTGTTCTCGCCTTTTTGAAATGGATTTGCATTATCTCTGTCTATAGCATCTGGTAAGCTAAATTGGCATCACCGAACACTTTAGTGAATTGCCGAAATACTTATCCAATCCCCAAGTTGGTTTTGTCCATGGGTTGGCCTGCTAGAACTTAAGGTGAGTTGAAGGTCCACTCGGCGAGTTGGCGAGTGGCTTTGGCGAGTACCGGCTTTGCTCTCCTTCAACTTTTTTCAGTTTTTCACTCTTTTTGCCTCATAATGTCCTTGCCTTGCTCTTTTACCTTCATTACTGCATATTAACACTTTAACATTAGTTATGAGCATAAAATGGGCATTAAGAACACTAAATCATTGAATATTACGCCCTAAATGAGTCAAAATACCCGACTCATTATGAACCCACAAGGACTACCTTGGACTACACTGACACATAGTTCTGGGACTTGGGTAGACTGACCCTAGTTTGAATTGATGTTTAATACTAGTACCAACTTAACATAACTGATTAGTTCCTAATAATGTTTTCAAAATCATGGATGCAATACCTGACTACCAAACTACTAGTGAGTTTTTTTTTTTTTTATAACAAAACTTATCCAAGATCATTGATGGCATTTCTAGTACCATATTAATCGGGAACTTACTTTTTGAAATATGTTCAAAAGCACATGGATGCTAATAATGTCATATACCTTACTGTTATGAGCGGAAGATCCTGGTCTATGATATGATTAAATGTATATAAGTCATGTATTTCTTAATCGTGAGACCTATAGGTGTACGGGAGACCTCATATGGCTAAAGTAAAATGCATAAAAGAAATGTAAATGAACTGAAATTTAGAATCTATAAGATTAGACCTAAATCCTAAATCCTAAATCATGACTCATGAAAATACTAATAGTCTAATAATATATATTATCTGAAAATACCATTAAGAGTTTACGTCATTGGATGTCACTCTGATGGTCTGTTAATCTGATAATAATGAGGCAGACTATCATGTATGAAACTGAGTGATAGAAATTTATCTAACATCATTATAAAATATGTGGAAACAGATAAACTAAGTAAACCGTATATCATGATAATTATTATATTCTCAAGGAAACATGCAATTTAAAACAACATAATACACAGACAAGGCCTACGATGCCTCTAAACAACTAAAAGGGAAATACTGAGAGACTTCTAAATTCAAACTATCTATGAAGCCTCTAATGTTTAAGATACATCGGGACAAGACCTACGATGCCTCCAAACAACTAAACTGAAAGTTAATGTGAAGTCCTCCAGAATGTATGAAGGCTTACCAAAATAGTCTGGAGTTTAAAGTTATCTCAACGAAGCGCTTGTTCATGATCCTGAACACCTGTGTCTGCATTACAAAAAGATGCAGGTTGAATGATGTACATACATTGAATGTAAGAGTATGTAATATACCTGAAGCGAAACAACTGAAAAAAGAAAAGTAATAGATAAAATATACTCAAGTTGAATGCAAAGAGATAAAGTAGTTCAATCATTTAAAGCTTTACAAAAACTTACTCATCTCCGAACTGAATATAATAAGTGATTTATGAAAATATACTTTAACTCTATTTGGAAGATTCTCTAATCGACAACCATCACTGTTAGCTACATGATGATACTTCATCTTGCCCACACCAACAATAAGGATTCATCTAAACAGTATGATCCTTTACCCATGATGGTAAGACATCGTTTATGAGGATTTTAAGTTGTTTGAACTCATCCCCATATATGTGCTCAATACTACTACTAATAATTATATACTCATGTTCACATGTATAAGAGATATTTTTTTTCTAAAGAAACTCTGAACCCATAAACTCATCTAGAAATCAAAGTTTCTCTTTATCAATGTAACAAAATGATACATTTGGGATTACTTAGTTCCCTTATACTCTTTCTCAAAACCCCTCTTTGCTTTCTCAGAACTTAGTTTAAAACATTTACGTTTGCTTAAAGTATTCTTAATAAGAACACAATGAATATTGTAACACCCTAGAAAATTTTGAGCTACGACTAGAACCATTCTTTGTTGAGAGTAAGATTTTACTGAGGAATTTAAATTTTTCTTAAGTGTTAAGGTCACTAGATGTAGCACCTTGAGTTCCAAAAAAAAACTTACAAGAATTCCTTCAAGTCATTCCTAGGTTCTTTTAAGTTTAGGGTCACTTTCAAATGACCATAAGTTTTCAGCACAAGATGAGTTAGGAGAAGCATAAGATATCAAATGAAAGGTCTTGGAATCCTCTTTCCAACGCTGAGATCGTATGAGGGAGATATGCCCTTTTTAAGTCAGGTTGTCCATTTAAGGAAAGTTACACGAAAATAGGAGGAGTATTTTAGTCTTTTCCTTACCCCCACTTATTCTAAACGAATATTACACCCAATTAAGGGCCTAAACTAATTAGAATCAGTTTCATTCATCCCCAAAAGTGTTTAGGGTTTTAGAGAGAAGATTCAAGAGGAGAAAAAGTTCAAAGTTTCAAGCATTTGTTCAAGAAATTCAAGATTTCGCCAAGAACCTAGTTCTTTGAGGTATGTAAGCTTCCATAGTGTTGGTTTTGTTCACCCACACACCAATCATGAGTTTATTTTGCGAATCTATCCATAAATATTGAGCAATTTAATTTCTTGATGAGTTCTTGATAAGTGTTCTTGAAGTTTCCTTATCAATTAAATTTTGATGTCAGATACTACCTGGGTCAACTTCAAACGACCATATCTCTTAGAATATACAGAGTTATGTGGCCCATAACCTATCAAATTAAAGGTATTTGAATCTACTTTCCAACACCACCAATTTCGTATCAATCGAATTTCTGAGTAAAAAGTTAGGAAAAATTGTATATAATAGCAAACTATTAATTCAAATTAAATGTTATAAACATAGTTTGACTTAATTGTACCCTATAGCAAACTATTGCTATTTTTGCCTCTGTTGCTTGTGGAATCTCGCTTGCCACTCTCATTTTGGTGGCAGTCTCGCTCGCCTCTCTAGCTTTTATACAAATACAAATGTATTAAATGTGTTAGTGTTTGTATAAAGCGAGAGAAAATTGTATATATACATATATTTTCGTTTCCCTCTCTCCCCTCTCCCAGATCTCGCTCGCCACTCTCACTTTATACAAGCGTAAATGTATATATTGCATTTTTGTTTGTATAAGGTGAGAGAAAATTGTATATGCAAATACAAATGCATATATTTTCGTTCTATACACTTATGATTATACAAATACAATCTTCTCCTTCCCAGTTTTCTTTTGTCCTTTTCTCTTTCTCGCTTTACACAAACACATATTATACAATTGATATTTTGGATATGTATACCGAAACAGATTATACAACTACTTTCTTTTGTATGTGTATTGCGAATTATACAACTGCTTTTTTTGTATATGTATAGTGAATGATTCAACTGCTTTCTCTGTATATGTATAGCGATATATACATATTTATGTTTGCTATGGAGCGCAATTATGCAAACTATAGATTTAGCATACAAATATGATTTTTATGTTTGCTATATATGAAAGTTACTCAAAAAGTTATGACCATTTTAGTAACCTGATACAGTTCTGTTACAAATTAGCTGACGAGAAAACATTAAAAAGGGTCGTTTTTGTCTTTTTATCTCCAAGAAAATCCTAAACAAATTTCTTGACTAATATAAGGCTGAAAAAAATAAGCTTTACATCTTTTAATCCATCATTCTCTTCTCTCTCAAACACTAGGGAAAAACCCTAAGGAAAAATTAAAGTAGAAGACTCCATTCAAGATTCTTTCAATCTTTTTCAAGATTCTTCTTCAAGGTAAGTCATTCTTCAAGAATTTTATTCTTTTAAACTCAAACTCCTCCATACAATTATGAATCACTAATGAAAATCATAATTCTTGGCCATAGAAATTTTAAGAAACTAATTCAAGAATCACAATAAATGTTTTCTTAATCGTTTATCTTCAAGCATGAGTTTCAAGGCTTCTAATCAAGTTCTTTTACAAGATTCTTAAAGAACCTTGTTTTTCTAGGTATGTAAGGCTATCATAGTGTTGGACTAGTTCGTCCTCACACCTTACATCTTCTTTCAAATTAGTAAAAGAGAAATCTAGGATTCTACCCCTAGATTTGAGTATTCTTGAGATAAATTGATTTGAGTTCTTGAGTTGATGGTTCTTTTAAAAATTCTATTCCTAATTATTGAGTTTCTATATTTTTATGGAGATCCTTGACTTTATATGTTCATGTCTATAATTCAGCATGAACCCTATTTTGAGTTATAAATATTGAGAAATTTTTCAAGGCAACACTTGAGTTTTAAACTGAGTTTTTGAGAAAGTAAAGATGAGTTTTGAGAAAGAGTTTTTAAAACATGATTAGTATGACACTTGAGTATGACATCATTGTTTAAGCAGTACGGTATCTAGTTATGTCATCAATGTTTAAGCAGAATGGTATCTAGTATGCCATCAATGTTTAAGAAGTATGGCATCTTGATATACCATCAATGTTTACGCAGTATGACTTCTAAAGTCATAAATGATCATATTAGAATATGATTTTGATATATTTTTGAGAATTTATTTTTAAGTATGAATTGAGAAAGAGTATAAGTGAACTAAGTATTCCCAAATGTATCAATTTATACATTGATAGAAAAGATATGTTGATTTCTAAATGAGTTAAGAGTTCAAAAGATATTTCAAGAGTAGTTACCTATTTTAAGAGGATAGTTTGAGCAATTACCTCAAACCAGAGGAAGATTTATATTTTTAAACATATGATCTAGTATATTTTGGGAGTAGTATTGAGCATCGATATGAAAGAGAATTCATAAAACTCACTGCCCCCATAAATCATGTAGCCAGCGTGGGTAGAAAGGGTCATTCTTTTTAGATGATTCCTTAATGCTTTTTAGCATAGACTAGTGGATCCACTTAATAGTAGGTTCTATACCCCAGCAAATTATAGGACAATTCTGGCAGTGTGGACTAGACGTTGTATCATCACATAGCTCATAGTGATGGTTGTCAGTTAGAGAATCTGCTACAGAGTTACATTGTATTCTTATATACAAATTCAGTTATTATTGTATTCTTCAATACAATTTAGTTATTATCTATTGTTTTAAAAGTCTTACATATGTTGCATCTTTTATTATTACTTTATCTTTTAGTATATTGAGTTGAGTACCTTTGAGCTGAGTATCATATCTTTGAGTTAAGTATCTAATCTTTAATTTGAGTATCTTATTCTTGAGTTGAGTGAGTTGAGAAGAGGTAAGTATGTTTTCTTTTTATCAAGTTCAAGCCTATGTTAATGCTTTAGAATTTCCCTTACATACTCGTACATTCCACGTACTAAGCCATTTGTCTTGCATCATTTCATGATGTTGATACATGTATTCAAGATCATCAACAAGCATTTCGTTGAGGTCATGTGATATTCCAATTATCTTTGGGGAGCCTTCTTATATTCCGGAGGACTTCACCTTTATCATATAGTTAGTAGTTTTGAGATGTCGTGGGTCTTGCCCCGATATCCTTTTGTAATAGTAGAGGCTTCATAGATAGACAGAGTTGGGAAGTTTATGTATTTACTTTTATTTTGAGTATTTTACAAACTTTTAAAAAGGTTGAGTATTTGATTTCAATGAAATTTGATTTAGTTTTTAAGCTTTTGTATGCTTGAGTTAGTCTTTCTCTTGTTGTCATCCAGGATGATGGTTCACTTGGGGACCATCAATGGTTCTCGAGTTCTGGCACGTCCAGTGTGTAGGCTTGGGTCGTAACAAACTTGGTATCGGAGCACAGAGTTCAAGTGTCCTAAGTTTCTATGAAGTTGTGTCAAGTAGGATCTTATTTGTGGTTGTGAGGGTCCCACTTCTATAAATAAGTGACTACAAACATTTAGGAAATGTTTTCCTTCTTTCATACTCTAAACTATGCAATAGAGCTATGTCATAGAGACTTATTCTAACTCGTGCATTCTCATATCCATTCGACTACCCCTCATACGAAAGGTGGTTGAAAAGCAAAGTCAGTTCTTTATCGATGAGTTGCTCTTAGAAAAGTCTTGATGAAGTCATGAGACTCTAGAGGGGCTTGAGAGAAGCCCATTACTGTGTTAAGTGTTGAGTTTCAAAGAAATGCGCTCATGTTCATATGAATCATGTGTTCAAGCTAAAAATGAGTTGTACTCTCTTCTCTAAGCCCTATTTCAGTTGAGATCCTTATGAGGAAGTATGTTAAGAGCTTGGGTAGTACTCTCAGAAAAAAAGGTAGCATGAGTTACGAAATTATGAGCAATAGTAGTGAAAGTGCCCAAAGTTAGAGGAAAGTATGCAGAGGTTCAATAATCAAAGGAAAGGACATAGTGATGGGGTAGATTATGTTATTGCAATCATGCTCCTAGCCAGTTATAAGTGATGAGTTCCTTTATGAGTAGAATAAGGAATAGTTATTAGTCATGATGAGATATAGTATATTTTAACCAAAATAGAGTTGATGTCGATGTGCCATAGCATTAGAGGAGACTAAATTCAGGTGTTGAATAAGAGAACAAAGTATTCATGAAATAATAGATCTAAGCTAGACTTATGATTTGTTTGAGAGGGTCATGATTTCAGAAGGCTATAGAACCGATTAAGTAATGAGGTATTATAAGTGGGCAAATAGTACTCAAGTTGTGAAAAGGAGATGTAGACTAGTTTAGAGATGATGGAATAGGTCCACAGCTTTCAAGTGTGAGTTTTATACCTAAGATGGAGATGATAAGATTTGAAATCAAGTCAATTGTCGAGAATAAGATAGTAATGAGCTAGAAAGAGTATGGGAGATATGTTTTCAGAGGTCCTTTTAGTAGATGAGTGATGATAGAAGGTAGAGATTAATGTTCTCATTGTGATAATGCCGGTGTGGTAATTCCATCTTAGGTTATAAATGAGTAGGATGAGTTTTTACTATGAGAAATAGTTAAATGAGAGCCCTTAGTTGCTTTCGAGTAGCAATGCAGGAAATTCTATTTGGTATGGCAGAGATGATAAGGAAATGAGAAATTCCTAAGGAGCTAGTTAGTAGGAGTACATGGATTTGTTAGAATGCTAAGCTTGAATATGGTGTTGATAAACATTAGGTGGTTCTTGATATGAGCCAAATGTTGATTAAATGTGGTGGTAAAGAGTTATATTCTTGGGATGAACAAAGTTTTTTGCTAATTTGATGATCCTTAAAGAGTGCTTGAACCTCTAAAAACACTACCGTTTTCTCCTCGTTTAACCCTTCTCTAAAGACTTGAAGTGTTAATGAATGCAAATGAATTGATTAGCACTATCAAAGATATTAACTAGTTGTAAAAACATCATTTATTAGGCTTAGAATAGGGGTTAAAATGACATAGCTTAGTTATTAACCACATAGGAAACGACCAAAATAGCCCTAACTTAAAAGGCTGATGGTTGACTTTTATTGAAGGCTGGATGGTCCTTACAAGGCCTCAATGGCAGTGGCCGTATAGGGAACCATCAAGAAGACCTTAAGTCTGGTAGCCCTTCACGGCTGGACTGTTTTCCCTCTAAATCATATACACTTGTAAATGGTTCATCTATGGATTCATACAACTGAGGCAAAATTCGAGTTGCCTTAAACAACCAGCCTTTATCCCTAAATGGCAGTGATGCCCTAAATAAACCATTTAGGATCTTGTGAAGTGTCATTGGCTGTAGACCCGCCCATTAACTCACTTTTACCTTTTCAAAGCCCGAGGTGTAACAATATCTCCCATTTGGGAACATTTATCCTTGAATAGAACTCAAGCTAGCATGGAAATAGAAGGAGAGAAACTATCATCCCAACATGAGCATAAAAAAACTGCATATCCAAATGAAAGAGTACCTAACAAAGAGTTAGTACCTTGGACTGTAGCTGAGTCGGAGGAAAAAAGATGAGGGCATCTCTTTTTTATATCCTCTTCCGCTTCCCAAGTAGCATCCTCAACAAATTAGTTCCTCCACAAGACTTTGACTAATGTAACCTTTTTGGTTTTAAACTTGCAAACTTGAGGATCATGGATCCCAACTAGAATCTCCTCATACAATAGATTGTCCTTTACTCCAATACTCTCAGTGGGCAC
The DNA here is from genome assembly GCA_035578085.1 of Solanum pinnatisectum. NCBI lineage: Eukaryota > Viridiplantae > Streptophyta > Magnoliopsida > Solanales > Solanaceae > Solanum > Solanum pinnatisectum. The sequence goes on from CM069087.1 coordinate 25,582,948, forward strand.
AATAAGTACAGGATCACCCACACACTTATTTAGCATAGTGATATACCGTGAGTTTACAGTATTTTTAATACATTTCACCTAAGAGTTGTGTGTGTCTAGGGCCATTTTGTATTAGAACTAATGTTTATTATGTTATATTTGTAAGAAATAGACTTGGATGAGGTCGGGAGAGATAACAACTAAAATTCTGCAGAAGGAGCCACCCACGGATGTGACCTACGGACCCTAGGTCCAGTCACGGTCCGTCGTGGGTAGGCGTGGATTGATCATTAGGGAAGTCTGACTAAGGGTGGAACTACGGAGGCCATTGATGGAGCATAGGCCGACCCACGGACCGTTCGGCACGTCCGTTATTTGTATCAGAGATTTGGAGTTCCAGTACCTGATGAAAAGTTCTAAGTGTGGATCCACGGAAGGGGACCTACGGTCCATACTGCACACCCGTCATTTGCATCAAAAAGCTGAAGGTTCTAGCATCTGTGGAAAATTTCTAAGTCTTGACTACGAAAGGGACCAACGGACCGTAGGACTAACCGTGGTCAGTCTTGTCGATCGAAGCCGCGTCCAGCAGTTTTATTTCCTTATTTTGTTTCCTCTTTTTAGGACAAGTTTTTCTATAAGTAGGGTATGTCAACCTCATTTTTGGGGGTTAGACATTATTGTATACTTTTAGTACTTGGTAATTTCTTGGGAATTAACTTGCAAACTTTAGCAATTTGATTTCCTAATTTTTGTTTATAAGATTCTTGCTATGAATTTCAATTGGAGATTACGAGTTTCTTCTACTCAATACGTAAGTTCATGAATTTTGCTTTTACAAATATGAATTGTGTTCTTTCAAGCATGAGTATCTAAATCCACAACTAGGGTTGTGGGAACCATGACCAATTAACAACGTATGAATAATAAGTAAGTAATTCTTGACTAGTGTTGATGCATGCATTGATAATTCTTTCGTTTAAATTCTTTTTAACGGTGGCCAACATTAGAACGCGCCTTGTTGCTACATACCGGACCAAGGAGGTAGTTAATAAGAAAAGAATTATCAACAGAGATTTAGCGTGATACTATCTAATAGTCTAATGTCAATTGATGCGAGGATGAAAACTGAGTTATACATTGATGTGATGTATAATCTGAGGTAAAGGTAAGGGTTAGTAAATTACACACACATATCCAGACCAAGGTGTGGTGTGAAATTCCCTATTTAGCGGACCAAGCACTTAAGGATACATAACTTACCACTTTCCATGTGATACACTAGGAAGGGATTACTATTATTAGGATTACCGAGTTAATAGGTTATGGGGAACACATACACCCTAGTTTCTCTCTCTCATTGATAACAATAAAGTTTGAATCTTGCTCACTTTGCTACTTAACAACATTTAGTTATTTGTTACACAACCCCTCCCCCCTTACTTCTTGTCTCCAAAATACGTTGACTAAATGAATATAATCATAGGTTAAGGTTAAATCTAAAACATATTCCTCGAGGGATCGACCCCAACCTATAAGTTGGGTTCTTTACGTGATAAAAATCGCTTATACTTCTTTAGGGAGGTGTAATTTGAGCGTATCAAATTTTGGCGCCACTGCTAGGGAATAACACTTTTAGATTAAGTTTACCTACATTATTGAACTTTAGTCAATTATTTCCTAATTTTACTTTTATTTTTTCTTTTTGTTTTCAACTGGTTTCTACTCTAGTGTATGCCAAGTACACAGATTCGAGGTGAACCATTGACCCTATACGATCCAGAGTTAAGCAGAACTTTGAGAAGGATGAATAATCAGGGGTCCAAGTCAACCAAATCTGTGGGAATCTAGGTGATGGATTTGAGTTGCAGCCTCGTGTGGTTGTCAATGAGAATGCTCAGCTTCATGGTGATAATCTACTTGGAGATGCATTGAGGATGAAAAATCCACCAGAACCAAGGCTGCAAAATAACTACAGGATTGAGTTTAATACTGTTGAATATAAAGGACCCATTGTTCTCCCTCCACTACCTCCGGGGAATACATTTGTGGTGACTAGCAATTTTATGCAGATGCTTACAGCGAGGGGTTTGTTTTCTGGTATAGTGTCGAAAGATCCACATGGGCACATGGACAAGTTGAGGAGTGTTTGTAAGAGTTATGTGGGGCGACCAGAGTAGGATATGAATGTCATAGGGTTGAGAGTCTTCCCTCAATCATTGACTGGTTATATGGTTTTTTGAGCTTTCGTACAACTCCATTTGTACATGGGACCAATGTTTATGGCCAAGTACTTTGCGTTGTCAAAGAAGCTGAACCACAAAGATAAACTCAATAACTTTATCATACTACCTAGAGAGTCTATGAGTAGTTCGTGGGTTAGGTTCACTACATTCATTAGAAGTGTTCCGAACCACTGCATTGATGATGAGTCACTAAAGAAGTATTTCTACATAGGTCAAGATGAAAATGGTAAGGCTGTGCTTGATACTATCGCTGGAGGATCATATGGTGACTGCACTTTTGAGTAGATCACTGAGAAACTTGAGAAGATTTACTGAAGCAATAAGGCATGGAGCACTCGAAAGTCTGACACTAGAAGAAACACATTTGCAGTCCAAGTTGCACCTAGTCAATCTACCAATGACATTCGTGAGGAGATGGCATAGATAAGGACAGAACTTAGGTTGGTATTGAAGCATGTAAGCGGAGGCCTAGAAAAGGTAAATTCAGTGAATTACTTTACTAGGACTCCACCACCACCAGATGAGGAATGTTACTATGAGGAGGATGCTTACTTGGTGAATGATCAGATGAGGGGTTTCTGAGCCAACGCCCAAGGTTCCAATTTGGATAATTGGTGCCAAGGTGAAGGAAACCAAGGTCAGAACTATGTTAACTACAATCGAGAGGGTCAATATGTCCGGTATGGGAACTACAATCGTATCAACAACTACAACCGAAACAACTATGGCAACAGGAACGATAGAGTTGGGCCTTGTGTTCCTCTACAAATTGGAAATCTAGCAATAGGGAAGCTGGGGTAGTATGTCACGAATTGAGGATATGATGCAAAAGATGATGAAGAGGTTTGATTTGACTGATGAGAATGTGAAAGATACGCGAAACGATTTGTCTGGAATCAGTCAAAAAGTTGATGCCCATGTAGTGTTGATCAAGCAACTTGAATAGCAGATGAATCATATGTCCACTATAGTCTACCCTCATCAGTCTGGTACACTTCCTAGCAACACCATCTAGAATCCAAAGAATGATGGGCATTGTATGGCAGTCACTACTCGAGGGGATAAGCAGACCATTGATCCACCTATACCGTCTGAAGTTGAAATTTTGGTTAAGAAAGATGATGATGAAATTGAGGTTACTGGAGAATCCAAGAATGCTACAGAGAAGGAAGCAGAGATAACCCAAAAAGTTGTTCCTATGCCTATACCTCCACCTCCACCTCCATTCCCACAGAGGTTGGTAAAGAAGAACGAAGAAGGGAAATACCACAGGTTTATTACTATGTTGAAATAACTTTCCATCAATGTTCCGTTGATAGAAGATTTGGAGCAAATGCCTGGGTATGCAAAATTCATGAAAGATTTGGTGACTAAGAAGAGCATCGTGAGTTTTGAAGATGATGATTGGTTGCAACATTATAGTACTATTGCTACTCGATCGCTCATGCAGAAGAAAGAGGATCCTAGTGCTTTCACTATCCCTTGTACCATCGGGTTATTGCATTTTTCAAAGGCATTGTATGATTTGGGTGCTAGTATTAATCTAATGCCATTGTCTATTTACAAGAAGATGGGCTTAGGGGCTCCAAAATGGACTGCGATGCAATTACTCATGGCCGACGAAACTGTGAAGAGGTCCATTGGTGTTCTCCAAGATGTACTTGTGAAAGCAGTGTCTTTTATTTTTTCGGCAGATTTTGTGATACTTGACTATGAGGTTGATTTTGAGGTTCCCATCATCCTAGAAAGACCATTCCTTGCTATTGGGCGAGTCTTGGTTTATATGGAGAAAGGGCAAATGAAGTTTCGATTGAATAGTGAAGTGATAACTTTTAATATCTATAGGTCCATGAAATAGGAAAGCTATCTCAAGTCAGTGTCAGTGGTGAATCATATTGTAGATCTAGGTTCTGATGTGTCTATTGAAGAATGGATGGGTGTTGATGCACTTGCGGCGGTGATGATGAATTTTGAGGGTGACTGTATCGAAGACTATGATGAGTTAGTTGCCGCACTTGATAGGTTTGAATTCCATTCCAAATCGAAGAGATTGGAGTTACATATGAAGAATCGTGACTCTCCACCCGTAAAACCGTCTATTAAAGAGGCTCCAAAATTAGAGCTTAAGGCTCTACCATCACATTTGAGGTATGTATCCTTAGGAAGAGATGGTACTTTACCGGTCATCATTGCGGCTGATTTGAATGTGGAACAATTTGAGGCTTTGGTTTCTGTGTTGAAGAGGTTTAAGCAGACCATTGGGTGGACTATTGTGGACATTATTGGGATTCCTCCTGGCATTTGTTCTCATAAAATCAAACTCATGCCATATCACAAGCCTAGTATTAAGCACTAGAGGAAAGTAAATCTGCCTATGTAAGAGGTAGTGAAAAATGAAATCATCAAGTGGTTGTATGCTGGAGTCATTTATCCTATTGCAGATAGTAGTTGGTTTTGTCTTGTTCAGTGTGTGCCCAAAAAGGTGGGATTACTGTGGTACCTAATGCGAGAATCAATATTGTTCCGATGCAGCCCGTGACTAAATGGAGAGTATGCATGGACTACCGAAAATTGAATGCTTGGATAGAAAAGGACCACTTCCTTATGTCGTTCATGGATAATATGTTGGACTGCCTTGCTGTTAAGGGTTGGTATTGCTTTCTTGATGGATATTCAGGCTACAATCAGATCTCCATAGCTTCGGAAGACCAAGAGAAGACCACATTCACTTGCCCTTATAGGACTTTTGCCTTCAAACGAATGCCATTTTGGTTGTTTAATGCTCCAGCGACCTTCCAGCATTGCATGATGTTGATATTTTCTAATATGGTGGAGGACACTATTGAGGTATTTATGGATGATTTCTCTATGGTAGATGACTCATTTGATGGTTGTTTGAATCATTTGTCCGAGGTACATAAACGATGTAAAGAGTGCAATCTTGTGCTCAACTGGGAAAACTGCCACTTCATGGTGAAAGAGGGGATCGTTCTACATCATTGGATTTCTTAGAAGGGTATCGAGGTTGACAGAGTGAAAGTCGAGGTAATAGAAAAGCTTCCACTACCTATTTCTGTTAATGGTGTTAGAAGTTTTCTTGGGCATACATGCTTTTATAGGAGGTTTATCAAGGATTTCTCCAAAATTGCACACCCATTGTGCAAATTGCTCGAAAAGGACTGTAAGTTTGATTTTGATAATGCTTGTCTAAGAGCATTTGGAGAGTTGAAAGAAAATCTAGTTTCCATACCTATCATTATTTCACCGGATTGGGGAAGTGATGTGTGATGCGAGTAGAGTGGCGCTTGGTGTGGTATTGGGACAGAGACGATAGAAGATTCTTCATCCTATTCACTATGCCATCAAAGCTCTAAATGTGGCTCAAAATAACTATACAGTGACTGAACAAGAACTCCTTGTTGTGGTTTTCACATTCGAGAAATTTCTATCCTACTTGCTTGGTACTAAGGCCATAGTGCATACTGACCATTCTGCATTAAGGTATTTGATGGCTAAGAAGGATGAAAAACCGCAGTTGATTAGATGGGTATTGTTGCTGCATGAGTTTGATTTTGAGGTGAAAGACAGAAAGGGGACAGAAAATAAAGTTGCCGATCACTTGTCCAGATTAGAGGAGGAAGCTATGCTCAAGCTAGGAGATGGGGCAGAAATTAATGATGCATTTCCAGATGAATAGGTATTGGTGGCTTCTCATGATATAATTCCTTGGTTCGCAGACTTTGCTAACTACTTGGCCAGTGATTTGGTTCCATCGGATTTGTCTTTTCACCAAAGGAAGACGTTTATGCATGATGTGAAGAAATTCTTTTGGGATGAGCCTTATTTGTTCTGTATTTGTGTTGATGGGATTATTTTTCGCTGTGTGCTCGAGGTTGAGATGTTGATTATACTAGAGGCGTGTTATTTATCACCAGTTGGTGGGCATCATAGTGGTATTCGGACTGCGCATAAAGTTTTGCATTTTAGGTATTACTGGCCTACCATCCACCAACATGCTCACGATTTTGCCAAGTCTTGTGATCGTTGCCAAAGAGAAGGAGGAATTTCAAAGAGGCAAGAGCTACCTATGAATCCGATCTTGGTGATTGAGTTGTTTGATGTATGGGGTATTGATTTTATGGGTCCATTTGTCAGTTCACATGGGATGAAGTATATTCTTGTTGCAGTTGATTATGTGTCAAAATGGGTGGAAGCAATTGCACTTTCAAACAATGAAGGTAAAAGTGTCACCACATTCCTGAAAAAGAATATCTTCTCTAGATTTGGTACACCTAGGGCGATTATCAGCGATGGAGGTTCCCACTTCTATAATAAGTTGTTCAAGGCGTTGCTAGGGAAGTATGGAGTCCATCACAATGTAGCCACTCCTTACCATCTGTAGTCTAGTAGGCAATTTGAAGTGTCCAACAGAGAGATCAAGCAAATTCTTGCTAAGATTGTGAATGCAAATAGTGAGGCTCTATGGGCCTATCGTACTACATTCAAGACTCCCGTAGGTATGTTCCCCTACACACTTGTCTATTGGAAGTCTTTCCATTTGCCGGTAGAGCTAGAGCATAAGGCTATGTAGGCTCTAACGAAGTTGAATTTTGATTGGGGTGCCGAATCGAGTCAAAGAGTGAATGACATGAATGAGCTTGATGAGTTTCACCTAAAAGATTATGAAAGTTCAGCTTTGTACAAGGAAATGATGCAAAAGTATCATGATCAAAAGATTGAAAAGCGTGAATTTGTTGTGGGTGATCTGGTGCTTCTACTTAATTCAAGGTTGCACTTATTTCCAGGTAAGCTTAAGTCCAAGTGGACTGGGCCATTCATAATCACTCAAGTGTTCCCACATGGAGCGGTTGAGCTCGAGAACAAGGAGGGAACAAGGTTCAAGGTGAACGGGCAAAGGATCAAGGTCTACATAGGGAAAGAAGAGAGTGAGCAAGAAGTGGTTGAGTCCTACTACCTTGATGAAGTCTGAGTAATCAAGGGGCCTGTGTTGTGCCACAACGTTAAATCAAGCTTGCTTGGGAGGCAACCCAAGATGTATAATCTAGCTAACTATAGGTTTTTCTTTTCGATTTAGGAGTTTTCTTTGTTTATTTAAATTTTTGTAATCCTCTAGATAGGTATTTTATTTTTGTTTTAGTGTGGCTAGATATAGCATAGGATCCGTGTCTAAAAACTGTCCAGAAAATGTAAAAAGAAAGGCCTAATGGTTGCTACATCTGTAGGGACGAACTGATGAATATGCAGAAAATAGGTTGGGTAGAGGTCTATGGACTCCATCGATGGTTTGTGGGTTAATCCATGGACGGTGAATGGTGTTTGTAGACCCCAAATAAGTTCTCAAAACTTGTAAGTGTAAGAGTACCTACGGTATGTAGGTCGACCTATGGCCCATAGACGGGGTTTTGTGGGTCCAAACCTAGGGTTCTGCTGACACGACCCAGACCCCCTGATAATAAAAACTTTTCATTTCAAATTCATACCCCATTACCAAAATTCCCTCCTAACAGTTTTTAACCCCTCCATATCCCAAAACTCCCATATTAACTCCCTATATCACTCCTATTTTCCATAATCATTTTCCTCCTCTCCCAAAATCATCCATTCTCCCCTTGCAAAAGAGTTCTCGGTCTGGGTTCGGTGTCAAAAGTCGAGCAAAAGGTTTAAGGAGTTCATTGCGACCACACACTCACCTATTTCACTTACTTGTAAGGTTATACGATTTCACTCTACCGCTGAATTTCAGTGTTCACTGTTAAATACATGAAGTCATGAAATGGATCTTGACCTTGGGTTGTTTTTATATGAAATTGCATGATAAATTATTGTTAGAAACGCCCTTGGGACGATGGAATGTGAGTGTGTTGTTCATTTTAACCAAAATATCAAAATTAATATGTCTAAATTGAAGTTTTGACTCAGGGTTCTTAGTTTGGTATGCTAAAAATAGTTAAAATATTAGTAATCGGAGTCCTATAGATGAAAAACTACCATATATTATGTTAAAATGCATGATTAGACTTAGGTTGATTGTTTGATTTGTGAAAAAATGGGTACAAAAATGAGGATGTCTGAAACCTGGTAGAGGCCTAACCCATGAGACCTTGTCCACAGACAGTAGGTCAACCTACATACCGTAGGTCGGGTCCGTGGGTCTATTGTTCATGAAAAAGATACCAAGTGTCTAACCACGGACGTGGACTACGATCCATCGTTCCATCGACGGAATGTTCTGCACATATGTGGTTCACATCAGAGACCCTACTTTTGGGTACTCTAACCTACGGAGGGGACCTACGGAGCATAAGTATCCATCGTGGGTGGACAGTTCAGCTACTGCCTAGATTTTTTTTATTTTTGTTTTGGTTCGTTCCTTGTTCAAAATAATTTTTGAGTGTGTTATTGGTTTGTTTTGGTACTAAGCCTCCACAGGTATCGTGGCTCCCAAGAAAACTCTGGTTTTTGCTGTAAAGGACAAGTCAAAATCAGTGGCACCAGCCCTTCCACTGATCGATGAGGATACGAATGTGGAGACTAACCATGCATATGTCCCACTACTACTAGGACATTCCCCACTACACCGCACACTACACGAAATCAAACCCAGTAGGTGATTTTTGACATGGTCACTGCCTTCCAATTTTATGAGCAGGACACACCGATCGGTTCACCGGCTGGTTCTGAGTCCACATCTGGCTCTGGCACAGGCTCTGCATCTAGCTCCAATACTAATGGCACTAACGTCTCATCCTCTGAGGCTGATAGTGCAACTGATGTTCCCATACCTCCTAGTTCTTTGCCTTCGGTAAATTTAGAGGAGCCCAACCGATGGTGTGCGAGCGTCCAGTTCCAAATATATAGAGATGCCTGCATGTTGATTGAGAAAGAGTGAATAGGTGGACTGGTCACCGAGGAGCCCTGGGTTCTTACAGGCAGCCGCCACACCACACCCTGAGCATAGGCATCAAGAAGTCCACCCAGACTTTTGTGGCCAAATTCTTCAGGTTGTTGGTGCGAAATTGGGTGTCTGCTACTCAGGCAGACAATGTACACACATAGGACTACGCTGTTATGGTTTCCATATTAGTTGTTAGGTTCGAGATGGACTATGCCTACATGCTAATTATGGAGATACACGACAGGGCCTTAAAGGCTACCACCACCTTACCTTTCCCATGCCTCATTTTTCAGTTGTGCAGGGATTCTGGAGTACCAGTTTGGCACTGTGACAAGCTGGTATAGGAGACCAAGACACTAGATATAGGCTTGATTCAGGATGAGGCCAATGTAGCTGTACCTCACAGAGAGCCTCATGTTGAGGTGCCACAATTGGGAGCAGACTGTGTTGCAGATGTAGAGCATATGCAGGGTGAGAAGCCTTCCTGTCCAACCACTACTGAGGATGCCCCGGCCTCCCATTTATTGGCCGCCTGTCAGGCCCTTAGCTCATCTAAAGCCATCCCCTCACCAGGGTCTGCTACCGTGCCTCTAGCCCGTGTCCAGAAGCTGGAGGACCAGATGACTACAGTACTTCATCATGTGTAGATGATGGAGCAAATGATGGACCGTAAGGTTCAGGCCATTCACTAGCGCCTTGATGCAATTGAGCTGCATGTCCTAGAGCGACCAGCCCCCTCTACTAATGTTTCTACTTACCGAAAGGAGTTAGCTATTCTTCGGGCTGATCTTGACACCCTCTTAGCTCCACTAGAGACTAAGCCTAAGTCGTCCCCACAACACCAATTGATGCTACGATGTTAGATGCTTTATTTCGAGATGAGATGCCACCTCTTGCTTCTTCCCGTCATGCTCGGAAGAGCTCCCGCTGTAGTCGTGCTTCTTACGATACTGAGTTTGGGAGAGTTAGCAAGAGAGAGCGCCAAGAGATTGAGGTGGCTTGGAAGGCATCCATCATTGATGAGGAGTTGCAGGAGTAAAGGGTTCGGGAGATTGGTGTTGGTACCTCTAGCAATGTGAGTACTACTGATGGTGCGGTAAGGGTTGATGTTAGCACTACTAAGGGTGCAAAGATGGTTGATGCAGGCACTACTGAGGGTGACCCGATTGTTGATCCAGCTGGCTCTGGGAAACTAGACCCACAAGCTTGTTGAAAGGTCTTCGGCGCTATGCGCCATAGGTTTTTTTCACCCGATCCTTTGTTCTTTACTTATTGTGCATTGGGGACAATTGCACTCTATTTTGTTGGGGGTGGGGTAAATGGATTATGAGTGATAGGGTGAAGTCTGAGTAACCCAACTCATAATCCTCTCTTGGGGTTTTCTCGCCTGTGTTCTTTTCCCCCAAAAGACTGTTTTAATTTCTGTTGAATTGGCATGTTTAGGACTGTATGTGTAGGAGTAAGTATAAAAATAAAGGCATGATGGCATGAAAAGCATAAGAAAAAAATGATCCCTATCCAAAAATGTTGAATTGAGCTAGATATATAGTCTTGATGAGTTGAATGTGCTGGATCTCAATGTGACATGATAAGAACCAATTTGAACTCATGACTTAAGCTAAAACTTGAACTGGGTAATATGATAATATGATAGTGAAACAAAGTGCCAAGAGTGTGTGAGGAAAGTTGAATGTTCAAACAGTTATGGCAATCCAGAAGTTGCCCCGTTGGTCTTGCTAAGATGATCTAGGCTAGAAATTGGGAAATGATCATAGGCCCTTGTTCAAATTAGTCCACATAAGACTAAAAGGATCCAACCAAATGAAATCAATGCTCCCTTTGATCGAAATATTTGACCCTAAAATAGACCATTTCTTTTGATTCACGCAACTCACCTCCCCTAAATCTAGTGTCTTGGCCCCGATCCCTCCTTGGACATGTGCACCTTGACTTAGGCCAAAAGCCTAAGTTGAGGGTGGCTAATGCAAAAAGTGACCTCACTCTTCGCCCTGGTCCGACATCGAATATTGTGCACCTCAACTAATGGAAAATCCATAAGTTGAGGGTGGCTATGAAAGAGGGAACCGAAAGAAAAAAGGTATGGAAAGAGTTTTGTGTTGAAAAGAGAAAAAGAAAAGATAGAAGAGGATGTGACTTTGTGCCAAAGAAGCAAAAAGGTGATAAATAAAAGTGCTAAAAAATAAAGAAAAATAAAGTGAAAGAGAAAGAAGAAAGTGAAAAATAAGAGCCACAAAGTCAAAAGTCACATCCATGGTGAAAAGAGTCAAGGGAAAGAATGTAAAAAGGAAGGATGTCAAAAATAGGTCGAAAAGAGGTAAAACGACAATGTCATGGAGGGAAGAAAGTCACTAAAAGGTACCCAAATGTACCACACCTGAGCCTACGTTACAAGCTAAGAAAGTCCTATAGTGATCCTAGCAACTAGTTTGGAGAGTCTAAATAGTGAAAATAAGGGCAAGCCTATGGTATTAAGCACTAACTATACTTGAAATCACTTCTGAGCGTGACTGTTGAATGAACCCTAAAACTCTAAAATTCATATCTTCTATGTGAAAATGATTTCGTTTGAAGTGAGGGAACTAGTTACATTGTCGGAAAGTTGGTACCTTGGTGATTTTGAAAAGTGTATGTTGGGGTGTCTATAGGTCGATATTTGTCATATCTTGACCCGCATGAGTTAGCTTGTTGAGTCTAAGAGATAATGTTGCACTAGAAAAGGGAGTTGGGATAGAAAGTCATGTGATTGCTTGAGTTTGAATGTCTGCTTCTACACAAGTGTCGTTTAGAGTTTTACAACGCCGCTTGAGGAAAAACAAAGAATTTAAGTTGAGGGTGTTGATATACCATGAGTTTACGTTATTTTTAATACATTTCACATAAAAGTCGTGTGTCTAGGGCTATTTTGTAGTCGAGAAAGATGACAAATAAAATTCTGCAGAAGGAGCCACCCAGGGATGTGACCTACTGACTGTAGGTCCAGTCACTGTCCGTCGTGGGTAAGCGTGGATTGATCATTTGGGAAGTCTGACTAGGGGTGGAACCACAAAGGCCATTGACAAAGCGTAGGTCGACCCATGGGCCGTCCTACACGTCCGTCGTTTGTATCAGAGATTTTGAGCTACAGTACCTGATGAAAAGTTCTAAGTGTGGAGCCACGGAAAGGGACCCATGGACCGTAGGTCAGCTATGGTCTGCTGCACAACCGTCGTTTGCATCAGAAAGTTAAAGGTTCCAGCATTTGTGGAAAATTTCTAAGTCTTGATCTCCGAAAGGGACCTACGAATTGTAGGTCTAACCACGATAAGTAGGTTATTTTCGTCGATCGAAGCTATGTCCAACAATTTTATTTCCTTATTTCATTTCTTTTTTGTTTAGGACAAGTTTTTCTATAAATAGGGTATGTAAACCTCATTTTGGGGGGTTAGACATTATGGTATACTTTTAGCTCTTGGTATTTTCTTGGGAATTAACTTGCAAACTTTAGCAATTTGATTTCCTAATTTTGCTTTATAAAGATTCTTGCTTTGAATTTTAATTGGACATTACGGGTTTCTTCTACTGAATATGTAAGTTCATGAATTCTTCTTCTACAAATATGAATTATGTTCTTTCAAGCATGAGTAGTCAAATCCACAACTAGGGTTATGGGAAGAATGATCAATTAACAACGTATAAATAATAACTAAGTAATTCTTCACTAGTGTTGATGCATGTATTAATAATTCTTTCATTTATAAGTCTTTTTAATGGTGGCCAACGTTAGAAATCACCTTGTTGCTACTTGCCGGACCAAGGAGGTAGTTAATAAGTAAATAATTATCAACAGAGATTTAGTCTGATACTATCTAATAGTCTAATATCAATTGGTGTAAGGGTGAAAACTAAGGCATGCATTGATGTGATGACTAATCTGAGGTAAAGGTAAGGGTTAGGAAATTACACACACGTAGCCGGACCAAGGTGCGAGTGAAATTCCCTATTTGGTGGACCAACACTTAGGGATACATAACTTACCACTTTGCATATGATACACTAGAAAGGGATTATTATTATTAGGATTACTGAGTTAATAGCTTATGGGGAACACATACACCCTAGTATTTCTCTCATTAATAACAATAAAGTTTGAATCTTGCTCACTTTCTACTTAACAATAATTAGTTGTTTGTTACACAACCCCCCCCCCCTTTACTTGTCTCAAAAATACGTTGACTAAACGAATATAATCGTAAGTTAAGGTTAAGTCTAAACCATATTCTTCATGGGATCAACCACAACTTACAAGTTGGGTTCTTTACTTGATAACAATCGCTTATACTTCTTTAGGGAGGTGTAATTTGAGCATATCATATAGAAATATGAAGCATTGGATGGATAGGTTCTAACTCTTGTTGTAGCTGATAAGTTTAGAATTTGGACTCATTTCGAGATTTGTTTTAATAGTTTTAGTGTCTTCAAATGGCTAATTTATGCTATAAAGTGATTTTAAAGCATTGGTTTTCAGGTATAAGAGCTAAGGAGTAAGGCAAGGACGCTACTAGTAAAAAAGGATCAAAATAAGCTGAAGAAGTGGAAGAAAGGAGATCCTGATGATCACCAAGACCACTCAGCGAGCCTTCGAGTGGCTTTTCAGCTCGCTTAATGTTCCATTGTACCATCCCTTGGGAAGAAACAAAGTTGGCGACATAAATGGGCATCAGGCAAATCGCCAATTGATTTTGTGACAACACATTAGATTGCCTAAATTTATAGGACTTGGGATGCTGAGAACCAATGCAAAAGGGTGATGGAAGAGAGCAAAGGGCGGATCGTTGAACCACTCGGTGAGCCCAACTTACCTCGCCTAATGGCTTTTCAAGCTAAATTTTGGGAAACTATAAATTTGATTTTGAAAGGGATTTTGAGGGGATCTAACCCAGATATTGGAGTTCCCATTCTAGAGTTAAAGTTTTCTCTTAGTTTGTAGTTCTCATTGTAGACTTTGAGGATTTGTAAGCTTAATTTTGAGGATTTGCATGTGGGTTTCTAAATTTCTCCAATATGGACAATTTTAAAGACTTGGGAACAATTACCCAGATCATGGTGAATGTATTTGGTAATCGTTTCTCTATTTTTATGATGTGTGGCTAAAACCCCTATTCTTGGGGTGTGATTATGTGATTATGGGTTAAATTAGCTTATGGGTATTGTTAATTACTAATTTAAATGCTATATTGAAGTGGGTTTTATCATTAGCTGTGTTTTAATCTATGAATTGTAGTTGCAAATGCAGTCCTAACTTTGAGTTCTTAGCTTGCTTGTAAGAGAGGTTTTGGGACCAAAGCTTTTGATTAATGGTTTGTAGGTATTGGGTTGATATGGGTTCAACTCGAGCGAGTGAATCCTAAACTCAATTAACGCTTTGTTGTGATAGTTTTAGTGTCCTGAAATGCCCAATTTATGCTATAAATTGATGTTAAAGCCTTGATTTTTAGGTATAAGAGTAACGAGCAAGAAAATGATGCTACTAAGCAAAAATGATCAAAATAAGCTGAAGAATTGGAAAAAAGGAGATCCTGGTGATCACCAAGACCACTCGGCGAGCCGTTGAGTGGCTCTTTAGCTCGCTTAATGGTCTACAGTGCCAGCCCTGGGGAAGAAACCAAGTTCACGACAAAAATGAGCATTCGGCGAATTGCCGATCGATTCTGTGACAACACGGTGGATCGCCCAAAGTTAGATGACTTGGGATAATGCTGAAACCAATGCAAAAGGGTGATGGAAGAGAGCAATGGGTGGATCGCCGAACTACTCGTCGAGCCCGACTTACCTCACGTAATGGCTTTTTAGTCTAAATTTTGGAAAACTATAAATTGGATTTTAAAAGGGATTTTGAGGAGTGCTGACCCAGATATTGTAGTTCCCATTTTGGAGTTAAAGTTTTCTCTTAGTTTGTAGTTCTTATTGTAGACTTTCAGAATTTCTAAGTTTAATTTTGAGGATTTGCAAGTTGGATTATAAATTTCTTCAATTTGGACCATTGTAAAGACTTGGGAACAGTTACCCAGAACATGCCGAATGTATTTTGTAATCGTTTCTCTATTTTTATGATGTGTTGCTATAACCCATATTCTTGCGATGTGATTATGTGATTTTGGGTTAAATTATCTAATGGGTATTGTTAATTACAAATTTAAATGCTATATTGAAGTGGGTTTAATCATTAGCTGTGTTTTAATCTATGAATTGTAGTTGCAAATACAATTCTAACTTTGAGTTCTTAGCTTGCTTGAGACAGAGGTTTTGGGACAAAATCTCTTGATTAATGGTTTGTAGGTATTGGGTTGATGTAGGTTCAGCTCGAGAGAGTGAATCCTAAATCTAATCCTACCCATCTTGCTCAAGAGTGTCACACCCCGAGGCTACCCCCTTAATATAACGCGAGACCTAGGTTCACGAATGACCCCAATCTAACCCTGAACTGACATATCATAAGCATACTTAATGATTTACCGAAATGAGAAATATTGTGCGGAAGCTTAAAATTAGCCAATACTGATCTGAATAACATACTGAATAAGAGTTTACAATACTAGATTATAACTCAAAATACTAGAACTATTTCTAACTATGTATGAAATAGGCCTCTAACTAACTTGAGATGCTGGGACATGCCCCCAGCTAACTCTAGCAAAACTGAAACTAAAACGGAAAGACTGAATAGAAAATATGTCAATCATCCTCAAAGAATGCGGACTCACCACAGATACTGCTGAACTGGAGATCAGGAATCAGTCTATATGTGATCTGAATGCTGAGGTCCTGAACCTACATCACGAGAAGATGTAACGCAGAGTATGCATCAGTACATGAAAGGTATTGAGCATGCATGATAGAATAAAGCTGAAAATATATACATAACTAAACTAAGCAATAAGAGCAATGATATAATCTGAACTGAATGTAAATACTGAGCTAACTGAATGCAATGACCAAGTACATAACATGCTGAGACTGAATACTGAACTGTAACTTTTAACTTGGTCAATGCACTAGAGTCTGACTCTAGGAGCTACTATTAACTGACATAAAACCATGCAAGTTGTCCATGGAGTCCGATGTATACTCCCTATTGATAAGACCAATACCTTACCAAGGGTGGAAATTCATGACTGGCATGATCACTTAATATTATGTCCACCGAGGGGAACTAACCTTAGTCCACTCGGTGTTAAGCCTACTCCTAACTGAATATGAAAGCAACACATTATAACTGGATTTCTATGATACCGAATAACTCAAAATACTGACATGCTAATTGAAAATGCAACATTAATGTACTGATAATGAAACATTCTTAAATGGGGCATGTATATCCGAATACACTGACCTAGCAAGTGTAATTCGTGAACTAAATGAATCTCTACAACTAGGTTTTTGAGTTTCATGCAAGAAGCTAAGCAACACTTCCTCAAAACATGATAATCTGATTAGGATTAGTCTAAGAGCTGAATCACAACACTTTTCTAAAGTTCAAGAAACCCTAGGTCTAAACATGATATAGAGAATCAAGAATCTGACTGAATTTGAGGGACCTACTGGGCAAAAGGAACCCACTAGTGAAATCCTGCATATGTGGTGATGAATTTGACAGAGAAACCTTTCGATTTTGGGGTTGGAAATGGACGAAACCTTGTTGTATTTTTGGAGAGGGTTGGTCGACTCTTCCTCCTCCTTTTCCTTCAACTTGGATGAATTTTAGGGAATAAGTTGACTTGGGTAAAGTCTAATTAAGTTACTAGGCTAAAATTGACAAAAAAAGACGTAGTTTAGGGGTTAAACGACATAGTTTAGGTGTCCAATGCATAGGGAAAAATACAAATGACCCCTGACATAAAAGCTATCGGGGCCAACCGATGGACCATTGATGGACCTATGATCCGTCTTGGTCAACTGTCGTTTGGCTTCAGAGATGGGCTACTGAGGGGTCTAATCTACAGTCTAGGACCACGGCCTGTGGTATGACCTATGATCCGTAGGTCCGACTGTGAGTCGACCCTTAGACGACTTTGTTTGAATTTCTAGGGAGGGGCTGCAGGTGGCGAACCACGAACCCTACCTACGGTCTGTGGGTGGTTCTCGTTAGTAGAACCTACAACTTCTGATTTTCTACAATTTGGTCTTTCTAGCTTATGGGGTGTTACATTATCTCCCCCTTGGGAACACTCATCCTCGAATGAAGACTAAACGAGCTTAGTATGGAGGGAAAGAGCTGCAAACCTTACCACTAAGTACTGGAAACTGGAATCTGACTGAACTAAGTTCCAAGAACATGCAAATACGCTAAAAATGCAAGTATAACTGAAGGAACCTAATACTAAGATTGATTAGCCGCACAAGTAACTGAAATACTAGAGAGGAAAAACTAGCTCAAGCTAGAATGGAATTAGAAGGAAAGAGATGAGGATACGTGGCCTTCATGGTTGCTTCTGCTTCCTAAGTAGCTCTCTCTACGGACCGACTCCTCCACAAAACCTTAACTGAAGCACCAATATAAGGATCTTTGCGGAATTTGAGAGAAGTGGAGAGAAGTGGGAGATGAGGGATGATTTTCCCTTTCTCCTTCATCTTATTTATAGGCGAAATTTTACATTACTATTCATGAACAGTGACTTGACCTTTACTATTCATGAACAGTGACTGACTCTTACTATTTGTACAGTACTTGACCTCTACTATTTACACAGTAACTTAACCCTTACTATTTACATAATTGACATTTCACTATTTATAAATAGTGTCACATCGTGACTCCAAATAAAAACAAACTACTTTACTTTTACTTTACAAAAGAAAACAAAAAACTTTAAAAAAGAAGATTCCTACTTTTGACTAAATTACATAGATGTCTTCTTCATATCTTTTGTTTTGTCGGCTGTCTTCATCAGGCTGCCGGCTTTTTTGTATCTTCTGTGATAGTTTATTCCAGCTGTACGGTTGGAACTTGGTTATCTTCTCCTTGGTATTTTGAACATATATGCTCTGAATATTTACTACTGATAGTTGTACAATATCTTGTTAATAATGCTGGTGAAATGAAATTTTTCTTGATAGCTCGTGTAGTTGGTGTATTTTCTGGTTTTAGTAGACTTAGTATCCATTGCCGTATTTCCTCCATATCTCTTTCTCTTGTTTCCCGACAATTTGAATATATCATAGTGTTATCTCGGCTATAGTAACTCCATATTGTATTATTGTTTAAGTAGTTATTTGCTATTTCTGTCAATATTGTAGCTATTCCAATAATTCTTTTATTTGCATAAAATTCTGGAATATCTACAATAGATATCTCGTTCTGTTTTTCTATCTTCTCCGGTATTAGCATATCTCTAGTCAATCCTATCTTTATGACTTGTATAACCGGTTTTATCTCGTCATATAGTATCTCTGCTGTGGCTGAATAGAACTTTATAAAAAATAGAGTTTCTTTA
This sequence comes from Solanum pinnatisectum, assembly GCA_035578085.1. Lineage (NCBI taxonomy): Eukaryota > Viridiplantae > Streptophyta > Magnoliopsida > Solanales > Solanaceae > Solanum > Solanum pinnatisectum. The sequence goes on from CM069087.1 coordinate 25,601,580, forward strand.
GTTATTCGTTTATAAGTTAAAAAGGCTTTGTATAGTTCAGGTATCTTTGATATTTCATCTCCTGTAGCTGTGTACACTGTACTAAGTAGTCCGTAGTTGTAACAAGTTGTAACCAAATTTGTATTTGTACCTGGTAGGGCAATTAGTTTGTTGTATCCTTGTAAGTGTTGGGTAATATAATCGGTATTTGGTTCTTTTGGATTTATAGCTCTGGGGTTTTTATTTAAATAAGTTTGGACTTTGTAAATGTTTTCTATATAGGTACGTGTGATGTGGTTATATGTATTTTTACATTGGGCTAAATTTGTTTTTATATGTAGTTGTTTGTGGAGTAGTGCAGTTTTTGTATTTTTGAGTCAGATATAGTTTATCAAAAGTTTATTCATATTTGTATTTGTATAACTTTTTCTTCTGTAGTTTTCTTTGTAGCTCGGATGTACCTGCATCTGCATTCAAACAAACATTATGGGTTTTAAGGAGTTTCCCAACGTCTCCTTCTAGCTCTGGAATTTTAACGTCTTCCGATCGACGTAGCTCCGCATTTTTAACGTCATGCTGCTGACTACTAGCTTGCTCCTTTAGCTTTTGTATCTCACCATCCATACTATCCACTTTTTTACAAAGTGTAGTTAGGAGGTTGAGTATCTGATCTATTGTATTTGTCTGTTCAATATTTTTCTCTTGAGAGGTGATCTGCAATCACATTTTTGTCAGTTTTTATAACTTCAATTGTAAATGAAAAATTCAATATATTGACTACCAGTCTTCTTATTTCTTTTGTTGTAACTGAGTCTTGTACTTTTTTGGTTATCCACCATTTTACCTGTGTATTATCTGTTCTAACAATAAATTTGTTATATACAATGTATGGCTCAAAAGCTAATAAACATTTATATAAGGCAAATAATTCTTTTCTATTTATTTCCCATTTTATTTGTGTTTTTATATTTTTAGCTTTATGTGTTATCATGCTTCCTTCATTATTAAATCCTGTTACTATTAATGGTGTTTTTAATTTTTCCCATTTACTATCTGGTAGACAATTATGTTTACACATATTTGCTTCTGCTCCTGTGTCTATCATAGGTGTGTAATACCTGTTATAGTATCCTTCTATAATTATCTTTGCTAAAATGTATATTTTTGTCATTATATTAAGATGTTGTTATTTTATCATATAATTGTTCTTTTAATAATTACTTTCTTAGTTTCATAAGTTATTGTTAATTGTTTATCATCTATATTATATGGTCTAAGCTTTCTAGCCATTTTATTCCTAAAGTAATATTATTATTTCCTTGATGTATTTTGAATTTAATTTTTATTGGTATTCCTCCAATAATTAGTTCTTGTTCAATAGTTTCTTCTATATTTACCAAAGCTCTAGGTAATTCTGTGTTTATATTTTCTCCTGTAATTATTTCATGTTCTTTGACTAATTCTCTTATAATTTGGTTTTCTGTTTGTCCTGTATTTATAGATATTAAATATTTTCTTTGGTCTAATATTCCTGTAATATAATATTGGTATGGTTGGATTTCATCTTGTTGTAGTTCTTTTAACTTAGGTATTAAATCATAATCTAATCTCCTAGATGTACTAGTTCTTGATGATGAAGGTGTATCATAGCTTAATCTTTTAGATGTACTTAATCTTTCTTTTACTATCTCTAAATCTTCTTCAATATCTAGTTCTTTATAACTGTAATCATTATTATCAATTACTGTAATTATTTTATCAAATGGATTTTCTATTTTGATTTTTTGAATCTTATTTCTTGCTGTTATTTTATGTTTTGTAGTTAATACATATAAATTTTTACATCTTGCTGTAAATATTTTACTTCCTGGTGCTAATTCTAGTCCTGACATTTTCCAATATAGTACCAGTGATTTATCTATGTTCTTGTCTTCTATTGCTACTGAATAGTTTGCACTTATTATAAATTTAAATTTTTGATATATTAGATTTCCTCTAACTGCACTTATTATACTTTTTTCTATAGGTTGAATTATTCTATCATCTGCTAAATATAATTCTATAGGTGTATCTATTCCTTCTCTAAAACATGATTTCATTAATATTTCTGTTGCTCCTAAATGTACATATTTTATTGGATTTTTTGATTTTAAATCTTGAATTTCTTTATTAATTATTTTTTTATTTATGATAGGTATTTTAGCTTTTCCTTTAATATATTTACAATCTATTACATGTTCTTTTTGGCTTATTACATAATATTCATCTTGTTTTAATTTGAATAAATTTTTTAGTTTAGGTACTTCTAATATCTTATCTATGCTTAAGTCTAATTCTTTACCTTTTATTTGTTCAAACATATTATTGTCAAATATTATTTTTTGTTCTGTATATTCATTATCTTGATATTCTTCTTTACTTATTATTTTTATATCGCTACCATAATCGTGTCGTCTCTATTTCATCTTCTAGTTCAATATCTCAGAATTCGTATATGCTATCTTTATTTTCTAATTCATAATCTAAATAATCTACCTGCTTATATTTATCGCTTTCTATTATTACCTCATATTTGTTTTTCTTTAAATCTTTTGGTAATTTACGCTTTCTAGCTAAATGTCCTAGTTTTCCACAATTATAACATTTACATTCTGTTATATTTTTCTTAACTCTATGTGGTCTTTTGTGTTTATAATTTTTATATAATATCTTTTCTTGGGATTTTATCTTTATATTTTGTTTTGAAACGTTTATACTTTTTATCCTTTTCTTTTATATGAATTTTTGCATCCAAATTAAAATGATTTACTTGTACAATATGCTAGGTTTTTTACTAATATTTTTTCTAGTTTTAATTCTTCTTTATGTTTTTCACATAATTTCATAAACCATTGTTGTAAGAATTTTACTCTAGCTCCTAGTGTATCTACTGTATTTGATTCTTCCCAATCTTTTATTATTTTTGAACTAAATGGTTCTGGTAATTTTGTGTAATATAATTTTCTTATTTCTCTACTTTCATCATTTGTCGGCTGTCTTCATCAGGCTGCCGGCTTTTTTGTATCTTCTGTGATAGTTTATTCCAGCTGTACGGTTGGAACTTGGTTATCTTCTCCTTGGTATTTTGAACATATATGCTCTGAATATTTACTACTGATAGTTGTACAATATCTTGTTAATAATACTGGTGAAATAAAATTTTTCTTGATAACTCGTGTAGTTGGTGTATTTTCTGGTTTTAGTAGACTTAGTATCCATTGCCGTATTTCCTCCATATCTCCTTCTCTTGTTTCCCGACAATTTGAATATATCATAGTGTTATCTCGGCTATAGTAACTCCATATTGTATTATTGTTTAAATAGTTATTTGCTAGTTCTGTCAATATTGTAGCTATTCCAATAATTCTTTTACTTGCATAAAATTCTGGAATATCTACAATAGATATCTCGTTCTGTTTTTCTATCTTCTCTGGTATTAGCATATCTCTAGTCAATCCTATCTTTATGACTTGTATAACCGGTTTTATCTCGTCATATAGTATCTCTGCTGTGGCTGAATAGAACTTTATAAAAAATAGAGTTCCTTTAGTTATTCGTTTATAGGTTAAAAAGGCTTTGTATAGTTCAGGTATCTTTGATATTTCATCTCCTGTAGCTGTGTACACTGTACTAAGTAGTCCGTAGTTGTAACAAATTGTAACCAAATTTGTATTTGTACCTGGTAGGGCAATTAGTTTGTTGTATCCTTGTAAGTGTTGGGTAATATAATCGGTATTTCTACTATTTACACAGTAACTTAACCCTTACTATTTACATAATTGACATTTCACTATTTATAAATAGTGTCCTGTCGGTGACTCCAAATAAAAACAAACTACTTTACTTTTACTTTACAAAAGAAAACAAAAAACTTTAAAAAAGAAGATTCCTACTTTTGACTAAATTACATAGATGTCTTCTTCATATCTTTTTGTTTTGTCGGCTGTCTTCATCAGTCTGCCGGCTTTTTTGTATCTTCTGTGATAGTTTATTCCAGCTGTACGGTTGGAACTTGGTTATCTTCTCCTTGGCATTTTGAACATATATGCTCTGAATATTTACTACTGATAGTTGTACAATATCTTGTTAATAATGCTGGTGAAATGAAATTTTTCTTGATAGCTCGTGTAGTTGGTGTATTTTCTGGTTTTAGGAGACTTAGTATCCATTGCCGTATTTCCTCCATATCTCCTTCTCTTGTTTCCCGACAATTTGAATATATCATAGTGTTATCTCGGCTATAGTAACTCCATAATGTATTATTGTTTAAATAGTTATTTGCTAGTTACATTAATATTGTAGCTATTCCAATAATTCTTTTATTTGCATAAAATTCGGAATATCTACAATAGATATCTCGCTCGCTTTTTCTATCTTCTCCGTATTAGCATATCTCTAGTCAATCCTATCTTTATGACTTGTATAACCGGTTTATCTCGTCATATAGTATCTCTTGTGGGTGAATAGAACTTTATAAAAATAGAGTTCCTTTAGTTATTCGTTTATAGGTTAAAAAGGCTTTGTATAGTTCGTATCTTTGATATTTCATCTCTGTAGTTGTGTACACTGTACTAAGTAGTCCGTAGTTGTAACAAGTTGTAACCAAATTTGTATTTGTACAGTAGGGCAATTAGTTTGTTTGATCCTTGTAAGTGTTGTGTAATATAATCGGTATTTTGTTCTTTTGAATTTATAGCTCTGGGGTTTTTATTTAGATAAGTTTGGACTTTGTAAATGTTTTCTATATAGGTACGTGTGATGTGGTTATATGTATTTTTCTGGGCTAAATTGTTTTTATATGTAGTTGTTTGTGGAGTAGGTAATGATTTTTATATTTTTGGAGTCAGATATGGTTTATCAAAAGTTTATTCATATTTGTATTTGTATAACTTTTTCTTCGTAGTTTTCTTTGTAGCTCCGGATGTACCGCATCTGCATTCAAACAAACATTATGGGTTTTAGGAGTTTCCCAACGTCTCCTTCTAGCTCTGGAATTTTAACGTCTTCCGATCGACGTAGCTCCGCATTTTTAACGTCATGTCGACTACTAGCTTGCTCCTTTAGCTTTTGTATCTCACCATCCATACTATCCACTTTTTTACAAAGTGTAGTTAGGAGGTTGAGTATCTGATCTATTGTATTTGTCTGTTCAATATTTTTCTCTTGAGAGGTGATCTGCAATCACATTTTTGTCAGTTTTTATAACTTCAATTGTAAATGAAAAATTCAATATATTGACTACCAGTCTTCTTATTTCTTTTGTTGTAATCGAGTCTTGTACTTTTTGGTTATCCACCATTTTTACTGTGTATTATCTGTTCTAACAATAAATTTGTTATATACAATGTATGGCTCAAAAGCTAATAAACATTTATATAAGGCAAATAATTATTTTCTATTTATTTCCCATTTTATTTGTGTACAGACCCGAAATAATATCTACAGTGATGTTCTATTTTTTCCTCTTTTCTGTTCACTATGTTTATTTACTATGAATGCTGGACTATTATGTTTACTATTGCTTTCTTGTATATACTTATTTTCTAATAATTCATTTATATGCATTTTAAATTCTGATTGGTCTTCAAAATTATATCTTAATGGTTTTTGTGTTATTATACTATTTTTATCTATTAGTTCAATTTTTACTTTCGTTTTATGTTTATCCCATCCTTGCAATGGGTTTTCGTTATATAATGAATTTAATTTATCGTTTATTGCTTGTATTTTATCTACTGTGAATATTATAATTTCTATTTTATGATCATTAGTTGTTACATTTTCTAATTTTTGGGTAATTTTTTCACTTCCTTTTATCCGTGGTGTATTTTTTCTGATTTTATTATTAACTCTTTTTGCTCCTATCTTGTGATTACATATGGTAGTGAACCACCAATGTGTTTTTGTTATAGTGTGTGGATATAGTTTTTCTAAAAAAGGCATTCCTAATAATATATCTTTATTTGTAAATTCATAACTATAGATTTCTTCGATTATTAATATTTTATCCCATATTTGTGTTTTTATATTTTTAGCTTTATGTGTTATCATGCTTCCTTCATTTTTGAATCCTGTTACTATTAATGGTGTTTTTAATTTTTTCCATTTACTATCTGGTAGACAATTATGTTTACACATATTTGCTTCTGCTCCTGTGTCTATCATAGGTGTGTAATACCTGTTATAGTATCCTTCTATAATTATCTTTGCTAAAATGTATATTTTTGTCATTATATTAAGATGTTGTTATTTTATCATATAACTGTTCTTTTAATAATTACTTTCTTATTTTCATAAGTTATTGTTAATTGTTTATCATCTATATTATATGGTCTAACTGTTTCTAGCCATTTTATTCCTAAAGTAATATTATTATTTCCTTGATGTATTTTGAATTTAATTTTTATTGGTACTCCTCCAATAATTAGTTCTTGTTCAGTAGTTTCTTCTATATTTACCAAAGCTCTAGGTAATTCTGTGTTTATATTTTCTCCTGTAATTATTTCATGTTCTTTGACTAATTCTCTTATAATTTGGTTTTCTATTTGTCCTGTATTTATAGTTATTAAATATTTTTTTTGATCTAATATTCCTGTAATATAATATTGGTATGGTTGGATTTCATCTTGTTGTAGTTCTTTTAACTTAGGTATTAAATCATAATCTAATCTCCTAGATGTACTAGTTCTTGATGATGAAGGTGTATCATAGCTTAATCTTTTAGATGTACTTAATCTTTCTTTTACTATTTCTAAATCTTCTTCAATATCTAGTTCTTTATAACTGTAATCATTATTATCAATTACTGTAATTATTTTATCAAATGGATTTTCTATTTTGATTTTTTGAATCTTATTTTTTGCTGTTATTTTATGTTTTGTAGTTAATACATATAAATTTTTACATCTTGCTGTAAATATTTTACTTCCTGGTGCTAATTCTATGCCTGACATTTTCCAATATAGTATCAGTGATTTATCTATGTTCTTGTCTTCTATTGCTACTGAATAATTTGCACTTATTATAAATTTAAATTTTTGATATATTAGATTTCCTCTAACTGCACTTATTATACTTTTTTCTATAGGTTGAATTATTCTATCATCTGCTAAATATAATTCTATAGGTGTATCTATTCCTTCTCTAAAACATGCTTTTATTAATATTTCTGTTGCTCCTAAATGTACATATTTTATTGGATTTTTTGATTTTAAATCTTGAATTTCTTTATTAATTATTTTTTTATTTATGATAGGTATTTTAGCTTTTCCTTTAATATATTTACAATCTATTACATGTTCTTTTTGGCTTATTACATAATATTCATCTTGTTTCAATTTGAATAAATTTTTTAGTTTAGGTACTTCTCTCCACTTCTCTCAAATTCCGCAAAGATCCTTATATTGGTATCAGAGCTAGATAAGAAAAATATAAATGGAGAAATCTAGCAATAACCAGGAAGCTATGAAGGAGTCAATTCCAGAAAATCTACAAACTAAGGTATGTTCATATTTCAATATGAATAACTAAACTATCTTATTCCTGATAATCTCTTGATTATTATTAGATTATTATCATGTTATAGTATTGTTATACTAAATAAATTCGAAGTAGTTTGCTATGAACGAAGGTAAGCTGAGAATAGGTAAGCCCAGACTATGCCATCCGAAATCGGAAACCCAGTTAGGCAAAAGAGAGCCGTTTGAGGGAAAGTACGAACTTGTTGAAGGCGCTGTTAGGGTAACTGATTGAAGCTGAAAATCATAGTAGTGACCAAAAGAATTTATTTAGAATAACTTTAATATAATTTGATAATTGATAATAACAAACAAGAAGGTTAGAAGGAATAAACTTGTTTAGAAAGCATGCAAATGACGAATATATACTTATTAAATGGAGATTATAATTATAAAATACTTATATTATATATCCTTAAAACACTCAATATTGACATAAAACGAAAAATTTATGATCTTTTACTTATTGAAGAAATGACAGAAATAGACAAAATAATGGAACTCATAGAACAAAATTGGCAAGAACTAACTATCCAAAGCATGTATGAATTATATGACTTATATTCAGATTAATGATAAACTACGAATATCTAACATATTGGCTACAAACTATGGAAGATTTAGATCTACTAAATAAACTTTTAATAGAAAATATTATAACATATCGAAGAACCCAAGATATGGAATACTTAGAATATATTTCAGAAAATATAAAAGAAATACAAAATCTTATGATAAAAAAGCAAGGATATTATGAAAAAATGTTTTCAAACTTATAATGGATGAAACTTACAAAGACCAATTATTAGAAAAAATTAATGAAATAAAACAAGAATTAAGATTTAGACAAAATAGACTAGAAGAAAATATATGGGCAGGAGTATGCCAAAAATCTATAAAAGCACAAAGAAAAATGATATTTTTATTAGATCTACAATTACAACACTTAGAATATAAATATCAACATAACTTATAATGAATAAAGAAGAATATGCTGTAGAAGAAAAGATATATAAAAGTCAAGATGGATTAGAAATAAAAATAATACACTCAAACTTAGAACGAAGATATAAAAAAATAGGAACCCAATTATATCTAATGCCAGATAAAGAATCAGCAAAATTAGATGATAGTCTAACAACTATGGTAAGATTAAATAAAGAAAATGAAGAAATAGATAGAAGAAAAGAAATTGAAAAAATTAGAGAACAAGCTAAAAAAGAAATTAAACAAATAGAAGAAGTAAAAGATACTAGAATTCAAGAATTACAAAAAGAATTAGAAAGACTTAAAAAATTATATGAAGAAAAATTAAAAGCAAAAGAGGAATATAAAAAAAGAACTGAAAAATTAAAGTTAAATCAAGAAATAGAAAAATTTAAAACAATGTTAGAAGAAACAGAAGAATTACCTGAATTAAAAATAGAAGAAATAAATGAAATAAATGAAGAAGAAAATGACAATATTTCAGAAAATAATTATGAATCATATTCAGAAACATATACTGACCTTATAGAAAAAGATAAAAATATAGAAATAAATGTAGGAAATTTAGATGAGAAACCTAGTACTTCAAATTCTAAAACACGAATTGATACAACCCCAACATATTATACTTATGAAAAAGAAAATAGAGATAAAGTTTTATGGGATAAAAGATTAAATAAAAATTGGATACCTAGACAAACTACGGATCAAAATAATTTCTTAGATTTAGACTGTGTAGCAAATACAAATAAGACAATTCAATTATGGATAGGCTATATATCAAAACAATTAATAGACAACAAAATATCAATAATAGATGCCCCAGGATACATAGAAAGAACACTTATAGGAACAGTAAAAATATGGTTACAAAATTTAACACCAACAAGCTTAGAAACACTAAGAAATAATACGAAACTTAACAATGACATAGCAACATCAGCAATAGACATATTAACTAAATATGAAATATCAATTAGAAATGAATTTGGAAGTATGACAACAGAAATAGAAGAACAACAGAAAGATAAAATAATAAACAGAAATCTAATGAATAAATTAGCAATATGTAAAATGAGATACATAGATGAATATACATGTGCATTTAGAGAATATTACTATAAAGGAATATATACAAATGATGAAAGTAGAGAAATAAAAAAATTATATTACACAAAATTACCAGAACCATTTAGTTCAAAAATAATAAAAGATTGGGAAGAATCAAATACAGTAGATACACTAGGAGCTAGAGTAAAATTCTTACAACAATGGTTTATGAAATTATGTGAAAAACATAAAGAAGAATTAAAACTAGAAAAAATATTAGTAAAAAATCTAGCATATTGTACAAGTAAATTAGCACCCCAATTTGGATGCAAAAATTCATATAAAAAGAAAAGGATAAAAAAGTATAAACGTTTCAAAACAAAATATAAAGATAAAATCCCAAGAAAAAGATATTATATAAAAAATTATAAACACAAAAGACCACATAGAGTTAAGAAAAATATAATGTAATGTAAATGTTATAATTGTGGAAAACTAGGACATTTAGCTAGAAATGTAAATTACCAAAAGATTTAAAGAAAAACAAATAACAGAGGTAATAATAGAAAACGATAAATATAAACAGTAGATTATTTAGATTATGAATTAGAAAATGAAGATAGCATATACGAATTCTGATATTGAACTAGAAGATGAAATAGAGACACGATTATGACTGAAAGCGATATAAAAATAATAAGTAAAGAAGAATATCAAGATAATGAATATACAGAACAAAAAATAATATTTGACAATAATATGTTTGAACAAATAAAAGGTAAAGAATTAGACTTAAGCATAAATAAGATATTAGAAGTACCTAAACTAAAAAATTTATTCAAATTAAAACAAGATGAATATTATGTAATAAGCCAAAAAGAACATGTAATAGATTGTAAATATATTAAAGGAAAAGCTAAAATACCTATCATAAATAAAAATAATTAATAAAGAAATTCAAGATTTAAAATCAAAAATCCAATAAAATATGTACATTTAGGAGCAATGAAATATTAATAAAAGCATGTTTTAGAGAAGGGATAGATACACCTATAGAATTATATTTAGCAGATGATAGAATAATTCAACCTATAGAAAAAGTATAATAAGTGCATTAGAGGAAATTTAATATACTGTAAATTTAAATTTATTATAAGTGCAAATTATTCAAGAGCTATCAAGACAAAAACATAGATAAATCATTAGTACTATATTGGAAAATGTCATATAGAATTAACACTGTGAAGTAAAATATTTACAAAGAAGATGTAAAAATTTATATGTATTAACTACAAAGCATAAAACAAAGAAAAATAAGATTTAAAAAATCAAAATAGAAAATCCATTTGATAAAATAATTACAGTAATTGATAATAATGATTACAGTTATAAAGAACTAGATATTGAAGAAGATTTAGAGATAGTAAAAGAAAGATTAAGTACATCTAAAAGATTAAGCTATGATACACCTTCATCATCAAGAACTAGTACATCTAGGAGATTAGATTATGATTTAATACCTAAGTTAAAAGAACTACAACAAGATGAAATCCAACCATACCAATATTATATTACAGGAATATTAAACCAAAGAAAATATTTAATAACTATAAATACAGGACAAACAGAAAACCAAATTATAAGAGAATTAGTCAAAGAACATGAAATAATTACAGGAGAAAATATAAACACAGAATTACCTAGAGCTTTGGTAAATATAGAAGAAACTACTGAACAAGAACTAATTATTGGAGGAATACCAATAAAAATTAAATTCAAAATACATCAAGGAAATAATAATATTACTTTAGGAATAAAATGGCTAGAAACAGTTAGACCATATAATATAGATGATAAACAATTAACAATAACTTATGAAACTAAGAAAGTAATTATTAAAAGAACAATTATATGATAAAATAACATCTTAATATAATGACAAAAATATACATTTTAGCAAAGATAATTATAGAAGGATACTATAACAGGTATTACACACCTATGATAGACACAGGAGCAGAAGCAAATATGTGTAAACATAATTGTCTACCAGATAGTAAATGGGAAAAATTAAAAACACCATTAATAGTAACAGGATTCAATAATGAAGGAAGCATGATAACACATAAAGCTAAAAATATAAAAACACAAATATGGGATAAAATATTTATAATCGAAGAAATCTATAGTTATGAATTTACAAATAAAGATATATTATTAGGAATGCCTTTTTTAGAAAAACTATATCCACACACTATAACAAAAACACATTGGTGGTTCACTACCATATGTAATCATAAGATAGGAGCAAAAAGAGTTAATAATAAAATCAGAAAAAATACACCATGGATAAAAGGAAGTGAAAAAATTACCCAAAAATTAGAAAATATAACAACCAATGATCATAAAATAGAAATTATAATATTCACAGTAGATAAAATACAAGCAATAAATGATAAGTTAAACTCATTATATAACGAAAACCCATTACAAGGATGGGATAAACACAAAACGAAAGTAAAAATTGAACTAATAGATGAAAATAGTATAATAACACAAAAACCATTAAGATATAATTTTGAAGACCAATCAGAATTTAAAATGCATATAAATGAATTATTAGAAAATAAGTATATACAAGAAAGCAATAGTAAACATAATAGTCCAGCATTCATAGTAAATAAACATAGTGAACAAAAAAGAGGAAAAACTAGAATGGTTATTGATTATAGAAATCTAAACGCAAAAACTAAAACATATAATTACCCTATACCTAATAAAATATTAAAAGTAAGACAAATACAAGGATATAATTACTTTAGTAAATTTGATCAGAATCAGATTTTACCACTTAAAACTAGAAGAAGAATCTAAACATTTAACAAAGATTTATCGTACCACAGGGTTTTTACGAATGGAATGTTCTACCATTTGGATATAAAAATGCACCAGGTAGATATCAACATTTTATGGATACATATTTTAACCAACTAGAAAATTGTATAGTATATATAGATGATATACTATTATACTCAAGAACAAAAGAAGAGCATTTAAAGTTATTAGAAAAATTTATACATATCATAGAAATATCAGGAATTAGCTTATCAAAAAGAAAGTAAATTATGCAAAATCAAATAGAATTCTTAGGAATACAAATAGACAAAAATGGAATAAAAATGCAAACACATATTGTACAAAAAATATTTGGTTCTGAAGAATTATTAGATACTAAGAAAAAATTACAATCATTTTTAGGATTAGTTAATCAAGTAAGAGAATATATACCAAAATTAGCAGAAAATTTAAAACCATTACAGAAAAAATTAAAGAAAGATGTAGAATATCATTTTGATGAACAAGATAAAAAATATATCAGAAAAATTAAAACCATGTGTAAAGAGTTACCAAAATTATACTTTCCAGATGAACATAGACAATTTACTTATATAGTAGAAGCAGACTCAAGTGACCATAGTTACGCAGGAGTACTAAAATATAAATACGTAAATGAAAAAATAGAACATCACTGTAGATATTATTCAGGATCATATACAGACCCACAAATAAAATGGGAAATAAATAGAAAAGAATTATTTGCCTTATATAAATGTTTATTAGCTTTTGAGCCATACATTGTATATAATAAATTTATTGTTAGAACAGATAATACACAGGTAAAATGGTGGATAACCAAAAAAGTACAAGACTCACGATAAACAAAAGAAATAAGAAGATGGTAGTCAATATATTGAATTTTTCATTTACAATTGAAGTTATAAAAACTGACAAAAATGTGATTGCAGATCACCTCTCAAGAGAAAAATATTGAACAGACAAATACAATAGATCAGATACTCAACCTCCTAACTACACTTTGTAAAAAAGTGGATAGTATGGATGGTGAGATACAAAAGCTAAAGGAGCAAGCTAGTAGTCAGCAGCATGACGTTAAAAATGCGAGCTACGTCGATCGGAAGACGTTAAAATTCCGAGCTAGAAGGAGACGTTGGGAAACTCCTAAAACCCATAATGTTTGTTTGAATGCAAATGCAGTACATCCGAGCTACAAAGAAAACTACAGAAGAAAAAAGTTATACAAATACAAATATGAATAAACTTTTTGATAAACCATATACAGCTCCAAAAATATAAAAATCCGTACCTAACTCCACAAACAACTACATATAAAAACAAAATTTAGCCCAACAGAAAAATACATATAACCACATCACACGCACTATATAGAAAACATTTACAAAGTCCAAACTTATTTAAATAAAAACCCCAGAGCTATAAATCCAAAAGAACCAAATACCGATTATATTACCCAACACTTACAAGGATACAACAAACTAATTGCCCTACCAGGTACAAATACAAATTTGGTTACAACTTGTTACAACTACGGACTACTTAGTACAGTGTACACTACAGGAGATGAAATATCAAAGATACCGAACTATACAAAGCCTTTTAACCTATAAACAAATAACTAAAGGAACTCTATTTTTATAAAGTTCTATTCACCAATGAGAGATACTATATGACGAGATAAAACCGGTTATACAAGTCATAAAGATAGGATTGACTAGAGATATGCTAATACCGGAAAAGATAGAAAAACAGAGCGAGATATCTATTGTAGATATTCCAATTTTATGCAAATAAAAGAATTATTGGAATAGCTACAATATTAACAGAACTAGCAAATAACTATTTAAACAATAATACAATATGGAGTTATTATAGCGAGATAACACTATGATATATTCAAATTGTCGGAAACAAGAGAAGGAGATATGGAGGAAATACGACAATGGATACTAAGTCTCCTAAAACCGGAAAATACACCAACTACACGAGCTATCAAGAAAATTTCATTTCACCAAAGATTATTAACAAGATATTGTACAACTATCAGTAGTAAATATTCAGAGCATATATGTTCAAAGTGCCAAGGAGAAGATAACCAAGTTCCAACCGTACAGCTGGAATAAACTATCACAGAAGATACAAAAAAGCCGGCAGACTGATGAAGACAGCCGACAAAACAAAAGATATGAAGAAGACATCTATGTAATTTAGTCAAAAGTAGGAATCTTCTTTTTTAAAGTTTTTTGTTTTCTTTTGTAAAGTAAAAGTAAAGTAGTTTGTTTTTATTTGGAGTCACCGACAGGACACTATTTATAAATAGTGAAATGTCAATTATGTAAATAGTAGAGGTCAAGTACTGTACAAATAGTAAGAGTCAGTCACTGTTCATGAATAGTAAAGGTCAAGTCACTGTTCATGAATAGTAATGTAAAATTTCGCCTATAAATAAGATGAAGGAGAAAGGGAAAATCATCCCTCATCTCCCACTTCTCTCCACTTCTCTCAAATTCCGCAAAGATCCTTACTATGATTTTCAGCTTCAATCAGTTACCCTAACAGCGCCTTCAACAAGTTCGTACTTCCCCTCAAACGGCTCTCTTTTGCCTAACTGGGTTTCCGGTTTCGGATGGCATAGTCTGGGCTTACCTATTCTCAGCTTACCTTCGTTCATAGCAAACTACTTCGAATTTATTTAGTATAACAATACTATAACATGATAATAATCTAATAATAATCAAGAGATTATCAGGAATAAGATAGTTTAGTTATTCATATTGAAATATGAACATACCTTAGTTTGTAGATTTTCTGGAATTGACTCCTTCATAGCTTCCTGGTTATTGCTAGATTTCTCCATTTATATTTTTCTTATCTAGCTCTGATACCAATATAAGGATCTTTGCGGAATTTGAGAGAAGTGGAGAGAGGTGGGAGATGAGGGATGATTTTCCCTTTCTCCTTCATCTTATTTATAGGCAAAACTTTACATTACTATTCATGAACAGTGACTTGACCTTTACTATTCATGAACAGTGACTGACTCTTACTATTTGTATAGTACTTGACCTCTACTATTTACACAGTAACTTAACCCTTACTATTTACATAATTGACATTTCACTATTTATAAATAGTGTCCTGTCGGTGATTCCAAATAAAAACAAACTACTTTACTTTTACTTTACAAAAGAAAACAAAAACTTTAAAAAAGAAGATTCCTACTTTTGACTAAATTACATAGATGTCTTCTTCATATCTTTTGTTTTGTCGGCTGTCTTCATCAGTCTGCCGGCTTTTTTGTATCTTCTGTGATAGTTTATTCCAGCTGTACGGTTGGAACTTGGTTATCTTCTCCTTGGCACTTTGAACATATATGCTCTGAATATTTACTACTGATAGTTGTACAATATCTTGTTAATAATGCTGGTGAAATGAAATTTTTCTTGATAGCTCGTGTAGTTGGTGTATTTTCTGGTTTTAGGAGACTTAGTATCCATTGCCGTATTTCCTCCATATCTCCTTCTCTTGTTTCCCGACAATTTGATATATAACCTAGTGGAAACTTACTTTCTGTCTGGTTAGTATGAATTTCTTCCCTTCATAGCCACACTTTACCATGGTACTATAGATGCTGGATCACCCACACACTTCTTCAACAACAAAATGTGAAAGACTAGATGCACCGCTGCTAGTTCTGCTTGAAACTCTATCTCATAAGCCACTTTACCAACTCTTTTCAAAATTCTGTAAGGGCCTACATATTTAGGACTGAGCTTCACTTTCTTAAAAGCCAAATCTCATCACTCCTTTTAGAGGTGACACTTTTAGGAAAACCCAATCATCAACTTGGAACTCCTAGTCAATTCTCCTTACATCTGCATAGGACTTCTGGCGACTTTGGGCTGTCTTCAATCTATCTCTGATGAGCTAAACTTTTTCCATAGCATCATGAAGCGAATATGACCCTATCAAGGCTGCTTCACCTATCTCAAACAAACAAACTAGAGATATACCTCTACGCCTACAAAATACCTCATAAGGAGCCATCTGAATGCTGGAATGGTAGCTATTAATGTAGGCGAGCTCTATAAGAGGAAGGTGATCATCCCAACTACCCTTGAAGTCGATCACTCAAGCTCTCAACATGTCCTCTAAGGACTGAATGGTACACTCTGCCTGACCATCCATCTGTGGATGAAATGTTGTGCTGATATTAACTTGAGTACCAAGACCTTTCTTAAATGACTTTTAGAAATAAAAGGTAAACTAAGGACCTCTATTTGAGATGATAAACAAAGGAACCCCATGCAACCTGACTATCTCATTAATATAAAGCTTTGCATAGTCCTCTATCGAATCTATAGTCCTGACAGCCAAGATATGAGCAAACTTAGTAATTTGTCTACTATCACCCAAACGGAGTCATAATGTCTACGAGTATGAGGTAAACCTTTAATGAAGTCCATATTTATCACTTCCCACTTCCATGTAGGAATGTAAATCTCTTGCATCATACCTCCTGGTTTCTAATGTTCTACCTTCACCTGCTGGCAATTAGGGCATTTAGCCACAAAATCTGGTATATCCCTTTTCATACCATTCCACCAAAATACTTCCCGCAGATCACGGTACATCTTGGTCGCACCTAGATGAATAGAATACCTGAGTTATGGGCTTCTGTAAGGATCTTTTGTCTTACCTCACCCTCCTTAGGAACATATAAATGACCCTGATAGCAAAGCACACCATCTTCCCCTTGGGAGAAAACCACAACTTTCTGCTGATGAACTGCACCCTTCAGTTGAAGCAATATAGGATCATTGTCTTGTCTTTCCTTAGCCTTTCTACCAATGAAGATTCTGACCCATTTTGAACTGTTACACCGCCTTCTGATATGCTCATAAGGTGAACTCCCAGGTAAGCAAGCCAGTGAGCATCGTTTGCTAATTCCTTCCTTTCTTTCTCAACATGCGCTACACTACCCATAGATAAACTACTACATTGGCCTTACAAGGATGGTAAATCACATTCATATCATAGTCCTTGAGGAATTCAAGCCATCTCCTCTGGTAAAGATTCAACTCTTTCTGGGTGAACACATACTGAAGGCGCTTATGGTCTGTGAACACATCTACATGAATACCATACAAGTAATGTCTCCAAATCTTTAAGGCAAAAACCACTTCTGCAAGCTCGAGGTCATGAGTTGGATAGTTCTTCTCCTGCACCTTAAGTTGTCTAGAAGCATAAGATATAACCTTACCTCGCTGCATCAACACATAACCTAGGATGACTCTGGATGCATCACAATAGATAACATAACTATCTGAACCCTTTGGCAGAGTCAAAACAGGAGTTGTAGTCAACCTATTTTTCAATTCTGAGAAGCTCTTCTCACAATCATCTAACCACTAGAATTTAACCTTTTTATGAGTCAACTTAGTCAATGGAGAAACTATGGATGAAAATCCTTCCACGAACCTTCTGTAATAACCAGTCGAACCCAAGAAACTTTTGATATTTGTTGGAGAGGTAGGTCTGGGCCATTGGTTTACCACCTCTATTTTCTGAGAATCCACATGGATATCTTCTCTAGACACTATATGACCAAGGAAAACAACTAACTATAATAAGAACTCACATTTGCTAAACTTAGCAAATAATTGGCTATCCTTGAGGGTTTACAGGACAACCCTCAAATGAATCGCATGTTCTTCCTCATTTCTAGAGTAAATGAGGATATCATCAATAAAGACGATAATGAACAAGTCCAAATAATGCTTGAACACCATGTTCATCAAATCTATGAAAGCTGGAGGAGCATTGGTTAGTCCAAATAACATAACTACAAATTCATAATGACCATACCGAGTTCTGAAGGCTATTTTCAGCATGTCACTATCTTTGACTCTAAGCTAATGATAACCGAATTTGAGGTCTATCTTCGATAAATGACTAGCACCCTAAAGTTGGTCAAACAAGTCATCAATTCTAGGGATAGGTTACTTATTCTTGATTGTCTTTGTTCAACTACCGATAGTCAATGCATATCATGAGAAAACCAACTTTCTTTTTCACTAACAACACTGGTGCAGCCCGAGGGGAAATACTAGGTCGGATGAAGCCCTTATCTAGAAGGTCTTTAAACTACTCTTTCAATTCCTTAAGCTTAGTTGGAGCCATTTTGTAAGGAAGAATAGAAATAGGTTGGCTATTTGGAAGGAGATCAATTTCGAAGTCAATTTCCCTTTCGAGAGAAACTCTGAGAAGATCTTCTGGAAACACTTCTAGGAACTCATTTACTACTGGAACTGAATCAAGAGTTAGGGCTTCAGAGATTGAATCCTTAACCTGAACTAGATGATAGAGATACCCTTTAGAGATCATCTTTCTAGCCTTAAGGTAAGAGATAAATTGACACATAGGCACTGAGCTACTACCCTTCCATTCAAAGATTTGCTCATTTGGAAACTTAAAAGGAACGATCCTACTTCTACAATCGACTGAGGCATAACAGGAATGTAACCAATCAATGCCTAGAATGATATCGAAGTCTACCATTTCTAACTCTACAAAATCTGCAGAGTTGACTTTCTAAGAGACTGTGACTGGGCAATTTATGTATACCCATTTAGCTATAACGGGTCATCAACTAGAGTAGAGACTGAGAAGGGTTCTGAGAGAGTTTCTGGATTGACACTGAAGTTTACTGCTATATAAGGAGTCACAAAGGAAAGAGTTACCCGTGGATATAGCAATGCATAAACATCTAAGTGGAAGACTCATAACGTACCAGTGACAACATTAGGAGAATCTTCTTGGTCCTGGCGAGCCTTGAGAGCATACAATTTGTTCTGGCACTGATCGCCACCTTTACCAAATGTAGTACCCTACTGAGTCGGGCAATCTACTGGTGTTGCTGAAGCTGTAGACTAAGCCCTACTAGTGTAACCTATTTGACCATGTTTAGAAGAAGGGCAATGCCTCAACCTGTGACCTGTCTAACCACACCTAAAACATCTATCCTTTCCTGCAAGACATTAGCTCGGATGGTTCTTACCACAATTTGGACAAGTTGTGTAGGTTCTAGTACCTGAAACACTTCCCTAAGACTTAGAGTGTGATGCCCTATCTTTCTGATCCTGTCGAAACCTAGAGGATAGAACACTAGCTAATAAAGGTGCTAGGGCTGAGGACCTTTGCTGAAACTGCGAGCGATTTTCACAACCTAATTTCTGCTGAGAATACTCATAGTTGCCTGTCCTAGCCTTTTTGTTGTCCTTAGCCTATTCCCTAAGCTTATCTCCCTCAACCTGCTGAGCATAAGTCATGAACCTAGAGATGTTCATATCTTCCAACAATATAACATTTTTGCAGTATGTTTTCACCAAGTCAGATACCCCAAACAGAAACTTACTCATCCATACCCTCAGATCGACAACCATATGTGGAGCATACCTAGAGAGCCGGGTGAACTTAAGACCATACTCTTAGACGGACATAGAACCTTGTCTCAAATTCATGAATTCCTGAGCCTTAGTTTCCCTCAACTCTCTTGGGAAGAACCTATCCAGACTAGCTCCGGTAAAACAATCCCAAGTCACAGGAGCGACATTCTCACACCTGTTTCCTTCCACTGCGTGAACCAAATATGAGCCATATCCTTAAGCTGGTAGGACGGCAAGTCTACTCTATCATTCCCAGTTACCTGCATCACTCCAAAGATCTTCTTGACCTCATCAATAAATTTCTGGAGATATTCACCAACTTGCAACCCTAGAAACTTTGGCGGATTCATCCTAAAAAAATCATGGACCCTAGTTGCCACTGATCCACCACTAGCATTTCTAGGAACTGGAACCTGCTGATTGATCTGGTTAACTACACTCTGGGCAAAAATTTGAATGGCATTTCGAAACTCTGCATTTGAAAACTCATGGTCTGAGACTAGAGGAACTGCTTTAGCATTGCGGGCATTAGCATTCCTTGGGTAAGCTCTACGAGGAGGCATGATGTGAAAATGCATAATGTCAATTTAGATAAAAGGAGATCATATCCATGCACGATAAGAATATCAAAAAAGTGATGTTATTCCTAAAACACTTTGTAGCCTCCCCTCATAGGTGTCGCGGACTTCACACTCATGAAAGGGACTCTACTTAGTTTGGCTTTTCAGACATCTTAGGACTCTTGAACCTAGTGCTCTAATACCAAGTTTGTCACACCCTGAGGCTACCCCCTTAACGTCACACAAGACCAAGGAACATGAATGACCCCATGCTAACCCTAAAATGGCATATCATAAGCATACTTAAATATTTACTGAAATGAGAAATACTATACGGAAGCTTAAAAACATGATATAAATTGAAATGGGGAATACCCAATACTAATCTGAATAACATACTGAATAAGAGCTTACAGTAATAGATTATAACTCAAAATACTAGAAGTGATTATAACTATCTCAGAAATAAGCCTCTAACTGACTAGAGATGCTAGGACATGACCTAGCTAACTCTAGCAAAACTGAAACTAAAAAGGAAAGACTGAATAGAAAACATGTCAATCGTCCTCGAAGAATGAGGACTCACAACTGATATTTCTGAACTAGAGATCGAGAACTGATTTATGCATGATCTAAATGCTAAAGTCCTGAACCTACATCACGAGAATAAGTATCGTAGAGTATGTGCCAGTAGTTGAAAGGTACTAAGCATGCAAGATAGAATAAAGATGAACAATATATACATAATTGAACAAAGCAGTAAGAGCAATGATATAATCTGAATTGAATGTTAATATTGAAATATACTTAATACTGAGCTAACTGAATGTAATGACCAAGAACATAACATGTTGAGACTGAATATTGAATTGTAACTGGTAACATGGTCCATGCACTAGACTCTGATTGTGGGAGCTACTATTAACCGACATAAAACCATGAAAGCTATCCATGGAGTTCGATGTATATGCCCTACTGAGAGGATCCAATAAACCTTGCCAAAGGTATAAAAGCATGGTTGGTGTGATCACTAAATATTATGCCCACAAAGCAGAATTAACCTATGGGGTCACGTAGTTCTGGGTTTATGAGGGTGATTTACCCTAGTCTAATCGATGTTAATCCTACTCCCAACTGAATATGTGAGTAACACATTATAACTAAATTTCTATAACATTGAATAGCTCAAAATACTAACATGCCAAATGAAAATGCAATATTAATGTACTGATAATGAACCATTTTTAACTAGGGCATGTATATCTAAATAAATTGACCTAGCAAGTGTAATTCATGAATTAAAAGAATCGACACAACTAGGGTTCTGAGTTTCATACAAGAAGTTAAGCAACACTTCCTCGAAACATGATAATCTGGTTCAGATTAGTCTAACAGCAAAATCACAACACTATTCCAAAGTTCAAGAAACCCTAGGTCTAAACATGATATAGAGAATAAAGAATCTCACTGAATTCTAGGGACCTAATGTGTGAAAGGAACCCACTAGTGAAATCCCACATACCTGTGATGAATTTCACGGAGAAACCTTTTGGTTTGGGGCTGGAAACTAAGGATACCTTGCTGCGTTCTTGGAGAGGGTTGGTCAATTCTTTATCCTCTTTTTCATTCAACTTGGATGAATTTTGGAGAATTAGTTGACTTGGGTAAAGTCTAATTAAGTTGCTAGGCTAAAACTGACAAAAATGACGTAGTTTGGGGGTTAAACGGCGTAGTTTAGGTGACCAAAGCATAGGGAAAAGACCAAATGACCCCATACTTAAAAGCTATTGGGGCAAACCAACGGACCGTCGATGGACCTTTGGTCCATCCTGGTGAACTGTTGTTTGGCTTTAGAGAGGGGCTATTGAGGGTCTGATCCACGGTCTCGAATCATGACCCATGGTCCCTAGGTCCGGCCTGGGTCGACCCTTAGACAATTTTGTCTGAGTTTTTGGGGAGGGGCTGCAGGTTGCCAACCATGGGTGCCACCTACGATTCGTGGGTCACCCAATAGTCGTGGGTGGTGCTCGTTGGTGGCACCTGCAACTTATGATTTTTCTGCAATCTAGTCTTTCTAGCATACGGGGTGTTATAGAAAGAGAGGATGTTTTAAGGTTATTAGCAGTTCTTAATTTCTAAGCATTTTGATGTTTGAAAGAAATCACTTGAAACGTGATAATTGTTCGAGAGAAAACTATTTCATTCATAATCTAGCCTACCCACAAATATTTAGCTATTTATTAGTAGTTTCAATTACCTATATAGTGAAATTTGCCAATAATCGATCACATCCCGAGAATTCCTCTCTATATTGTTATTTCATTACTTTTTTTTATCTTATTGTAGTTGATAATTACAAACCAAAACCCCCCCTCGGACATTCGTTGTCACACCTTTAGACTTGTTTACATGTGTTTTTCGATAATTTCTATTCCTATAACTATCTAGAATACATTTGCACTTCATAACTCAACTTGAACACATACCACTTCCTGTGTGTTCGACCCCAACTCTTTGTTGGGTTTTATACTGCTTAACGATCGTTTGCACCCAGAATTGGATGAGGTGAGCTTGAAACGTTAATCAAGACGCCATTGTCGGGGAGTGGTGCTGTTTGAAATTATCTTATTGAAGTTAAATTGTGATCTTTTTTGTTGTTGTTGAATCGACTTTCTTTAGTTTTTGATTTGTGTTGCTTGTGTTGAACAGAGGAAGAGATGAACGTAAACAAGAGTAATAGTAACCAAGTGGGCCACCAAGACGATATTGGGAATCTCAATGATGTAAATGACCCAATTCCATTCGGTGGTGTGGGTGAAATATGTCTACCTCCAAATGAAGGGAATGTCATCTTCCATGTCACTAGCACAATGCTACAGCTTCTTCAAATGAAGGGATTATATGGAGGATTGGCTCACGAAGACCCTTATGAGCATATTCAGAACTTCGTGGACGTTTGTGGTCCGTTCTCATTCAAAAACATATCACAAGAATCAGTCCATCTCAGGTTGTTCCTATTCTCTTTGATGGCTCAAGCTAGTAAATGGTTGGCTGCCGAGGGATTCCATCACCTCTTGGGATGAGCTTACCACAACATTTCATATGAGATTCTTTCCCCCATCAAGGATGATGAAACTTAGGGATAGTATCCAAGGTTTCAAACTCTTGGAAGGTGAACCTATACATGAGGTGTGGTTGCGGTTTAAAAAGTTGGTATTTCAATGTCCAACCTATGGGCTGCCAAATCAGATATTGCAGCAGTACTTCTATAGGATCCTTGACTCGATGAACCAAAAAGTTGCTGACCAACTTGTTCCCGAAGGTATAATGCAATAGCCCTATAAAGTATCATCTCAACTCCTTGATGGTATGACCAAGATAAACAGAGCATGGTACAATCGTGAAGATCAACACACTCCTCTCACCTTTAGAATGACAAAAAAGTAGATCGAAAAGGATCAAGAATGAGACCAAAACATGGCCAAAATGATGACCTAACTAGATCTCTTGGCAAAAAATATGATGGACAGTGGTATGAAGAGTGTTAATGATGTGGGTGTTGGTGGAGCAAACCTCGAAGAAGCTCAGTTTGAAGTGTTGTACAATGAGGAAGTGAACTTCTTAGATAATCAAGGAGATGAATATCGTGTAAACTATCCAAGGCCAGGTGAAAACCCGAGTTGGTAAAAAGATGAGGGATGGAGAGACCGTAACAGTTATTGGCATGATCGTAACACCACTTGGAAGGAAAGAGAGGGTGACAAGGACATGTACGTCCCACCCTATGAGCGTCAAAAGCCCAAGAAGTCTGAAAATGTCTATACGGAAGACATGGTCTCATGTATTTTCAACAAAGTTGAAGGGTCAGACAAAGTGTTGAAAGAGATGAAGGAGGATGTCTCTACACTTAATCAGACGGTCACCTCTTATTCCGTGTCAATCAAACAATTGGAGACCCAAATGGGTCAAATTTCTTCTCATTTGAATCCAAGGCCAAAAGGTGGCCTACCAAGTGATACCTTGGCAAACCTGAAGAATGATCCATGAATTGGTATTTTTGTCATGCCCTGACATTAACTAAGGCGCTTCTTGCGAGGCAACCCAAGTTTTTAATGCTTTAGTTTTTTATTGTAAATAACTAGTGTTGATTGTGCAGGTTGAAAAGTGAAAAGTGTTGGAAAATGGGTTGTTTGGCGAGCCAAAGTCTAGTCAGCGACATGCCGAACAGGTTGGTAAGCCCCGACTTGGATCATCGTTTGAACCACAAAGCTTGAAGGGTAACTCTATAAAACTCGGTCGGCTACATGCTCACTCGGCGACTCGCCAAACAAGACAACGAGCCCGACTTTGTTCGCCGTTTGAACCCCAAAATTGCTAGGAGTCCTAAAAAACTTGGTGAGGTAAAATACCACTTGACACATCACCGAGTGGTTCAGCGAGCATGACTTAATCCACCGAATGAGCCGCAAACTGAAAGATTTTAAAGGCCAAACAGTTTTAAATTTCAAAATCCTTCAACTTCTCCTATTTTCAACCCCATACTCTCACTTTCCACTTTAGATATTTCATATTTTCTTGCTTTTTCCCTCATATCTTGTGAATTCTTTGCTCGAATTATGGAACTTTGCAGCCTAGCTTTACAAATCAAAACTTCATCATTAATGTTGGTTTTCCGAAACACCGTACTTTAAATGTGTTGTTTAAAATGAATGCAATAGGTAAATTATTGTTTATTGTTGTTGCGTAGCATGTTTTCATTGTGTTTAAGTGTTGGATTGCTCGTAGTTTGTTTAAATTAATGCCTAATTGCCTTAAATTGATCGATTCATGTGTTTTTGCTTATAAAATCGAGTCTAAATTATTGGGATGTGGTGTATATGCATTGGTTCTAGTAGGGTGAGGTTTAAGTAACCCTAAATTGTACTAACTGATGTAATTTGCTAAATGATTGAGTGTTAGACGTCATTTTGAAGGGTAAAAGTCCTCAAATGATCGATTTTGGCCAAATTAGGGGGAAGTCTGAGTACCCCAAGGGCATGGGTAGTATGGGTCTGACCTTAATTGAATAGTGTTTGTGTTTAATCTTTAATTATGGGGCTTCAGGCTTGATTTTGAAGATTGGGGTTGAATACTGGCAAGTTAGGCCGTTTGGAGAAGTAAGTCGAGCTCGCCGAGTGGTTTGGCAATTCGCCAAGTTCCCCCACAGATCGCCTTTAATTTCTAAAATTGGTTGAGTTTCTTCTGTAACTTTCAACAAGATGCCTGAGCTCACCGAGTTCACTCAGTGGCTCGCTAAAATACCTTCTTGATTGCCCTTCTGCGCCCTTAACCCCTAAAATACACTATAACTTTTGGTGAGTTACTTATAGCTCACCGATTGATGTCTGCGATTCACCGAATGGCCCTGAACGTCACTAGCCTATCTTGAATGCTTGAAAAATTGTATTTTTGTACTTTCGGCGAGCCTGATATGGCTTGCCAAAGTGACTTGGTGACTCGCCGAACGGTTCAGTGAGTCTTTCTACAACATGTTTCTAAAAAAATTCTTGATATTTTTGTAAGTGTTTCTTCATTGTTTTGTTGAAATATCTAGACCTAAAGTGTCAGGAAAAGACTTCCCTTCCAACAAGAGGGCAAGAGGAATAGTTATAAATGAGGATGCAACTGCATTTAGAGCAAAGGCATCCAAACTCCCTACAAAGGGAGGAAAACGAAAAGGAAAGGGAAAGACGCCCATGGTCGAGTCACTGGAGGCCAGCTCCGATAGTGAGGGAGTCTACAAGATTTACCTCACTTCATTAGACAATGAGGGAGAGTCCCAAGATTCTCACGCATCCATCTCTGAGCCTGAGGATGATCAGTTTTTACAGGCACGAAGAGCAGAGCTTCGCTCTAAGGAAATGCATGATCCATCCAGGACCATGGTCCCTCAGACTTTTCCTCCACCTCCAGCACAGACGATGGTCCCAAAACCATTGATACAGGGTCCTCCTCCCTGGTCTCTCAACAGACTAAAGGTTAAGAGACTGAGGGCTATTATTGAGGAGAAGAGATTGTCCACATATGGTGTGGTGGACAGGTATCTTGAGATATGGAGCACCCTCAAGTCCCACAAATTTGAGATTTTCACTAAACCCCTGGGCCCCTACATTCCTAATTGGGTTCGGGAGTTCTACTAGGCCTAGAAAGACTTGGGGCAACCAGGGAAGAGGAAGGACAGTGCCTTCAAACCATTGTATTCGGTGATTGTCCAGGGTAAGAAGGTGAAATAAGATAGTGGGTATATAAATGCCATTTTGGGATGTACCTATAGCTTCATGCATGACTACCAGAGTATGATTGGGACATAAGTTCTGGATGACTTAAAAGTTTGGCTCACTCCTCTTCTTTCTGACAGCACCCCACGGTGGATTGAGAATGGGTACCAATAGAGAAGAAGGATTTCAATGTGGTGGTGAGGTATTGGTTCGGGTTTATTAGTAGCACGATCATGCCTGCCCAAAACAAATGTATCCTACACCACCCAAATGTGGCTTGTCTTGGATCTATAATTTCTAGGAAGAGCCTCAATCTAGGCTTGATAATTGAGCAAGAGATGGCCATGAGGGCCAAGTAGCGCCAGACATCACTTCCCTTTCTGATGTTGATCACCGAGTTGTATAGACAGCCCCGTGTTCCTTGAGATGAGAAGATGGATATGGAGGTGATGCCTACCTCCACTACCAACATCCGGCGTATTGAGGCCAATTACTAGAAGGATGAGGCTGAGAGGAAGAGGGCAACCCCGATGGACACTTTCCTGGGAACTGATATTGATATGCTACCTGCAAAGGCAGTCATGACTTCTCAGACCACTAGGTCTTCAGGTACTTCTAGCTCCACTCCTCCTGACACCCTTGGCACTTCTACTCCCCTACCCCCTAGATATGCTGCTGGTACTACTGCTTCCCGGCCTCTGATCACCTGGGATATGCTTTACAAAATGGGGCACTTAACCTAATCTACTGGTGTGCGTGCTTCGCGTATAAAGGTCATTGTTCCTGGGATGATTGAGAGAGCCATTACTGCTGCACTGACACCTCTCAAGGATTCGATTGATGCTCTCACAGCTAGAGTAGAGGTGTGTGAGAGAGGCCAGGGAGCTACTCATGAGGTGACGACCTTAAAGGATTTAGACTAGCAGAAATCCACTAATATATCCCTAATCTTTGGGACTGTGAAGACCTAGATGGCCCGAGCACCGATATTCCAGCTATTCTTATGTGGCTCCAGCTACCACAAGAGTTGATATTAGGGCTGATGATGCTACTGTAGAGTCTGAGGCTGAGACTGATGAGGTGCAACTTGGTGTTCAGGAGGAGTCTATTTTGTGAGGGCCTAACGGAGTTAGAGAAGGCTACGGTAGATTTATCTGTTCAGACCTCCCTTAGGGATACTTCGATGGTGAGCTCTAGTGGGGTCAAGGTTAATGAGACACCGGGCACTAATGCCTAGACAGATGGAGTGCCTGAGATGCAGGCTTCAACCCCGACATAGCCTGGCAGGATGACATTTCCCCTCCCTCTTTGTTAATATTTATACACTTTTTTTTGTTTTCATTGCATTTGAGGACAACTGCATATTTTGTTGGGTGGGTATAAGGTATTTCCATACCTACCTCTTGTGGTATTAATTTTGTTTTGATGGTATGTTTTGTGAATATTAGGTTTATTCAGTTTATTTATATATATCTTGGTTTTGGTATTGCGGATGTTTTACCTTGTAGCCCATTGTTTTAAATGAAAATGGTTTTGAACCTAATTTTAAAATTTTTCCACCTCTTTTATGTGTAATTGTGGTTGTTCTTGTGCGTTTGAGTGTCGGTTGTGATCAATACCGATGACACAAAGAGTGCTCCTATTTGAATGAAATGAATGTGAGGCTACGATGAGGCAAACTAAGTTACATAGGTAGTATGTGAAATTTTAGCATCTCGTTGTGACTAGCAGGTTGTCGAATGAGTCTGTTGTAATGAACATTGCATGCTAGCTAGAAAGTATGGAGTCTTGTATGATATTGGTACCAATTCCTTGTGTTGTGAGGTCGTCTTGAACATTGCATTTGATGACACCTAGAACTATCCCCATTAGTCCGATTGATTGAGTGAAGTGAACAAATGAAATGATCTTAGGAAAGAATTTTGAACAGAGAGCCAAATTTGACAATATCCTCTTATTGGCTAACCTTGTGAGATGTGCGAACCTAGCCTAGCACCTTTTGAGCCTATCCTTTTCTTGGAAGAAACTTGAGCTACTTTGACCTCTTTATCCATTCACCCTTAATCTTCATGAAGTTTTGGTTAGTTTGAATAGCCAACTTAGGCCAAAAGCCTAAGTTGGGGGTGTGGTGAAAAAAAGGAAAGTCAAGAAGTGTGAATAACTGCCCCTTTGATGGACTATTTTGAAAAAGATGGAACCTCTCTATATATACAAAAAGAGAAAAGAAAAGGAACAGAAGAAAGAAAAGAAAAGGACTGAAAAAGAGCAAGAATTGTGGAATAAAGTGTGTGATCATATGAAAAAATAGGGTATCCGGTGATTCTTGTCTAGTTGAATACTGGGGTGGAGTTTGAACATGTTTGAATGTGAAGGAGAAGGAGAAAGAGTGATTTTCAAGCCATACTTCATGAAGGTTGAAGCCGCTAAGCCTAAATCTCCATACCTTTACACTCAGCCCCATTACAAGCCTTAACAAAAAGACCTTTGTGATCTGTAGTGAGCTGAAACGAATGTTGATTGGAAAATAAGGGCAAGCCTATGGGTGGAGTCATGCATATGTTCGTCTTTTTGAGAGTGAGAGTTGTATCTGATTCTTGTACTTTAAATTATTGAGAAATTTTGTGTGAATATGGAATCATCTTTTTTATGAGGGCATTTGAGTACCTTTGTTGAGCTTGAACTTGCATTTGAAGCAAATATTGTGAACTTGAGTATTCTTGATAATGGTGAGTCATAATTGAGCATTGTATGTGCAGTTTGAACCCTTTTGTGTGCATTCATATTCAATCTTATGCAGCACTATTTGAGACATCCTTATTCAAGTGTTGATCTTGAGTTTTACTTGAGGACAAGCAAAATTTTAAGTTGGGGGTGTTGATGAGTCCGGAATTTGGACTCATTTAGGGCTTTGTTTGATATTTTTAGTGTCCTCAAATGCCTAATTTATGTTATAAACTGATGTTAAAGCATTGATATTCAGGTATAAGAGCTAAGGAGCAACGCAAGGACTCTACTAGGCAAAAAGGAGCAAAATAAGCTAAAGAAGTGGAACAAAGGAGATTTTGGTGATCGCTAAGACCACTCGGCGCTCACCGAGTGGCTCTTCAGCTCGCTTAATGTTCCAGTGTGCCAGCCTTGGGGAAGAAAACAAGTCTGCAATAAAAATGGGCATTCGGTGAATCATAGATCAATTCCGCGACAGCACATTAGATTGCCCAAAGTTATAGGACTTGGGATGCTGAGAACCAATGCAAAAGGGCGATGGAAGAGAGCAAAGGGCAGATCATCAAACCATTCGAAGAGACTGACTTACCTCGCGTAATAGCTTTCCAAGCTAAATTTTGGGAAACTATAAATTGGATTTTAAAAAGGATTTTGAGGAGTGCTGACCGAGATATTGCAGTTCCTATTTTGGAGTAGTTTTATCTTAGTTTATAGTTCTTATTGTAGACTTTGAGGATTTCTAAGCTCAAATTTAAGGATTTGCAAGTGGGTTTCTTAATTTTTTCAATTTGGACCATTGTAAAGACTTGGGAACAGTTACCTAGATCATGGCGAATGTATTTGGTAATCGTTTCTCTATTTTTATGATGTGTGGCTAAAACCCTAATTATTGGGGTGTGATTTTATGAATATCGATTAAATTAGCTTATGGGTATTGTTAATTACTAATTTAAATGCTATATTGAAGTGGGTTTAATCATTAGCTATGTTTTAATCTATGAATTGTAGTTGCAAGTACAATTCTTACTTTGAGTTCTTAGCTTGCTTGAGAGAGAGGTTTTGGGACCAAATCTCTGGATTAATAGTTTGTAGGTATTGTGTTGATGTGTGCTCAGCTCGAGAGAGTGAATCCTAAATCTAATCCTATTATCTTGCTTGAGAGAGAAGATGTATTAAGGTTGTGGATGGTTCTTAATTGCTAAGCTTATTGATGTTCGAAAGAAATCACTTGAAACGTGATACTTGTTCGAGAGAACACTATTTCATTCATAGTCTAGCCTACCTACTAATATTTAGCTATTTATTAGTAGTTTCAATTACCCATGTAGTGAAAGTTTCATATAATCAATCACATCCCAAGAATTCCTCTTTATATTGTTATTTCATTACATTTTGATTGCGTTGTAGTTGACAATTGCAAACCAAAACCCCTCATCTAACATTTGTTGTCACCCCTTTAGACTTGTTTACATGTATTTTTTGATAATTTCTATTCCTATAACTATCTAGAATACATTTGTACTTCATAACTCAACTTGAACACGTACCGCTCCCTGTGGGTTCGACCCTAACTTTTTGTATACTGCTTAACGATCATTTGCACTTAGAATTGGATGAGGTGTGCTTGAAATTGGATGAGGTGTGCTTGAAACGTTAATCAGTAGCTCCAACTTATAAGCGACATTACCAACCTTCTTGGATATCCTGTAAGGGCCAATTTATTGGGGATTGAGCTTTTCTTTCTTACCAAACCTCATGACATCCTTCATGGGTGAAACTTAAAGATATACCCAATCCTCAACCTCAAACTCTAAATCTCTTCTTCTAACATCACTATAGGATTTCTGATGACTCTACATTATTTTCAACCTCCTGTGAATAACCTTCACCTTCTCTATGGATTTATGAAGAAAATATAGTCCTATCAACTCAGTTTCACACACCTCAAACTAGCAAATAGGAGATCTACACTTACTCCAATATAGAGCCTCATATTGAGCAATTTGAATGCTTGAGTGGCATACAAACTCAATAAGAAGTAAGTGGTCATCTCAATTACCTTTGAAACCCAAAACACAAGCTCTCAACATTTCCTCTAATGTGTGAATATTGCGCTCTACTTGACCATCAGTCTGAGGAATAAAAGTAGTACTAAGGTTCACCTTCAAATCCAAACCTTTCTAAAATGACTTCTAAAACAGCACGGTACACTGAGCCTCTCTATCTGAAATGATGGACAAGGAAACTCCATGCAGTAGAATTATCTCACAAATGTTAAATTTGCATACACTTCTGTTGTATTTGTAGTCTACACTAGCAAAAAATGGGTTGATTTGGTCATCTGATCCATAATCACCCAATGGAATCATATTGTATGTGAGATCGTTGTAAGCTAGTAATAAAGTCTATAGTAATAATCTCCCACTTTCATTTTGGAAGTGGTATATTCTAATCTACACCTGATGACCTTTGATGCTCAGCCTTGACTTGCTGGAGATTTGGGCACTTAGCAACAAACTCTACAATGCACCTCTTCATGCCACTCCACCAATAAACCTCTCTCAAGTCATGGTACATCATGGTGGTACCTGGATGAATCAAATATGGGAAGCTCTAGGCTTCTTCCATGATTCTCTATAGGAGTTCATCCGCATTTGCAACACACAACGTACATTGATACCTCAATACAACATCTCCTACTTGTGCAAATACCATCACTTTCTACTTATGCAAATTTTCCTTCAACTCAAGTAAAATAGGATCATTTTCCTATTCCTCCTTCTCTTTTGAAACTAATGATGATTCAGCCCCATTCATAATGACAACTCCACCTTTAGTGGAATCTACAAATGGACTCCCAAACGTATATTTCTGTGAACTTTCTTAGCCAATTCTTTCTTGCCTTACTCGACATGAGCAATACTCCCTGTGGACAACATATTCAAGGCATCATCAACAAAATTAGCTTTACCTGGGTGATATATAATACTCATATCATAATCCTTAAGTAACTCCAACCACCTTATTTGTTAAAGTTGTAGCTCCTTCTACCTAAGGACATACAAGAGAATGTTGTGGTTGGTGAATAAATTCACATGAACGCCATAAAGATAGTGACGCCATATCTTGAGAGAAACAACTACTGTTACCACCTCGAGATCATGAGTAAGGTAGTTCTTCTCGTGAATCTTAAGCTACCTGGAGGTATAGGCTATAACATTAGCATATTGCATCAATACACAACCAAGTCCCACTCTAGATGCATTAGAATAGACAATAAAACCTTTTCTACATCCTGGTAGGGTCAACACTAGGGCAGTAGTTCAACAAGTTTTCAATTCATGAAAGCTTTGTTTACAAGCTTCAGACCATTGATACTTAGCTTTTTTTTGAGTCAACTTAGTTAGTGGAGAAGAAATAGAGGAAAACCCCTTGACAAACCTTCTCTAGTAACTAGCCAATCCCAAAAAGCTCTTTATATCATTTCGAGAAGTGGGTCTAGGAAAATTCTACACTATTTCAATATTTTGTATGTCAACTTGAATTGCATCTTAAGACACTATATGGCCTATGAATGCCTTGGACTCAAGCAAGAACTAACACTTAAAAAACTTCGCATGCAACTCTGGATCCTTGAGATTTTTGAGGAATATTCCGAGATGACTAGTATAGTCACCCTTATTCTTCGAATATATCAATAGGTCATCAATAAATATGATAACAAACATGTCCAGATACTACTTTAATCTTTTGTTCATAGTATCCATGAATAATGTAGGAGTGTTAGTCAAACCAAAAGACACAACAAGGAACTCATAATGACCATAACGGGTCCTGAATATGTCTTTGGGATGTCACTTTCTCTCACTTTCAACTGATGATAGCCAGATCTATGGTCTATCTTAGAGAAACAAGTGGCACCTTGAAGTTGGTCGAAAAGGTCATCGATTCTCATAAGGGGAAGCTCATTCTTTATGGTGATCTTATTTCATTGACAGTAATCAACACACATCCTAAGGGAACCATCTTTCTTCCCCATGAATAAGACTGGAGCGCCCCAAGGTGAGACACTTAGTCAGATGAAACCCTTATCAAGAAGATCTGTTAATTATTCCTTTAAATTTTTGAAATCAATGGGACACATACTATATAGCTGAATAGAAATGGGTTGAGTATCACAAAGAATATCTATTCTAAAGTATATTTCTCTCTCTAGAGGGACTCTGGGAAAATGCTATGGAAAGACCTCTGGAAAATTACTCACAACTGGAACTGACTGAATAGGCGGTGTCTCAACACTCGAGTCATTCACTTAGACTAACTGATAGATACAAGCCTTAGAAATTAACTTGCAAGTCTTAAGGTATGAAATGAAACGACCCTTAGTACTGTTGAACTAGTCCTCCACTCTAAAGCTGGCTCATTAGGAAAATGAAACTTGACAATTCAGGTTCTATAATCAATTGAGCCATAACAAGCATGAAGTCAGTCCATACCTAGAATAACATGAAAGTCCACCTTGTTTAGCTAAACTAACTCAATCATGGGGTACTTGTGATATAAAGAGATGGTAAAATTACAATAGACTCTTTCTGCTAGAATAAAATCACCCACAGGTGTGGAAAGATTGAAGGGATCAGGAAGTTGTTCGGGGGAAATGCCAAACCTCATAGATACATTAGGAATCACATAAGACAAACTCATACTTAGATCAAGTTAGGCATAATCATCAATAGTAAAGACTTTAAGCATATTAGGGACAATATCTAGTGAGTTCTGCTAATCATGGCGACTAGTCATTGCACACAGACAGTTTTGCATCTCTGCCTGTTCCTCAAGTAGCTCCTTTGCGAGCAGTCCTCTCTACTGAAAAGATGATTGATTCCTATTTCTTGTCTTCGTCTAGCAAGTTTCATTACTTGCTGTCTGGGCCCCTTGTCAAGAAATTCCTCTCTGTCTTTTGACTTATCCTCTCAACCGGCTGCACATGAATCATGAGTCTTGCTATGTCCATGTCCCCTATCAACATAGTTTCCTTACCTTCCTTGTTGCATAGGCAAGATAGACCAAACATGAACAAACTTATCCTGCTCCTCATATTCGCCACCATCTCTTGTGCATAGAGGGATAGCTGAGTAAACTTAAGGTTGTACTCATGTACACTCATCGCTTCCTATTTTATATTCAGGAACTTTGTCACCTTAGCTCTCGGCATGCACACTCATCGCTTCCTATTTTAGATTCAGGAACTCTCTCACCTTAGGTCTTGGGGAAAAAAGCACCCCAAGAAAGCATTCTCAAACATAGCCAGCTCAAAAGTGGTGTCCCCTCTTTTGTGTTCTTCTTCCACTAATCAAACCATATCCTAGCAACACTTTTGAACTTATATGAGGCTAAGTTCACACACATTGTAACAGCAACACGCATAACCTCAAATACTTTCTGAAGCTCTTCCACAAAGTTTGGATCCTAAGTGACTTGCGACCCTATGTATTCACTAGATTCATTCTCAAGAATTCATGGATTCTAGATGCATCAGCTAAATTCTTGCAACCCACTCTTGGTTGACCATCCTGGTTTTCCACAACCCGAGTTATCCTCTCGATTACATTTCTAAACTCAGTATTGGTGACATCTTCCTATGGGGGCTGCATTTCTGATGCATTAAGAGAGTTTTGATCTTGAGGATCAATAGTCCTCCTAGAAGGACATCCTTGAAGAGCTCTTCATGGAGGCATGATATGCAATGCCACTCGTAAGCACGAATTAGAAGAACTTCTTATAGAGTTAAACTCTATCATATGAATAGGAGTAAGAATAAAATGAAATGTTCCTAAATGTTGTAACCTCCCAATTATAGATGTGGCACGCTTCACACTGATAAGAAGAACTCTATTTGACACGACTTTATAGACACCCTAGGACTATTGAACCCTGTGCTCTGATATCATGTTTATCACGCCTGAGCCTACACCTTGGACATGGTCGGCACTCGAGGACCATTTTTGGTCCCCACCTAGATGACTACTTAGTGGAAGACTCAACTAAATAAATAAGGAGCTTTAAATGCACAGTTAATATATTTATCTCATATAAACTCAACTCCAATGTCTAAAAGTACTCAATATTATAAATATAATAGTTTTTAAAACATCTCAAAATAAAAGAAAAAATATTGAGAACCTCCTAAAATCTAACTATCTATGAAGCGTCTAATGTTTAAGATAGGTGTTGATACTAGACCCGCGATGCCTTAAAACAACTAAACTGAAAGCAAATGCGACATCCTTGTAAATGCAAGGAGGCTCACCAAAACTGTCTAGAGTTTAGAGGGATCCCAACAGAGCATTTGTTGATGATACTAAAAACATGTGTCTGCATCATAAAAAGTTGAAGGTCCAATGATGTTAGTATATTGAATGTATGAATATGTTATATAGCTAAAGCGAAACAACTGAAAGAAATGACAGGAGTACATAAAATATACTCAAGTTTAATGTAAAGAGATAAAAGAGTTAAATTATTTAGAACTATACAAAATAATTACTCATCTCTTAACTTAGTATAATAAATGATGTATGGGTGAGACAATGTATCATCACGTAGCTCACAGAGACGGTTGTCCAAGAGTTAAATTCATTTGGGAGATTCACTAACCGACAACTATCTCTGTGAATTTAACTCTATTTAGGAGATTCTCTAACGGAAAACCATCTCTGTAAGCTACGTGATGGTACATCGTCTCACCCATGCTGCCAAAAATAACATATACCATGTTGGGGTATAGAACCTCTCAACTAAGTGGATCCACTAAGCAATAAGGATTCATCTAAAAGGTATGATCCTTTACACATGTTGGAACGACATTATTTATGAGGATTTTGAGTTGTCTGAAATCATTCCCTTATCGGTCCTCAATACTACTCCCAATAATTATATATTCATGCTCAAATGTATAATAAATACTATTTCTCTGTTTTGAGGTATTAACTCAAAGTATCCTCTTAAAATAGGTAATTCTCTGATGTATCATTGAACTCACAAACTCATTTAAATATCAAAGTTTCCCTTTTTCAATGTAATAAAATAATACATTAGGGATACTTAGCTCCCTTATACTCTTTCTGTAATAAAATAATACATTAGGGATACTTAGCTCCCTTATACTCTTTCTCAAAACACCTCTTTGCTTTCTCAGAACGGAGTTTAAAACATTTACATTTGTTTAAAAGATTCTCAACAAGATCTCAATGAATACTGAGGGATAGGGTTCATGCTGAAGAATGGACATAAACAATCAATTCAATAAATCTCATTGCATGATATTTAGCAATTCAATTATGAGGAATAGAAATTCCATAATCTGGAACTCAAGAACTGAGAACTCAACATTAAATTATCTCAAGAATACCAAAATTTAAGAATAGAACCCTAGATTACTCTTTTATTGATTTGAAAGTAGATGTAGGGCTGAGGATGCCTTTTAAGAGCAAATTTCTTGGAGAAGTTGATGAAGCTCGAAGAATGTTCAAAACCCTAGCTATTTCTCCTCTCTGAACCTTGCTCTGAGGACTTGAAGTGTTATTGAACATATAAGAGCTGATTAGCACTCTCTAAGCCATTAACTAGGTGTAATAACATCATGATTTAGGCTTAGAATATGGGTTAAAACAACATACCTTAGGTATTAACCACATATGAAACAACCAAACTAGCCTTGACTTACAAAGATGATGGGTGACTTAATTGGAAGGTTGGACGGTCCGTACAAGGCCTCACTGGTAGTATAGGGAACCATCCAGAGGACCCTTTGTATGGAAGCGTTTCACGACTGGACTTCCTTTCCTATATGGCCCGTGCACTTGAAAATGGACTGTCTAGGTAGTACAAGTGAGGCCAAATTCAAGTGGCCTTAAACACCCAACCATTATCTTTAAACGACTAGTGGTGCCCTAAACAAATTGTTCATGGTCTCGTGAAGGGTCCCTGGTTTTTTTTTAGTGTTGTGCACTTGCCTTTATTTCAAATTTGTAATTTAAATTCCTTGATGCTTTTACATCTTTAATTCCATAATTTAAATTTGTTTCCAACCTCAAATTCCCCAATTTCTAAGTTTTAAAGTATGGTAATTTAGTCATTCAGGTCTGAATTGAGTCCCATTTTCCCCTATCTTTCGGGCATGTAATCCTTATTCTAGGGAGGACATTATGATGGTTTCGTTTTCATAATTATGTTACTTCGATTTAGGGTCGATTTATGACCCAATTCTGGTCTGAAATTTGAGTTAGTGATATGTCTATTGTTGGATCTGTATTAACTTTCTCTTTATTTTCTTGATAGCTTTGTAGTGATCCAAGGCTTTCTTGAAGTGACAACCACCCGAGTTATAGTTCATGTGTGGTATTCGGCATTGAGGTAGGTTATGGCTTCCTTTACATATACGTGTCTTAGTTTAATTATATTTTGGTATTATTGCATGATTTAGGTTGAACCCTTAGGTTGTATTGAGCTTTATTGATCTTTGGATAGTTATGGCCATCGGTTGGGTTGTTCAGCTTAAGTTGTAGTCAGAAAGGCCTTAGTTTAGGTTATCCTTGTGTGAGTAGTATCCTTAGACCTCTCTTCTAGGTGGTGTGAAACTTAGGATTGTCTTGTTTGAATGGTTTGGTTGGTTTAAGTGATGGTACAGATCCTTGAGTTGTGATTTGGGATGTTTATTACACTGTTAGGCCTGAGGCCGAGCTTGGATTGGCAGAAGGTCCAAGTTTGAACTTTTAGGTGTGATGGGTGTTCTACATGATTCCATGTGTATAACATGACTTGGTAATGATAACTCTTATGAGGATTTTCTAATTGATTAATTTTTGGAAAAATGACTTGGTTTGTTAAAAGGGAAATTAACCTTAATGAGTGGAAGTCCTTGAGACCCATTTTGATTTACAAGTGGTAGAAAGGCCCTTTTACTTTATTTATTACACATTTGAGCTGCTTGTACTCTAATGAACTTGATGCATCATTCTAGGTGGCCCATTGGCTGAGTCTCTTGCTACAATTTATCATTTAGCTATGCATTATTGATAAGCTCAGTGTATCATATCATTCGTCCCATTGAAAAATATATATGTGTTATTGGTAAGTTTTATGTGCCATTCCAGGCAGCTCGTGGATACATCTATCCGATTTATTGGCTTACAGTTAAGCTTGAGGTCTATTCCAGGTGACTCGATCTATCACGCCCCGAGCTACCCCTGAGATATGGACATAGGACCTAGGATCATAAGTGATCCCAAGCTAACCCTTCTGGCATGACATGAGCATACAAGAATAATAATAACTGATGCGGAAGCTGAATCATAAATAAAACTAAAATGATGGGGAATACCCATATACTAAAACTGAATTTATAATTAGAGAGTTTAATACAAAAGAAAGATCAAACTCAATAACTAAGTTGAATCTAACTATGTTTGAAAATAGCCTCTAACTGACTAGAAATGCTGGGACATGCCCCAGCTAAATCTAGCAAAACTAAAACTAAAGGACTAAAATACTAAAAAGATAACATGACTATTCTCCT
The DNA here is from genome assembly GCA_035578085.1 of Solanum pinnatisectum. NCBI lineage: Eukaryota > Viridiplantae > Streptophyta > Magnoliopsida > Solanales > Solanaceae > Solanum > Solanum pinnatisectum. The sequence continues at coordinate 25,640,595 of CM069087.1, forward strand.
CAAAGAATGAGGACTCACCACTGATACTACTGAACTGGAGATCAAGAACCAATCTAAGAATGATCTGACTGCTGGGGACCTGAACCTACATCATGAGAAGATGTAGCATAATATATGCGTCAGTACTTGAAAGGTACTGAGCATGTAGGATAGAATAAAGCTGAAATAAACACATAACTGAACAAGCAATAAAGCAAGTGTATAATCTGAACATGATATAGAGACTGAATACTGAGCTAACTGTATGAAATGACCAATTTATAATATACTAAGACTGAATACTGACTGTAGTGAAAATGGTCAATGTAATAGAGCCTGACTGAGCTGTGGGAGCTGCTAATAATCAATAATAAAACCACATGAGCTAAATGTATAGTCTGATGCATACACCTCATCGAGAGGACCCAATACACCCTGCCAAATGTATAGAGGCATACTGGCATGATCACTAAAATGATGCCCACAGAGGGGACTTACAACCTACATGGCTAGTAGTTCTAGGACGTTTGGGTACGCTGAACCGTAATCCAACTCGGTATTATGCTACTCCCAATGGATTAAGTGATTAACACATTATGATTGAATTACTGTGATATACTGGATAGCTCAAAATGACATGCAAACTGACAATGCGCATAAATAATTGATAATGATACATTTCAAACTAAGGCAGTATATCTGAAATAACAGAAATATCTGGCCTAGCATGTGTAATTCAAGAACTAAAGAACTACATAGCTAGGTTCACGCAATAGACTGAATATTAACATACTAATCTGATTTGGATCATTCTAACAGTTAAGAACCCAATAATGTTAACATTCAAGAAACCCTAGGTCTAGTCATAATAAGGGAATCAAGAAACTAACTGAAAACTTAGGACCTAATAGGTGAAAGGAATCCACTAGTGAAATCCCACATACCTGGTGACGAATTCCACAGAGAAATCTTTCGATTTCGGGCAGGAACTGGAGGAAACTTGTTGCGTCTTGAAGTTAGGGTTGGTCACCTCTTTCTCTCCTTTTGCTTCTCATTTTCTAAGTTTTGATTAAAGATTTGACTTGGGTAAGTTCTAGCTATGTTTGTAGGCTTAAACTGACTAAAACCACTAAATTTAGGGTTAAAATGACATAGTTTAGATGTTCAACGAATAAGGAAAAGACTGAAAAACACCTGACATAAACTGCAGACAGGCTGACCACGTCCACCTTTATGGAGCGTGAAAGGGACCACGGACCCTGAAGTCAGTTGTGGTCTGGTCTTGGTGACTACTAGCTGCCACGATCCCTACCATGGCCCGTGTGAAGGACAACAAACTGTGAAAGTGTCTGTGGTCTCCACTTGGGCTGTGGTCTCGATGGACTAGCTAGGGGGCTTACTGGTAAAGCTCCACGGACGCCCCCACGGGCCGTGTAAAGGACCACGAACCGTGATGGTCCTCGTGGTCCTCACTTAGGCCTGGGATCTAAGGGGCGGTCTAGAGAGGTTCACTACCTCAACTCTATGGGCGCCACCATAGCCTATCATCAAGACCACGGACCGTAAAAGTGCTCGTGGTCTAATGTCTGGGCCTAGTGACTTCCAAGTCAAGACCAAGGGCAGTTTTATAGACCGTGGACCCTATCACGGTCCGTGAATCCTGCCGTGGTTCACTGCTTCAGGTATATTTCTACAAATTTTTTTTGGGTCTGGTTTTCAAGGTGTTACAATATCTCCCGCTTGGGATCATTCATCTTCGAATGAAGACTAAACTAGCTGAAATGAAGGGAATGAGCTACAACTCTACCAATAAACATTGAAGGCTGATTTTTTATTGAACTGAATTCCAAAAGCATGCAAATACACTGAAAATGCAAGTTCAAATGGAAGGACTATGATACTAAAACTGATTTCATGCATGAATGACTGAAAAACTGAAGAGGAACCATTACCTCAAGTTGGAATGGATTCGGAAGGAAAGAGGTGAGGATACTTTGCTTTCATGGCTGTTTTTGCTTCCCAAGTAGCTCCCTCTACAGACTGACTCCTCTACCAAATCTTGACTTAAACGACTTCCTTGTTTCTCAATCTTTTAACCTGATGATCAAGAATCTCAACTTGTACATCCTCATAAAAAAGGCTATCTTTTACAGCCATACTCTCTAATGGCACCACGGATGCTGGATCATCCACACACTTCTTCAATAGTGAAATGTGAAAGACTGGATGCACTGCTACTAAATCTGCTGGCAACTGTAGCTCATAAGCCACTTTACCAATCCTTTTCAAGATACAGTAAGGGCCTATGTATCTGGGATTGAGCTTCCCTTTCTTACCAAATCTCATCACCCCCTTCACAGGTGACACTTTTAGGAAAACCCAATCATCAACTTGGAACCTCTAGTTCCCTTCTCCTTACATCTGCATAAGACTTCTGGCAACTCTAGGCTGTCTTAAGTCTATCTGTAAGGAGTTGGACTTTCTCTATAGCATAAAGGACTGAATTTGGCCCTATCAAGGCTGCTTCACCTACTTTAAACTAACCAACAGGGGATCTGCATCTACGCCCATACAATGCCTCAAAAGGGGTCATCTGAATGCTAAAATGGTAACTGTTATAGTAAGCGAATTCAATAAGAGGAAGGTGATCATCCCAACTACCCTTGAAATCGATCACACAAGCTCTCAACATGTCCTCTAAGGTCTGAATGGTACGATCTGCCTAACCATCTATCTGTGGATGAAATATTGTGCTAAGGTTAACCTGATTACCAAGACCTTTCTGGAATGACTTACAAAAATGAGAGGTAAACTGAGGACCTCTATCTGAGATGATAGATAAAGGAACCCCATGTAACCTTACAATCTCATTAATATAAAGCCTGGCTTAGTCCTCTATCAAATCTGTTGTATTGACTCCCAAAAAGCGAGAAGACTTAGTAACTCTGTCAACTATCACCCAAATAGAGTCATGTTGTCTGCGAGTACGAGGTAAACCTGTGGTGAATTCCATGTTGATCACTTCCCACATATAAGTAGGAATGTCAATCTCTTGAGGCATACCTCCTGGTTTCTGATGTTCTACCTTGACTTGCTAGCAATTGGAGCACTTAGCCATAATATCTACTATATCTCTTTTCATACCATTCCACCAATAGACTTCCCGCAGATCGCGGTACATCTTAATGGCACCTGGATGAATAGAATAGCTAGAGTTATGGGCATCTGCAAGAATATACTGTCTCAACTCGCCCATATTAGAAACACATAATCGACCCTGGTAGTGAAGCACACCATCTCCCCCTTAGGAGAAAAGCTCAACTCTCTGTTGGTGGACTGCACCCTTGAGTTCAAGTAATATCGGATCACTATCTTGCTTTTCCTTAGCTTCCACTACCAAAGAAGATTCTGCCCCATTCTGAACCATTACACCATCATCTGATATGCTCATAAGACGAACTCCTAGGCGAGCAAGTCTGTGAACATCTTTTGCTAGCTCCTTTATTTCTTCCTCAACATGTGCTACACTACCCATAGATAGTCTGCTAAGGGAATCTACTACTACATTTTCCTTACGAGGATGGTAATCTACACTCATGTCATAATCCTTGAGGAACTCAAGCCATCTTCTCTGGCGAAGATTCAACTCTTTCAAGGTGAACACATACTGAAGGCTCTTATGGTCTGTGAACACATCTACATGAACACCATACAAGTAGTGTCTCCAAATCTTGAGTGCAAACACCACAGCTGCAAGCTCAAGGTCATGAGTTGGATAACTCTTCTCAAGCACCTTAAGTTGTCTGGAAGCATAAGTTATAACCTTACCTCGCTGCATCAACACACAACCTAGGACGACTCTGGATGTATCACAATAAATCACATAACAGTCTAAACCCTCTGCTAGAGTCAAAACAGGAGCTGTAGTCAACCTAGTTTTCAATTCTGTAAAGCTCTTCTTATAATCATCTGACCACTGAAACTTAACCATCTTCTAAGTCAATCTATTCAATGGTGACGCTATGGATGAAAATCCTTCCACAAACCTTTTGTAATAACCTGCTTGACCCAAGAAACTTCTGATATCTGCAGGAGAGGTAGGTCTGGGCCATTGTTTCACTACTTCTATTTTCTGGGAATCTACTCAAATCCCTTCGCTGGACACTATATGATCAAGGAAAGTAACTGATTGTACCCAAAACTCGTACTTTCTAAATTTGGCAAATAACTGGCGATCTTTGAGAGTCTGCAGAACAACACTCAAGTGACTCGCATGTTCTTCCACATTTCTAAAGTAAATGAGGATATCATCAATAAAGACGATAATGAACAAGTCCAAGTACTGGTTGAACACTTTGTTCATCAAGTCCATGAAAGCTGCAGGAGCATGGGTTAGTCCAAATGAGATAACTACAAATTCATAATGACCATACCAAGTCTTGAAGGCTATCTTTGGAATGTCACTATCTCTAACTTTAAGCTGATGATAACCCAATCTGAGGTCTATCTTTGAGAAATGACTAGCACCCTGAAGTTGGTCAAACAAGTCATTAAGCCTGGAATGGGATACTTATTCGTGATTGTAACCTTGTTCAACTACCTATAGTCAATGCACATTCTGAGAGAACCATCTTTCTTCTTTATGAACAACATTGGTGCACCCCATGGCGAAATACAAGGTCTGATGAAGTCCTTGGCTAGAAGGTCTTTCAACTACTTCTTCAATTCCTTAAGCTCAGCTGGAGCCATTCTATAAAGAGGAATAGAAATAGGTGGGTATCTGGAAGAAGATCAATTTCAAAGTTGATTTCCCTATCGGGAAGAACTCCGGGAAGATCTTTGGGAAACACTTCTGGAAACTCATTAACCACTGGAACTGACTCAATAGTTGGGGTTTCGGAGCTTGAATCCTTAACCTGAACTAGATGATAGAGATAACCCTTAGATATTATCTTTGTGGCCTTAAGGTAGGAAATGAAACGACCCATAGGCGCTAAGCTACTACCCTTCCATTCTAAGATTGGTTCGTCTAGAAACTGAAAACAAACAATCCTAGTTCTACAATCAACTGAGGAATAACAGGAATGCAACTAATCCATGCTTATAATGATATCAAAGTCTACCATTTCTAACTTCACAAGATCTGCTGAGGTAACTTTTTGGGAGACTGTGACAGGGCAATTTCTGTATACCCGTCTAGCTATAACTAGGTCACCGATTGGAGTAGAGACTAAGAAAGGTTCTGAGAGTTTCTAGACTAACATCATACTTAACTGCTATAAAAAGAGTTACAAAGGAAAGAGTAGCCCCTGGATGAAACAAAGCATAAATATCGAGATCAAAGACTCGTAACATACCACTTACTACATTAGGATAATCTTCCTGATCCTAGTGAGCCTGAAGAGCATAGAGCCTGTTTTGGCACTGTCCGCCACCTGTACCAGAAGAGTTACCCTGCTGAGTCGGGCGACCTGTTGGTGTTGTTGAAGTTGTAGACTGGACTCGATTAGCATTGCCTCATTGACCCTACTTAGAAGGACAATCCCTCAACTTGTGACCATACTGACTACATCTAAAGCATCCTTCCTTTCCTTCAAGGCACTCGCCTGGATTGTTCTTACCATACTTAGGGCAAGTTGGGTAGGTTTTGGTACCTGTAACACTCCCCTTAGACTTAGAGCCTAATGCCCTACTTTTCTGATCATTACAGAACTTGGAGGATGGAATACTAGCTAATGAAGGTGCTGCAGTTGAAAATTTCTGCTGCCCTTGTGAGCGATTTCCACCACCCAATTTATGTTGAGAATACTCATAGTCTCCAGTCCTGGCCTTCTTGCTCTCCTTCCCCTATTCCTTAAGCTTATCACCCTTAACCTGCTGAGCGTGAGTCATAATCCTATAAAGGCTCATATCTCCCAGCAACATAGCATTCCTACATTCTATTTTCACCAAGTCTGACACTCCATAAAGAAACTTGTTTATTTTGGCCCTGGAATCACCTACCATGTGATGAGCATACCTGGAGAGTTGAGTAAACTTGAGCCCATACTCTTCCACCATCATGCTACCTTGCCTTAAGTTCATAAATTCCTGAGCTTTTTCCTCCCTTAGCTCTCTTAGGAAAATCCTGTCCACAAAGGTCTCGCTAAAGCAATCCTAAGAGATAGGAGCTGCATCTGTACCCCTATTGTCCTTCCACTGAGTATACCTGATATGAGCTACATCCTTAAGTTGGTAAGACTCTAACTTAACGCAATCATTCCCAGTTACCTGCATCACTTCAAAGATCTTCTTAACCTCATTAATAAAGTTTTGGGGATCTTCTCCAACCTGCGATCCTAAGAACTATGGTGGATTCATCCTAACAAAGTCTGCACTCTGGCTGTAGCTAACCCAACATTAGCATTTTCTGGAACTGGAGCCCACTGGTTATTCTAGTTGGCCACACTCTGAGCCAACATCTGAATGGCATTCCTGAACTCTGCATTCGAGACTTCTTAATCTGGGACAGGAGGAGTTGCGTTTGCTTTCCTGGCATTCACATTTCTAGCGTTAGCTCTACGAGGAGACATGATCACACTGAAACATAGAACGTCGAGTTAGAAAGGAATTAGATCATACCTTACACACCACAAGAGTAACAAGAAAATGAAGATTTTTCCTAAAACACTTTGTAGCCTCCCTCTCATTAGATGTGGTAAACTTCACACCCATGAAATGGACTCTACTTAGTATGGATTTTCAGACATCTAGGGCTCTTATACCTAATTCTCTAATACCAAGTTCGTCACGCCCCGAGCTACCCCCGAGACGTGAACATGGGACCTAGGATCACAAGTGATCCCAAGCTAACCCTGCTGGCATGACATGAGCATACTAAGGATAATAATAAATGATGTGGAAGCTAAATCATAAATAAAACAGAAATGATGGGGAATACCCATATACTAAAACTGAATATATAATCTTAGAGTTTAATACAAAAGAAAGACCAAACTCAATAACTAAGTTGAATCTAACTATGTCTGAAAATAGCATCTAATGGAGTAGAAATGTTGGGACATGCCCCAGCTAATTCTAGCAAAACTAAAACTAAAGGACTAAAAAACTAAAAAGATAACATGACTATTGTCCTCAAAGAATGAGGACTTACCGCTGATACTGCTGAACTGGAGATCAAGAACCAATCTAAGAATGATCTGACTGCTAGGGACCTGAACCTACATCATGAGAAGATGTAGCGTAATATATGCGTCAGTACTTGAAAGGTACTGAGCATGTAGGATAGAATAAAGCTGAAATAAACACATAACTGCATAAGCAATAAAGCAAGTGCATAATTTGAACATGAAATGGATACTGAATACTGAGCTAACTAAATGAAATGACCAATTTATAACATACTGAGACTGAATATTGACTGTAGTAAAAATGGTCAATGCAATAGAGTCTGACTCAGTTGTGGGAGCTACTAATAACCGATAATAAAACCACATGAGCTAAATGTGGAGTCCGATATATGCACCCCATCGAGAGGACCCAATACACCCTGCCAAAGGTGTAGAGGAATGTTCGCGTGATCACTAAAGTAATGCCCACAGAGGGGACTTACAACCTACGTGGCTAGTAGTTCTGGGACAGCTTGGGTACGCTGAACCTATTCCAACTCGGTATAATGCTACTCCCAATAGATTAAGTGATTAACACATTATGGCTGAATTACTGTGATATACTGGATAGCTCAAAATGTAATGCAAACTAAGAATGCGCATAAATAACTAATAATGACACATTTCAAACTAAGGCATGTATATCTGAAATAACTAATATATCTAGCCTAGCATGTGTAATTCAATAACTAAATAACTACATAGCTAGGGTTCTGAAATTCATGCAACAGACTAAATATTAACAAACTAATCTGATTTGGATCATTCTAACAACTAAGAACCCAATAAAGCTAACATTCAAGAAACCCTAGGTCCAGTCATAATAAGGGAATCAAAAAACTGACTGAAAACTAGGGACCTAATGGGTGAAATGAACCCACTAGTTAAATCCCACATACCTAGTGATGAATTCCATGGAGAAATCTTTTGATTTTGGAGCGGAAACTGGAGGAAACTTACTACGTTCTTGAACTTACGATTAGTCACCTCTTTCTCTCCTTTCTCTTCTAATTTTCTAGGTTTTGATTAAAGATCTAACTTGGGTAAGTTGTAGTTATGTTTCTAGGCTTAAACTGACTAAAACCACAAAATTTAGGGTTAAAACGACATGAATAAGGAAAAGACCAAAAAAACCCTGACTTAAACTGTTGATGGGCGACCACGGCCACCTTCACAGACCGTGAAGTTGGTCGTGGCCTAGACTTGGAGACTACTAGCTGAGGGTCTGAGTCCACGAGCCCTACCACGACCCGTGTGAAGGCCCACAGACCATGAAACTGTCTGTGGTCTCCACTTGGGCAGTGGTCTGGAGGGACTGGCTAGGGGGCATTCTGGTAAGGCACCACGGACGCCCCCACGGGCCGTGTGAAGGTCCTCATGGTCCTCACTTAGGCATGGGAGTCAAAGGGGCTGGCTAGGGATGTTCACTACCTCAACTCTATGGGCGCCACCATGGCTCGTCATCAAGACCACGAACCGTGAAGGTGCTTGTGGTCTGATGTCTACGCCTGGTGACTTCTAAGTCAAGACCACAGGTAGGTCTATAGACCGTGTACCCAATCATGGTCTGTGAACCCTGCCATGGTTCACTGCTTCAGGTATATTTTTGCAATTTTTTTCTGGGTCTTATTTTCAAGGTGAAAGATGATGTTTCTTCTAGGCTTAGGATCTTCCATTTCCTTGGAGGGTTATATTGTATCTTTGCATTAAGTTATCTTTGAGTGTGTGGATTGTATGTTTTGTGTGTATCTTACTTGTTATATTCTTGTTGCTCTCTTTTATACTCTTGTTGTGCCTAAGCTTCTTCTTGACTTGCTAGTATCATCGTATTTCTTTTATATAATTTATGTTTCTAAGCTCAGTTGGCCTATTATGCCTACTTAGTACCTCATTTTTGGTACCTATACTGCACTTTTGCATCTTTTTCTAATGTAGCTCCTAGTTTGAGCCACCCTCAGTGAGTTTTTCAATCTCCTAGTTTGCATCTTTTTGTGAACTCCTGGCATTCAAAGACTTATTGTACTTCTTTTGTCCTGACTCTCATGTTGTATTTTTGATTAGTTAGTTCTCTCTCTCTCTATGTGTGTATATATATATATATATATATCTGTGTGTGACAGAGAGAGAGCCGCATCTTGTTATTTGGGTTAAGGGTTGTCACTCGGTGGGTTGTAGTGGACGCCATCAAGTCCTGATTTTGGGTCGTGACAGATTGTCAGTTGCCTTCAAGAGAGTGTGCACACTCTCTATGTCACATCAACTTTTGGGGTGTGTTTATTCATTTTCAAAATAGTTTATGGGTGGGGGGCTATAGGACCCTAGTTAAATTTAGGTGTCGCTAGAATTTTGGTTATGGTTTAGAGGGTTCTTATGTAGTATCTCTAAAACAATTATTGTTAATTGTGCAATGTTTGATTGGAAACATAAACGATTGTAATGAATGAGCTATAATGAGCTTATTTAAAGATCAATTTAGTAAATACATATATAATTATTTTTCATATAATTATTACTGAATTACCAAAAGAAGAAAAAAATATACATTAATAAACTACATAAAATGCAATGTAGATAAAGAATTGAGTACTATATAAAAGAATAAATATTAATAATTAATAGGCTAGCGTACAATTAACTAACTAATATATAGGAGTAAGATAGATGAATGACCCCATAAACCATCCTTGTTTAAGTATACGAAGTCAAAATTACTTTTTACGTATATACAATAGATATTGAATCCGTTTGACCAAAGGTTATATATTGTTCTGAGATGTACTATGATTCTGGAACTAATATCTCTAGATTAACTTAGGCATCTTATTCATAATCTTGAAAGGATGAGGCCAAAAGAGATTGTTACAACAGGGCCCAACACTTCAAGAAAGGTTTGTGTAGTTGTTATAAAATAACTAAATCTTTAACTTCTTGATTACTTGGTTATTTATATTAACATCGTCATCTATAACTTGCATGATTTGATTTCAAATACATAGTGCATTGTGGGTCTAACACATATGTACTAGGTTTTGTTTTCTCTTCAAAATCATCCAATAGGTAAAATTTATCAATCAAATAGATATGTATATGAATGGGCTAGAGCAAAGTTTTAAGCCTATTATTCAAAACAAGTATAATGTACAAAAATCTCATACATTTGGGGGCTAATTACATAGTATCCCGAAAGCTTCCCCAATTAAAAGAATCCTATATTTTTCATTGCTCTCTGATATATTCTTTGGTTGTCCAACACATTGCAAATGATACATTTCTCACTTGGAGGGATATGTCCGAAAGGGGATAGGGATCTATCGGATAGGGGAAGGATGTATCCAAGAGGGGATAGGGATGTTTCCGAAAGGGGATAGGGATGTACCCGAGAGGAGATTTTTGTAATTTTTTTAAAAAGGAAGGAAATTTTAGAGATTATAATATACTAACTTGTGTATTTATGTAATATTTCTTTTAAAAAAACTAATCCGATAAAACAAAATCATAAGTGGAAAGTCAAAAATTAAATAGGGAAGTAAAGTGATTAAAGAAATCTAGAGAAATCTTTGAGAACCCTGGCTAGCAGTACGGCGATATCTTCAACATTTTATTTTTGTCCTCCACTACAATCCATGATGAAGATGAAGATAGGAAAGTCAACAACAACATAAACAAGAGGAGATGTTACGGTTCAAGGTGCGCTTCGATTCAGTTCTTGCTACTCTGATCCGATTTGTTCCTTTTATCATAGATGTTGATAAAATGAACCTTGTTATGTATTTCAATCACCACTACTCCATCATCATATTATTTCGCTCTCAACCTCATATTCGAAAATCCTTTACTATTGGTTCATAGAAGAATAATAGAAATATTGTCAAGACAAATATATCAATTCTAGATCTGAAACATACTCAAAAGAACAATATCTTCGTACGTAAAGCTATTAGGTAAGAAACATTGTGTTTTTCCTTGTTAATTATCACTGATAAGATGAGATTTATAGAAACTAAGGCCTCACATCAAAATATTCTCTAAATTCCAACACAAATGAAAAAATTTAGATAGTTTTATGTTGTTGTTTAAAGGATGCAAGGTCACTCACCACTCACTAATCTTTTCCAATTATTCTTCTTTGATAGGTTGAATTCAAAGAGATTAATACCATATATATAAGGAGAAATCTAAGATAAGAATCAGTGAAAAGTAGGTCACCAAACATTCTTAGACCAAAAGTCACCAGTTGTCATTAGTTGCACCAAAAATTAGTAAAAGAAAACCTCACCCAATGTCCAGGTCTTAACTCTAATCATTATACACCTTAAACTCTCACCGTATAGCATGATATATAGATTATATTTAATCCTTTTAGGCATTAGAATAGAGTAAAATTACCTCTTCGTAGTATCTATTATATGCAAACATAATGATTAATAACAAAAGTACCTTACTAACTTTTGTGATTGATAGAGAATATGTTTCTACTATTAGGGTCAATAACTATTTTTAATACAATAATGAATTCACTCTTTTATAGTCACAACTTCTGGCACAAGGTTGGTTGAAACTTGTAAATTTCTGCCTTTTACTCCTACAATGTCATCCTCAATGTTTCTAAAAATATAGTTGAACTACAAACAAGATTACCCTTGGATGTACGATGTATATTACATTTGTACCAATCAGGAGCAGGGTACAACCACATCACAATCTTATAACTATATTTGGGCTGCCATGCATTCAACATTTCTACAATATGAGGCCAATTCCTAGGTGCATATTGAAAATAAGAAAATCTGGTACAAACAAACTTATGAATAGTATGAGTACCATAAAATATAATCTTCTCATAAAACCAATTTCTGATCAAGTTGGAATCGGTATTCGGTGCCTTGACTTGACCACGTGGATCATCTTGACTGTTATCTCCATACTCATATATGAAACACTATGCACCATAATGTAGTTTTTTCTTAAAAAGATCTTCTTAAAATATAATTTGGTAAAAGTATGTAATAATTCTAAGACAAATCATTCTTTTTAAGAATAATAAATCGTTACATTTTATGTCAACATAAAGTTAATTTTATTTTGTGTGAAATTTAACACAAACATGAAAATTATGACCCAACGGACTCTATCAATGGAGCCTCTAAGAAAAAGCTCACAAATTGTACATGACAAGGACTTCCTAGCTAACCCTCAAAACGAACAAACAAATAAATATACGATTGAATATGAAGAAAAGAAAATTTTCCATGAAACAAACCAGAGTTAATCAATAGTTGTTGGAGAAAGAGAACTTCCTAGCTTGTAACTTGATGATTTCAAAAACATGTATCAACATTGACATAACCAAATGTAGGTCCCAAGTACACAAAATGTCAAGACAACCACAAATATACTCAATGAATCTCAATAATCCCCTCACTCAAACAGGAATGAGACTTAGAAAAACATGAATGCATTATGTAAAAAATTTTAAAACCATAAGAACATCTAAAAGCATTTGAAATATCTATACTTCAATACTTTTAAAAATATTCCTTACAAAATCTTAATATGAGCTCAAAAAAACAAATTCTTACTGGAAAAATATCATTTGACTCTAACCTTATTCTTTATTTAAGTCATCATATGATCAATATGATAGACAATCCCATCTCAATCGACTAGGCCATCTTCTTTTGATGCCAAACAATTTGACCTTCTTTTCATAGCACACATTCTTTCTCTTATCAAGACATTCTCTCATAGTGCCTCAATAAATGATACACTAATCTCCTACTCTGACATAATGAGTTGTAGAGTACATCACAATCGATTTCAAAACAAGTAATTATGATAGAAAATCAAGACAAAACTTGGTTGGTGCTGTAAATCTTAAAGAAAGAAGAAACAAGAAACCTAATTCCTATCATCGTCGAAGGTCTTTAACGAAGTTCATTGCACTTCGTCGGTGTTCGCTTAATGAGAATGAGTTTTTGCATTGTTGATTTATGATAGAGGTAATTTTTGGATAGGCCCAAGAACAAGAAAACTTTATCTAATTTTTAATAAATTTTTACTAAGGCTTGCTTTGAGATTTCACCCCTCTTAAGTGGGTCACCAACCTAAATTTGGTAGTGACAGAATTACAACTATTATGTTGGGATTTGTGCCACCATTTAGAAGTGGGAAACAATCCAATTATAAAAAGGAAAGTATACAAAGTTAAGGATGAAAAAACATGATGACCCTATTGATCATATTGGTATGATGTTGGCTACCACAATAAACCACAACGTTTGTTTCAATTCTTTAAGAAAGCACAAATGAGGAGCCATTGAAATTTCTTATCTACTAATGGTCGCATGAATCAAATGGTCCACGTTTGGAAAAATGAAACTATTGATAGTAGTATTTCACTTTTTCATGCTAATATGAGGCATTAATTATTCTGTTTTTTTAAAAAAAAATATATGCAAACATTTAATTGTTGTAGCTAATTATTCATTTCTAAGTAAGCTTTTATTTTGGTTTGAACTCGTAAAGGGACTGACACTAGTACTTATGAGAAAAATAATATGATCTTGCAAGACTCTTTTATGGACACAAAAGAATTGGTTTTAGTATATTCAAGAATTGATTCTCAAGCAAAGAATGTGACGATGAATAAAAAGGTTTATTCTCGTGTGGCTCTCCTACCATTTGGAATTGTAATAGTTCCTGAATTTTGTCAAGAATATTTTCATGCTAATAACAGAATTGAAACTTTTGGAAAGAAAGATAATGATGTTAATTTTAATGGATCATTGGTGACTATGGGGTTACAAATGTTTGTGAGCAGTATGCCTACTGCACAACTTTCTATGTAATCAATCAAATAGTAAATGACTGCATTCCCCATAAAATTCATGGTAATAAAAGCGATCTCAAGTACTGTAAGTGATACTCTAGAATTAATTGTTATTTGTTGGTTCACTACTTTTGAGTCTGTTTTTTTTTTTTTTCTTGTTTTGGATTTGTCTAGAGAAGGATGGAGATTCAATATGAAATTTATGTTTGCAAAATACATCTAAAATTAATTAGTACATGTTAAGAATTGTGTTTAAGTTATAGAAATGGGTTAGACAAAAAAACGAACCAGGTTATGGTTCAATATTGATCAAATATCTGTTATTCTCTTTTTTTCCATCTAGAGTCCTGAATTATGTGTGTTTTCCATTTTAGTATTAATGGCAGTAAGATATTATTGTATCAAATTGTTTTTGAACTTACTTAAATTTTCTTCTATTTAATGGTCTACCGCTCGTTTGATTTTTTAATATTATGACTAGTTTTGATCTTCAACCAATTTTATAATTGAATGAGTACAAGTAACCATATTAGCTCTGAAAATGACATTCGACTATTCATCATTTCATTTGAGAGTGATTAATTATTGTGTCTTTTTTTTTTTCTTCTAGTTTTGGGTTAGTCTAGAGAAGGAAGGGGATTAAATATGAAACTTATGTTTGCAAAATACATCTAAAATTAATTAGAGCTTGTTAAGAACTGTGTTAAGGTTATAGAAAAGGGTTAGACTCAAAAACGAACCAAAGTGAAGGTGATGGTTCAATATTGATCAGATGCTGCTATTTTCTTTTTTTCCATCTAGAGTCCTGAATTATGTGTGTTTTCCTTTTTAGTATCAATGGTTGTAAATATAATTGTATCAAATTGATTTTATGAGTTTACTTAAATTTAATTTCTTCTATTTAATGGTCTACCGCTCCTTTGATATTTTAATATTATGACCAATCTTGATCTTCAACCAATATTATAATAGAATTAGTAGAAGCAACCATATTAGCTCTGAAAATCACATTCGGCTATTAATCATGTCATTTGAGAGTGATATTTTTAAAATGAGTGGTATAATTTTTAGGGTTGACATTATGAATTATTGGGATATTGAAAATAGTTGAATTAAAATGTGCAAGACTTAATACGGTTTTATAAGAAATTAACTTATGCCCAATCGATATAATGTGCATTATTGTTGTTGATAATGTTGTTACTGCCATGAGACGTGAAATTGATATTTTTAACATCAATCTATAACATGAATTGTGGGGATTTGGACATTCAAGCAGACTCGGATTGTATATTAAATGTTAGATTTAGACTTTTGTGCTTATTGAAGATGTGTGTTCAAAGAATATGGAGTGTATGTTTGAAAACACAATAAACAATGACTTTAACATAAAAAAATTGGATAATGCATAAGTACCTCCCCCCCCCCCTCAAACAATGACACTCAACGACACACCTTAACTTAACTTAGGTCATAATATCTCCCCTTGAACTCAAATTTTCTGTGTTTTCGTGCACCTTTGGTGCTGATGTGGCACCTTCAACCAAGTAAATTTTATTGTGTGAGTGTGTGTCACGCTACGAGCCTGCACCTTGGATATGGTTGGCATCGAGAACCATTGTTGGCCCCAAGCGAACCCTTGGCTTGGCTTAAATCTTAGCGGAAGACTTACTAATAATTAGGATGAACCTAAAAACACAACTTTATGTTAATGTGTCAAAGAAATACTCAGAATATTTTAGAAAATAAAACATTCAAATTGGTCTCAACGGCAAATCAAGTCTTGAACATAACAACTAAAATGAACATGACTCATGAACTATTATCTATCTATCTATGAAGCCTCTACTAACTGAGATGGACGTTGGGACAAGACCCACAACATCCTAATAACAAAATTAAATAATTGAAAGTAAATAGGAAATCCTCCGGAAGCAATGAGGCTCACCAAACGGCTCTGGAACTCAACTTGATCAACGAAGCACTGGTTGTTGATCCTGATTACATGTATCTTCATCATGAAAGATGCAGGCCAAATGGCGTCAATACATGGAATGTACGAGCATGTGAGGGGAAATATCTAACATGACATAAGCTTGGACAGGAACTGAAGAAACATTTACCTCATCTCAACTCAATTCAACCTCATTTCAATATAAAGCAATAGAAATAATGCAGTATAAAGAAAATATTTAAAATAGTAGAAAACAACAAAATGTTTTAGAAAATACAATATAAACTCTATTTGTATGCAAAAATACAAAGTAACTTTGTTTGGGAGTTTCTTTAACCGACAACCATCACTATGAGCTATGTGATGATACAACATCTAGCCCACGCTGCTAGAACTGTCCTATACTTTGCTGAGGTATAGAACTCCTCAACTAAGTAGATCCACTAGTCTATGGTAAAATGCAATAAGGAATCATCTAAAAAGTATGACTCTTTCTACCCACGTTGACTACATTGTTTGTGGGGGCTGTGAGTTCTTAGAACTCTCCCCCATATCAGTGCTCAATACAACTCCCAAAATATAACTTAGCTCATTATGTTTTAAAGAAAATATTTCCTCTTTTTCAACTTTGAGATTATTACTCAAAAGTTTTCCCTTAAAAGAGATAAAACTCATGAATTCTTTTGGAAACCGGTGTTTCTTCTTTTTCTTAAATGTGAAAACATTTTTTTGGGGAATACTTAGTTCCCATATATCATTTTAAAGAAAATGAACTTAACTCTACTCTTTCTCAAACTCAAATTCTCAAGTATTAAAAAAAGTTCAAAAGATTTGTAAAAGGCATCTTAAAATGACTCGAATAACTCTCAAGATTTGACTCTTAACTCTTTCCATGAATTTGAATTATGGATTAAAGGTTTGTGATGCATGTTCTAAATGATCTCTTGTTGTTTAGATGTGGTTTAGAGTAGTTAGAATCAATAGGGAGTGAAAGTACACTTTGAAAGGACTTAGACGGGTAAAACGATGAAAATAAACTGGGGGCAGGCGACCCTAGTGCACTACTAGCGTAGGGCTCTAGCACCTAAACTTTAGAGAGTTCAAAATGGCGCACTGCTGGCGTGCCACACCAGACATGCTGGCGCATTTGGGACGCACTGCGCCACCACTCTTGTCATGACCCAGGGGTACCCTCTAGATGAAACAAGGCATACTCGACCGCGAAGGGGGCGCTCACGGCCCGGCTGGCCTTCCAGCGGTAGTGGGAATTCTCCCGTTCCCTGGTCAAAGACTTGGTTGGATGCGGGATCTACTCCACGAGGAGCGGTACGGACGTAGATGATATCATCACGACCCCTCTTTTCTCATACATGTCTATTAGCATATCATAACATAAGATAATAGAAAAGTGTAGAAATTTAAAACATTTTTCATAACAATCAAAGTCTTTTATAAAAACGAAGCGGAAGTATTTAACATTTTCTCAAACCATCTAAAATAACTTTGAATAACTCTTGGGACACAACCCATACAATAGTTCTAAACATAAAATAAAGACATATAAAGGACAGGTGGGCAAATCTCGATGCTATGAGAACTCACCAAATCTTCAACTCCTTGCTTCTACTAAGAACCTAGCCACGGGGGTGGAGCTCAATATCGTCGGACCCTACATTTGATAAAAATGTAGGTGAGAGTATGTTTTAGTACAAAATGTACTAAATATGATAACTAACATAACATCATAAGAGCATAACAACATAATCATGAGTATAATCTCCAATATCGACATAATATAAGCATTACTCAACAAAAGGCATTATCCATAACCATAAGAGAAGCATCATATTCATAAGCATAGCCAATACTTAAATCTTTATAACATAAGAGAACTATTTCTCAAGTAACCTCAAAGCATACTTGTGCAATGCATGGATAAGACCCCATAATCTCACCCATAATAAGTACCACTTTTAGGCCATTATAATCATACTTACCATCTTTGGATCTGATCCTTAGTTTAACTCTCATACACAAGGGAATCTTTGCCTTTAGTCCAATATATCATGGAAGGAACCTGTAACCACAATCCAAGAGAAGCATACAACAAATAAGAGAACATTTCATAAGTAGCTTCAAGTCATACTT
Organism: Solanum pinnatisectum; assembly: GCA_035578085.1. Taxonomy (NCBI): domain Eukaryota; kingdom Viridiplantae; phylum Streptophyta; class Magnoliopsida; order Solanales; family Solanaceae; genus Solanum; species Solanum pinnatisectum. The sequence continues at coordinate 25,658,674 of CM069087.1, forward strand.
GTGCAATGCATGGATAAGACCCCATAATCCCACCCATACTAAGTACCACTTTAGGGCATCATACATAAATGACTACTATTCATCATTTATAGGCTACTAAGGAATAGCAACATACTAGGCTAGACCAAGCTACCATCTAGCTAACATAACTACATTATGCTAAACCAAGCTACCATGGAAATCATACTATCATGAAAGTCCAAGCTATTCAAGGAAGGGTACTATTGCTAAAAGAAGGCTAATCATCTTGCTAACATAAACACATTATGCTAAACCAAGCAACCATGGAAAACATAATATCATGCAAGTCCAATCTATTCAAGGAAGCGTACAATTGCTAAAACCAAGGTAATAATCTTGCTAACATAACTACATTATGCTAAACCAAGCTACCATGGAAAACATACTATAATGCAAATGCAACTTATTGAAGGAATGGTACTATTGCCAAAACCAAGCTAATCATCTTGCTAACATAACTACATTATGCTAAACCAAGCTAACATGGAAAACATACTATCATGCAAGTCCAAGCTATTCAAGGAAGTGTACTATTGATCCATCCTAGCTACCAATGAAATGGTTTGACCTAACCAAGTCATGCTACCATGCAAGCATTCTAAGATGCTAGTTCAAGCTACCCTTAGAAAGAGTATGATTTCTTAATCCAAGGCTACCATGAGGTCTTATACTCAAGCTACCATGAAATGGTCTTATCTTACCAAGTTAATTTATTCATGAAGGGATTTCATAACACAACTTCAAGCTAACATAACTAAACATGCTTTGATTCATTTTAGGTGAGAAAGCATTTCAACCTAGAATCATTCTGTGTGAGAGAACCTGTGAGAATATCCTTTCAAGAATAAAACAACATATCATAATCATAGACACTTCACTCTCAAAGCCTTGACATTCATAATTCAACACATTAGCCTTACTCTCAAAGCCCTAGAAGTCAACATTCATAACTACAAGCTTTACTCTCAAGCAATACTTCTTATTAGCATCTCATAGACCTAAGTCTCAAGGTATTCTACCTACATGCTTCATTCTTAACTAATGTCAATCATATATCTTCATATAGGCTTAAGCCAACAATTACTCATCATGATTCAACATGTATTCTTTAACATCATTCAATTCATATCCATATGCCCTAATCTCAAGTTATCTACTATACAGATCATCAATCTTAGAGGATTATGTCTACTCAATTTGATCAACATACAATATACCCCACAACATTGAAGAAACCCTAACTTGAATTGGAGAATTCTTCATCAAATTGGGGGAATTATAGGGGGGCTCCATGGATGGAAGAATCCAAGGATGAATAAGCTATCATACCTTGGATACAAAGCCCTCACAAAGCTTGGAAGATTGGAGGAACTTGACCTAGCTTAAACCCTCTTCTTCTTCCTCTTCTTCTTCTTCTTCTAGTTCTAGAGAGAGAAATATTTGAGAGGAGAGCTTTAAGGAATTTAGTTTAGGTCTTGGGAAATAATGACTTAATTGGGGTGATTAAAGGGTTAAAATAACTTATATAAGTGTACAAAGACTATACAAAACGACCTTACTTAATAACCAATTAAAATGCAATTTACCCTAACAACCCTCAGGAGGCAGCCTAGTGCCAGGCACCATGGCAGGCTCCACGAGCCATGGTCCTGCCCGTGGTCCTTGGGCAATGCCTAGGAAAGGGTGTCTTGGCCTCCAAAAATCTCAGGCACCTTCAGTGGCCTTTCCAAGAGTCGTGGTCTTCACCACTAGCCGTGAAGTGGCTCGTGAAGGTGAGCTATTTTGAGGCAGCTTCAAGGTATCTACTGCCTTAGCCACCACGAACTGTGGTGGTGGTCGTGAACTGGGGCAGTGCTAGGAAACCTTGGGGCAGCCTTCGCCCTTGGCTTGGGCCTTGCCCCTTGGCCTTGGCTCTTACCCCTTTCCTTGGCTCTTGTTGCCCTCACACTTAGCCCTAGTTGGCCTACTAAACTACGGGGCATTACAATATCTCCCCCTTGGGGACATTCGTCCTCGAATGACAATCTAGACACCTCCTAAAGGAAACAACTCTAGACTAGTGCAGCCCATCATGCATGCAACATATCTAAATGCACACATCCAAGGAGGAAAACATCAACTCCAAGCTAAGCATACTCAATGCATCACAATGAAGGTAGGAACTACATGTAACAACCCATTATGCACAAAATCTCTTAACTAATCATGTCCAAGGAGGGACTACCATCTCCGAGCTGGAAACATGTTCAACAAAATTTCATGAAGCCTATATGCAATCTATACTCAAGCATACATCCAAGGAGGAACTCTTAACTCCAAGCTAAAGCATGTTCATCTATTCATCTCATGAAGTTCTATAGGTAACTCTACTTAATGCACTACAACATGAGGAAAACAATTCACATAAGTAATTTCTATCAAGACTTAAGCTTTTTCATGAAAATGCATACAAAGAAATCATGGCCAAACACATAAACACACAATGACCTAGCTATCTAGGCATATCATCTCCCCCTTGGGGGTAAGACTAGGTGGACTTTCTAAGCACCATCACTTTCAATTCCAAGGTCGGATCAAGTTATCACTTAACTTTCACATCCATCACACATGATGATCCTAAACTATGGTGAACTATACTTCCACCCTTTATAGGAGCCTACTAATTGAACATCTCAAGGTATCTTCTAAACACCCTATTCATCAAATCTTTCAACTTACCCAAAACTCAAATGGCCAAGTAGGGTTCTACCATCAATAGCATAAAACAACAATGAAGCTCATTCATACTAAAGACAACATCAAAGTCTAGCATATCAAGTCACAAAAGACAAGCAATCCGGAATCTAATAAAGCATAAAACAAATACCAGTAGCAATATTCGGAGGTTGCTCTTGTTCATTTCTAGCTTGAAAAGCATAGAACCTATTCTTCTTTGGAGCATCCCCATCAGAATCACTAGGAGAAACTTTCTTACCCTCTCTTCTCATTGTCTTTGCCTTTAGGCAATCTCTCATCTTGTGGCCACTTTCACCACAACTAAAGCAACCCTCTCTACCGGCCAAACACCTACTCTCATGTCTATTTCCACATCTAGCACAAGTAGGACATAGGGACTCATTACTAATTCCTTATTGCTTAGGTTAGACACGCTCTCTCCCTTATACTTTGAAGCATTAGAAGCACCTTGTCCAAAAAACCTTTGTCGATTCCTAGAGCAACCATGTCCATTGGACCCTTCATGAAAGGACTTTTCATCATTCATTCTAGACTTCTTTTTCTCCCTAGATTTCACTTCTTTGAGTTTTGATTCCTCAATTTTTTGGTAATACACTATAAGACGTGAGATATCCATATCACCAACAAGCATTGCTGTACGACATTCTTTTTCTACTAAATCGGACACTCCCATCAAAACTTATTCATCATAGTCATCGAATCCACCACTATAGTTGGAGCATACTTGGATAGTTGGGTAAATTTCAAGGCATACTCCTTAACACTCATGCTACCATGCCTAAGGTTAATGAACTCTTCCATTTTAGCCTCCCTCAACTCTAGGGGAAAGAACCTATCAAGAAACACCAACTTGAACACTTCCCACTCGATGGGACCCGCTCCTACTGGTCTACTATCTTTCCATTGATTGTACCATACTTGAGCAACATCTTTCAATAGGTAAGCGGCTAACACCGCTTTCTCTATCAAAGTCACCCCCATAGTAGAAAGTACCTTAAATACCTCATTTATAAACCCCTTAGGATCCTCTTCCACTTTGGAGCCATAAAACTTTGGAGCGTTTATCCTCATAAAATCCCTCACTCTTAAAGCCACAGAATTCACATTAAGGTTCACTAGAGCAATCACTTCCCTATTGACATGAGCCGTCACGGCTTGAGCCAACATTTGGATAGACAACCTATACTCCACATTAGTCACATTCTCCCCTATAGGGTCAATTGGAGCTTGGGAGGAGCTTGGAGAGGAACCTCCTGCTCCACATTATCTCGCTCATTCCTTTTAGCATTTGCTCTTATATTAGACATACCCTGAAAACCAACGGGCATGGATTAGAAGAAAGATCTTATAGAGTTAAACTCTATGGCATGACTTAGAGAATGAAGAAGTGAAGTTTCCTAAGCATCCAAAAGCTTCTCATTTATAAATGTGGCGCACTTCACACTTATGAAGAATACTCTACTAGACGTGGTTTAAGACATCCTAGAACCATTCTAAACCTTGTGCTCTTATTACCAAGTTTGTCACGACCCAGGGGTACCTCGTAGATGTACAAATACGTACTTGACCCCGAAGGGGTCTCATACAAGCCCCTTAGCATATCATAACATAACATAATAGAAAAGTACAGAAATTCAAAACATTTTTCATAACAATCGAAGTCTTTTGTAAAAACGAAGAGGAAGTCTTTAACATTGTCTCAAACAAAACAATTTTGAATAACTCTTGGGACACAACCTATACAATAGTTCTAAACATGAAAGAAAGACATAAAGGAAAGATTGTGTCATGACCCAGACTGTCGTAATTGGCACCCACACTAACTCTCCGGTGGGGGAACCATTAATGCTAATTAGCTAACCAAAGAACTACACAACTTAATCAAAACTAAGGCATTTAAAGTAATGGAGGCAGGTTTAAATGCTAAGGAAAGAAACAGAGTTCCCATAAACTCCAAAAAGTCTAACAAAACAAATGCGGAAATAACACCTAGAACCTGAAAGTCAATGTACCAAAACTCTAACAAGAACCATAAGTCTAAATAAGAAGGGGTACAACCCCATACTAAACATAAGAAAACTAAAGAACTAGTCTAAGTCTGAAATGTGGACATCAACAGAAAGAGAACTCATGGTAGCCCGAAAGAACTGGTTCACCCTTTAATTTGAAACGGTTATTGATCTTCTAAATGAGTTCTTTCAATAGCCGCTTGAAAATGCCCTCTACTTAACAGAGAAAGAGCAAGTGTAGTATCAGTACACAACCACAGTGTACTGGTAGGATCACGCGGGTATCCCACTAAATGCAACATACATAAGCCATTACAACATAATAATAACATGCATACACCGAACATATACAATATCCATATCATTTACGAATAACACACAATTTCACAATTCTCCAGATATACAGTTATGTCAAGTCACTGGTCCTCTCATGGAACCCACACCCAAATTGTTAGTATACCGGTGCGTGGTACCTGATCCAATGTTTATGCCGAAACGTGGCAACCAATCCCATGTTTATGCCAGAACGTGGAAACCGATCCAGTTAGTGTGTTAGAATGCAACATCCGATCCATTCAACAAGACACAATCACAATCAGAAGTATATTCTCAAAATCATACAATCAGGTCTTGATTCATGGCATTCATCATCCATCTATCCTCATTTATAATTAATGTGATCAATAATGCAACATTCGTATACACACATGTATTTTAATGAACCAAGAACAAACATACATCACACAATATGAAATCTCAACCATCACCTACCTCGAAACAAGCTTGAATCGCGTAAGAAACTTGATTCTTGCCTTTCTGGTTTCGTTCCACTTGTTCTTGGTCTACAAATAATTAATATTACACGGGAATCAATAAACAATATCTAATTACTCGAATTACCAACAACCCTAGATCAAAACCATGATCCCAATATCCAAATTAGGGCTTTCTCCACCGTAAATTCTAGATCAAAACCCTCCCCCATTGATAATTACCAACTAGTTATGTTCTACGAATCGAAAGATGGATTTGGGGAGTTAAAACTTTACTTTTAGCCTTAAGAGTGGTGAAAAATGGTCAAGAACTTTCGTGGGGTCGTCTCCTACCTCTCAAAGTCGAAGAGTGCAGAATAAAATGTTTTTGGGCTTTAATTTTACTTAATTCGCGACTTGCCTGCTATGGCGGCACCCATCCCGCTATAGTGGCCCTGCTCTGGGGGAATAATCTCGTTTTTGTGGCTTGCACGAAAATAGAAAGATAAATAAAGAATTCCAAAACCCCCATTTCTCAACACATCTCCAATCAATGACACTCAGAAACTACCTAATTACGCTAAGATCAGTTTTGGGAGTTCTACTCACCCAAATTCAATTCCGTAAAGTCGTATGGGTTCCTTAACATCTTAGCTATCTACTCATGCAATCAAAATCATAATTAGATCACCCAATTGCTACCAGATTTCTGTAGACCCTACTAACTCCGATTTTGTCCAAATCTGGACTAGGTTTGGAAATAGTAAGTTACTACGAAAAAGTTTTTCGACTCAAAATTTTTCCCTGTTGACTTTTCTATAACGATGGGAACTAGTCATTAACATAGATACCAATTTACCGATCACTCATTCCCGAGTGACAAACTTAGGAAAAATAGGCTAAAGAGAGGATGAAGTAGTATCTGTATAGACGAACAACTAGGGATACTAGTTTCGCATGTCTTTCTCAATTTCCCAAGTAGCTTCCTCATCTAGACGATGCTTCCATTAAACTTTCACGGACAAAATCTCTTTGGATCTGAGCTTTCGGACGTCACGATCAAGAATTGCAATGGTTCCTCCTCATACTGAAGGTCTTTTTCTAACACAACTGAGTCTCCCTTTATGATGTAATCCCCATCACCATGATATTTCTTCAACATGGACACATGAAATATCGGGCGAACTCCCGATAGATTAGGAGGTAAAGCCAATCTATAAGCCACTAGACCTACATATTCAAGAACCTCAAAGAGACTAATTTATTACGGACTTAGCTTGCCCTTCTTACCAAATCTCATCACTCATTTCATGGGTGATACCTTAAGAAGAATATTCTCACCAGTTTGAAAGGTCATGTCTCTTACCTTATGGCCTACATACTTCTTTTGTCTACTTTGGGCTGCTAAAAGCTTAGCTTGGATGCTTCTTACCTTATCTTGAGCATCCTTCACTAAATCAACCCCCAAAGGTTTCACATCTCCAGCATCGAACCACCCTATGGGTGATCTACATCCCCTTCCATAAAGTGCCTCAAACGATGCAATATCTATGCTTGAGTGATAACTATTATTATAGGAGAACTCACACAAAGGTAAGAACTTATCCCATTGCCCTCCAAAATCAATCACACATGCCCTCAACATGTATTATAATACTTGGGTAATCCTCTCTGACTGTCCGTCCGTCTGTGGATGAAGGTTGTGCTAAAAGTGAGTTGCATGCCCAATTCATCATGTAACTTCCTCCAAAACTTGGAGGTAAACTGCGTACCACAGTATAGCATGATAGAAAGAGGCACCCCATGCAACCTCACTATCTCTTTCACATAAACCTTAGCCAATTGTTCAGCATTACAATCTATTCTTGACGGAATAAAATGGCTTGACTTAGTCAATCTGTCAACCATTTCCCAAATAGAATCAAATTTCCCCTAAGTCTTGGGAAGACCAACCACGAAATCCATGGCTATCATTTCCCACTTCCATTCCGGAATTGGCATTCTCTAAAGCAAACATGCAGGCCTTTGATGTTCATACTTTACTTGTTGGCAATTTTTACACTTAGCCACAAACTCTACTATATCCTTCTTCATGCCTGGCCACTAATAAAATTGCTTCAAATCTCGGTACATCTTGGTCACACCTGGATGAATTGAATATCGCGAACCATGGGATTCTATCAACAAATTCTGAATTAAGTCATCAACTCGAGAAACACAAATCCTTCCTTTAAAACTGAGCATACCTTCTGCATCAAGAGTGATCTCTTGAGTCTTACCAATCACTGTATTCTTTCTAAGCTCATTCAAATTTTCATCCTCAAATTGTTTGGCCTTGATCTCCTCAATGAACGTGGCCCTAACTTCAATGCTAGCTAACACCCCACCATTTTCTGAGATGCCCAACTGCATGAACTTAGACTCCAAGGTCTGAATTTCCTTAGCCAAAAGTCGCTTAGCTACACTCAAGCAAGCTAAACTACCCATACTCACCTCTTTTCGACTCAAAGCGTCTTCCACTACATTAGCCTTACCCAAATGGTATTGAATGGTCACAGCATAATGCTTGAGTAACTCCATCCACCTTTGCTGTCTCAAATTCAGATCCTTTTGAGTGAAGATGTGCTGCAAGCTACGATGATCAGTAAACACCTCACACTTAACACTATAAAGGTAATGCTGTTAGATCTTAAGAGCAAATACTACCGCAGCCAACTCCAAATCATGTATTGGATAATTCTTCTCATGCACCTTCAGCTACCACGATGCATATGCTATGACATTCTTATCTTGTATCAAAACCGCACCCAAACCATGTTGTGAAGCATAGCAATAAACTATAAAATATTTACCTTCCACCCGTAGTGCTAGAATAGGTGTTGTGGTAAAGAGAGTCTTGAGCTTTTGAAAGCGCTCCTCACATTTTTTGGTCCATTCAAATGGTATCTCCTTTTTGGTCAAATTTGTCAAGTGTGTGGCAATAGAAGCAAAGTTCTTCACAAATTGACGATAGTAGCTAGCGAGCCCCACAAAACTCCTAACTTTCGTCACAGAGCTAGGCCAAACCCAATTCATAACTGCCTCAATATTTTGAGGATCTACCATTACCCCTTATTTTTAAACTACATGCCCCAAAAATGCAACTGAAGTCAACCAAAATTCATACTTAGAAAATTTTGTATACAACCTTTGTTTTCCAAGAACACCCTGAACAATACGAAGATGGTCAACATGCTCTTCCTCACTTTTCGAATAGACCAAAATGTCATCAATGAAGACTATAATAAATGAATTAAGAAAGGGTTTGAACCACCCATTCATCAAACTCATGAAAGCTGCAGGCGCATTAGTCAAACCAAAAGACATAACTAGAAACTCATAGTGCCCATAACGGGTTCTAAACGCCATCTTGGGCACATCCTTAGGCCTAAACTTTAACTGATGGTCACCAAACCTTAGATCAATCTTAGAGAAAATTGATGCACCTTGCAATTGGTCAAAAAGATCATCTATTCGAGGCAATTGGTACTTGTTTAGAATGGTGACCCTATTCAATTGCCGGTAATCTATAAACATCCTCATACTACCATCATTTTTCTTAACAAACAAAACTGGAGCACCCTACTGGGAAGAACTAGGACAAATAAATCCTTTATTAAGAAGTTCATGGATTTGAACCTTAAGATCTCTTAATTCTGTCAGAGCCATGCGATAGGGAGGGATGGAAATGGGACGAGTATAAGGTTCTAAATCAATGCAGAAATCTATATCTCTATCTGGAGGCATACCAGGTAAGTCAGTAGGAAACACTTCTCTAATTTCTAACACCACAAGAATAGACTTGCATACTCAACCTCAACATCCCGAATATGAGCCAAATAATCCAAACAACCCTTCCCTACCAGTTTCCTAGACCGAATGGAGGATATGATCTTAGCTTGCTTAGGCTTGTACACCCTTTCCCACTCTAACTTTTCCCTTCCCAAAATTTCTAGAGTTACAGACTTATTATTACAATTAAGCACATCATAATAGGGGGGCAACCAATTCATACCTAAGATTATATCAAAGTCAGTCATATCCAAAATCACCAAATCAGCCTAAGTCTGAAAACCCATAAACAAATTAGGACAAGCACGATAGACATAGGTGACTATGGAAGACTCTCCAACTGGGGTAGAAACATGGGTGGGGGCATCAAGTATATCACAAATTATAGCAAATTTTAAGGCAAATCACACGGATACAAAAGAATAAGTAGAACCCGGATCAAATAACACATTAGCCATCTGATCATAGACAAGAATAGTACCTTTGATCACTGCGTCAGATGCCTCTACTTCGGTCTTGCCTGGAAAGGCATAACACTGAGCCCTATCATCGTGATGGGCGACTTCCCTACACCGCATCTGCACTGCGTTACCATTTCCCCTACCGCGGCCTCGATTTCTCCGCCACTCAGGACGCCCTCGATGATTATTACCATTTCTAATGGGTACCACTACTCTAGTCTGCTACTGCATGAAATCCATCATGCCCGAGTGGGGACAATCTCTCCTCATACGCCTAGGTTCTCCACAGTTAAAGCAAGTACGATCAAAAGATGGCCTACTACAAGTTAAAGGTATGGCTTCCTGGCAATCCTGAATCAAATTCTGAGATGGAGTTCCTGAGTAATTACCTGTAGAAGCAGGCATAGTGGACTAGATTGGCCGGGCTGCAAGTGTTAGCCTCCCTGAACCTCTTGAGTAAGAACCTTGAAAGTTGCCTGAATTCTTGGCTTTCTTTTCCAATGCCTTAACCTGACTATCTCGTCTCACCCCCTCCACTTTCTTCACAAAATCTGTTACCTCATTGAAGCTTTTCCTTGCAGAAGTCATATGAACGGACAATGCCTGCAACTTAGAATTAATCCCCTTAACAAATAGGCAGATCCTTTCTTCCTCAGTAGTCACCAATTACGTAGCATATCTCGACAAAGCATGGAACTTGGCCTCATAAGCAGCCATTGACATACCACCTTGCTCAAAAGCCATGAACTCATCCTTCTTACGATCTCTCAATGTCCAAGGCACATACTTCTCCAAGAACGGAGCATGAACTGGGTCCAAGTGAGTGGGGGTAAAACTGAAGATCTGCATTCCACATAGGCTCTCCACTACTGCATAACCTCACCTTGAAGCTGAAAAGTCACAAAATCAACTACATGCTGATGGACAATTCCTAACTTATGAATCCTCTTTTAGCAATCTAGGATGAACTCATAGGCGTCGTCACTCTCGAAACCAGGGAACACCAGCGGTTTCATTTTCAAGAACTTAGTCAACATCTCATGCTCATTACCAGTCATAACAGGACCCAACAAAGGACAGGAAGAAAGCATTACTACCTACAGTTCCACCAACCTTGGGGACAGTGATAGCAATAAGGGGATTGGCGGGAGCTTGAGTTGCTTGAATAGAAGGAAGCACTCCAGGACCAACCAATCCTTTCAAGAACGGACATAATTTATTAAGCTAGCATTGGGTCTAAGGGAGGAATACATGTAGTCTCAGCCTGCACTTCTTCCTCTTGTCCAACATTCTCCTCATTCTCAACCTCTACATTTTCCTCTATATCTTCATGATGCGTAGGAGGGGCCTTATTTCTGGGAGCATTCTCAACTGCTGCTCCATCCCTAGTAGGCACCACATTTTCTCGGCCTCTGCCCCAAGCTCTTCCTTTACCCCTGTATCGATCGCAACCTCGTGCTGCAGATTCCTCAGCTGGAGCATTAACAGAAGCTACGGGCCTGACGACATTAAACCTAGTGTTAACCATCTGCAGACAGAAGAGTGAAGGAGGTTAGATACCAATTTGAATCGGTAGATACCAATTGGAATCAAGTTATAGCACGAAATGAGACAAGAGAAAACAAAGATATTTCCTAAAGTCCTATAGCCTCTCGAACAAAAGCAGATACATCTCTGTACCATTCCACAAGACCTTACTAAACTCATTTTGATACATCGAGATCAATGAACTTAGGTTCTAATACAAACTTTGTCACGACCTAGACCATCGTGATTGGCACCCATACTAACCCTCCGATGTTAGAACCATTAATGCTAATTAGCTAACCAAAAACTACACAACTTAATAAAAACTAAAGCATTTAAAGTTACAGAAGTAGGTTTAAATGCAAAGGAAAGAAATAGAGTTCCCATAAACTCCAAAAAGTCTAACAAAGCAAATGCGAAAATAATGCCTAGAACCTGAAAGTCAATGTACTAAAACTTTAACAAGAACCATAAGTCTAAACAAGAAGGGGTAAAAGCCCATACTAAACATATGCAATCTAAACAACTAGTCTAAGTCCGAAGTGTGGACATAAACAAAAAGAGAACTCATAGCAGCCCGAAAGAACTGGATCACCCTTGAATTCAAAATGGTCACTAATCTTCTAAACGAGGTCTGTCAATAGCCGCTTGAAGATGTCCTGTACTCAACAAATAAAGAGCAAGTGTAGTATCAGTACACAACCACAGTGTACTGGTAGGATCACACGACTATACTACTAAGTACAACATAGATAAGCCATTACAACATAATAATAACATACATACACCAAACATATACAATAGTATATCATTTACGAATAACGCACAATTTCAAAAATCTCAAGATATACAGTTATGTCAAGTCAATGGTCCTCCCATGGAACCCACACCCAAACTGTTAGTGTACCGGTACGTGGTACCCAATCCAATGTTTATGCCGAAACGTGGCAACTGATCCATGTTTATGTCGGAACTTGGCAACCAAACCTAGTTAGTGTGTCAGAACGCAACACCCGATCTATTCAACAAGCCACAATCACAATCACAAGTATATTCTCAAAATCATATAATCAAATCATGATTCATGGCATTCATCATCCATCTATCCTTATTTACAGAAGACAAACTATAATAAGATACCAATCCTCGGGATCTAGTGTCACCTATACAAGGCTACTATGAATAGAAAGTCATATATATATATATATATATATATATATATATATATATATATATATATATATATATATATATATATATATATATATATATATATATATATATATATATATAGATATAGATAGATAGATAGAGAACTAACTAATCCAAAATACAACATAAGAGTTAGGACAAAAGAGGGACAACAACAAGTCTCTAAATACTGGGAGCTCAATACAAATCCGAGTCTGTGACAACAATAGCAGATTGAAACGCTCACTGAGGGTGGCTTGAATAGGGAACTATATTAGAAAAAGATGCAGAAGTGCAGTATGAGTACCAAAACATATGGTACCCCATAGGCATTATATGCCGACCGAGCTTAGAAAGACAAACTATATAAAAAAAAAGCACGATAATACTAGCAAGTCAAGGGGTCGAATGATGATCTAGACACCTTACGAAAGTAAAGACTTTAGACTAGCAGTCCATCATGCATGCAATATCAAAATAATGAACAATTCAAAGGAGGAAACATCAACTCCAACTTAAACATAATCAATGAATCACAAGGAAGTAGGAACTACATCTAACAACCCATTATACATCGAAACTAAACATTTCTCATATTCACAGGATGAACTACCTTCTCCAAACTAAAAGCATACTCAACATAATCTCATGGGACCATTATGCCATTTACTCAATAAAAGCATGTACATATGAATAATGTTCATCAATTCATCCAATGAAGCAGATAGGCAATCCGTATTCGATGCACAACATCATGAGGAACATCAATCATATAAAACTCATTTTCTTACTAAACATAAATTTCTCAAGAACATGCATAACATAAGGAAATCATGGAAAAACATATATAACACACATGACTCCCACAACAAGAAAACTCAAGAGGAACTACTTACATCAAGCTTGAATAAGAGTAGAAGGAAATAGATGAGGATATCGAGACTTCATATCGGCCTCGGCCTCCCAAGTACCACCCTTAACTAACTAATTCCTCCATAAAACCTTCACGGAAGCTATTTCCTTGTTTCTCAATCTCTTGACTTACCAGTCTAGGATTTATACCGAAAACTCTTCATATGAAAGACTTTCGTCAACTCCCAACCCTTTTAGGGGAATAATGGATGCTGGATCTCCAATACACTTCTTAAGCATAGAAACATAGAATACCGAATGAACCAAAGCCAACTCATTTGGAAAATCCAACACCTTCCCAACACGTTTCAAAATTTGGTATGGGCCTACATACCGGGGACTAATTTTCCCTTTCTTGCCAAATCTCATCACACCCTTCATGGGTGAGATTTTCAAATCGACCCAATCATTAACCTCAAATTCTAGATCACTTCTTTTTACATCGGCATAAGACTTTTGTCTACTTTGAGTCATCCTCAACCTCTCTCTAATGAGTCGGACCTTCTCAATGGCCTCATAAACCAATTCGGGGTCAATTAGAGCAATTTCATCTACCTCAAACCATCCAACCGGAGACCTACATATCCTACCATACAAGGCTTCAAAAGGAGCCATACCGATACTTGTGTGATAGCAATTATTATACGCAAACTCTATTAATGGAAAATGGTCATCCCAATTACCCTTAAACTCTATTACACATGCCCTTCACATATCTTCCAATGTTTGGATGGTACACTCCTCTTGCCTATCGATTTGGGGATAAAATGTCGTGCTAAGCTTAACCTTAGTACCAAGACCTTTTTGGAATGACTTCCAAAAGTGAGAAGTGAATTGAGTACCTCGATCGGAAATAATAGCTAGAGAAACTCCATGCAATTTCACCATTTCACTTATATACAACTTAGCATAGTCTTCCGCTGAAAAATAAACTTTGATGGGAATAAAGTGAGCGGATTTTGTCATCCAATCTATAATAACCCAAATAGAATCATGATGTCTCCGGGTGTGAGGCAAACCGACAATAAAGTCCATGTTTACATCTTCCCACTTTCAAGTGGGAATACTTATATCTTGGGACAAGTCTCCCAACCTTTGATGCTCAACCTTAACTTGTTGAAAATTAGGACATTTGGCCACAAATCCCGTAATATCTTTCTTTATCCCATTCCATCAATAGACTTCCCGTAGATCACGGTACATCTTGGTGGCTCACGAGTGAATAAAATATCGAGAACTATAGGCTTCCTCTAAAATTCGTTACCTCAAACCATCAATATTCGGAACACATAACCGACCTTGGTACCTAAGCACCCCATCTCCCTCTTGGGAGAAACCCTCAATGGACTTCTTAAGTACCACCTCTTTCAACTCAACTAATATAGGATCAAGACCTTGCTTAGACCTCACATCCATCACAAAGGACAATTCGGAATCATTATGGACCATGACACCACCTTTGGTGGAATCCACTAGTTTAACACCTAGTCAGACCAACCTATGCACATCACGAACCAACTCTTTCTTTTCATCCTCTACATGAACCACACTACCCATTGACAAACGGCTAAGAGCATCTGCTACCACATTAGCTTTACTGGGGTGATAAAGGACACTCATGTCATAATGCTTCAATAATTCTAATCACCTTCTTTGAGGAAGATTCAAGTCCTTTTGACTAAACACATATTGTAGACTCTTGTGATCAGTGAAAACATCCACATGGACCCCATACAAGTAATGCCTCCAAATTTTTAAGGCAAGCACAACTACCTCCAACTCAAGGTCATGGGTAGGATAATTCTTCTCATGGACTTTAAGTTGCCTTGAAGCATAGGCACTCACCTTACCATTTTGCATAAGCACACATCCCAACCCAACTCTAGAGGCACCACAATACACCACAAAACCATTTGTACCTTCTGGTAAATTCAACACCAGAGCACAAGTAAGTCTATCTTTCAACATTTGGAAACTTTTCTCACAAGCTTCCAACCACACAAACTTAACTACTCTTAAGTCAAAGTCATCAAACGAGAAGCAATGGAAGAAAATCCCTCAACAAACCTTCTATAGTAATTGGACAAACCCTAAAAGCTTCTAATGTCAGAAGGGGTTAAAGGTCTAGGCCAAATCTTGACCGCATCTGTCTTCTTAGGATCTACCTCAATACCCTTGCTTGACACAATATGACCAAGGAAAGCTACGGATCTTAACCAAAACTCACACTTGCTAAACTTTGCAAAAATTTGTTGGTCTTTAAAAACTTGCAACATAATTATCAAATGGTCCACATTTTCATTCTCACTCCTTGAATAGATTAAAATATCATCGATAAACACAATCACAAACATGTCTAGGTATTGCCTAAACACTCTATTCATCAAGTCCATAAATGTCGCCGGAGCATTAGTCAATCCAAACGACATTACTGGGAGTTCATAATGATCATACCGAGTTTGGAAAGCCGTCTTAGGAATATCAACCCCTCTCACCCTCAATTGGTGATAACCTGAACGAAGATCAATCTTGGAGAAATAACTAGCCCCTTGAAGTTGGTCATACAAATCATCAATTCTTGGAAGAGGATATGTGTACTTAATGGTCACCTTATTCAATTGACGATAATCAATGCACATTCGAAGAGACCCATCTTTACTTCTAACAAACAACACTGGAGAACCCCATGGAGAGATACTCGGTCAGATGAAACCCTTATCTAACAAATCCTTTAGTTACTCTTTCCACTCCTTGAACTCAATCGGAGCCATTCTATAAGGAGGAATAGAGATAGTCTGCATATCCAGAAGAAGCTTAATACCAAAATCTATTTCCCGCTCAGGAGTTATATTAGGCAAATCATTGAGGAAAAATTCTGGGAACTCATTAACCATGGGAACCGACTCAAGAGAAGGGATTTCAGAATCAACATCCCTCACCCTAACAACATGGTAAAAGCAACCTTTCGAGATCATCTTTCTAGATTTGAGGTAGGACACAAATTGACCTCTAGGCATAGAATTTCCCCCTTTCCACTCTAAGATAGGCTCATTTGGAAATTGGAATCTAACCATTCGAGTTCTACAATCAATAGAGGCATAACATACATGCAACCAATCCATACCAAGAATCACATCAAAGTCTAACATGTCAAGCTCTACCAAGTCAACAAGAGTAATTCTATAGGATAAGGAAATGGGACTTCTTCTATAAACCCTCTTAGCCACCACAGAATCACCAATCGGGGTAGAGACCAAAAAAGGTTCTAATAACACTTAGGGGAGCATATCAAACTTCATGGCCACAACAGGTGTCACAAAGGAAAAAGTAGCATTGGGATTTAACAAGGCATATATATCAATATGAAAGACTTTTAACATACCGGTCACTACATCCGGGGAACTCTCTTGGTCACCTCGGGTTTGAAGAGCATAAAAGTGGTTTTGCTTTGGGGCATTGAAGTTTGAACCGCTTGGAGGATCTTGCTTATTTTCCCTTTATTTTGCCATAAGAATGGGGCAATCTCTCATCTAATGGCCACTCTTCCCGCAACTAAAGCATCCATCAGTGTCGGCTAGGCACTTACCATCATATTTCTTCCCACATTTGGCATATGTAGATGTAGCAAAAGAAGAACCACCTCCATTTCCTCCTTGAGGTTTAGGGTTAGACACCCTCTCTTAGTTGAACTTAGAAGAAGTATTAGAGGAACCTTGACCAGATAACTTTTGTCGAAATCTAGGTCGACCTTGTCCATCGGAGCTTGTGTTGGAGAAGTTCCCATCATTAGTTCTAGCCTTTTTCACCTCCCTATTCTTTTCCTTGAGTTTTTATTCCTCAATTTATTGAGCGTACACCATAATCCTTGAGATATCCATGTCATGGAGGAGCATTGCCATACGACACTCTTTTTCAACCAAGTCAAACACACCCGACATAAACCTACTCATCATAGCCCTTGAGTTCTCCACCATAGTTGGAGCATATTTAGAGAGTTGGGTGAACTTTAAAGCATACTCCTTAACACTCATATCTCCTTGATGAATATTGATGAACTCTTGTACCTTTGCCTCCCTCAACTCGAGAGGGAAGAACTTTTCAAAAAATATCGATTTAAACAATTCCCATTCTACCGTGCTCACTCCTACGTGTCTATCTCCCTTCCACTGATCATGCCACACTTAAGCCACATCTTTATAGGCGGCTAACTCCACCTTCTCTTCCAAAGACACCCCCATAATAGCAAGTATTTTATAAACCTAATCGATAAACCATTGAGGATCTTCTTCCACATTAGAGCCATAAAATTACGGAGGGTTCATTCGTGAAAAATCCCTCACCCTTGAAGCAGTTGAATTTACATTAAGGATTCACTGGAGCTACAACCTCTCTATTGGCTTGAGCTGTCACGGCTTGAGCCAATATTTGGATAGTCAACCTAAACTCTGTATGAGTCACATTCTCAACCAAAGGATCTACTAGAGCTTGGGGAGCTTGAGGAGGAGCTGTTTCATTCTCATTGTCATCCTCCATCCTTCTAGCATTAGCCCTTCGTGTATTCATATCCTGAAGACAAAAGAGAAGGACTAGGAGAGAGAAAACTTTTTAGAGTTAAACACTAAGGCACGACTTAAGAGTAATAAAGAAGTGAAATTTCCTAAACATCTTGTAGCCTCTCATTCATAAGTTTGGCACGCTTCACACTCATGAATAAGACTCTACTAGATGTGGCTTATGAGACATCATCCTAGAATCATTCTAAACCTTGTTCTCTGATTACCAAGTTTGTCACGACCCAAGGGTGCACCCTAGATGTAACATTGCATATAGAACCCAGAAGGACTCCATACAAGCCACTCAGTTCTCATAACATAAGCATTATAACAATAAGAGTAGAAACACATTTCAAGTCTAAGATTTTCATAAACGAAAATGGAAGTCTATACATTTTGTCTTAATATAGCCATCTATTACAATCTTTGAATGAAATAGGCCCTAGCCCATATAACATGTCCAAATGGGAAATACAATAAAGGAAACTAAATCATGTGAAAAAGACATCCTTGAACCATGAGGACTCACCAAAAAGCTCGGAAGATAGTCAAGTCCAATCAATAGCCAATAGAATGATCTCCTTGAGAACCGGACCCTACACTTGGGGAAAAGTAGAAAAAGTAGGTGTTAGTACAAAAATGCACTAAGTATGATAGCCATGCATAAAATCATTGAATACATGCTAAAAGGGACATTTTATTTGAAAGCATATTATTTACTAAGTTTAAACATCATCATGAAGATAGTGGAAAAGCTTAAGTCATAAGCATAGTCAATACATAGATCATCATAACATAAGAGAAACACTGCATAATTAACCTCAGAGCATACTTGTGCAATGCATAGATAAGACCCCATAAATCTCACCCATGCTAAGTAAACCTCTTTAGGCCATCATTCATAGACATCATCTTTAAGACCTCAAAAACTCATATAAAAGCTTCTTGAGTAACCATAGTTCATAATTCATATTCTTGTTCTTGTTGTTGTGGGAAAAATAGCCTTAACCGACATAGAAACCATGTGAGCTAAAACATGATCACCCGGTGTCTCCCACACCGAAAAATGGTTGTTCTACTTGCCTAAGGTAGAACCATGAACTCTTAGATTAGGTGGATCCACTAGCTAGATAACCTATGGGGGCACATAGTTTATGCGATATAAAGATTACTACTAGAAACCCGGTCTCTACTAAAGGGAGAGCCTCCATCTCATGAGACCTCTTCTAGAAACTCGGCCTCAACTAACGAGAGAGCTTCCATCTAATTGTCAATATCTACTTGGTGCTAAGCATAATTCCCATGGAATACTTATTAAGTCTTACTTAACTCATGCCTCATGGAAGGATGTCCTTGACAACCAATCCAAGTTTGTTCATTAGGATAGCTCTTATTCATCGATTCAATTAGGTGAGAATAGCATTTCAACCTAAGAATCCTTTCTATGTGAGAAAACCTTTCACATCATGGTTGTAATTGTTTCATGAGAATAACCTTTCAACAACACAACAATACAATCAACATGATCATAGACACTTCACTCTCAAAGTGTTCTTAAAACATATGCATAAACTTCATAAAACATGCATAATATCATATTTTTCCCTTTCAAGGGTCAAAGCTCATATCAAGTCAACACATCTAGAATTCACTACATTAGACATGGATATTAACATAATTCAAGTAACCCAATCACTACATGCATAATCCCATAACATTCTTCTTTCATCAACAAACCCACATCACAAGATCATAATTGGGAAATATAGGTATTTAATGGGTTCTTGGGGTTTCCAACATAAAAACCATAAGGAATCATCAATTCATACATAATATAAAGTAATTCAAATATTAGAATAATATTTGAAAGGAACCCATGACTTTGGAATCAAACCCTAGCTTTTGGGGATTTCTATCTTTGAAATTGGGATTTTGAAGGGACTCAATGGATGAATTATATCCATGGATGAAGAGATGCCATACCTTAGCAACAAAGCCCTATGAATTTGATGTGAAGACCCTAGCTTTTTCAACCCTAGCTCCAACTTCCTTCTTCTTCTTCTTTGAGTTTTCTAGAGAATTTTTTTGGTGAGAATGAAGTTTGGGAATTGATTTGGGTTTTAGAAATAATGAGATGAATGACTTAATTTAGTGGTCTAAATTAGGCTAAAACGACATCACTTAATATTAATTAAAATCGAAAAAACCCCAATATGCCCCTAAACTTAATCACCAAAACCAGCTCCTAGGTCACCATCCACGAGACCTCATTGAAGGACCAAGGTTGGACCCATGGCCCGTGCTGGTAAACAATGGTTTGGGTTCTGGGAGTTTGATTTCAAGGCTTGGACCTACTCCTCAAGGGCCCATTGTTGGTACTTGAGGGGTAGTACCTTGACGTTCTAACACGAAACCATCTATTTTAAGTACATGGAGTTACATCCATGACTCTAACCAGCACGTTAAGCTCTGGTTTAGCCTGCTAATTTCCAAAGTGTTACAGAAAGCGAGTACATGTGTCATATGCTATGTTGTGGAGGTGAGTACCCATGATCTTAAAGTAATTAAGGCAAGAGGCGAATACCCATTATCCTTTATAAGTAGGCAAAGAGGCGAATCCCCATGTCTTTAAATGTAGGTATGAATAATGTGATTATGTTATGAAGATGATTAGATTGGAGTGTTGCTAGATGTGCCTTCCATGATGTAAACTTGACTAGAGGTGGATGAGCTAAGTATTGGCTAAGGATAAGCGAGGTTACTTAATGAAGTATTCCTTTATCATTATGACGCTTTATATGTATTGATTATGCTTTATGCCTTATGTTGATTAATGCCTATATTTACGTTGTTGATGCAAGCTATAATACTTAGTACATGTTTGTACTAACGCATACTCTTGCCTACATTTCTTATCAAAATGTAGGGTCTGGCGACATTGATTCTCACACTCATGGCTAGGTTCATAGTTGATCAAGGAGTGAAGATTTGGTGAGTCCTCATAAAATTTGAGGATTCGACCACCCTTTTATTTTATGTCCTTCTCTTATATTTGAACTATTAGATGGTCTGTGTCCCAAGATTTATTCATATTGGTTAGATGGTTTGAGAGAATTGTATTAGAGTTCTGCTCGTTTACAAAATACATTGATTGTATTGACATGTTTTAAATTTCCACACCATTTTCTATTACTTTATGTTATGATATGCTAAGTGGCTTGTATGAGGCCTCTTGGGGTCTTGTACACCTTGTTAAATCTAACGAGTGCCCCTGGGTCGTGAAAAAACTGGTAATCAGAGCACAAGGTTTAGAATGGTTCTAGGATGTCTCAAGCCACGTCTAGTAGAGTCTTTTTCATAAGTGTGAAGCGCGCCACATTTATGAATGAGAGGCTACTAGATGTTTAGGAAATCTCACTTCTTCATTTATCTAAGTCGTGCCATGGAGTTTAACTCTGTAAGGTCTTTCTCCTAATCCTTGCCTGATGGTTTTCAGGATATGAATACTAGAAGGTCTGCTAGAAAGAATGAGGGAGACAATGTGGGGAAAGAAGTTCCTCCCCAAGCTCTTCCTCAAGCTCTGATTGACCCATTGGCTGAGAATGTAACAAATATGGAATTTAGGTCAGCTTTCCAAGTGTTGGATCAAGCCGTGATGGCCCAAGACAATAGAGAGGTGGTAGTCCCCATGAACCCAAATGTGTGTATGGCGGCGTCAAGAGTGAGGGACTTTACAAAGATGAATCCTCCAGAATTTTATGGCTCCAAAGTTGAGGAAGATCCTCAAGAGTTTATTGACGAGGTCTATAAGATACTTGCTATTATGGGAGTGAATCCGGTAGAGAAGGCAGAATTGGCCGCTTATCAACTCAAAGGGGTTGCTCAGATTTGGTTCATTCAATGGAAAGAGGCAAGGCCGGAAGGAGAGGGTCTCATAGAATGGGAAAGGTTCAAAAGTTCTTTTCTTGATAAATTCTTTCCTCTTGAGATGAGATAGGCCAAGGTGCTTGAGTTCATCAGCCTTCTGCAAGGAAATATGAGTGTAAGGGAATATGCTTTGAGGTTCACTCAATTGTCCAAATATGCTCCTTCTATTATGGCAGATCGTAGGGCCAAGATGAGCAAGTGTGTGTCGGGTGTGTCCGACATGGTAGTCAAAGAATGTTGCACCACTACGCTTCTCCATGACATGGAAATTTCTCACCTTATTGTGCATGCCCAACAAATTGAAGAGGAAAAGCTTAAGGAAAGATCTGGGGAAGCAAAGAGGGAAATAATGGATAAAGGTAACATTTCACATTCTAGGTCCGGTGGACGGGGTCATTCAAGGTTCTGGCAAAAGTTCTCCGGGCAAGGTTCTTCTATTGCTCCTCCAAGTTCTAACAATAAGAGGGTGTGTAACCCAAAACCTCAAGGAGATGGAAATAGGTCTTTGATGCCTACTTGTGCTAAATATGGGAGAAATCATGAGGGTAAGTGCTTAGCGGGTTCTAATGCTTGATTTGGTTGTGGGACGTTGGATCACAAGATAAGAAATTGTCCTTTGGTTGCTAAGAATGAGGGAGATACTCGTCGTAGCGCTCAACCCTAACCTTCATCCGGTCCAAGTGGTTAGGGTGCAAATGCTCCTAAGCAAAACTGATTCTATGCACTCCAGACTAGAGGAGATCAAGAGAGTTCCCCGAATGTGGTGACCGGTATGTTAAAAGTTTTTCAACTTGATGTGTATTTTTTACTTGATTCCGGTGCTACTTTGTCCTTTGTGACCCCTTATGTGGCTATGAGGTTTTATTTGCTCCCCGATGTGTTGTTAGAACCTTTTTCTGTCTCTATCACTGTTGGTTATTTTGTGGTGCCTAAGACAGCCTATAGAAGATGTACCGTGTCCTTATCCCATAGAGTTACTCTTATTGACTTGGTAGAGCTAGATATGCTAGATTTTGATGTTATCCTTGGTATGGATTGGTTGCACTCTTGTTATGCCGCTATTGATTGTAGGACCCGTGTGGTCAAATTTCAATTTCAAATGAGCCTATCCTAGAGTGGAAGGGGGGAAATTCTATGCCTAGAGGTCAATTTGTTTCTTACCTTAAAGCAAGGAAAATGATTTCTAAGGGTTGAATTTTTACCATATAGTTAGGGTGAGAGATGTAGATTCTGAAACTCCTATTCTTGAGTAGGTCCCCATTGTAAATGAGTTTCCGAAACTGTTTCCAGATGATCTACTCAGTATTCCTCCCAAAAGGGAAATCGACTTCGGTATTGAGCTTCTCCCAGATACGCAATCTATTTATATTCCTCCTTATAGAATTGCTCCGGTAGAATTTAAGGAGTTGAAAGAGCAGTTGAGAGATTTGTTGGATAAGGGTTTCATCCGACCAAGTATCTCTCCATAGGGTGCTCCAATTTTATTTGTTAGAAAGAAATATGGATTCCTTCGTATGTGTATTGATTATCAACAATTGAACAAGGTGGCCATTAAGAATAAGTATCCTCTTCCGAGAATAGATGATTTGTTTAACCAACTTTAAAAGGCAAGTTATTTCTCCAAGATTGATCTTCGTTCAGGTTATCACCAATTGAGGGTGAAAGAAGAAGATATTCCGAAAATGGCTTTCAGGACCCGATATGGTCATTATGAGTTCTTTGTGATGTCTGTTGGTTTGACTAATGTCCCAGCGACATTTATAGATTTGATGAATAGGGTGTTTAGATAATACCTTGATATGTTCGTAATTGTGTTCATAGATGATATCTTTGTTTACTCAAGGAGCAAGACTGAGCATATTGATCATTTGTGGATCGTATTGCAAATCCTCAAGGACCAACAACTTTTTGTTAAGTTTAAGAAATGTGAATTTTGGTCCGTTGCTTTCTTAGGCCATATTGTTTCAAGAAGGGGTATTGAAGTGGATCAGATTAAGATGCAAGCGGTCAATAGTTGGCTCAGACCTCTATAACCGACTGATATTAGAAGCTTTTTGAGTTTGGCCGGTTATTTATAAAAGATTTGTTTAGGGGTTTTCTACTATTGCCTCTCCATTGACGGCTTTGACTCAGAAGAAGGCCAAGTTCATATGGTCGGATGCTTGTGAGAAAAGTTTCCAAAATGTACTATCATATTTAGCACATGTTTGTACTAATGCATACTCTTTCCTATATTTCTTGTCAAAATGTAGCGTCCGGTGACATTGATTATTACACTCGTAGCTAGGTTCATAGTTGATCAAGGAGTGAAGATTTGGTGAGTCCTTATAGTATTCGAGGATATGACCACCCTTTTTCCTTTATGTCTTTCTCTTATGCTTGAACTATTGTATGAGTTGTGTCCCAACATTTATTTATGTTGGTTAGATGGTTTGAGACAATGTATTAGACTTCCGCTCATTTACAAAAGACTTTGATTGTATTGAAATGTTTTAAATTTTCACACCATTTTCTATTACTTTATGTTATAATATGCTAAGTGGCTTGTATGAGGCCTCCCGGGGTCTTGTACACCTTGTTACATCTACGAGGTACCCATGGGTCATGACACATGTCTTCCAAATTTTGGATAGTACGCTCTGCTTGGCCATTAATATGGGGATGAAAGGTCGTGCTAAGCTTAACACGAGTACTAAGACCCTTTTGGAAAGACTTCCCAAACTAAGAAATGAATTGAGTACCACAATCAGAAATAATGGACAAAGGCACTCCGTGCAACTTTACCATTTCTCTCAAGTACAATTTTGCATAGTCCTCCACCGAATAGGAAACCTTGATGGGAAGGAAATGAGCCGATTTCGTCATCCATCTATTATGACCCAAATCAAGTCGTACTGTCGCCGAGTGCGAGGAAAACCAACAATAAAGTCCATATTCACATCTTCCCACTTCCAAGTTGGAATACCAAATTCTTGGGATAAACCTCCTGGTTTCTGATGCTCAACTTTCACTTGTTGACAATTAGGACACTTATTCACAAATTCCACTATATCCTTCTTCATACCATTCCACCAATAGACCTCCCATAAATCACGGTACTTCTAACAAGATTCGTTCCCTCAAGTCATCAATATTTGGAACACATAAATGACCTTGATATCTATCTCCCCCTTGGGAGAAAGTCTCAACGGATTTCTTAAGCATCGCTTATTTTAAGTCAACCAAAATTAGATCAAGACCTTACTTAGCTTTCACATATGCTACTAAAGATGATTCTGAACCATTGTGGACCATACCACCACCCTTGGTAGAGTCCACAAACCAAACACCCAATCGGGCCAATCTATGAACATCTCGAACTAAATCTTTTTTTTCTTCTTCAATATGGGCAACACTACCCATAGATAACCGATTAAGAGTATCCGCCACCACATTTTCCTTTCTGGGGTAATAGAGAACACTCCTATCATAATCTTTCAATAACTCAAGCCACCTTCTTTGGCGAAGATTTAGATCCTTCTGATTAAACACATATTGCAAACTCTTATGGTCGATAAACACATCTACAAGAACACCATACAAATAATGCCTCCAAATCTTTAAGGCAAAAACAACCATTGCTAGTTCAAGGTCATGGGTAGGATAATTCTTCTCATGTATCTTGAGCTTCCTTGAGGCATAGGCAATAACTTTCCCATTTTGCATAAGCACACAACCTAATCCAATTCTTAAGGCATCACAATAAACCACAAAACCATATGACCGTTCTGGTAAAGTCAACACCGGAACAAAAGTAAGTCTATCTGTCAACTCTTGGAAACTCTTTTCACATGTTCCGAACCATATGAAATTAGCTTTCTTTTGAGTCAAAGCCGTCAAAAGAGAGGCAATCAAAGAGAATCCCTCAACAAACCTTTTATAGTATCCGGCCAAACCCAAAAAACTTCTAATATCCGATGGGGATAGAGGTCTAGGATAACTCTTGACCGCATCTGTCTTCGTAGGATCTACCTTAATACCCTTACTCAAAATAATATGACCAAGAAAAGCTACGGACCTTAACCAAAATTCACATTTTCTAAACTTGGCAAAGAGTTGTTGGTCCATAAGAACCTTCTACACGATCCTCAAATTATCAATTTGCTCACCCTCACTTCCTGAATAGATCAATATATCACCGATGAACACAATCACAAACATGACAAAGTATTGTCTAATCCATAAACACCGCTAGAGCATTAGTCAACCCAAACGACATTACCAAAAACACATAATGACCATACTGAGTTCGAAAAGCTTTCTTCAGAATATCATCCTCTTTAACCCTCAATTGGTGATAACCCGATCGAAGATCAATCTTAGAAAAGTAACTCACTCTTTGAAGTTTTTCAAATAAATCATCTATTCTTGGAAGAGGATACTTATTCTTAATAGTCACCTTGTTCAACTGACAATAGCCAATACACATACGAAGAGAACCATCCTTCTTCGTTACAAACAAAACTAGAGCACCCCATGGAGAGATACTCGATAGGATGAAAACCCTATCCAAAAAATCCTTCAATTTTTCTTTGAACTCCTTTAGTTCTACCGGATCCATACGGTAAGGAGGAATAGAAATAGGTTGCGTATCTTGGAAAAGGTCAATACCGAAGTCTATTTCCCTTTCGAGAGGAATACTGAGTAATTCATCTAGGAACACTTTCGAAAACTCATTAACAACGGGGGCCGACTCGAGAGTAGGGTTTTCGGAATCCACATCCCTCACCCTAACTAAATGGTAAATGTAACCCTTAGAAATCATCTTTCTAGCTTTAAGACAAGAGACAAACTGACCCTTAAGCATAGAATTTTTCCCCTTCCAGTCTAGGATAGGCTCATTTGGGAACTGAAACTTGACTACACGAGTTCTACAATCAATAGAAGCATAAGTGCAGTCAATCCATACTAAGGATAATATCAAAATCTAGCATAGCAAGCTCTACTAAGTGAACAAGAGTAACTCTATGGGACACTTCCTTTAGACCCTCTAAGCCACAATAGAATCACCAACAGGAGTAGGGACAGAAAAAAGGATCTAACAACACATCAAGAAACACATCAAACCTCATAGCCACATATAGCATCACAAAAGACAAGGTAGCACCAGGATCAATAAAGCATATACATCAAATGTGAAAACTTTCAACATACCGATAACCACATCGGGAAAACTTTCTTGTTCACCACAAACTGAAGTACATAGAATCGGTTTTGCTTAAGAGCATTGGGACCCGAACCACTAGTAGGAGCTTGTTTGCCCTCTCTTTCTTTATCCATAACCATCAGGCAATCCCTCATTTTATGACCACTGTTACCACAACTAAAGCAATTGTTCATGTCGATTAGGCACTTACCTTCGTGCTTCTTTCCACACCTAGTACAAGTAGACATAGGCAATGAATATCCACTATCATTTCCTCCTTGAGTATTAGGGTTAGACAACCTATCTTTGTTTAACTTAGGAGGAGCATTGGAGGAACCTTGACTAGAAAACTTTTGTCGAAATATCTCCCCAGACTTTTCCTTAAGTTTCTCATCTTCAATATGTTGTGCATGAACCATGAGACGAGAGATGTCCATGTCATTAATGAGCATGGCGGTACGACACTCTTTAACCACCATTTCAAACACACCCAAAACGACCTTATTTATAATTGCCCTTGAATCGGCAACCATTGTTGGAGCATATTTAGACAATTGTGTGAACTTTAGAGCATATACCCTCACACATACTCCCTTGTCGACATAGGCAGATCTAGGATTTAGAGTCACTGGGTGCCAAGCAGAGGTGGACCCACATGATTTGAAAGAGGTGCACCTGTTAACTTCGAAAAAAAATCCTATGAGAAATTGATAGAAAGTAAAATATAATCAACAGTGCACCCATAAGAAGCGTACGGGTGACCTTGTGTAGTTGGTACAAGCCAGAGGAACCACTCGCGAGAATACGGTTCAAATCTAGTTTGAGCCATTTCATTATTTTATTTTAAGTTTAGTTTAGAGCTCATATTTGAGTCATTAGTGACCAAGCCAATACTACACTATTCGTTTATTTTAGTAAAAGTTTTGCTAACTACCTAAATTAAGATAGTATTTATGCACCGAAATCTTCAAATTTTGGATTCGCTTCTAATGCCCAGTAGACTAAGATTAAATCAACTTTAGATTCAAATAGAATTATTCATCTTGTGGGCAGATGGGTGAGTGGGATTGGACGACGGACTGAAGGCTGAAGCTTTGATTAATGGCAGATTTTTGTTGTTGAAAATTTTAAAGGAACATCCAGGGTTTCAATGGTGAAGAGATAAAAAAAAATTTTAATCAAATAAAAGAAAAGTCAAAATGTTAAATTAAATTAGTTAAAAAATAATTATTGATTAAAACTTAATAATAAGTTAACAAGTTAAAAAAAAATCAAAAAAACAAAAGAGAATTTGCCTTGTAGTTAAAAAAGGAGCGCCGCCTGCAATTAAAAAAATTAGAACAAAAAAAAAAAAGGTTCCCTGGAGTTGAAAAAAAATTAAAACAAAAAGCTGCTACTAGGGTTCGATCACGCAAACTTAGACACAAAAATTTGATCTCCTACCACTGGCACCAGAGAATTGTTTTGTTTTCTGGGTGGCACATTTATTATTTATAGATATGATATATATAAATACCTATATATAAATAGAATTTCCATCGAAGATTGTGGGTGGCGTGGCATCCCCACAGGCCTTAATAGATCCGCCCCTGCTTGTCGAACGTTAATGAACACAAGCACATTTGCTTCCCTCATCTCAAAGGGAAAGAACCTATCAAGAAAAGCAGCCTTAAAATTCTCCCAATCAAGGAGACTCGTATCGTCTGATTTCCCTTCTTTGCATTGGTTGTACCAAATTTGAGCCACACTCTTAAGTTGATAATCAGCAAACTCCGCCTTTTTCACCGGCGTTACTCCCATGATCATCAAAACCTTATAAACCTCATCAATGAACTCTTGAGGGTCTTCCTCAACCTTAGAACCATGAAACTCCAGAGGATTCATCCTAGTGAAATCCCTTACTCTAGATGCCACCGTACCCATATTTGGGTTCACGGGAACCACAACCTCTCTATTGACTTGGGCCGTCACGGCTTGAGCCAACACTTGAAAAGTAGCCTTAAAATCCACATTAGTAACTTCTTCGGCCAAAGGATTGACCAGAACTTAAGAAGCTTTGGGAGAAGCTTCTTGTTCCGCATTCTCCCTCACATTCCTCTAGCATAAGCTCTTCGAGTAGCCATATCTTGTAGAGCATTGGATAAGGATTAGGAGAGAAACTTTATAGAGTTAAACTCTATCGCACGACTTTAGAGTAATGAAAGAAGTGGAGTTTCCTAAATATCTTATAGCCTCTCATTCATAAATGTGGCGTGCTTCACACTTATGAACAAGACTCGACTCGACGTGGCTTATGAGACATCCTAGGACCATTCAAAACCTTGTGCTCTGATACTAAGTTTGTCACAACTCAGGGGTACCCCCTAGATGTAACATGGTGTATAGGACCCCGAGAGACCCCATACAAGATACTTAGCATTCATAACATAAGAAATAGAACAAAAGAAGTAAAATAATAGTCCAACTCCAATAGTTTTTATAAGGAAAAGCAAAAGTCTAAAACACGTGTCTCAATAGCCATCTAGTACAATAGAATGAATTTGGGCCTAATGCATACATCATGTCAAAAATAGAAATACAACAAGGAAACTAGAATAATGAAAATTCATCCTCGAAACATGAGGACTCACCAAAGCTTGGAAACCTCGAAATCAACCACTAGCCACAAAACTGAGAAACCTGACTGTCGGACTCTACATTTGGGAAAATATAGGCAAGAGTATGCGTTAGGACAAAATAATGTACCAAGTATGATATCTATGCATAAAACATTTAAATCATGCTAAAAAAGGACATTTCATTACATGCAATTGACAAAGCTAAAACATGATATAAAGGGGGTTAGAAAATATAAGTCACAAAACATAGTCAATGCAAACTAACATCATTTAAAGCCTTTGAACATATGTGAGATACTTCTTGAAGTAACCTTATTTCATTATTAATGTGGGAAGTAGCCTTAACCGACATAGAGACCGTATGAGCTATGACATGATCCCTCGGTGTCTCCCACACTGAAAAGAATTGTCCTACTTGCCAAGGTAAGGACCATAACTTCTAGATTAGGTGGATCCACTAGCTAATGTCTATCTAGACAATCATCCTATAGGGGAACATAGGTAAGGGATAAGGAGATTTCTACTAGAAACCCGCCCTTTACTAATGGGAGAGCTTCCATCTCAATATCCTCTCAGTGCTAAGCATAAATCCAACAGAATAGTCATTTCTTCTTGTTCTTATTATCCACGGAAAGGCACGTCATCTTGCCAATCCAAGCTAAGTCATCATCCATGGAAAGGTATCTTTCAATAACCAATCCAAGATAGGTTTCATTAGGATAGCTCTTAATCTTTGATCCAATTAGGTGAGAAAACCTGTCAACCTTAGAATCTTTTATTATGTGAAAAAACCTTTCACATCTTGCTTTTGTGTGTTTATAAGAAAATATTTTCAATAACACATCAACATCATCATCATTGATAATTTACTCTCAAAGCATCCTTAAAAGATTTGCATATATTTCATATGATCATGCATAATTCCATAATTTACCCTTTCAAGGTTTAAAACCCACTTTCAATCATCAACATTTAGAAAACATGGTTAGATATGGATTTTATCATAAATTCTTGTAAAGCTATCAATACATGCTTAATTTCATAAAACTCTTCCTCTATAATCAAAATCCCATATCATCTGATCATAACTTGAAAATATGGTGATTACATGGGTTCATGGGGAAATCGTCATAAAATCATAGTATTCCATCAATTCATGCATAATAGATCATAATTCAATCATTTAAATCAATAATGAAGAGAACCCATGACAATTGAAGAAAACCCTAACTCAATTGGGGATTTCTAACTTTGGAAATAGAGAAATTTGGGAACTCCATGAATTGAAGAAATACATGGATGAAAACTATCATACCTTGAAACCAATTTCTA
Source organism: Solanum pinnatisectum (assembly GCA_035578085.1). Lineage (NCBI taxonomy): Eukaryota > Viridiplantae > Streptophyta > Magnoliopsida > Solanales > Solanaceae > Solanum > Solanum pinnatisectum. The sequence continues at coordinate 25,689,729 of CM069087.1, forward strand.
ATCTTCAATGGAGGAATTTAGACTTGACTTGAAATCCTAGGTTGAATCCTTCTTCTTCAAGCTTTCTATAGAGAGAAATATTTGAGAGTTCTTCTTTATGGTGAATTTGAATACAATGGGGTGAATAATCTAATTTGGACATTGACATTACTTATATAGGGGTCTTAGTGAAAGGTAAAACTATATAGTGCAAAATTAAAATAAATCTAAAAGGACGTTTAAGACCCTAACTTAAAACTGAAAACAGCCCACGCTGGTGCTCGCCAAAGGCCACTTGGCGACTCGCAAAGTGAGCCTTTAGCTCACCAAATTTTAGAGTGAGTCGACCTAGGAGCTAGACCAATTAGGCGATGGGAGGGGGAACTTTGGTGGCATGCCAAATGGAACAGCGAGCCCGACTTGGCTCGCCTAAAATTCCAGAACTCTAGAAGCTGGAATTAGGCCAATAGGCGAGGAGGTTTCACTTGGCGGATCGCTAAGTGACTCGGCGCTCCTACCCTACTTTCCTAGTTAGCTAAGGAAGTTAATATTTTCCCTTCTCTAAATCTGTGGTGTTACAGATAGTTTGTTTTGTCGTCATTTCTGTTGTGCAATTCAGACATTGATTTTATTTTATTTTAGTGTGTCAAACCCTTCTATCATTTCTCTTATTTATGTGTTTGTCAAGTCATGTTGTAGATTGAGTTATATAGGGTTGTAACCAAAAATTTAGTTTATTGTATTGTCGTCAAGTTTTGTTATCTTTTAGTTAATATAATTTTCATTTTGTGTCACTTTGATCTATTCTATTTTGCTTTCCATATATACATCTCTTTTCAATTCAGTTTTGGAGACATGATATGCATGTGAAATTTGGTCTGATCTTAAAATTATATCTATTTATGGAATGAATACACCAAAGAAGTTAAAAAAAAATATTCGAGGAAACGAATAAAGGAGTTAAACATTTCGACACGTTCTTTAATATCAATAAAGGTTAAAAGGAATAATTTCATCTAAAAGACATATTCCATTTATTGTTAAGAATATATTGCTCAAATGGAGATTTTTAATCGACATGCATGGAAAAAAAGGATATACATATCCATTAATAAAACAAGATTTATGAACTACGTTCGACCTGATTCTTGCTTTGACAAGTTACGTATGCAGCCTTATTTTGAGGTTCGGTCCAATCCAGAAAATTTTATTAGAAAGCTCCCATTACAAAAATTGTGGCAAAAATGAGTTTTATTTTATTTTATTTTATTTTTGCTAAAAGAGTCGATTCCAACATTTGCAAGTCGTAGTTAGCGTTTGGCCATAGATTTCCAAATATTTTTGACAAATATTATTAGGGTAAAAATTTGGGTGAAATTTCAACATGTGTTTGACCATATTATTTGGGAAAGATATTTCATCTTTTTAAGAAATTTGATTTATAACCATAAGTTTTAAAAACTATCAAAACTAACCTTATGTTTGTATTATATGACACATGACTTTGTTAATCTAAGCCGATTGTTCATAATTTTCATCAACAACCATATCATCACTTTCATGTTTACTAAATATTCCATTACTATCAAATTTAGGCTCGCATGTTATTACAGTTGCATTAGGATACAAGTGATGTTAGTCTTGTATATGTCTAGAATATGTTTTACTAAATTATATCTTCAAAATTTTAAGGCAAACAAATAGCATAAAGATTTGTGTACCTAATGTGAATTGTATCAGTTATTTTCTTCTTAAAGTCATAATCCAGGTTTGGTTTCATGAGTGTCTCTTGTGTCAACATTGAAACAAGTTTTAATAAGTCAATGCACTTTTTAAAGATCTAAGCTTAGGTGGTATTAATTCCATTATGACATTCAACCCCCGGGATTGGATTTAAAAAAAGAAGTATAAACTTACACTTGTTGACAAAAGAATACTTCATGTGAGTGTTCTTCATCTTGAGACCTACAATGGAAGAATGATCAACAACAACCTTGGCAAAAGATATAAGATCGATTCAAAGATTACCTATTCTCACTAGTATATGGAGATTCGAGCTTTCAAAGCTTCCTTTCGTCCTCTACTGTTGATTTATATGTATTAAACGAGTGAGAAGTGCTTCATGGAGACCCAGTTGGGAGCTCAAGCTAGAATTGGTGCTCCAATAGCTCACTAATGAAAGAGGGGTCGTGGAAAAGATTCTACTAGAGGAATCTAGAAGGACTATTGTCCTTTTCTACTTTCTTATTTTGTTTATTTCTAATTTTATTTATTTTTTGTTTTGCACTTTGTCGATTTACTATGGGCTTAGCACTTTAGGCTAAGTCCACCTTGTATATATTCCCTTATTAAATAAATTGGTCATGACAAGTCTATTTATTTATTTATTTTTAAAAACCCTATCTGAACTCAAATTGGGATAGACATGCTCTAATAGTCCATCTATCGGATTTAATCTTCTTTATTTTTTTTCCTGAAAATTTGTAGGAAAACAATGAAGTTGAGAAAGATGGAAGTACAATAAGTAGTTTGATGTTGAATTATAGTAGCCTTGATCATATTCGAGTTCCACTCCCCTTGGTCTTCACGATTATAATATTATCCACTAAGCGCGCATGATAAAGAAGACTACCATAGTGAGTAACGATCATTTTCCATCATTTCGCTCATTAATATTGCAGTATTTCTAGTGGTTAGAACTAGCAAAAATAAGTTAGCTAGAAATTTATTTTTTTTGAACACTAATTTTAAAATTGAGTGAACTTAATTACAATTTTGTTTTATGTTGCAATTTTTTATGGGAAAAGGGTCAAAAATACCCCTTAATTTTGGTTTATTAGTTAACTATACCCCTACCATTAAAATTAAGTTATTTATACCTTTGCCATTACTAATTTCACCATTTATACCCCTCAATTGACGAAAATACCCAAATTGACTCAAATTAACCAATTTTATTTAAATTACCTAATTTTAACCTGACCCACCTAATAATATAACCCATTTTTGTTCTATCTTCATGTTTGTTCATCTTCATCTTTAAACTTGTGGATTCCGTAGTTTTAAGTTCTTTCGAAAATTTCCAATAATGTTCTTAAGCTGACATGGTTGATACACAGGCATTACTATTCATCAATTTATAATTTTTCCATACATGCTTGATATAAAGTTCAATGTCGATGGCTGGTCCTTGTGAACCATGCGAGATCTTCAAAGGAGGCAGAAGAAGTTTCCAAAGAGGTATGTGTTCGTTTTTTTAGTTATAGTTTAGTACAGTTTTTGACATATATTAATATCCCTCATACTTCCATTCTCAACTGAAAATTTCATTTTAATTACTTGAACACATGAATTGTATCTCTAATTTCAGTCTAGTGATCTTTTTATTTTATTTTGTTTTATTCTATTTTTATAGATAGAGCTAGGTCTTCCTCTCTAATTCCAAGAGCTAGTCAAACATGGAAAACTGACTCTACTCACTGCTCTCTGCTCTCTCATCCAGACCCACATGCTGATAGTGTCCAGCCACCACTTTGAAATCCCAACTCCGATAAACTGGAGGGAATCAGCAACGATGAATTAGAGCTCCAAGCTACAGTAATTCTGACAATTTTATAGATCTGACTAAAAAATAATGCTTCGATTACATATATTTAATCATTGTTGTGTTCTTATGTTCTTGTGTTCTTGCGTTTTGGGGTTCATAGTCATTATTACATTATTTTCGATATTGTTGGGTTGTGTTGGATGATTTTATTAGTTTTGAAAAGGAACACAAGTTTAAAGATGAAGATGAAGATGAACAAAAATGGGTTATATTATTAGGTGGGTCGGGTCGGGTTAAAATTGGGTAATTTAAGTAAAATTGGTTAATTTGAGTCAATTTGGGATTTTTGTCAATTGAGGGGTATAAATGGTGAAATTAGTAACAGTGAGGGTATAAATAACTTTGTTTTAACGATAGGGGTATAGTCAACTAATAAATCAAAGTTGAGGGATATTTTTTACCATTTTCCCTTGTTTTAATACAAAATAGTATTACAATGAAGAAATTGTGTTATTATTAGTTCATTTGAATTACAATGTGCATCACTCTGAGAAAAAAACGTTATTAAACTCATGAAATGCATGGATGGCATCCCATACTACCACCCACACTTCATAGAACCTCTCAAGTAACCATAGTGCACATCTCACATGATGGGAATAAGCATTAACCGACATAGACCATGAGCGCAAACCATGGAATCCGTTTTATGCTCAGGTCAGATACCATCTGTTCTATGATTTTGTAGGTTGGTCAGAGGTCGAGGCTTTAGGTATCCCTTCTTTGGATGCGATTTTGTGGTTTATCTTATTGGTTCTTATTTTGTGTGATTTGGGGTTTTCATGCCCATTTGGGTTTATTTGGCTTATTATCTATTGCTAACTTGTTATGACAACTTGATTTGAGGATTTTATATGTATTTTTCCCCAACAGTTGATTTCTTTCAGTAGTGGATCAGCTAGGTTGTATTTTATCGATTTAATAGTCGTGGTTGAGTAACAACTGTGCTTTTGCCTTGATATTCATTTTTTGGTTGTGGCCTTAGGATTGCTGGTTTCCCTTTTTGTCACCCTTGTTGTGTGCTTTTGTTGTCATGTTAATCTTGTTGTATATGTGGCTAGACCAGCTTTGCTCGATTTGAGTTTTATATGTTGTAAGGCCTAGTTAGCCTAGTTGTGAGTCGTCCCTTTGGAGTAGTGGTTAGAATATTACTAATTCGTGGAGTTGTGTGTTGGGTAGTTAGCCTTCCTTAGTTGTGGTAGTCTTGTTTGGTTCCTTTCTCCATTTGTTTTAGTCTTTCCACGATTGCAGAGTTGTGTTTCCGCTTGTTCAACTCATTTTGGATTTATCTATTTTTTGTGGTCTTAAAGGTTGGTTATGGACAGTTGGAAAATGGAGGTGTGATTCCTTATTTTTCCTGGACTAGATGTTGTGTTATTTCTTTAGTGTTGTGTGATATCCTCAAGGTCAATGTATGATTTAGAGTTGGAATAGTGGTATTTATTGGTGATTTCAGGCCTTATCCTAGTTGGGAAATGGAAACTTGCTAAAAAGATTCATCTTTAGGATGGGTCATAGTAAGTCGTGGGCTTTATGAGTTGGATCTAGTTTAGGATGCATGGTTTGCTTTTGTCTGGCCTAGTAGCTTGCATGGTTTGTGATAGGGTTGGTACCCTTGGGCCAGTATCAGCCAGTTGACTATGTTGATACGCCTCCTGCCAACTTAGTTTTCCTTAGGATGGGATGTTTGGCATAGATTTATGGTGGCAGAGTAGTAGTGGGCTCGTGGTATCAGTGTTTCAGAAGTTCCTTTGGTTGGAGTAGGTAGCTGCAGATGGGCTCAGTGCTACCTTATTGTTCACGGGATAGTCATCCTTTTGATTAGCGTGGTTAGATTTAGAAGGTCATGTTTCAGATGGATGTGTTGGTTTAAGGGTTAGAAATAGATTTTGGGCTTTGCCTTGGACTGAGTTCCTTATCTGGATAGTTTTCATTCCTCAATGTTCAGGATGAGCTTGTTGTTTTTTTGAGGTTGACATTGTGTAGGCTTGTAAGAAGGTTTCAATTGGTGCTGGAGATGTTCTAGATAGCTAAGGATCGACAAAACGCTCTTAGTGGTTAGAGGATGTTAGATATGGAGCATAAAGTTAGTTTTTTTATTTGGGTATTGGGTTGCATCAGCCATGGTTCTGCGTTTACTCAACTCCATTGTTTTGGTGTAGTGTTGGTTTTTCTAGATGAATCAGGTGCTTTCAGGCAAGTTCAATTCAGTTGGGTGAGAGTTGGAGACCAAAATGGATTTGGTGGAATTTTTGGAGTTTTGAAGTGAATTTGAGGATTTTCCTCTTAGCTTGAGTTCTGTGATGGCATTGTTCAATCTCAGAGGTTCTCTAAGGGTCTAGCAAAGCATGCTGACTCAGTATCCTTGTCTTGTTGTGCTTTTAGGTTGTGACTATCCTTCTACTTTCACGAACAAAAGTCCTTTTATTACTGGATGTTGTAATGACCATCAGGGTCATTTTCTTCATTTTCTGATCTTTTCTGCGTTTAGAGCTTTCTTATAGCAACCATAAGTCATTTATGACTTGTTGGGACTAACAGTTTGGTCTTCATGTCTTTCATTTGGATTTTGTGGAAGATTTCCTATTTTGGACCTCTAAAACATGAACAATTGACTTCTGTCAAAAGTTCAGGAAGACGGCCTCAGAATGTAATTTTGAAGGTTTCATCAGCTTTGAAAGTGCCATATAAGGCTAGGGGTCTTGTTGGTTCATACCCCAAGACTTCTAGTGTGAGTTTGTGTTGTTAGGCATTTTAACTTTAAAGCTTAAGCTAAAGGTTGACTTTGGTCAACATTATTGGTAAATGTGCTTAGATGAGAATTCCTTTAGCGCGGTTAGTATTGGAATGTTGAGTTTGGTCTAGAGCGACCTTTTGTGTGGTTCCATAGGCTTCTGGTCTCATTTTGTGCCTTCTTGTAGTTTTAAGCTGAAAATGGAACTTACGCGTTGGACGCACTTTCCATTGAAATGACCTCGGATGGAAGTCTCGAGGGTTCCATTGAGTCTGGAATGTCGATTGTAATGGCATAGCATATTTGGTTCATTTTTATCGGGTCCCAAACGACTTTCGAGGATTCATTCGGAGACTTTGAAAATAGCAAAATCTGGTGTTGCTGGTGCAGACCTTTAGCGACAAGAATTTAGACTTTTATTGACCAAATATAGCATTTAGCGACCAGAATTGCTGATATATAAATAGAAAAATATCAGCTTCAGCCCTTATTTTAAAACATCGATAACTTGATTTAGGAAGCTTTGTTTTGGATGATTCAAGTTGTGTTTCGTCTGAAATTGGCGTGGCTACATGTGAGACTAATCAAGGAAGTGTGAAAGTTGGACATTTCAGGTAATTTCTTCCCAGAAGGGGCTGCCCAAGTCCTTTGATAGTGTTTTTTCTTGTATTTTGTTGCATGGACTATTTTAGCCCATTTTTGAGCTCAGATTGTGCCCATTTTCGAGGCACAAGTTTCTTGGGCTATTTAGAACCTTTTGATTGAGTCAATTTTGGAATTCTCGGTGCGGGTCCCACATTCCCGTTTTGACTCCATTTTAGGTCCATTTCCAATTGTTACAAATTTGTGTCTAAACATCCGTAATGACATTGTGATTGATAATTTGATAGTTTGGCGGTGTTCGAAGGTGTTACGGATGCAGATAGCTTGTGGGTTTTTTATTTGGACCACTCGTGTTCGTCTTTGTGATAGGCTTCAGTCTACTTTCTTGATTGAGCTTCTTAGATAACGCCTAGTATAGATTTCATGTGATTTTGGATGGTATTTGTCGGGTATTTAGCTTTCCTCTTGTTATTCCATCATTTCTTGATTTCGTAGGAGCTTCGGATATTGTGGGTGTTAGGATCCTTAGTGTAGATTGTGGCTTCGCTTATGGAGTAGATGATCTTACTTATTCTTGTTAGGATTGATTCGTGGTTGCCTTAGAATAGGTTGGATATTAGACGTTTTAGGTTGTGTTGTATCGCCTCGTAGTTATTATTTGCTCCCTTTTGGAGTTGTTTTGGATCACTCTTCTTGCGTTGATGCTTGCGACCTTGGTGGTTCGCCATAGCCGTGGGTTGGTCCTATCTTTGCTCAGTCTAGGACTTGAGCGATGTGATTGGGGTAGGGCACCGTGTGTTGGGTTTGCTCCCCCTTTACTGATGTGAAATCTCTTCTTGATCCCTTAGCTTCTTGATTAGTGGTGGGCATGTTGTATCCTTATTGAGCTTATGATAATATTGTTGGGCCCGAAGCCATAGGTGAGGACTAGTTGGATCCAGGTTAGTACTCTTTACTTTGGTAGTATGGTTTCATTAACTATATTTTGTTCTCGAATATTGCTTTATTGTTACCTAGTAGGTTTTCTCTTTAGAATTGTAGTTGTGGGTGACACTATGTAATTGACTAGGTATCTTAGTTGCTTGCGATTAGGTTGTTTGCTTGCGATCTAAGTACACTCTTAACTCAACTTCTTACTCCTTGTTTCCTATTTCTATTCTTAATTTCTTGGCTACTTTAGTATCTCCTATTTTGTTACTTGTGCTATGCTTTCCTTAATACTTGTTATTTATGCTATCTTTGAGCTTAGTTAGTCGTTTCCTACTAAATAACATTTTTGGTACTCATACGACACTTCTGCCCCTGCAGATTACGGTTGGATTCATGCGGAGCAGCTTGAGATTTCAGAGATTAGGGTGAGCTACTGGCGTCTGGAGGTATTGGTTTTCGTCTGTTTTGTCTAGGGTTAGTCTTTATATTGTATTCAGAGGTAGCCTGTACTTGGCTTGTATTTGTGAAAGCCTTGTACTCTTATTTTTTATTAGATGCTCAACTACTTATTGATGTTAGCTCTTGGGATGGTTCATATATTATTTTCTATTGATTATCCTTTCTTCACTTGATATAAGTTTTACACTTTTTATTATTGGCTTCCGCTTGGTAGCTCGTTGCTTATGGCTCCAGGCTAAGGGTTAGGCTTACCTACTGGTGGGATGTAGTAGGTTCCATCATGACCTAAGAAATTGGGTCATGACACTACAACACCAACAAATAGAAAAAAAGAAAAGAGACTCCATTTTATTTTATTTTATTTTTACTTTCAAAAATTCACCAACACATTCACATCATTTTCATTAGTTTTCATACAAACACAATACATAGACTATTACATATCACCTACAAAAGATTTGTGGGGGTTCTAACAAGCTTCGGTCAAGATTTTACGGTACTCAACTTTACCTTATTTCTTTAATTTATTTATGGAATTTGATGTAATTATGTGGTTTTTTTTTTTTGTTTCCCGCCCGGTGTTTGGAGCCTGCATTTGAGCTCTGACTAAATTTGGATAGCACTATGCAAGGCCCATTCGGGGTAGCGCTCCCAACAAGATTTTCTCCATACCTAGGGGTTCGAACCCGAAACCTCAGGTTACGGGTGGAGCAGTCCCACCACAGCACCACAACCCATTTTGATGATGTAATTATATGATTAGTTTCCTTATAGTTGTGTTTTATTCATAATATGATTGAAATAGATATTGGATTAAGTTTTATATCTCTATTTAATGAATGAAGATAGATTTAATCAGTGATTATTTTTATTTATTTATTTTTAATCGCTAGTTGGTATTTCTTAAAAATGAACGGGTCATGACGATGTTCTTGTCTTGATTTAGATGTCAATAGTGATAAAGTAGGAATTATTGGGCTCAAAAAATTATTGTCATTTTTATTTTATTAATCAAAAAATAAAATTTATTTTAACGATTCGGTATTGTTTTATTGGATTAGAAAGTTAATGCTTATTTTTACTCAACTATAAGAATAACAAAAAATAAAAAGATATGAAAAGGATCCAAAATTTTATATTGTACCCTAGAAGTTTAGATTATTTTACTTTATTTGATTTTCTTTACAAGGAACAAATATTTTATTTTAACGTTAGATGAACTTTTAGGTACCTTAAAAATATTTGTTTCAATTAAGAATGTAGTTGTGCATTTTTTGAGACAATTAAAAAACTCAAGGATGTGGTAACTGATCTTAGGCGTATTTATATGCCTAAGAACCAAATAACACCTACATTTTGGTCATGTTCGGAATCATTTTCCATTAAGTGATAGTAGTGTCGAGTCATTTGAATTCATTTATACTAACCAACATGGTTAGATGTGTAGGTGAGCTTAAATGAAGGAACAGGCACTGAAACAGGCATTGGGAAGCAAGAAAGGATCCAAGTCATAAAGAAACAAGGAAGAAGAACAAAATAAAATAAAGATCAAGGAAGGTCCGTACCCTCTCCGCATCGCGGAGAGGGATTTTATAGTTTGTTCATGAAATAGAATTTGAGACAGAACTGTCCGTATTGTGCCCTTGTCGCGGAGAAGAGAAGATTTCCACAAACTGAGCCCTCCGCGTTGCGCACCCAGCTGTCAGATTTGGTTGTTTCGACTTAATTATAAATAGACTCATATTTTATTTTATTATTTATTCATCTTTTGGGCTTTGAAGAACGACGATTTGGAGAGCTTTTTCATTTGTTCTTAGGGTTCATTCCTAAACTCTTTATTTTCGATCTCTTTATGCTATTTAAACATTGCATAATCGAGATTCTTGATATGAGTGGCTAATTTCCCTAGTTCTAGGGTTGTGGCTACTGGATGATTGTCATATGAATCACTCTTATGTTCTTGTTTTTCGTATTTCGTGCTTGATCACCGCTGAAATAAACATCTTATCTGAATTGAACTTGGGAGAGGGATACGAGGATAGAACGTGGGACATGAGGAGTATGATTCTCTCTTAAGAATTGGAGTTCATTTGTATCTAGGATAGGGATATACCGAGAGATCTTGCATGGTTATTAGACAGGAAGAAATTGTAATGCTCGGTAATTGGTCCAGCATATCCCCGCTCAACGATGTAGTTAGGTTGCCATTTATCGTAGGCGATTAGAGGTCGGGAGAACATAATCATATATTTAACCATGTGATCATTGATTCGATAGTTAATAAATGTCTATTTAACAAGATAGTATGCATGAATTCTGAAGTGAGCTGCTGCCCCGGACTTTACCCAATCATTGTTCAAACCCTTTTGGAATTGAATCGCTTTAGTTAAACTCTTAATTAGATTTTAGATTATGAAAACATTCACTTCTTTACTCTTGATATCACTTGTTTCTAATTGAAAGTATTGGTAGATCGAATTGTTTTAATCTTGAGTCCCTGTGGGTATGATACCCAGCTCTTAATAAGAGCTACTTTAATACTTGAACGACCATGTACACTTGCGTGTGCGATTGGACGCAACAAGTTTTTGGCGCCACTACTGGGGACTTTAGAATTAGAAATTATTTGATTTGTCTAATTTCTGAAGTTAGAAAGCAAGTGTTGACAACTTGATCTTAGCTATTCATTTTGAAGGTTGTGTTGAACTTACAAACTGGAAGTCAACCAGGACTTGGTGGAGCCTCGCTGAATTGGAAAGATTTGTTCATTATCGGAGAAGGCAAAGATGACTCACTTACCTAGTCCCTCTTGTTGCTAGTGAACCAGTAACTCCTGTAGCAAGAGTTGAAAGAAAAGAACCTGTAGTGATGGTTGATATGAAAGTGAGAGACGTGTCAATCCCACGTACCACCAGTGTTACTTCATGCATTCAGAAACCTGAAGTTGGTAGAAGATTTGAACTGAAGCAAAGTATGGTGCAACTATTGCAAACAAATAGACAGTTCAGTGGTTTATCGAACGAGGATCCACAAGTTCACATCAAGAATTTCCTTAAAATCAGTGACACCTACACTCTAACTTGAGTGAACATAGATTACATGAGGCTCACTTTATTTGCCTTTTCTCTTCTAGGGGAAGCAAAAAGATGGTTGAATTCTGAGCCCGCTAATTCCATAACCTCATCGGACGATCTTGCTCAGAAGTTCCTTATCAGGTTTTTCCCACGTGGAAAAATAGCTAACTTAAGAAGTGACATACCGAGCTTCCAACAAAAAGAAGGAGAGAACTTGTACCAGGCTTAAGTCAATGTTGTTGAGTTGTCCGCACCATCATCAGTCTAACGAGATGTTGGTCCACACCTTCATTGAAGGGTTGGAGCCTAACACCAAAATTTTACTTAATTCAGTTGCATGTGGACAGGCTCTAAAGAAGACTTATGCTGAGTTGTTCACCCTGTTGAACATGATTTCACAAGGTAACCCTGAGTGGAATGGAGGAGGAGCTAAACCAATAGTACAAAAGACTGCTGGAATGTTGGAGGTAGATGCAGTAACAGCATTAACTGCACAAAATGTTGCAATGTAGAACATGATGAATACACACTTCAGCAAACTATTGTTGGGACAATAGCCAACTCAGGTAAATGCGGTACAACAGAGACCTACATCATGTGAGATCGACGGAGGAGGAGACCACAGTGTAAAGGTATGTGGCCAAACCTAGATTCTGTAAATTTTGTACGTAATGCACAACGTGGAGGAGGTCATTAGAATTATGGGAACTCCTACAATCCCAGTTGACGAAATAATCCAAATTTTTCCTAGGGTGGAAATCAAAATCAAACTCAAGGTCAAAACCAATATAGACCCGAGGGGAATGCACATGGTCTGCAATAACAGGGCCAACGAGAGCAACCTAATAATCAACAAAATAGCATGAGCATGAAGGAGATGCTGAAGAAGATCATAGTTGATCAAGCTCAACTAGCTGCTGATGTGAGAAACAACCAGTTAGCAACCCAGAACCTGGAGAAACAATTTGGGAAGTTTTCTAGTGCCCAAAACTCATGACCTCAAGGAGGTCAGCCAGGAAATACTGATCCAAATCCCAGGCAAGTGAATGTGGTAGGTACGCGTAGTGGGTTGCATTTGGAGAAGTTGGCTCTGAAAAAGCAAAATGATTAATCTGCTAGCAAAGAGGATGAACCCAAGGAGAGTGAGACTGTTGCTCAAGATGAAAGAGTTTAGCCAATAGTGAAACCACCTCCACCATTTCATTAGAAGTTTAAAAAACAAAAGAGGATGAATGTTTTGGTAAGTTTCTTTCTCTCTTAAAGCAAGTTCACATTAATTTGCCTTTGGTAGATATTTTGCAGGGTATACCCAGGTATGCAAAGTATGTGAAAGAGATCATGGCAAATAAGAGGAGGTTGACTGAATATGAAATAGTGGAACTTACTGAAGAGTGCAGCTCCAAAATCTAAAATAAGTTACCCACTAAATTGAAAGATTCGGACAACTTTACGGTTCAGATCACCATAGGGCAGAGCATCCATGCGAGAGGGTTGTGTGACCTAGGAGCAAGTATAAACCTGATGCCAACATCACTATATAAAAAGTTGGGGTTGGGTAGTCCTAAACCCACCACCATTATCTTGCAGTTGGCAGATCGGTCAGTTTCTAGACCAGAGGGTCTTGTGGAAGATGTCTTGGTCCAAATGGAATCTTTGATATTCTCGGTAGATTTTGTGGTACTGAATTTTGAGCCAAATTCTAAGGTTCCTTTTATCCTAGGAAGACCTTTCCTGGCAACAGGGCTGGCTATGATATATGTAGCAGTAGGTCAATTAACTATGTAGGCGCATGACAAAGTGGAAGTGTTTGATGTCTACAAGGAGTTGAAACTACCAGCTGTTTATGAAGAGTTGTCTGTTATAAGTGTGATAGATATTGAAGCAGAAGCTCATTATATTGCATCCAAAGACCCGTTGGAGCATGTATTAGTGGGACATGATATCTATAGGGATGCTAAAGCACAAGAGATGGTATAGTTTTTGGATGTGTCGAGTGTAGGCATATAAAGAGATTACTGGGAGCCATTGAATAAGGTGTTGGGTCCTCCACCCAAACCTTCAATTGAAGAAGCACCCAAATTGGAGCTAAAAATATTGCAAGCTCACCTCAGGTATGCATTTTTGGGTGAAGATAAAACCTTACATGTTATTTTGTCTACTGACTTGTCTGAATCACAGGTGGAAGCAACATTAAGTATTCTGAGGAAGATAACAGAAGCTCTAGGCTAGCAAATGTCTGACATTCACTAGATGAGTCCCATGTTGTGTATGCACAAGATTTATGGAGGAAGATCATAAGCCGAGTGCACAACACCAATGGAAACTCAATCTAGTAATGAAGGATATGGTAAGGAAAGAGGTGATAAAGTGGTTAGATGTGGGGATAGTGTACCCCATATCTGACAGCAAATGGGTGAGTCTGGTACAGTGTGTGCCCAAGAAGGGCGGTATGATAGTGATAACGAATGAGAAGAATGAACTGATCCCTACAAGGATGGTAACTAGGTGGTGTATCTGCATGGACTACAGAAAGTTTAATGATGCCACCAGGAAGGACCATTATCTTGTGCCATTTATTGATCAGATGTTGGACAGACTGGCAGGACAAGAATATTATTGCTTATTAGATGGCTATTCAGGTTATAATCAGATAGTAATTGAACCAGAGGATCAGGAGAAGACTAAATTCACTTTTTCGTATGGTACCTATGCGTTCAAACGTATGCCATTTGGATTATGCAATGCACCAGCGACATTCTAGATATGCATGATGGCAATTTTCCATGATATGGTGGAGGATTTTTTTTAGGTGTTTATGGACGACTTTTCGGTGTTTGGTGAGTCTTTTGATCTTTGTTTGACTAATCTTAATAGGGTCAATGCAAGGTGCAAAGAAACGAATCTAGTGTTGAATTGGAAAAAGTGCCATTTCTTAGTTCGAGAAGGGATTGTACTGGGTCACAAAATTTCAAGAAATGGGCTGGAAGTAGATAAAGATAAGGCGGAGTTCATTAAGAAGTTGCCACCACCCATCACTGTGAAAGGAGTTTTAAGTTTTCTGGGACACGCCGGGTTTTATAGAAGATTCATCAAGGACTTTTCTAAGACTGCAAGACCCATGTGCAGCTTATTGGAAAAGGAGATGAAGTTTTTATTTGATGAAAGTTGTTTGCAGGCTCTTGAGCTATTGAAGAAAAAGTTGATCAAAGCCCCTATTCTGATTGCTCCTAACTGGGAGCTACCCTTCGAGCTCATGTGTGATGCCAATGATACAGTGGTTGGTGCAGTGCTAGGCCAACATAAGGAGAAGATGTTTCACTCCATCTATTATGCTAGCAAGACACTTGATGCAGCCCAATCAAACTACACTATCACTGTCTCAGAAAAGGAAATGCTAACTCTAGTATTTGCTTTTGATATGCTCAGGTCTTACTTGGTAGGCACCAAGGTTGTTTTTTACAATGATCATGCTGCGATCAGGTATTTATTCAACAACAAGAACGTGAAGCCGAGGCTGATTAAATGGATATTACTCTTTCAAGTGTTTGATCTAGAAATTAAAGATAGGAAGGGGACTGAGAACCAGATAGTCGATCATTTGTCAAAATTGGAGGACTCATCTCATGTGAGGAATAAAGAATAGATTCCTGAGGAATTCCCTGATGAAACAATTTCTAGCCTTGGTGTAATGACCCAAGCCTATACCCTGGAAGTTACATGGCATACTTGACCCCGAAGTGGTTTCGTACAAGACTCTTAGCATTCATAACATTCGATACATAGAAATAGTGTGGAATTCAAAAACTTTTCTTTAAATCCATACGATCAAACCTTTATTAAAACATTTGAAACATCAAAAGTCTATTATCTCAAATGGCCATCTAAAAATAATATCTAGAACAAAATTAGAGACATGGCCCTTTACAATCGAAAGTCTAACAATTGTCTATTACATGAAAGAAAGAAACATCTAAAGCATGTGTCCTCGAATGTATGAGGACATACCAATCACCTTGGAAGAACTCAATCCAAGCACTTGAACTAGAGGGATAGCAAATCACTTGCCGGAACCTACACTTGTAGTAAAATGAGAGAAATATGGATTAGCACACAAAAATGTACTAAGTATGATGACCATGCAAAATTCATGCTTTAAATGGACATTTTGGTTGGAAACCATGCATTATGCTACTTTTTAGAAACACCATGCACATTAGTATAAGAGACATAAAATACAAGTATAATCATCATACAAGTCATAATCATCACATTTGAACATTAACCTTAAGTAACCCTTAGCTATGTTTGTGCAATGTAAGGATAGCATCTCATACTACTATCCCTACTAAGATCCAGCTTAAGACCATCTTAGATGAACTTACCATTTCATACTTTACTTCAAGCAATACTCATGCATAGGGAACACCTTCATTTCATAAGTCATGACAAGGGAAAATAACTCATAATACAACCCAAGAATAGCATACATCATCACATTAAGCATTTAAGTCAACATTCTTCATTAGCTTCACTAAGAGCACTTTCATTCATTAGTCATGAAGACATTACAGAACTCACTATGACCCTCTAAAAGCCTACTCGTGCAATACATGGATAGCATCCCATACTACCACCCACACTTCATATAACTTCTCAAGAAACCATAACGCATATCTCACATGATGGGAATAGGCATTAACCAACATAGACCATGAGAGCTAACCATGGAATCTGGTGTCATATGGCCCTGCACCGTAAAGAGGTGGTCTACTTGCCTAAGGTAAGACCATTAACATTTTAGCTTAGGTCGGAACGTACTAGCTAATATCCTATATGGGCACATAGTTATGGGATAGGAAGATGTTCATTGGAACCCTAGCCTAACATCGAGAGAGTTTCCATCTTACCATATCCACTTGGTGCTTAGCCTCCATTCCCATAGAGTATTTCCTTTTCATTAACATTATTTTACTTAAGAAGGCTACCAGCATTAAGCCTACCGACCCAAGTACATTACACAAGAAAGGGCCACCACCATTAGGTCTACCAATTCAAGGTACATTAAGGATAGCTCACTGACTTTCCAAGAAGGGTACCTTCAACATTGGGTCTATCGATACAAGGTTCATCATTTCACACATGAAAGGGCTACCAAAACTAGGTCTACCGATTCAAGGTTTATCATCACATTAGTTTCTAGACTCATCATGAAGGGCTACCAACACTAGGTCTACCGATTCAACACATAGCCTAGAATACTTCATCAGTTATTAATGAAAGGAATGTCATTGGCCTATCGATTCATATTTATCAAGTCAAGACACATTCATTAATCATTGATGAAAGGAATGCCATAAGCCTATCAATTCATTTCATCAAGTTAAGACACACTCATTATAGAAGAAGAGGATGCATAAGCCTACCAATTCAAGACACATTAATCCACATTACTTATACAAGAAAAGGATGCCTAAGCCTACCAATTCAAGATATAACTTCACATTATAGAAACCCTTCACATTCTAGCATCACATTCATGAGTGTCAAATTGAGAAATAGCCTTTCAATAATAACACAATTACATTCAAGACAAGATCATGTTACCTTCAATAGATTCACCCTCATATACAAGACATCATGATAATACTTAATTACTCCTTCTATGCCCTTCAAGGCCATGAATCCCAAATCACCAACACACCAACAATTTACTACAATTAAGGCATGGATAGTGATACAATTCAATAACGTAATGCAATTTACACAAAATCCATTCACATGCTTTCATAATCAACAAACCCACTTTATAAAGGCACAATTTAGGAATTGAGGAAATTTATGGGTTCATAGAGTATTTTAATCATAAAACATCAATTAAACACTAATACAATCATAATTTGTCATTAATAACCATTTGAAAATGTTTGAAGAAGGAACCCATGATTTAAAGTAAAACCCTAGCTTTTTGAGAAACTTGTAAACTTTAAAAACTAACTTTGAAAGGACTCTAGGGGAGGAAGCTACCCCTAGATGAAGGATCACATACCTTTCTTGTGAATCCCCAAGAAATTTGAGGAAGATCCACAAACCCTAGCTCCCACTCCTTCTTCTTCTTCTTTGGGAACTTCTAGCGAGAATTTTTTAAAGGAGGAACTCTTTCGATTTGATTTGGGTTTTGGAGAAATAAGGAGTAAATGACTTGTTTAAGACTTAAAACTATATATACTAGTGATATAAAAAAATAAAAAATAACCCCACACATTAATTAATTAAAGCAAAATTACTTAAACACCCTCAACTAAGCCAGCCCCGTCAGGGATCACACCCATTTTGATGGGTCGTGAGGGGCACCACGGCTCGTGATGGTGCCCGTGGTCCCTTGACCAGTGTGCCTCTCCACCTTGCCAATCCCTCAAGGGCTTAAGGGAAGACCACGAGACATTCCACGATCCGTGGTTAAGACCACTAGTCGTGGTGATGGTCGTGGTCATGTAGGCAGTAGCTTGGCCAAGTTGCCTTGCTTCCCATGCAACCAAGTCATCTTCACTACCACTTACACAGACCGTCTAGGGCACCACGGCTCGTGGTGGTGCCCGTGGTCTTTGAGGCAGTAGCCTCCTCAACTTTTCACAACTGCTACCAAGCTAAGGCAACCCCACAAGCCTTCCCATGGCCCGTGATCATGACCACGAGCCATGAAGTGGCTCGTGAAGGGGTGTCTTGGCTTGGAACCTCATAAGGGCACACTGCCATGCCAACCATGGGTGGCACCATGACTCATGGTGGCCACCACAGGTCGTGAAGACCCTCGTGGTCTTGGTAGGCAGTAGCTAGGCCTAGTTTTTAGGCAGCCTTGGCCCCTCACCATGGCCTACACCCAAAACCCTTAGCTTTTGCCCTTAACCCTTGACGTTAACCCCCACGTTTAGGCTCTAGTTCAACCTATCATTTTTTGAGTCGTTACATTATCCCTCCTGTCACTACCCGAGACTACCCCCTAAACGTGACACAACGTACAAGACTCCGGAAAGTCTCGTATAAGCCCTTAGCATATCATGACATAAGAACATAGGAAAATGCGGAAAATTTAAAACTTTTTCTTTACAATCGAAGTCTTTTATAAAATGAGAGAGTCTATGACACTATGTTTCAAACCATCTATAACATTAGAATTAAAACTCTTTAATAAAATCTTAGGGACACGGCCCTTACATAAATCTAAAACGTAAAAGAAAGACATAAAGGACATGCGGTCAAGTCCTCGAATCCTACGCGGATTCACCAATCTTCTTCTTCTTGATCTACTAGTGTCCTAGCCACGAGGATGGAATCCAATATCTCCAAAGCCTACACTTATAGAAAATGTAGAAATATGAGTTAGCACAAAATGTACTAAGTATGGAAGTGATGCAAGAAAATCCTTAAAACATGCATAAAGGGGACATTTTGTTTTAAACCATGCTTCATGCCACTTTTGAACATTATCTTTGAAATAGTTGGAGAATGTAGCTCATAAGACAACCCATACACAATTCATCATAACATAAAGGATATCATCAATATTACAAGCATAGTCTTCAACACAACATAATGCATACTCTAATCTTCACAAGACATAGTTCACATGCATGAGTACATACCAACACCATATCATCATAATAGAACTATCACATGAGCAACCCTAAGCTAAACTTGTGCAATGCATAGATAGGATCCCATAATCCTATCCACACTAAGTCTTACTTTTAGGCCACCATGATCATGCATAACATAAGTTCATACCAACATATAAGCAACCTAAAGTCATACTAGTGCAATGCAAAGGTAAGATCCCATAACCCTATCAAATGCTAAGTACCACATTTAGATAACCAACAATATACATATCTTACTTTAGATTCATCCATAGCCAACATGCATAAGTAAGGAGACATTCATGATCATAACTTGTAACAAGTAAAGTCAACCTTAACATTCATACATATCATACATACATAAATCATAAATCTTCAGAACATAAGAGAACCTAACCATAACCCCTCTTAAAGTCCACTTGTGCAATGTATAGGTGAAGTCCCATAGCCCCACTCATACTAAATAGTACCTCTTAAGAAGTCATAATTAGAGTCCATATTCTTATCATAGTTCATATTCATATCATATAGGGATAATAGCCTTAACCGACATAGACCATGTGAGCTACATGGAATCTGGTGCTCTACCCCCACAGCCAAAAGAGGTGTCCTACTTGTCTAAGGTAGAACGTACATAATAGCTTTTAGGTGGATCCACTAGCTATATACCTATGTGGGAACATAGTTTTGGGATAGGGAGATTGCTACTAGAAACCCGGACTACTAGCGTAAAAGGTTTCCATCTCATGAGATAACATACATTGGGAAGTCGGACTTGCTAAACGTAAAAGCCTCCATCTCATTTTTATATCCACTCGGTGCTAAGCATAATTCCCTTTAAAAGTCATATTAAGTCTTTACTTAAGTTCATGTTCACAAAGGAATGCACTAGACATTCAAGTCAACATATATCATAATAAGCGAGGATTAATTAGGTGAGAATATCCTTTCAACCTTAGAATCATCAATATGTGAGTAAACCTTTCACATTATATTCATAGTGTGTTCATGAGAATGGCCTTTCAATTAACACAACAAGACTATCAAAGTCATAACATATCATACATGATCATATCACATCGTACATAGTCATATCACATCGTACATAGTCATATCATATCGTACATAATCATATCGTATCGTACATAGTCATATATATCGTACATAGTCATAGTAGGGGTATAGGAAAGAAGGATCCTGCATCAATACCACAATATGCATAATAAGTAAACACCTCCAGCTTTCAAGTGGATCGACATGATCATGTACATTTCATGCATAATAGTATGCAAAGGTGCATATGAGAACTAGCCTGTCAATTGACACCACTACAACATTATCATCATAGACACTTCCTTCTCAAAGTGTTCATAAGCATGTACATAATACCACAATCACACATAATTCACATATATTGTATTCAAGGGTCACATTGAGTTGACACATCTAGCATTCAACTTATATAACATAGATACAACCATGACTGAAGTAATCCATTCATTTCATGCATAAACTCATGTGATCATATTATAGGTCATGTGGGTGAAGTGTTTGCACAATAATGTCATATAACTTCAGCATACATAATAGATTCCTTCTTTAAGCCTAAACATCCTTAACTTGTTCATATTATCTTTTACCTTTAAAGCCCTAGGATTCATCTTCATATTATGAGCATCACCCTCAAGCAACACCTCACATGGTCATCATGTAAACCTAACTCTCAAGGTAAACTAACCACATGTTTCCTTCTTACTCAATTATAGACATATAGCATCAAGTAAACTAACTCTCAATGCTACTTCAACCATGATCCATCATATAGGACTTAATCAAGTTAGTTCATGCCTACAAGATTCATCCATAAGCAATTCATGTCTAGGTGATCTAATCTAAGGCAATTCACCAAGAAGTTCATCAATCTTAAAGGTTTACATCTAACCCTCAATTTGCCCCTTTCATGACATAACCCTAGAATCTTAGATTAATCAAGGATATATGTAGATTCATACTTAGATTGTGTAATTAAATCATAATCAACTTACATTCAATCAATTGAATCAACTTCTAACAACATTCATAGTGTAGAGAACAGCCATAGATAGGATTGGGGAAAACTCATGGATTCTTTGGAATTCAAGTTAGAATCATCTAAAATCAGTAGTATCATCAATAACAAACATAATTCAATGTAAACATAATCACTTGTCAATCTCTCACCATCAATCAAGTCATACCCTAGTTCACAATTTAGGAAGAAGGGGAAATCAAGGGTCCAAGGGATGTTTTCATCAAATTCCATTAATACTCCATTAGTCCAATCATAAATCATCATAATAACCTTAATTAAACAATTTAATTCATTTTGGAAGAAGACCCATGACTAGATTTGAAAACCCTAGATTTGGGGGATTTGAAAACATAGTTTGAAGGGGTTTCTTGGTGATAGCTTACCAAGAATGAAAAGCATCCATACCTTAGACTTAGAATCCCATCAAATTCATATGAAAAAGCCCTCTTCTTGAAGCTCTAGCTTGATCCCTTCCTTTGTTCTTCAATGGAGTCTAGAGAGAAGATTTTGGGAGGGAAAGTATTTGGGTCTTGATTTGGTTCTTGGGAATAATGGAGTAAAATAGGTGTTTAAAGACTTAAAACTATTTATATATGTGATATAAAACATTTAAAAACAACCCCACTAAATAAATACTTGAAACGAAATTACTTAAAAATCCCCAACTTGGGCAGCCCCATCAAGGACCACGCACACTTGTACGGGTTGTGGGGGGGGAACCACAGCTCGTGGTGGTGCCCGTGATCCCTTGACTAGGGTGCATCTCCACCTTGCTAAGCCCTTTATGCTAAGGCATCTCCACGGCCACTTCTATGGACCATGGTCAAGACCACTGGCCGTGAAGTGGCTCGTGGACTTAGGGTTGTAGCTTGGCCTCAAGGCCTTGCCTCCCACTAAGCTAAGTCATCTTCATGGCCACTTCTATGGGCCGTGGTCAAGACCACTGTCCGTGAAGTGGCTCGTGGACTTGGGGCAGTGTGTGGCCAAGGTTGGGCAGCCTTGGCCTTTGGCTTAGGCCTTGCCCCCTTGGCTTGGCACTTGCCCTTGGAACCCTTAACCAAACCTTAGAAGGTCTTCTAAACTACGGTGTTTAGCATGTACCTTGTTGTTTAACCAGTAAACCCCTTAACCCTTGACATTAAACCACACGTTAGGATCTAGTTTCACCTATTCATTTTACGGGTCATTACACCCCCCCTTAGGAACGTTCATCCTCGAATGACACTTTAAACACATTAAAGGATAACGACTCAAGACTAGCAATCCATCATGCATGCAACATTATAAACAATGCACAAAATCATAGGAGGAAACATCAACTCCACATCAATAAGCTCAATGCAACACAAGAAAGTAGGAACTACATCTACAAACTCATTATGCACGAAAACATCAACATTTCTCATTTTGTTGGAGGAATTTCCTTCTCCAACTCACATCATGCTCAACATAACATCATTAAGCACATTATGCAATTACTATTGAAATCACATTTAGGCATGTTCAACAATTCACCTCATGACGCATATAAGCAAGTCATACTAGATGCACATCAATATGAGGAACACATAAATCAAAATCTCACTTTCTCATTAAACATAAATTTCATCAAAACATGCATAACATAAGGAGACATGGAAACACATTTTCACACATGACTTCAAAACATGAAACAAGCTACAAGGAACTCTTGGTCTCAAGCTTTAATAGGAAGAGAAGAAAGTGATAATGATATCGAAACTCTCAACAACCTTACTATTCAACATACCATCTCCCCCCTAAGGGTAAACCCATTCTAAGGCTACCATGAAAACAACATAGGAACTTCAATATAACATTCACAACTATAAAAAATCATCACTTACCGGTGCCTTCATCCAGATGACCTCCTTTGCCCTATTTGGCTTGAAGTGCATAGAAACGACTATTCTTTGTAGCATAAGGATCCAAGACACTAAGAGAAGCTTGCTTGGCCTCCCTTCCTTTGGCCATAAGAGTACGGCAATCCCTCACTTGGTGATCATTCTTCCCACAACCATAGCACCCATTAGTACCAGCTAGGCACTTCCCATAATGCCTTTTCCCATAAGTGGTGCAAGTAGGTTTAGAAAATGAAGACCCACCACCTTTGTCTTGGTGAACCTTAGGAGTGCTTGAAGAATCTTGGTTTGGAGCTCTCTTTTTGAACCTAGGTTGACCTTGCTCATCGGGCCTAGACCTCTTCAACTCCCTATTCTTTCTCTTAAGTTTGAACTCCTCAATAGATTGAGCATACACCATGAGTCTAGAAATGTTCTATCATCATAGAGCATCGTCGTACGGCACTCTTCCTCAACTAGGTCGGAAACTCTTGTAACAAAGTGACTCATCTCATCCCTAGGGTTTGACACCAAAGATGGGGCATACTTAGACAATTGGGTAAATTTCAAAGAGTACTTTTGAACATTCATGTTACCTTGCCTAAGATTGATATACTCATCCATCTTAACCTCCCTCCTCTCACAGGGAAAGAACCTACTAAGGAATGCTTCCTTGAATAATTCCCAATCTATAGGCCTCGCTCCTATCGGCCTATTACTTTTCCATTGAGAGAACCAAATTTGGGCCACAGCCTTTAATTGATAGGTGGCAAGCTCTGCTTTCTCAATAGAAGTCACCCCCATAGCGTTGACTACCTTATACACCTCATCCAAAAACTCTTGGGGATCCTCTCCCACCTTGGAACCAAGAAATACCGGAGGATTCATCCTCACAAAGTCTCTCAACCTAGAGGGTTCACATTAGCCTCAAAACCCCTATTTGCTTGAGTCATCATAGCTTAGGCTTGAGAAGTTACGGCTTGAGCCATCATCAAAAGAGCCGACCTAACTTTCTCATTGGTCATAGCTGGGGGATCCACTGAAACTTGATTTCCTTGGTTGCCTAGAGGAACTTGGTCACCTTGAGGACCTTGGGGAGGAACTCCCTCATTCACAATCTCCTCTTTCATCCTTCTTGGGCTCTCCCTTGTATTCATATCCTATAAACGCAAGAGAAGGGTTGAGAAAAGGACTCACATAGATCTAAACTCTAAGGCATGACTTCAAGAATAAAGAAATAAGTGTAACTTCCTAACGTCCTATAGCCTCTCACTTATAGATGTGTCGTGACTCACATCGATGAACAAGACTCTACTAGACGTGGCTTGTGAGACATCAATCCTAAAAACCATTTCCAAAATCTTATGCTCTGATACCAAGTTGAGCCGAGCCTATACCCTGGAAGTTTCACGGCGTACTTGACCCGAAGGGGTCTCGTACAAGCCTCATAGCATTCATAACATTCGCTACATAGAAATAGTACCGAATTTAAAAACTTTTCTTTAAATCCATATGATCAAAACTTTATTAAAACATTTGAAATAGCAGAAGTCTATTATCACACATGGCCATCTAAACATAATATCTTGAACAAAAGTAGGGACACGGCCCTTTACAATCGAAAGTCTAACAATTATCTATTACATGAAAGAAAGAAACATCTAAAGCATGTGCCTCGAACATATGAGGAAATACCAATCGCCTTGAAAGAACTCAATCCAAGCACTTGAACTAGAGGGATAGCAAATCACATGCCGGAACCTACACTAGCAGTAAAATGAGATAAATATGGGTTAGCACACAAAAATGTACTAAGTATGATGACCATGCAAAAATCATGCTTTAAAGGGACATTTTGGTTGGAAACCATGCATTATGCTACTTTTTAGAAATATAATGCACATTAGTATAAGAGAAATAAAATACAAGTATAATCATCATACAAGTCATAATCATCACATTTGAACATTCACCTTAAGTAATCCTAAGCTATATTTGTTCAATGTAAGGATAGAATCCCATACTACTATCCCTACTAAGTGCCATTTTGAGACCACCTTAGATGAACTTACCATTTCATACTTAACTTCAAGCAATACTCATGCATAAGGAACACCTTCATTTCATAAGTCATGACAGGGGAAAATAACTCATACTACAACCCAGGCATAGCATGCATCATCACATTAAGCATTTAAGTAAACATTCTTCATTAGCTTCACTAAGAGCACTTTCATTCATTAGTCATGAAGACATTAGAGAACTCACTATGACCCTCTCAAAGCCTACTCGTGCAATGCATGGATAGAATCCCATACTACCACCCACACTTCATATAACTTCTCAAGAAACCATAATGCACATCTCACGCGATGGGAATAGGCATTAACCGACATAGACCATGAGAGCTAACCATGGAATCCAGTGTCATATGGCCCCACACCATAAATAGGTGGTCTACTTGCCTAAGGTAAGACCGGTAACAATTTAGCTTAGGTCGAAACCTACTAGCTAATATCCTATGTGGGCATATAGTTATGGGATAGGAAGATGCTCATTGGAACCCTAGCCTAACATCGGGAGAGTTTCCATCTTACCATATCCACTCGGTGCTTAGCCTCCATTCCCATAGAGTATTTCCTTTTCATTAACATTATTGTACTTGAGAGGGATACCAACATTAGGTCTACCGACCCAAGTACATTACACAAGAACGGGCAACCGCCATTAGGTCTACCGATTCAAGGTACATTAAGGATAGCTCATTGACTTTCCAAGAAAGGTGCCTTCAACATTGGGTCTACCGATACAAGGTTCATCATTTCACACATGAAAGGGCTACCAACACTAGGTCTACCGATTTAAGGCTTATCATCACATTAGTTTCTAGACTCATCATGAAGGGCTACCAACACTAGGTCTACCGGTTCAACATATAGCATAGAATACTTCATCATTCATTTATTAAAGGAATGTCATTGGCCTATCGATTCATATTAATCAAGTCAAGACACATTCATTAATCATTGATGAAAGAAATGACATAAGCCTATCGATTCATATTCATCAAGTCAAGACACAGTCATTATACAAGAAGATGATGCATAAGCCTACCAATTCAAGACACATCAATCCACATTACTTTCATTTATACAAGAAAAGGATGCCTAAGCCTACCAATTCAAGATATAACTTCACATTATAGAAACCCTTCACATTCTAGCTTCACATTCATGAGTGTCAAATTGAGAAATAGCCTTTCAATAATAACACAATTACATTCAAGACAAGATTATATTACCTTCATTAGATTCGCCTTCATATACTAGACATCATATAATACTTAATTCCTCCTACTATGCCCTTCAAGGCCATGAATCCCAAATCACAAATACACCAACAATTTTACTACAATTAAGGCATGGATAGTGATACAATTCAATAACCTAAAGCAATTTACACAAAATCCATTCACATCTTTCATAATCAACAAACCCACTTCATAAAGGCACAATTTAGGAATTGAGGAAATTTATTGGTTCATAGAGTATTTTAATCATAAATCATCAATTAAACACTAATCCAATCATAATTTGTCATTAATAACCATTTGAAAACGTTTGAAGAAGGAACCCATGATTTAGAGTAAAACGCTAGGTTTTTTAGAAACTTTGAAAACTAATTTGAATGGACTCTTGGGGTGGAAGCTACCCCTAGATGAAGGATCACATACCTTGCTTGTGAATCCCCAAGAAATTTGAGGAAGAACACCTTGAATCCACAAACCCTAGCTCCCACTTCTTCTTCTTCTTCTTCTTTGGGAACTTCTAGAGAGAGAATTTTTTAATGGAGGAACTCTTTTGATTTGATTTGGGTTTTGGGGAAATAAGGAGTAAATGACTTGTTTTAAGACTTAAAACTATATATACTAGTGATATAAAACAATTAAAAATAACCCCACACATTAATTAATTAAAACGAAATTACTTAAACACCCTCAACTAAGGCAGCCCCGTCAGGGACCACGCCCACTTTTATGGGTCGTGAGGGGCATCATGGCTCATGGTGGTGACCATGGTCCCTTGACCAGTGTTCCTCTCCACCTTGCCAATCCCTCAAGGGCCTAAGGGAAGACTACGAGACCTCCTACGATCCGTGGTCAAGACCATGAGTCATGGTGATGGTTGTGGTCATGGAGGCAGTAGCTTGGCCAAGTTGCCTTGCTTCCCATGCAACCAAGTGATCTTCATGACCACTTATACGGACCATCTAGGGCATCACGGCTCATGGTGGTGCCCGTGGTCTTTGAGGCAGTAACCTCCTTAACTTTACACAACTCCTACCAAGCTAAGGCAACCCCATGATTCTTCCAATAGCCCGTGGTCATGACCACGAGCCGTGAAGTGGCTCATGAAGGGGTGCCTTGGCTTGGAACCTCACAAGGGCACACTTCCATGCCAACCATAGGTGGCACCACGAATCATGGTGGCCACCACGGGTCATGAAGACCCTCGTGGTCTTAGTAAGCAGTGGCTAGACCTAGTTTTTAGGCAGCCTTGGCCCCCTACCATTGCCTACACCAAAAAACCTTAACCCTTGACGTTAACCCACACGTTTAGGCTCCAGTTCAACCTATCATTTTTTGAGTCATTACCTTTGGACCTTACACAAGTACCCTGGTATGTTATTATTGTGAAATTTCTTGTGATTGGTTAATTTCCATATGGGGCTTCAACACATCCAAAGCAAAAGCTGAAGCATAAGGTAGGATTTTATATGTGGGATGAGTCTTTCTTATTCAAGCAGGGACCTGATCAGATTGTGTAAAGGTGTATAGCTGAACAGTAGTCATTGCAAGTGTTAGAGAGTTTTCACTCTTTACCATATAGTAGGCACCACAGAGGCGAGCGCACGGTGCATAAGGTATTGCAATCCGAATTCTTTTAGCCTACTTTATTTAAAGATGCTGCAATTTTTGTGAAGGGTTGTGATCAGTGTCAGCGGATGGGCACTATTTCTAGAAGACATGAGATGTCGTTGAACGACATCCTCGAAGTTGAGATCATTGATGTATGGGGGATAGACTTCATGGGACCATTCCCATATTCCAATAGAAATCAGTACATCCTAGTGGTAGTGGACTATATGTCCAAGTGGGTGGAAGAGATTGCTCTACCTACTAATGATGCGAAGGTGGTAGTAAAGTTCATCAAGAAGCACATCTTCACTAGGTTTTGAACTCCAAGAGCCATGATAAGTGATGGAGGTACACACTTTATCAATAGTTCAGTGCGGAATCTGTTGGCCAACTATGGAGTAAGACACAAGGTAGCCACAACTTATCATTCTCAGACTAGCGGGCAAGCGAAAGTGTCCAATAGGGAAGTAAAGCAAATTTTGCAAAAGACTGTGAATGCACAAAGGAAAGATTGGGCTGAAAAGTTAGATGATAATTTGTGGTCATACAGGACTGCATACAAGTCACTGATAGGGACGTCTTTTTATCGAATGGTGTTTGGCAAAGCATGTCACCTGTCAGTGCAATTGGAGCATAAAGCGTACTAGGCTATCAAGAAGTTGAGTGGAGTGGGCCGTTCAATTAAAGACTTTGAGCCTGGCGAATTGGTGTTACTGTTCAATTAAAGACTAAAGTTGTTCCCCCAGGAAACTTCGGTCTAAGTGGAGTGGGCCGTTTAAGGTGGTGAAAAGACCCAACATGGAGCGGTGGAGCTAAGAAATAAGGATAAGAGCTCCACTTTTTTTGTAAATGGGAAACGAGTGAAACACTACTTCAGGAATGATGTTGATCGTGGGCAGGAATCACTCACCTTGAAAGACGAGTGAGTCATGAATTGGTTCATGTCGTGACGTAAATCAGGCGTTACACGGGAGGCTACCTGTGATCCCTTGTAATAGATAGGATTTATATTTTTCCATTTTGTTATTTCAATTCATAGGAATCAAAAAAAATTTAAAAAGTTGAAAGGTTGGTTCTTGGAATAAAAAGAAATGAGGGGAAGCTTGAGAAGTAAGTAAGTCATGTGTGACAGAAATGTGAGAGAGGGATGATAAATGAAGGAAAGGATGATGATGTCTTAAAAATGCAAAGTGCTTAGGTAAGTGTAAGTCACTACTATATACTTATTCCTACCCGTCCTTTAGCTGACATTACAACCTAGAAAAGTCTTTTTTGATTCTTTGCAAAGCACGCTTAATTAGTTGAGATGTACATAATGGGCAAGCTTATGGTTCTCAGTGCATGCATGTGTGATGTCCTTTTTGAGTGAGAGTGTTCTGTGTTTGTTAAAGTCCTTAAATTATATTCAATTCATTGAGTTGAGTGTGCGGACTATTCTTTTGAGCAAGGGGCACTTGTTGTATAATATATAGGTGATATTTAATGGTGAACATGAAGTTTAATGCTTTGGTTGCAAAAAGTTGCCGAGTTAGTACTTGAGTTATTTGATGTATGAAAGTGGTCAAGTCCAAATATTTGAATTGATGAAAGATCCTTGAAAGGAAATGGCGGATACACAAATGTCAGGGTTAGGGAGTCTAGGTCTAGGACTAGTTAGTAATTTGTTCCAGGACGAACAAAGCTCTATGTGTGGGGTAGTGATCTTAGGTGTATTTATATGCCTAAGAATCAAATAACACCCGCAATTTGGTCAAGTTCGGAATCATTTTCTATTAAGTGATAGTAGTGTCGAGTCATTTGAATTCATTTATACTAACCAACATGATTTGTTGTGTATGTGAGCTTAAATGAAGAAACGAGCACTAAAACAAGCTTTGGGAAGCAAGAAAGGATCCAATTCATAAAGAAGCAAGGAAGAAAAAAAAATAAAGATCAAGGAAGGTCTGTATCCTCTATACTTTGTTAGTGAAATAGAATTTGAGACAGAACCATCAGTATTGTGCCTGTGTCATGGAGAAGAGAAGATTTCCACAAACTGAATTTTAAAAGGCCCTCCGCATCGAGCCTCCAGCTACCAGATTTGGTTGTTTCGACTTAATTATAAATAGACTAATATATTATTTTATTATTTATTATTTTTCTGGGTTTTGAAGAACAACGATTTGGAGAGCTTTTTCATCTGTTCTTAGGGTTCATTCCTAAACTCTTTTATTTTCAATATCTTTATGTTATTTAAACATTGCATAATCGAGATTCTTGATATGAGTAGCTAATTTCCCTAGTTCTAAGGTTGTGGCTACTGGATGGTTGTATTCTATTGAAGTTTAATGGATTGAAATTAATTATCATATGAATCACTTTTATGTTCTTATTTTTCATATTTCGTGCTTGATCACCACTGAAATAAACATCTTGTCTGAATTGAACTCAGGAGAGGGATAAGAGGATAGAACATGGGGCATGAGGAGCATGATTCTCTCTTAAGAATTAGAGTTAATTTGCATCTAGGATAGGGATATACCTAGAGATTGTTCTTAATTATTAGACAGGAAGAAATTGTAATGCTCGGTAATTGGTCGGCCTATTCCCGCTCAACGATGTAGTTAGGCTGCCATTTATCATACTCGATTAGATGTCGGGAGACCATAAACATATATTTAACCTTGTGATCATTGATTCGATAGTTAATAAATGTCCATTTAACAAGATAGTATGCATGAATCCTAAAGTGCGATGCAACCCTGGACTTTACCCAATCATTGTTCAAACCCTTTTGGAATTGAATTGCTTTAGTTAAACTCTTAATTAGATTTTAGATTATGAAACATTCACTTCATTACTCTTGATAGCACTTGTTTCTAATTGAAAGTATTGGTAGATCGAATTGTTTTAATCTTGAGTCCTTGTGGGTACGATAACCGGCTCTTAATAAGAGCTACTTTAATACTTGAACAACCATGTACACTTGTGTGCGAGATTGGACGCAACAGTAACGTACCTTGACTAGTAATTGACTTTTCTTAATTTCTCTAATAATTTAACTTTCAATAATTCAATCAAAACATGTAAAAAAAAATAAAACTATTAGGTGTGAGGTAAAGAAGAAAGCTATGCCTCTAATTGTCGAGATCAAGAATGCGGCAACACATCTAGTTTGAAAATAATAGAAGTTCAACAAATAAAAATATGAGTGAACCATGGCATATAAACACAATTCATCCAAACTTAACTTAAGATAGTATAAATTGATAAAAGCGACTGTGCTAGAATAACGGGACTTGAGGGGTACCTCATACCTTCCCCTTGGTCAACAGAATTCCTTACATGAATGTGTTTTTCGCAGACCATAATAAAGAGTCATTTCATTTTGATTAGGAATTAAAAAGAAAAGGTTACTTGGAACACGACAGTTCAATTCCAAGTGGCGATTCTGACAATAAATTGGTCCCTATTCAATACCATCACTTAAATTGGAACAACTTTTCCAGTTGTCGAAAAAGGGGTGTGACAATTGGGATGATCATTTGTCATTGATTCATTTTGCTTATAATAATAACTATCACTCGAGTATCCAAATGGCTACATTTGAGGCTATCTATGATAGGAAATATACGTCTCCTATTGGTTGGTTCGAAGTAGGTGAGGTCGCTTTGACAGGGCCCGAGTTGGTACATAATGCTATGGAAAAGGTTTGACTTATTCGTGAGATGTTGAAAGCTCCTCAAAGTCGAAAAAAGTCTTGTGCTGGTGTTAGAAAAAGAGAACTTGAATTTAATATTGATGATTAGGTCTAATTGAAAATTTCACTCATGAAGGGTGTAATGAGATTTGGAAAGAAAAGAAAGCTTAGTCCCCGCTATGTAGGCCCATATCAAATTTTGAGGCATATTGGCAAGGTTTCTTATAAGTTAGAGTTACCTAATGACTTAGCATTGGTACATCCGATATTCCATATCTCTTTGTTGAAAAAATGTGTTGGAGATCCAACATCCTTAGTGCCTTTCGAAACCTTGATAGTTAAAGAAAGTCTTTCATATGAAGAGGTTCCGGTTGAGATTTTGGATCGTCAAGTTCAAAAATTAAGAAACAAAGAAGTTTCTTCGTGAAGGTTCATTGGAGGAATCAACAAGTTGAGGGTTCTACTTGGGAGGCTGAAGTGGATATGATGTCTCTGTATCCTCATCTCGTTCCCTCTACTCCTACTCTAACTTAAGGTATTACCTCATCATGGTTTATTCTTTCGAATTCATGTGTTTTAGTCATTATCATGTTTCCATAAGCATGTATGTGCATTAAAAACTTGATTTTAATGTTATGATTTAGCTTGGAGTGATTCTCCATGCTTACGCGCATTTTGATGAAATTTGCATTTATGTTGGGTTGTTTGTTTCTCTCATACTCTATTCATGCATGTTTGAAACTCATTCGAGGATCAATATTCCAGGGGGGAGATTTTGTAACACCTCTGAAATTGAAAGTTGAGTTGACTTGGAAAAGTTCAAAAAATATTGCAAGAATCTGGTTCTACGCATCGACCTACAGGTCGTATAAATCCATACGATTCGTAGGAAGGGTTTCATAGACATTGGGAAAGATTTTAGGGAAATTCAAATTTCTGAAGTTTGACCTTCAAGTGAACTGGAAGAATCGTAGAAATTTGGACGAGCCGTAGATGGCTTTTGTAAAAAGGATTCAGGGAATTGACTTAAGACCTCAAACCTACAGAAGGATTTGATAGGTCATATAGAAAGCACATGTAGAAGTGATCTAGACTTAGTGGAATTTTGTACTTGAACTTGTGTTCTACGAAAGAGTCTACAGACCGTAGAAGAAATGAAGGACCACAGGAGGGTCTCATGTGAATTGACTGAATTTTTGGGTTTCTAAAGTTGGTTCTACGGTTGACTAGTATGGGCCGTAAAAGATCTACGGACCACAGGTCCAACCCATAAGACTGTTCGACAATTATTTATTAAGGGTATTTGGGTCTATTCCTATGCATTTAATACCTATACTATGCCATTTTGCCCCTATTTCTAAGTCTTATAACTACCTTTTTACTCCTAATTTAACCAAACCCTCTCACTCTCTCAAATTCCCAAAACCCATCCACATTCATCCCATCCAAATCCTCTCAAGCTTCAAGGAAGCAAATCTAGGTTTCAAGCTTCAAATATCCTTTTTCCTCTATTGCTTTTGGGCTTTGATGTCAAGACCCAAGGTATCCCCAAGGCGTAACATGGTATATAGGACCCCAAGAGGCCCTATACAAGCCACTTAGCATTCATAACATAAGAAATAGATAGAGATAAATAAATACATTTTGAGTCCCAAAAGTTTTATAAAAGTAAAGCGGAAGTCTAAACACTTTGTCTCAATAGGCATCTAATACAATAGAATGAAAATCCATCCTCGAAGCATGAGGACTCACTAAAGCTCAGAAATCTCTCAAGTCAACCTCTAACCACAAAACCGAGAACCCTGACTATCCGAACCTACATTTGGGTAAATGTAGGCAAAAGTATGTGTTAGTATAAAATATGTACCAAGTATCATAGTCATGAATATAAACACTTAAAACATGCTAAAATAAGACATTTCATCGCATGCAATGACCAAGCTAAAACATGACATAAAAAGGGTTAGAAAACATGAATCATAAAACATGGTCAATGCAAGCTAACATCTTTAAGACCTTTGAACACATGTGAGATACTTCTTGAAGTAACCTTAGTTCATTATTATTGTGGGAAGTTGCCTTAACCGTTATAGAGACCATGTGAGCTATGACATGATCCCCAGGACTGTTTGATGAGTCTGGGATTTCGACTCATTTGGGCTTGTTATTCATAGTTTTAATGTCCTCAATGCAAATTTTGTGCTCTAAACTGTTGTTTTAATGATAATGTACAGATATATAGGCTAAAGACCAAGGCAAGGATAATACCGGGCAAAAAGGAGCGAAAAAGATGAAAAAGGATGAAGATAGTAAAAGATGAGAATCGCCAAAGCCACTCGAAGACTCGGCGAGTGGCACTTCAGCTCGCCTAAAGTTCCAGACTGCTAGCCCTGGGGAGAAACCAACTTGGCGATGGAAATGGACAGTCAGCAGACCGTCGAATGGATCGATGACTTCAATCCTGATCGCTTAAAGTCACAGAACCATGAGGTTAAAGAGGCAAAGAAAAATGGAGAGGAAATGCATCATTTGGCGCATCACCGACCTAGTCGGCGATGCTCGACTAACGAGTGACCTCGAAGGCCAAAATTTGAGAACATATAAATTGAATTTCAAAAATCAGAAAAAGGAATCCATTCATTTCTTGAGTAATTTCAACATTGTAAAACTTTGAGCTTTTGTTGGAGACTTTGTTTTACTTAGTTTAAGGAGTTTTCTAGTAGATTTTGAGTTGGGTTTTCGATAATGAGCATTTTGGATCATTGTAAAGACATGGATTACAATACCTAGATTATGGAGAATGTAATTGGTATTGATTTCTTTCTTTTTATGATGTGTGGATAAAACCCCCATTCTCGGGGGTGTGATCATGTGATTATTTGCTCTAATTAGCTTATGGGTATTGTTGTTTACTAATTTAAATGTTGATTTGAAGTGGGTTTAATTGATAGTTGTGTATTAACCCATGAATTGTAGTTGTAAATGCAGTTCTAACTTAGTGTTTTTGCTTGCTTGAGAAAGAGGTTTTAGAACTAAGGTTATCGATTGATGATTTTAGTGATTGAGTTGTTGTGGGTTCAGCTCGAGAGAGTGAATCTTAACTCGATCCTACCTATCTAGCTCGAGAGAGTAGATAAATTGAGGTATTAGGTTGCTTATAGTGTTATGTTTGTCGAGGTTCGAGAGAACTCGCTTGAATCGTAATAGTTGTTCGAGAGAAAGCTATTGCATCTATAGTCTAGCCTATCCACTAAGTTTCAGCAATTGTTAGTAAATTACAATTACCCATATAACGAAATTAGCCTTTAATCGATCACATCCCCAAGTATCCCTTATCAACTAGATTACTCCTCTGTTTTTCTTAGTTTATAATTGACAAACCTTAACCGCCCCCCCCCCTTTGACACTTGTTGTCAACCCCTTTGATTTATTTTAATGATTTCGATAATTTCTATTCCTATAATTGATTAGACCACGTTTATAACTTCGTAACTGAATTTTAATTTGTATTACTCCTTGTGGGATCGACCCCAACTCTTTGTTGGGTTTACACTAGATTGCGATCGCCTACACCTAGTATTGGATGAGGTGTAGTTGAGCATTTATCATCTCCCACACTGAAAAGGGTTGTCCTACTTGCCAAGGTAAGGACCATGAACTTCTAGCTTAGATGGATCCACTAGCTAATGTCTATCTAGACAATCATCATATGGAGGCACATAGGTGTGGGATAAAGAGATTGCTTCTAGAAGCCCGGCCTCTACTAATAGGAGAGCTTCTAGCTCAATATCCTCTCGGTGCTAAGCATAAATCCCACAAAATAGTCATTTGTTACTTGTTCTTATCATCCATGGAAGGGCACATCGTCTTACCCATTCAAGCTGAGTCATATGTCATCCATGGAAAGGTATCTTTCAATAAACAATCCAAGCTAGGTTTCATTAGGATAGCTCTTTATCTTTGATTCATTTAGGTGAGAAGACCTTTCAACCTTAGAACCCTTACTATGTGAGAAAACCTTTCAAAGTCATGCTTACATGTGTATATGAGAAAATCCTTTCAACAACACAACAACAACCTTATCATTTATACTTCACTCCCAAAGCATTCTTAAAACATTTACATAAATTTCATAAGAACATGCTTAATTTCATAGACTCTTCATTCATAATCCAAAACCCACATCATATCATTATAATTTGGAGAACATGGGAATTACTTGGGTTCATGGAAAATCATCATAAAACCATAGAATTTCATCAATTCATGCATAAGAGATCATAATTCCATCAATTAAATCAATAATCAAGAGAACCCATAACATAGAAGAAAAACCCTAACTCTATTGGGGATTTCTAACTTTGAAAATAGGATAGTTTGGGAACTTCGTGAATGGAAGGAATCCATGGATGAAAACTATCATAACTTAATGCCAATTGCCTAGCTTCAATGGAGGAATTGAAGAATTGACTTGCAAACCCTAGCTTGGACCCTTGTTCTTCAAGTTTTCTAGAAACAGAAATATTTGAGAGGGAGACTTGTTCTTCTTTTGTAAATTTGAGAGAATGATTTTCAATTGGGAAATTTTAGAGTTAAAAAGCTTATATAGGGGTTTTGGTGAAGGGTAAAACGACATAATATTTGGCTAGACTAATTAGGAAAAGACCCAACTGCCCTAGAATAAATGTCAACCTTCGACCTACTAGCCTTAACGGACGGACCGTGGTTTGACCGACAATCCGTTCTGCACGTCCGTCATCTTCATTAGAGACTGTCTTGGAGGCCATGATCCACGGACCTCAATCTATGGACCGTGGACCCAATCCAGGCCGTGGTTTCTGGTCCTCTGAACCTATTTGGATGGCCAATCCTCGGACCAAACCTACGGTCTATGGTTCAATCTATGAGTCGTGGATGGCCTCCGTCGGATGGCACCAGGAACTTCTGAAAACTGAAATTTTTCCCTTTCTCGAATCCGAAGTGTTACATTTGATCATCAAGGTATGTGCAAATTCACCAATATATTTCATTCATCCATTGGTAACCATAAGATTTCCAAGTTTCCAATTCAATTTCACCTCATTTGATTAGGGTTCATGCAATATCCATGAGTCTTATTTGATTTGATTTAATTATCCAATTTCAATCAGCATATGCATGTTTTGATTAAACTACATGATTTCCAATTGATTTCATATAGATTCATGTTTTTTACTTGATTATGATGATGAATTTATTAAAGAAGCTTATGAATTATTGAAGTATGATTTATTAAGACTGTATATTTCATGAAAATGATGTTTATGAATTAAGCATCCTTATGCGATGGGTATCAATTAATTGTGAAAGGTTTTCTCACTTTCTTATGAAATCATGATTTGTGAAAGGTTTTCTCACATATGTATGAATCATGGTTTAAAAGAGCTACTCTATGATGACTTAAGATTGGATTGATAGTTTGATTGTGCCTTTCCAAGTATGATGATATGAATATGTTTATGATTAATTCCATTGGGATTTTACTTAGCACTGAGATAATGTTGAGATGGAGGCTCTCCCATTAGAAGAGGTTGAGTCTCTAGTATCAATCTCTTTGTTGCTAACTACGTGCCCTCATAGGATCTGTCTTAGAAAGACATAACTAGTGGATCCACCTAAGCTAGAAGTTTATGGTCCTTACCTTAGCAAGTAGAATATCTCTTTTTGGTGTGGGAGCAAGACACAAGATTTCACGTGATAGCTCACGTGGTCTATGTCGGTTAATGGTAAACATCCCACAAAATGAATTATGTTACATTCAAAGGTTTTTATGAAAGCTTTCAAATGATTTTAAGTATGCATTGACCATGTTCATGATTTATGATTCTTCTTTAATGGTTTTAATATGTTTTTAGCTTGGTCATTCATATCATGCTTAACGCCCTCATATGGTCACATTTATATTTTCATGCATTTCCCTATACTTAGTACATTCCATGTACTAATGCATATATGTGCCTACATTGTCTCATAATATAGAGTTCGACACTTCTTCTCCTCCTGCTCGTGGCTAGCTTGGACTACTATCACTATTGGATTGGTGAGTCCTCATAATTCGAGGGCAAGGCCATGAAGATTTTTTTTAGTGATTTTGTCATTTACTTTGAGACTTTGTACGTGGTGTATGAGTTATGTCCCAACAACTTTCATGCTGATTTAGAAGGCTTGACAAGACATAGTTAAGATTTGGCACTTATGTTTCAACTTCTCTTTTATGATATGAGACTTTCTACTTAAACATTTCTTTTGTCTATTATATTGTGTTGTATGTATGTCAAGTGGCTTGTGTAAGGCCCATCGGGGTCTTATAAATCATGTCACGTCTAAGGTATACTTTGGTTCGTGACAAGATCCATGGTGGTTGGCTTGTAGAAAAGTGGAACCACCGTGGAGGATGTTGTCACCACCCAAATTAGACCCTAGACGTGACATGGAGAATAGAACTCATGAGGCCCTAAAAAAAGACACTTGACATAAGCATGATGCTATGAATATCAAATAAAGAGTATACAACAGAAGGATAAGTTTCAAAACTCTTTTAGAAACATAAGAGATACGAATAGAGTACATAAGAGAATATGTGGAACATCACTATGTCTCACAAGCCTTGTACTATCATAGATGTGGTTAGGACAAACCCCTAAACCACGTACAAAGTCTGAAAAATAAAAAGAAATCCAAATCAATAAAATGATACTAGCATTGCCCCCGAACAATGAGGACTCACTAATGCGAGTGCTACGCAGAGCAATCCAACTAGCCACGACCAATCAGAGGAGCATTAGATTCTATATTATAAAACAATATAGGCACAATATGCATTAGTACTTTGAATGTATTGAATATGGGAAAAATTTATAAACATAAACATAATATATAATGTGTTTAAAACATGTAATGCATGACCAAGTAAAATGTATTAAAATTCAATAAGCTAAATCACGAATCATGGGACAAGTTCAATGCACATTTAAATCATGAGGAAATCTTAAGTCATAAACATTGAGGAAGTCATAAAACCCTTTTGAAGTAAAAATCATAGTTCTTTTATGAGATAATTTACCATTAACCGCCATAGAGCATGTGAGTTATAACACAAAATCTCGTGTTTTTCCCACACTGAAAAGAGATTGTCCTACTTGTCAAGGTAAGGATCATATATATTAGCTTAAGTAGATCCTCTAGCTATGTATTTCTAATACAAATCCTATGGGGCGCATAGGTAGGGACAAGAGAAGTGCTTCTAAAGATCAAACATCTACTAACAGTAGGACCTCCATTCTAAAGTCTTCTGGATGTTAAGTAATATACTAACGAAATAAACATAATCATAATCATAATACTTGGAAAAGTAGGAATCTAGTCATACCAATCCAATCATAAGTTCATATCATAGAACATCTCCTTTCAAAATCATGATTTCATAACATATTCATAAGATACTTTTCTAAGCATAAAAAATCATGATCATATTTCATAGTGAGAAAAGTTTTCACAAATCATTTTGATACTTTATCTAAAGCATCATTTTTTCATAAATTCTTCAATTTCATGATGTAGGCATAATTTCATAATCATAGTTCATAATCATAATATAAGCATAAAGCATGTGTTCATATGAAATTCATTGGAAAACATGTAATTGAATCAAATCATGCATAAATAGATCAATTATAGACAATTGAATCATAAACAATTCCATGAACCCCTAGAAAAATTGGGTTGAAATCAAAAGGAGAAATTGAGTTTCTTTTGGGACCTAATGGATGAAAGGAATCCATTGGTCAAGTTCCCACATATCTTGGTGATCAAAACCCTAAAGAATGAAGAAGGAAATCTTGAAGCTTGAAAAAACCCTAGCCTTTTTCCCTTGAGAGCTTTAAGAGAATTGGAGAAGAAACCTTTGGGAGAATTTGAGGGTTTGAGTGATTTGGGAGGGAATAGGTAGATTTTCAAAGTAAAATTAGTTATAGGACTTATTTATAGGGTCAAAACGACATAGCTTAGGAGTTAAAATAATATGAAATGATCCAAATAACTTGAACTAAATTTGTTGGACAATGTCTATGGTTGGACCTATGGTCCGTAAGACTTTCTACGGATTGTCCTAGTCAACTGTAGAATCGTTACTAGAACTCAACATCTTTCCAAGTTTCCACAAGACCCTTCCTATGGGCCTTAGAACTTTTCATGGCCTGTAGGGACCTTTTGTAGAACCCAAAATGAACTTCAAAATTTTACAACTCCGGATCACTTCTATGGACACTTCCTACGGCCCGTACAACTTCCTACGGAACATCCTGTTTGTCCGTAGACACTCATCAGAAACTTGATTTTTTTTTCAAAATCTAACCAAACTCCTACGACTGTCTTCCTATGGTCTATAGGTGGGCTCGTAAAAACTTGCACCAGTGACAAAAATGCAACTTTCCCTTTCCAAACTCAATTTCAATTTTTGAAGTGTCATGTATTTTTAGGGCTTTTCTAAAAATTTTCAGGTCCCATCTGTGAAGCTTAAATGTTTTTCAATAGCTTTAATTTTTAGAAGAATATGTTTTTTTTTAAAGAAAAAGATTGATTATTTTTAAGGGAAATGAAACTTAATTGATTATTGCTAGTAACAATTGGATATTGTTATTTTTAACCTTTGGATATTTTCACGTTGCTATTATTGAACTTAAATTGAATTCTAAGAATCGAAATTTTGGCTAGACGTTAAAAATATACTTAT
Organism: Solanum pinnatisectum; assembly: GCA_035578085.1. NCBI lineage: Eukaryota > Viridiplantae > Streptophyta > Magnoliopsida > Solanales > Solanaceae > Solanum > Solanum pinnatisectum. The sequence goes on from CM069087.1 coordinate 25,730,046, forward strand.
AAAGACGAAATTTATGTCCCTTTGCTATGAAAAGTCGTTAAAAGTCATGTTTCTTGTAGTGTATGTTGCAAACATCATCCGCCGATACCATGGACTTCCATCAAAAGTAAAAATAAAAATAAGGCAACCTCTTTCTCCATGTAAATTAAAAAAAATGTCTTCCTTCTAATCTTTCATCTAATATATTTCGAGGAACACTTCTAGAGAAAATGATCAAAATGTGGTTTGAATTATTTTGATCCTTCATATATACTACTTCATTGAAATAGTCATTTATGTATGTAATATGTGATCACTTTGGTCCTAAAACCTAACTTTGTTAAACAGGTAATGATTTCTCCTTTCCTTTGTCATCTCACTGCTTTATCTGCCTCAGTCTCTCTTTGGTTCATCATTAACTGAGGCTTGATTTAATTGGGATTCAATACTTGTTATAAATGAGTTGATATGAGAGTCAGAAGTAAGAGAGCAAGAGTGTATTGATGATATCTTTTACAACCAATTCAACACATGTTCTTATATGGAAAACTCCTCATTAGACGTCATTTATAACCTTATTTTTACTTGTTCTATTAGGAAATCAAATTTATACCCTCCTTTATATGGAGTGTTAATGTAGATTAGATGTAAATTATATTTAGTAATAAAATTCAGCTTTTATTAGTTTTCGTTCTATATGAATCAAATTGATTAAATTTACTCTATGTACATATGTATATACATGTATTTATGTATGAACATTTCATATTGATATGTAATTGAAAAAAAACTTATTTGAATTTGAAAACCGTAAGTTAGAATTTCAAGAAAACCTTAACTTTTGTCTAATGATTCATTTTATATTATTGTTTTAGGGTGAATTTTTTAAATTCCTAGATATGGGTTTGTGAAAAAACCTTGTGGAGGTTCTTTTAATACAAATGACGGATCAAGAAGATGAAGAGTTGAAAATAATGTTAAGAATGAGTATGCAGAAGGAGTTGTGATGAAGCAGAGAGAGGGGAGATGACAGAGGAAAGGAGGAAACATTACTTTTTTTAACAGAGTTAGAGTTTAGGACCAAAATGATCACATATTCAGACATCAAAAATTATTGAGCAACTTTCACATATAGCAAACATAAAAATCATATTTGTATGTTATAGCTACAGTTTGCATAATTGCGCTCCATAACAAATTTTATTTTTGCTATGGAACTTTTGATTTGTATAATTTGCTAGATACATCCAATTTTTTACAAATTGTTCAGTTTTGTATAAATTTATTTATACATTGTAATTTGTATAATAAGATCTGTATTTGTATAATATAAGTGTAGAATACGAAAAATATGTATTTGTATTTGTATATACACTTTTCTCTCACTTATACAAACATAAATGCATTTTATATATTTTATACATTTGTATACCGAATGGGTAATTGTATACCGAAAATGACTAATTGTATATTGAACCAAATGGCAAAAAAATGGGATGTTTGCTGTGAATTACAAATAAAATAAATTATGGCTATAACATTTAATTTGAATTAATAGTTTGCTATTTCATACAATTTTTCCAAAACTATTTCAATTAACTAGTATATATGAAAGATCAAAATAATTCAAACTCTATATATTAAGGACCATTTTGATCATTTTCTCTGATATCACAACTCTTTTACCTAAAGATTTCCACTTTACTCTAGCATCCGGACTGACTTGTCTAAATGATTGGTAGGAGGTATGTTCTTCGTGTAATTAATTTCTATTTTTTTGTTGATTTCATCCTTGAGAATTTGTAAGGTACACATTTCAATTTCCTCCCCATTTGGCTCTGTAAGAATGTGATATAAGCTCCCCACCCCACCCCACCCCACCCTTTATTGATGTCCAATTGTCATACCAACAGCTATAATCAATTTTGGTCAGTTTTGGCAGAAATACAAGCCCTAAGACAATAATCCTTATGGCTGTAAAATATAATCTTCATCCTCTTGAGATCAATACTGACTCCTCAGAATTGATCACTTTGCTAGAACATGACAATTACCCTTATACTAATTTAACCTATCATTGATGGAGAATTTGGGAGCAGCGACGCCAACACACATCTTTAGGGAGTAGAATAAGGTGGCAGACACATTTAGCAAGGAAGGCCTCAAATGCAGTACTTTTGAAAAACCAACATTTGAACTTAATCTTTGTAACAATTATGTAAATGGCCTTACCATGACCATACTTTTAACTATATGTTTGACACTAGCTAATTATAATATAACTAGTAAAATTACCCGCGCTTCACGCGGGAATTAAATATCATAGAACTTATAAAATAATACTTAAAATGTATCAGTCATTAAAACTAAAACATTATATTATATTACATACAAAATTACATAGTAACGAACATTAGTAATGTAAAGAAAAATGATAATAATAACATCTTTTCATTTATCCTTCAATCAATCATCTTAAATTTGATTTTATAATTTATCATTTTGCCTCTGAGAAGTGTGACTATTTGATATTTTTGGGAAATTAGATGAACATCAACATGAGATATTAAAATACTACTAAATAAATAATCTTTATCTATACTAACAAATACTTATAACAATAACTTTGCATAAATATAAACAACAAAGTTTAAAACATGTACTCAAAAATAACAATTAATATCATAAGCATAAATTAATAACTGTAAAAAAAATATACCAGGATCTATAACAATAGAATGAAACAGAAAGGAATAAATTGAGTCCACTGAATGCACAGTGTCCCCTAAAGGAAATTATTCTCCTCTAGTATCCGAGGTTTAAAAGAATAGATCCTCTCAGGATGGAAAGATTCTTTTCACAAGTGTTTTGATACAAGAATAATGGTGTCAGTGAGCTACTCAACAGGAGCAAAGTACACAGATATTTAATTGGGCAGAAATAGAAAAAGTTCAAAATTTTAGTTGTTTTAAAATGAGAGGAAATTCCTCTATTTATAGACAACAAAGGGTTGTGTGAACAAATACTTATTGTGCCTTATCGGAAATGTCACAACTCTTTGGAAAAGTTGCAATCCTTCGAAAATGTCACAACTTTTCATAAAAGTAACAATTTTTCATAAAAGTCACAACTCTTCATTAAAGTCACAACTTTTCATGAAAGTCACATTTTTCATGAAAGGGGAGGACTATTTTTAAAAATAAATAAATTTAAAAGGAAAATCTAGCTTATGGTTGCGTCACGTAGGCGGATCTAGGATTATCTTTTATACAAATATATGATTATCCTTTTGATGGTAAAAAAAAAAAAGAAAGAACTTTTGTAATCTTTGGTGCTCAATAAGCCCCTTTTCCATTGTAAAATAGAGGTGGCGTTGTTATATGTACCAAATTCACTTGAGATATAGGGCTGAGATTAATCGTGGGCAGGCCATCCTATTGATTCTTGCCCCTACCTTAAATTCTTTTCTGTTGCTCCCCAGAAAACTTTCCTGCTCTTCCTCCTTTCTCTATATAATTTTCAATTCTTCAGATCCGAATCGATTGTCATTTTTGTCCCGAATTTTTCCGATTTAATTTATATTCAAAAAATTAAATTTTGTGTTGGAAAAATCCTATTTTGTGATTTGAATCTTGAAATTGTTTGTGTTTTTTATTGTGACTGTGATTGTGATTGTGAGAGGAGTATAGTAGGTGGTGATTTGAGAGTAACGGTGATGGAAGAATGTAATCGAGTTGAAGATGTAGAGGAGGGTGAGATCTCAGATTCAGCTTCAGTTGAAGAAATCAGTGAGGATGCGTTCAATAGGCAAGACCCACCTACTACTAAGATTAAGATTGCGAGTAATGAAAATCAAAATCAAAATTCGACGACTACGACTAGGGTTTGGACGATGAGAGATGTATATAAATATCCAACTTCTAGGGATTATGCTAGAGGTTTGTATAACCTGGCTTGGGCTCAGGCTGTGCAGAATAAGCCTTTAGACGAACTATTCGTCATGACTAGTGACAATTCCAACCAGTGTGCTAATGCTAATGCTGATGTTGAATCCAAGGTCATCATTGATGTGGATGTGGATGACGATGCTAAAGAGGAAGGAGAGTTGGAGGAAGGGGAGATCGACTTGGATGCCGCTGACCTAGTTCTAAATTTTGGAAAGGAGGCCAATTTCATTAGGGAACAACTTCAGAGTGTTACTCTAGACGAAACCCACAAGTAAACTTGTTAAAACTCTACTCATTCTAGTTCTAGTCTAGTAAATAGCTTCATCCACTAATTATGCTTTGTTTCACTAGATCCTTTTCTATGGTTTGTTCCAAATTGCAAACTTCATTACTGGCCTTGGGGGAACTAGCTCTTTCTCAAGACAAGAATGACATTCTTATTCAACTCTTTATGACTGCACTCCGAACTATTAATTCTGTAAGATATATTCATTCTCTACTACTTTCAGCCTCATCCCATAGCTTAAATAATGCTCAAATCTCTTCCTTTCCAGGTTTTCTACTCCATGAACGAGGATCAGAAGCAACAAAATACAGCTATTCTATCTAGGTTTTTCTTCTTCCTTTTACATTTGTCATTCCTATTGCATTTGAAAACATTCTAATCTAACTCCCTTGCAGGTTGCTTTTTCATGCAAAGACACAATTACCTGCTCTTTTGTCTTCTGAGCAGTTAAAAGAGGTGTGTTTTCAGAAATATATATGTATGTATTGAGAAAACTTGCAGTTCTGGTAGCTTATACTGCCTACTTTATGTCCCAGGTGGATGCTGTGATTCTCTCTATTAACCAGTCAGCTGTTTCCTCAAATACTCAAGACAATGACAAGGTCAATGGGATCAAAGTCGTTGAACTATTAGATATGAAGGTTTCTCATAAATCCTCTGAAAATGCAAATCAGGATTTTACTTCTGTAAACAAGTATGATTTAGGTGCTGTATCTATCAAATCTTCAGGCCTGAAGGAGCAGAGTGTGTCATTTGAATCTGTAAAACCAGGATTAGCCAATTCTAAAGCTAAAGGGTTATCCATTCCTTTGCTAGACCTCCATAAGGACCATGATGAAGATACTCTTCCGTCGCCTACACGAGAGATTGGACCACAGTTCCCTGTTGCAAAAGCTACACAGGCTCATGGAATGCTGAAACTGGACTTGCCTATTTTTGCGGGTTCTCTTGAGAAAGGGAATTCTTTATTGCATCCTTATGAAACTGATGCCCTTAAAGCTGTTTCCTCTTATCAACAAAAATTTGGTCGAAGTTCCCTTTTTGTTAGTGAAAACCTTCCAAGTCCAACTCCATCTGAAGAGGGTGATAGTGGCAAAGGGGACATTACTGGGGAGGTCTCCAGTTTTGATGTTGTACATAATGCCAGCCATCTGAATGAATCTAGCATGGGGCAACCAATATTGTCTTCTGTTCCCCAGACCAATATTCTTGATGGACAAGGACTGGGAACTGCTCGGACTGCAGATCCTCTGAGTTTTCTGCCAAATCCTTCTGTGCGATCTTCTACAGCAAAAAGTAGAGATCCCAGACTCAGACTGGCAACCAGCGACACAGTTGCTCAGAACACAAATAAAAATATCTTGCCTATCCTAGACATTGATTTGAAATTGGAGGCTTCTTTAGAGATGATTGGTTCAAAAAAGCAGAAGACAGTAGACCTACCAGTTTTTGATACTCCATTGCCGAAAAGACAAAGAAGTGAACAGACTGATTCAATCATTGTCAGTGATGTGCGTCCTTCGACTGGAAATGGTGGTTGGTTAGAGGATAGATGGACTGCTGGGTTGCCAATTACGAGTAGTAACTGTGCTACAGATTGCAGTGACAATGATATTAGGAAATTGGAGCAAGTAACAGCTACTATCGCTACTATACCTAGTGTCATAGTTAATGCTGCAGAGAACTTTCCAGTGACTGGCATTAGCACGTCAACAACTTTGCATTCTTTGTTAAAAGATATTGCTATAAATCCATCAATATGGATGAATATAATCAAGATGGAACAGCAGAAATCTGCTGATGCTTCTAGAACTACTACAGCACAAGCTTCAAGTTCTAAATCTATTCTTGGAGCAGTTCCATCAACGGATGCAGTAGCTCCCAGATCTTCTGCTATTGGCCAGAGATCAGTAGGAATACTTCAGACTCCTACACACACACACACATCATCAGCGGCAAGTTCCATTTACAACCTTTTGAAGAATGAGTTCATTTACAGTGTGTTCTTTACTGCTTCTATTGCACAGTTCCCCGTTTGTTTCTTCCTGACATTTTCTAGGGTTAATCATTTTCTTGTGTTTGGGGTGGAATAAGGTGCAGAGCGGTTCCTTATGTGTTCTATTGGAATTTATTTAATCTTCGTTTTCCATTGTTGTTTTTTGTGTCAAAATGAGAAAACTAGACACTCTATTTGATACTTTATGTGACTTTATTATCCTCTAGAATATCTGATGTTGTCAAGATTTGCAGGATGAAGTGGCTATAGTCCGCATGAAACCTCGTGACCCTCGGCGTGTTCTTCATAATACTGCAGTTCTAAAGGGTGGTAATGTTGGATCAGATCAATGTAAAACTGGTGTAGCAGGCACACACGCAACGATAAGCAATCTTTGTTTCCAAAGTCAAGAGGACCAGTTGGATAGGAAGTCAGCTGTGACTCTTTCGACTACACCACCAGATATTGCTCGCCAATTCACCAAAAATTTGAAAAATATTGCTGACATGATCTCTGTTTCACCATCCACATCACCGTCTGCTGCTTCTCAAACTCAGACACAATGCATACAAGCTTATCAGAGTAGATCGGAAGGTAAGGGAGCAGTTTCTGAGCCAAGTGAACGGGTGAATGATGCTGGCTTAGCTTCTGAAAATGGTTCTCCTGGTTCATTGCAACCACAGATCTCTTGGGGAGATGTTGAGCATCTATTTGAGGGGTACAGTGACCAACAGAGAGCTGATATCCAGAGAGAAAGATCTAGGAGGCTTGAGGAACAGAAAAAAATGTTTTCTGTTCGGAAGCTCTGTCTCGTCTTGGACTTGGACCATACTCTTCTGAATTCAGCAAAGGCGTGAATCTTTTTGAACTTGTAGAGTCTGAGTTTATTTTCTTTGTTAGTAATGATGATTTTTATGATTTTGTTCTTCTTTTTCAGTTTGTTGAAATCGACCCAGTTCATGAAGAGATATTGAGGAAGAAAGAGGAACAAGACCGTGAAAAGCCATATAGGCACCTATTCCGGTTTCCACACATGGGAATGTGGACCAAGTTACGGCCTGGGATCTGGAATTTCTTGGAAAAGGTAACTGTTTTTCTAATATATTTGTTTGTGTATACAGCTAGAGTTGAATATTGAGTCTTTTATTTTTATTTTTTGGTAATATTGTGCTTCTTTAGGCTAGCAATCTTTTTGAGCTGCATCTCTATACCATGGGCAACAAGCTATATGCCACGGAGATGGCCAAATTGCTAGATCCAAAAGGGGATCTGTTTGCTGGACGAGTGATCTCCAGGGGTGATGATGGAGATCCATTTGATGGGGATGAAAGGGTTCCTAAGAGTAAGGACTTGGAGGGGGTTTTGGGCATGGAGTCGGCTGTTGTGATTATAGATGATTCTGTGAGAGTCTGGCCACATAACAAGCTAAATTTGATTGTTGTAGAGAGGTAATTAGTTGTATGTTTGATATCATTCATGATCGATTTCTCATGTATATATGCATATTGGTGACATAGTATTGTGCTGTTCAAATGTCTATGATTAATCATTTTGTATCTTTAGGTATATTTACTTTCCTTGCAGTAGACGGCAATTTGGTCTCCCTGGTCCTTCTCTTCTTGAGATTGATCATGATGAAAGACCAGAAGATGGGACATTGGCCTCTTGTTTGGGGGTGAGCTAATGTTTGATCTTGTATAAGAATATCTATGAGATTAATATTTTTACTACTAATATTCTATATCATTTCATACAATTAGGTTATTCAAAGAATACATCAGAATTTTTTCGCACATCGGTCCATAGATGAAGCTGATGTTAGGAACATCTTAGCGACAGAACAACAAAAGATTCTGGCAGGCTGCCGTATTGTCTTCAGCAGAGTGTTTCCTGTTGGTGAAGCCAATCCTCATTTGCATCCTCTGTGGCAGACAGCTGAACAGTTTGGTGCTGTCTGCACTAGTCAAATTGATGATCAGGTTACCCACGTGGTTGCAAATTCTCTTGGGACAGATAAGGTGTGTTATTTCTCCGAAAACTATCACTCTACATTGCTCAAATCCCATACCCATTTGCACAAAAATATAGGGAAAAGAAAAAAGTTTAGATAAAAGAAACTAGTCGTCGGTTTGGTGAAATGAGAATGAAATGTTTTAGGTAAATGTAGGGAGTTACTAGTGGAGAAGTCTACCATTTTTTGCACTGCATGATTGAGTAATGTAATAACTCTCTTAGGGTGTGTTTGCTATGGAGGAAAAACATTTTTTTATTTTTCATGTTTGGTTAGTCAATTTTTTTATAAAACATTTTTGGTAAGAAAAGTTCCATATATGACATTTCATCCCTCCCCATCCATACCATCCCCACCTATTACCTTTCATCTCCACCTCCATACTGTCATTCTAGATTATATATAAATGCTTTTCAGACGAAAATGAGAAACACTAAAAAATAAGAAAGATCACTTATTTTTCAAGAGAGCATTTCCTTGGAAAACCAAACACAGCCTTAGTCAGATTCTTTATCACCCTCCTTTGTTATTATGTTGATAAAAATTTCTGATCCATCATCTGGAAAACTGTGTATCTTTAGAGGTTTAATTAGTAGCTTGTCTTAACAGGTTAATTGGGCACTTTCCACCGGACGATTTGTTGTTCATCCTGGCTGGTATGATCTCTTTGAAATTGAATTGCAGTCTATCACTAGGGTTTTACTGGTGAGATATAAGTTCGTAATATTTCTTGATTTATTCTGCACAAAAATAAAATTGCAGGGTGGAGGCATCAGCTTTACTTTATCGGAGGGCAAATGAGCATGATTTTGCTATTAAATCTTAAATTAACACAATTTCCGTCTCTTGGTTAAAAGAAAACTGAAAAAGGTGTTGAGGATGAAATCAAGAATTGGATGGATGTTATAAACGGAAACACTAGGTAATCAGGCAAGAGAGATTCGTTTTAGGTTATGCCTAAGATTGATTTTGAAGGAATGCACCCAAATCCCTTGCTGGCTTCCAAAGTAATACGGGGTGAAGCTTTATTTATGATAATTGAGTAGCGCGTATTCTGTTTAAATGCATAGATAACAAAGCTGATGAAGAAAAAAGGAAAGACACTTGTGTAGTTGTTCCTTTGGAGACATGCGATAAACGTTGAACAAGACGATACTTGTTTTTATCCGGGTGGAATGGGGAACTGGAATCCCGAATTAATGGTGGTGGCAAACAAGCAATTATTGAATGAATACTCATCGTCGACTAACTAATACACTAACTATCTAGAGCCCTAAATTAAGGAATAACGACTTCAAATCTGCATTGATAAATGACATGTTCAAAGCTCTATGATTTTAATTGAATAACGACTTTAAATCTGCATTGATAAATGACATGTTCAAATCTCTATGATTTTAATATAGTTAAAAAATAATAATAATTTGAAGGACGTAGGGATAGGAGTTCTTCCTCCTAATTTGATTTTTCGACATGAATAAATAAGATATGTTCTTATTGAATCATGGGTGCAAGCAAAATTAGAACATAAGACGTGGGAGTTATGAGGCAGGGAAAAGAAATTAATTGTACCAACATTCTTTCATATTGTGCTTGTCCGCACTAGTATAATTCTTTATCTTTTTGTTTGTTAATCTATCAAAATATTCCATATTGTTTATAAGCTTTGAGGTAACCTTTTTCTATATCAAATTAAAGACTAGTAAGTTTTGTTTGTGTTGTAAAAATCAATCAACACTTATTAAGTTTAGACCAGCTGATACTGGTTTTTGGATCATAACAAAAAAATTTAATTAGAAAAAAGGGAAACAAAATTTAAGTTTTAATTTTCCTTATAAATAAAAAACATAAATTATACAGGATAAAATTTGAAACAAGAATTCGGATTTGGAGTAAAAATAGGCAAGTTTATAGGTATGCAAATATTTCATAAAAAGATTATTCATCAACTCTAACTAGAAAATAAATTACTTGCAATGTCAGTATCAAGTCAATACTATTTTTAGTATTAATCCTTTTGTTCATAATATTCATAGAAATCTTCTACCTTTAATTTTTATTATTAATTTAAATAAAATATACTAATTTGAAAAGTATAAATCAATTATTTTTTATAATATTAGTTAAGAGTATATGCTTGTTGATTAATATATTTTCAAAAAATAATATGTGTGTGTGTGTATATATATATATATATATATCTTTGATATTTAAGTCAATATTATTTATAAAGTCTCTTATTTATATAGTATAATTTTTTTAATTTTAGATAATTAACTTTTATTCTTTAAATTTAATATAACCCGTTGATTGTAATTATCCAATCAAACATTACATTTGTAATTACACTATGACAAACAAACAGGTCAGCGTAGTTACTATGTTGTGTAATTAGTAGGCTGAAAATTACTACCTTAGTAATTACACTAATTCCAATCGACTGGTTGCTTTCCAAACAAACCCTAACAGAAAGCAAAATTTGGACCTTTACCATATTAAATATAAAGTACTCATTTTGTCTCATTTTACGTGACATCCTTTACTTTTTATTTTGTCCTAAAAAAAATGTCACATTAATATAACTAGTATACAGTTTCGCGCATTGCATAGAGAATATTAAAGAACGTAATTATGTTATACATTCGAATATATAATACACTATTGTCTATATTTTAGTCGTGTTATATTTTAGGATCAAAGAACTAAACAAGAAGATGTTTTAACGATTATTGTAGACATACTTTGAAAATGAAGGAACATTTACAAAGCAATATTGTGAATTAACTTGTTTCTAAAGGGAATCTAAGATCAAATAATATGTTATCATGTAGCTACAAAGTTTGAGTAGTATATAATTATTTTGATAATAACTCGCACATCATCATCGTTAATTCACGATTCATTTTTAAATATAGTTTTGGTCTATGATGTTATACCCTATTATTTTAATTATATGACACACCTTTTCTTTTATTAAATCCACCCCCCACCCCCCCCAAAAAAAAACTATGGATCCATCTACTTATTACATAACAAATATAAATCAATTTATTCTTTGTATCTATTCTTTTTATCAGTAAAAATAATGTTTCTTTGGCTATATTTAAATTATTGCCCCCGTGTAACGACTTGTTCCCGTCATTATAGAAAAGCCAATGGGGATAAATTTTGGGCTAGAAAACTTTTTCGTAGTATCTTGAGATTTCCCAACCTAGTCCAGTTTTGGATGAAATCTGAGTCATTAAAGTCTAGGGAAATCTGGTAGCAATTGGGTGATCTAATTATGAATTTGATCACATGAGTAGATAGATAAGTCGTTAAGAAACTCGTACGACTTTACGGAATTGAATTCGGGAAAGTATAACTCCCGGAATTCATCTTAGCGTGAACAGGTAGTTTCTGAGTGTCATTGGTTAAAGATGCGTTGTGAAATGGGGTCTTGATATTTTTAATTTTTCTCACTGGTTCCGTGCAAGCCGTTGAGGGATTTGCCGCGAGGCCCATGTGGCGAGTGAAGCGCGTGGCGAGCGAATGCGACTTAAAGTCGAAAATAAATCCCAAAAACGTTTTATTCTCAAATTTTGAACTTGAGAGCTAAGGAACGAAACCCAGGGCTTTTCTTGACAGTTTTCCACCACTCATAAGGCTAAAGGTAAGATTTTCACTCCCTGAATCCATTTTTTGATCCGTAGAACATAATCTAATGGGTAATTATTGATGGGGAAGGGTTTCAATCTGGAAATTATGGTGGAAAAAGCCCTAATCTGGGTATGAAGATCATAGGTATGATCTAGGGTTGATAGAATTATTAGTAATTTGGATAATTAGTGATTGTTTATTGATTTTCATGTTATATTGATCGTTTGTAGACCAAGAACAAGCAGAACGAATCCAGAAAGGGAAGAATCAAGTTTCTTAGGGGATTCAAGCTTGTTTCGAGTAGGCGATGGTTGTGATTTCATTATTGTGTGATGTATGTATGTTCTTACTTCATTATGATACATGTATGTATGTGAATGTTGCTTTATTGATCACAATAATTGTAAATGAGAATAGATGAATGATGAACGTCATGAATCATGACTTGATTGTATGATTATGAGAATGTACTTGTGATTGTGATTGTTGCTTATTGAATGGATCGGGTGTTGCGTTCTGACACACTAACTTGGATCGGTTGGCACGTTTTGGCATAATTATGGGATCGGTTGCCACGTTCTGGCATAATCATTGGATCGGGTACCACATTCCAGTATGCTAACAGTTTGGGTTTGGGTTCCATGAGACGACTATTGACTTGACATAACTGTATAATTGAGACTTGTGAAATGCTCCGTTGTTCTTGAATGTTGTTGATATTGTATATATTCGGTATATGCATGTTGTTATATTTTTCTAATGACTTATATATGTTGCACTTAATGGGATAACCGTGTGATCTTACCAGTACACTGTGGTTGTGTATTGATACTGCACTTGCTATTTCTTTGTTGAGTACAAGGCATCTTTAGGCGGCTATTAACAGATCTCGCTTAGAAGATCAGTGATCGCCGATCGAATTCAAGGATGAGGCAGTTTTTCTAGGCTGCCATAAGTTCTCTTTCCGTCTATGTCCACATTTCGGACTTGGACTTTTTAGTTAGTTATTAGTTCATTAGTTTGGGGTTGCAACCCTACTTGTTAGACTTTTGGCTCATTGTTAGAGTTTCGGTACATTGACTTTCAGGTTCTAGGCATTACTTCCGCAATGTTAGTTTTGTTGTTAGACTTTGGTTGGAGTTTATGGGAACTCTATTTCTTTCCTTAGTTTTTAACTTGCTTCCGTAACTTAAATGCTTTAGTATTTTGATTTAGTTGGTTAGCTAATTAGTATTAATGGTTCTCCCACCAGAGGGGTAGTGTGGATGCCAATCACGATGGTCTGGGTCGTGACACCCCGCCCCCCCAAAAAAAATTATTTACTTATTCATGACAATATTTTTTTTCTTTCTAACTTGCGCTACAATATTATTTATTTAAATTTATCTCTAATCTTCATAAATTAGATATTATTAATAGCTAGTTAATTTAGATTAATTTGATTTGCTTAATTGCAGGATAAAATCATGTCTGTTAGAATATTTGATTTCTAAAACACTTTATTCTTATTTTATTATTACTATCTGTGATCTAATATTTATACTTTTTGGAATCGTAAACTCCTTTTTTTTAATATATATGATGAGTCAACGATGTGGACTCATTTAGGACTTCATTTTAATAGATTTAGTATCCTCAATTGCATATTTTGTGCCATTAACTGATGTAAATCCTTGATTTTTAGGTAGTTGGATTGAGAAACAAAGCATGTAAACTAATGAGCAAAAAGACGATGGAATTGACCAAAGGGCGGATCGTCGAGTGGATCGGCGATCCCGACTTATTGTGTCGAATGGTCCTTCGCAGCACATTTTTGGCGACTATAAATATATTTTTAAAATTCTTAGTTTAGTATCTAGCATTCAATAGTTTTCATTATTGTTCAGTTTTCAGGTTTGAGAGCTTAGAACTAAGTTTAGAGACAATATTTCCTTAGTTTTGAAGATTTGAAGATTTCCATTTGTGAGAAATTGAAAGTGGGTGTTGAAGATTCTTCATCTTAAACCCTTGTGAAGACAATATCAATCTTACCCAGTTGATGGAAATACAATTTGGTAACAATTTTTACCTTTTTATGATGTCTAGCTAAAACCCCAATTCTTGGGGTGTGATTATGTGATTATGGGTTGATTTAGCTGTTGGGTATTATTAATTGATAGTGTAAATGTTGTTTAAAAGTGATTTCATTCAGTAGTCACTACAAAAGGAACCCCAATTACCTACAAAAAAATTTGTTGGTAAATTGATCAAATTGGTTGGCAAATTGAGTTACCAACCAAATGCCAATTTATATTAATTTATTGCTTAAAGGCTCGTCGGTAAATATTACCAACCGATTTTAATTTGTTGGTAAACTTACCAACCAAAAATGAGTTGGTGAACACCCAAAGATGTTGTTACAAAATTTTGAAACATGGCCCTGAAATTTTCGTTGGTAAATTCACCAACTAATTTTTTGTTAGTATATAGTTAGTACCTTTACTAACGAATTGAAAAGGAGTTAGTAAATTTTTTTCTTCATTATTCGATTCCGTTGGTAATACGTAGGTAATTATAGTAACAAATGTCTGATAGTAATCTTTTCCAGATACATTGGTAATTGGTTGGCAATTTTAGTAACAGAAAATTTATGTTGGTAATTTACCAATAAATTTTAAGTACTTTTTTTTTTGGTTTCCCATTCGGTGTCCGGTACCCACATTAGAGCCCGACTAAATCCGAATTCAAACTGGGAAGTCCCATATTGAGGAGTAAAGCGCTCCCTAACAAAAGTGACTCCGTACCCAAGGGGAATCGAACCTGAGACCTCTTGGTTAAGGATAAAGGAGTACTTACCACTCCACCACAACCCTTGTTGGTAATAAATTTTAATACGTTAGTATGATTATTTGTTTTTCTAATAAATTTACTAATTGATTGTTAAGTTTGCTGGTAATATATCATTCAAGGCGACTCCGTACCTAAGGGGAATCGAACCTGAGACCTCTTGGTTAAGGATGAAGGAGTACTTACCACTCCACTACAACCTTTGTTGGTAATAAATTTTAAATACATTAGTATGATTATTTATTTTTCTAATAAATTTACTAATTGATTGTTAGTTTGTTGGTTATATATCAGTCAAGTTCAATGTTAGGTTAGTAATTGATTGAAATATGTTCAAAATATTATTAACTAAATGATTATCCAATAGTAAAATATTTATTAATTTATTGCATTTAAAAATTTAAGAGCACGAATATAAATCCAAATATATTAATATCAATTTTATAAATCATATTTGAATGAAACAATGCAAAATCTATGATAACAAGTTAAACTAATCTCAATATGACAAATATCATTATATCAAAAATTTTAATTTGAGCACGTTTACCAAAATTATTGACCAAATCTAAATTTTGGCCAAAACTTAAAAGTTAAAACGCCTAATAGCACAAACTGAAAATGGAAGCCTTAAATCCTGAACCAACCATCCTATTAGATATAAAAATGATCTTCCGAAGCTAATCACGCTGACGAAATTCTCATCAGAGCACGTTTACAAAAAATGTTAAGCAAAGTCAAATTTTAGTCAAAAGTTAAAAGTTAAAATGTCTAACGGTACAAACTAAATATGAAAACCTCAAAATCCAAACCAACCATCCTATAAGACAAAAAATGACCTTCTAGAGCTAACTGCGCTGACGAAATTCAAATTTGAGTATGTTTTCCAAAAAAATTGACCTAATTCAAATTTTAGCCAAAAGTTAAAAGTTAAAATGCTTAACGACACAAACTGAAAATAAAAGTCTCAAAATCCGAACCAACCATCCTATGAGACCAAAATTGAACTTATATGGCTAACCGCAGTGACAAAATTTCAATTCGAGCACGATTACCAAAAATATTGACTAAAGTGAAATTTTGGCCAAAACGTAAAAGTTAAAATGCCTAACGGCACAAACTAAAAATGGAAGCCTCAAAATCCGAACCCTCTATCTTATTACATCAAAAAAGACCTTCCGCATCTAACTGCACTGATGAAATTCTCATTTGAGTACGTTTATCAAATATATTGACCGAAGTTAAATTTTGGCCAAAATTTATAAGTTAAAACACCTAACGGCACACACTAAAAATGAAAGCCTCAAAACCCGAACCAACCATCCTATTAAATAAAAAATGACCTTTGGAGTTAATTACGTTGACGGAATTCTCATCTGAGCACGTTCACAAAATATTGACCAAAGACAAATTTTGGCCAAAACGTAAGATTTAAAACACCTAACGGCACAAACAAAAAACGGAAGCCTCAAATCTTGAACCAACCTTCCTGTTAGATCAAAAATGGCCTTTCGAAGCTAATGACACTAACAGAGTTCTAATCTGACCACGTTTACCAAAAATATCAACCAAAGTCAAGTTTTGGCTAAAATTTAAAAGTTAAAATGCCTAACGACACAAACTGAATATGAAAGCCTCAACACTAGACGCTGATTTACCAAAAAGTTTAACTTCAATTGATAAATTTACCAACTATTCAAATATAAGTTAGTAATTAATAATTTACCAATAAATTTTATCACAGTTGGTAATAGTTACTATTCAACTAAACATTCATATGTAATATTACCAACTAATAATTAATATGTTGGTAAATTTTACCAATGGATTAATGATCGGTTGGTATATTACCAACTATTTTAATGATGTTAGTAATTTACTAACTACAATCTTTATTCGTCGGTAAAATTTTCAATTAATTGGATATTGGTTGACAAGTTTACCAACAAATTATATTTTGTTACTAATTTACGAACACATTTATATTTGGTTGGTAAATTTAGCAACACAATCTTGTTGTTGGTAAATGTTTGGTTAGTTATTCATTGGTAATATGTTAATAAATTATATAAATAATTTTTTGTCATAGTTACCAACCAATATATACTTAGTTGGTAATATTACCAACAAAAGGTGTGTGTTAGTAATATTTCAGTCGGTAATCCATTAATAGAATGTTGCTAAATTTGGCGTCATTTTTTCCCGCCGTATTTACCAACTAAAATACTTAGTAAGATTTTGGTTGGTAATTTGTTAGAATTTCGTTGTTAAGTTTTAAAATATAATTCAGTTAGAAATATGTTGGTAATTTGTTAGTAGAATACTAACCAACTTAAGTTGTTAGTAAAATTTGTTGGCAATTTGGGATTTTTTTGTATTGAATTGTGGCTTAATCTAAAGGGTTGTAGTTGCAAATGCAACTCTACCTTTGTGTTTTTGGCTTGCTCGAGAGAGAGGTTTTAAAATCAAGATTACTGATTTGATGGTCTGTGGGTATTGGGTTGTCATGGATTCAGCTTGAGAGAGTGAACCCTAAACCCTTTTCCACATATACAGCTCAAGAGAGTGAATGGACTAAAGTGTATGTTGTTCTTAATTGCTACTTATTGGTGTTCGAGAGAAACCAATTTGATTCGGGGTAAATTGTTCGAGAAAAAATTTATCTCCACTAAAGTCTAGCTTATTCACTAATTTACAGCTATTCACTATTAATTGCAATCACCCAATTGTCTACCTTAGCCCATTATCCAATCACATCCCAAGAACTTGTCTCCATACTTGTTATTTTCGTGTTATTTTCGTGTTATTTGCTGTTGTAGCTGATAGTTGAAACTAAATCCCCCTGATATTTGACACTTGTGTCGCTCCTAACTTGAACCATGCTTTTACTCGTAAATGTTTCTAGCTATAATTGACTTGAGCATATTCTTATTTGATGACGTAAATGGTTCCGTCTTTGAATTATTCCACTTATGATATTGAATTGTATGCCTTGATTAGGGCTTTGGGTAATTGGCAACACTACTTGTGGCCCAAGGAATTTGTCATTAGGACTGACCATGAGTCCCTAAAGCATATCCGGGCCCAATGAAAGTTGAACAAGAGGAATGCCTAATGGATTGAATTCCTTGAAACTTTCCCTTATGTAATCCAATATATAAAAGGAAAGGAAAATGTAGTGGCTGGTGCCTTGTCTAGAAAACATGTGTTGATAAATACTTTGTCTTCCAAACTGATTGGTTTTGAATGCTTGAAGGCATTGTATCCCAAGGATCCCGTGTTTGCTCAAATCTTCAAAGATTGTGAGGACTGGGAGAGGGAAAGGTGAATGAGGGATAGTTCTTCTACTCCCTATTCCAAAGTTGATGGTTTCTTGTTTAAAGGCAAGAGACTTTGTGTGCCCATGAGCTCTTGGAGAGAACTATTTGTGAGGGAGGCACATGATGGGGGTTTAATGGGTCATTTTGGTATTAACAAAACTAGGGGAATTCTTGAGGAACAATTCTATTGGCCTAAAATGCATAAAGATGTTGTTCGAATTTATGGTCAATGTGTTGAATGTCGACGTGCTAAGTCACGCCTCCTTCCCTATGGTTTATACACTCCACTCCCCACCCCTCAAAGACCTTGGCTTGATATTTCAATGGACTTCGTTTTGGGTTTGTCAAGGACCAAAAGAGGTAGAGATAGCATCTTTGTTGTTGTTGATCGATTTTCAAAGATGGCTCATTTCATTCCATGTCATAAATGTGATGATGCTCCCAATGTAGCATCTTTGTTTGTTGAGCAGGTTGTTAAATTGCATGGAATTCCTCAAACCATTGTAAGTGAAAGGGATCCAAAATTCCTTAGTCACTTTTGGAAGGAATTTTGGAGTAGACTTGGTACTAAGTTGTTGTCCTCAACTTCTTGTCACCCACAAACTGATGGCCAAACTGAAGTTGTGAATAGGACCTTGGGTTTTATGCTTCGTGCCGTAGTGCATGGAAAGTTGGCCTCGGGGGATGTACATTTGCCTTTATTTGAATTTGCGTATAATCGAGTTATTCATAGAACTATTGGCATGACTCCGTTTGAAGTGGTTTATGGTTTTAACCTCCTCACCCCTTTAGATCTCACTCCTCTTTCTCAAGATGTTGTGTTAAGTCTAGATGGGAAGTAAGCGAGCTGAAGCCATGAAGAAGCTTCATGAAAAGGTGCGGCTGCACTTAGAGATGAAAAACCAAGATGTAGCCAAAAAGGCTAACAAGGGCCGTAAGAGGATCGTGTTTGAATCGGGTGATTTGGTGTGGGTACACTTTCGCAAGGAGCGATTTACCACCCATCGCAAGACAAAGATGATGCCGAGGGGTGATGGACCATTTCCAGTGCTTGAGTGGCTCAACAACAACGCCTACAAGGTTTCCCTTCCTCCGGAATACCAAGTGCACAACACTTTCAATGTGTGCGACTTGTCACCTTTCCGAACTATTGATGATGATGATCCATCAAATTTGAGGACAAATTCTTTTCAAGAAGGAGAGAATGATGTAATATGGATTACATCAAGGCCATTTACAAGAAGCCAAGTTCAAGACCTTTAAAGGCTACAAGGCTTATTCATGAAGATGGAGGTCCTCGAGATGGTATTGATGGCAAACAAGGGATTTCAGACCTTGAAGATTGCAAGGGGTCCTTTTGGTGAGCAGGACCCACTTGGCACATCGCCCAAGGTACTAGGCGATGGTCCCAGCTCGCCTAAAGTTCCAGAATGTGGCCATAGCTGAAGACCACGTAGGAATACTCGCCAACCAGGTCGACGCATCGCCCAATCCACTAGGCGAGCCCAACTTGGCTCACCCTTTGTCAGTATGGGTCACTTTTGGGCCTTTTAATCCTGAAACTATAAATAGCTAGTTTGGGTTCATTTTAGACTTAGATTATTTTGAATGTTGAAGACTGAAAACTCATGTTTGAGTGTTAAGAGCTTGATTACGCTTTTGTTGCCTTTTGTTAGAAATGTTGGTTGCTTGGGATATCGATTCCCTTCAGGTCTTCCTAAGAGTTAGGTGCTTATTGTAGGATTAACGAATTGAGGTCATTGGATTTAATATACCCTTTGGTTGCTTTTTGTTTCCTCTTTTTGTGTCTATCTATTTATCTTTACTTTTCGTCTTTGATTTCTGTATTTTAGTGTGATTCCCTTATAGGAATTACATCAGAGAAGAAGAAGTGTGAGGAGGAACATGTGGAGGCCGAGAGCCAAGAAAAGGAGGAGAGAAGGAAGTTGAAAGGAAAAGCCCAAGTATTGTTGGCTAATTACAAATAGATAAGGGAGGAAATTGAGTCCGAGAGTTCTTTGATCCTTATCACACATAGGTATCATGTGCTACAAACTAACCAATCTCATTCTTCTCTTCCCAATTCTATTTCCTTTCTTTTGCATGATTATGAGGATGTCTTCCCAAAGGAGCTTCCAAGTGGATTGCCCCCTCTTCGGGGAATTGAGCACCAAATTGATTTTGTGTCGAGATCACAATTGCCCAACAAGACAACTTATCAAAGCAATTCAGAGGACACCAAAGAGCTACAATGGCAAGTTGAGAAACTCCTCAACAAAGGTTAAGTGAAGGAGAGCACGAGTCCATGTGCCGTGCCGGTTCTATTGGTTCCAAAGAAAGATGGAACATGCGCATGTGTATTGATTGTCGAGCCATCAACAAGATTACGGTAAAGTATCGTCATCCTATTCCTAGGTTAGATGATATGCTTGATGAATTGAATGGCTCTTGTGTGTTTTCAAATATTGATCTTAAGAGTGGTTATCATCAAATCTAGATGAACCCCGGTGATGAATGGAAAACCGCATTCAAGACCAAGTTTGGTCTATTTGAATGGTTGGTGATGCCCTTTGATATCACTAATGATCCAGTACCTTTATGTGTCTCATGAATCATGTGATGTACCCTTTATAGGGAAATTTGTGGTTATCTATTTTGATGATATCTTGATTTATAGCAAGACCATGCATGATCATGTTGAGCATTTGAGATGTGTGTTTGATGTGCTTAGGAAGGAACAACTTTATGCTAATCTTGATAAGTGTTCATTTTATGTTGATGAAGTTGTCTTCTTGGGTTTTGTTGTGAGTTCAAGAGGGGTTGAAGTTGATGAGTCTAAAATTGATGCTATTAAGAATTGGCCAACTCTGAAATCCATAGGCAATATTAGAAGATTTCATTGGCTAGATTTTATAGGCGAATTGTCAAAGGTTTTAGTACCATTGCAGCCCCCTTGACAGAGGTAATCCGAAAAGATAAACCTTTTAAGGGGGGAGAGGAACAAGCCAAAGCTTTCGAGGCTTTAAAATCCATGCTTAGTTCCGCTCCTTTGTTACAATTGCCTAATTTTGATAAAATGTTTGAAGTGGAATCTGATGCTAGTAAAGTAGGCATTGGAGTCATCTTAGTGCAAGACCAAAAGCCCATTGCTTACTTTAGTGAAAAGTTATAAAGTGTTTATTGTAGGATTAATGGATTGAGGTCACTGAGTTTAATATACCCTTTGGTTGCTTTTTGTTTCCTCTTTTTGTGTCTATCTATTTGTCTTTACTTTCCGTCTTTGATTTTCACATTTTTGTGTCATTCTCTTTTAGGAATTACTTGATGACGTTTAGGGATAACATCCTAAATTTCAAGCAATTAGAGGGTGAGTCCATGTATGAGTTATGGCAAAGGTTTAAAATCCTATTACAGCAATGCCCAACTCATGGGATTCTGGATAAACTACTGCTGGAATGTTTTCACCTGGGTCTTAGCCCTGAAAATAGAATAATGGCTGACCAACTCTCTTCGGGCTGCTTGATGTGACATTCCTATGAGACCGCAGCCCAGATCCTTGATTGTGTGGTCAAAACCAACAAGGAAAAGATGGAGAAAGAAAATGACCAAGAATTGGTCACGTTGCTGGGTCAGCTAGATACCTTGGCCCAAAAAAGTCAAGGACTTAGAGGTGCTGTCCAAAAAGAAGGACAAGTACATCCCCCCTCACGAGTGTCAAAATATGAAGAAACACGAGGGCAGGCAAATTGAAGAGGTCCTCTTACTCATTCTACACAAAGTCGAAGAACACGATAGAGTGTTGGGTAAGAGAGAATGTCTTGATACTGAATGAGATGACGACCTCTCATTCTATGCTCATTCAGCTACTGGGTCCCAAATGGACCAAGTGTTGTCTTCTCTCTACACAGAGCCAAAAGAGGGGTGGCTTTACGAAAATGAGGGCAAACCTTACTAATGGAACTTAAGTGGGGAATTGTGTCGTGCCACAACGTTAACTAAGGCGCTTCTTGGGAGGCAACCCAAGTGTTTATCGCTTTATTTTTGCTTTAAGAAATAATGGTGTGTTGTTTGTGTAGGTCGAAATGGGAAAGTTGTTGAAAAGTGCAGGTTGGCGAGCAAAAGGTCCAGTCGGTGCATTGCCGAAGAGGTCGACGAGCTCGACCTAGACCGCCGTCAGATTCAAGACAACTTTAAATTAGAGTCTGTAAAACTCGAAAGGCCTAGGAGCAACTTGGTGAATCACTTCGCGATCTAATCCGCCGTTTGGACCCCTACATCAACTGAAGGTCCTGTAAAAATCGACGGGGTAAGTGACCACTCGGTGTGTCACCGAGTGGGTCGGCGAGCACAACTAATGTTGCCAAATGGGCGAGAACTAGACGATTTTTAAAGGGCCAAAGGTTTAAATTTTCTAACTCTTCACTTTCCCTCACTTTTAATCTTCCCAAACTCACACCCGCACATTAGTTTCTATATTTCTTGCATTTTTAGAGTGTTTTAGTCGTTGGGATTTCTTTGCCGCCTAGCATTTCAATCTTTATTAATTCGGCATTAAAGGTTGGTTTTTCGAACCCCGAGTTTATTTTTAGAATGTTGCACTCATTTGCAATGATCTTATCTTGTTGTCATGTGCTAGACCTCTCTGATAGTGTTAGTATATTTGTGTGCTTGTTTTAATTCGAATACCTTGACCATATTGCCTTTAATGTTGAATTCCCATAATTGTGTGCCTTAAAATGAATTAAGTCTTGTGGGGTTATGCGTGCATGTTGTTGAGATTAGTCGAGTGAAGTCTAAGTAACCCAAAATTGTGCCAAATGACGTAATTTGCCCAATGATAGAGCAGGTGACGTCATTCTTAAGGGCAAAAGTCATCAAATGGCCAAATCTGGCAAAACCGGGAGAAGTCTGAGTATCCCGGGGTAATGGGTGTTATGGGTCTTGCTTTAATTTAATAAGTGCATGCTTTGATTTTGTTTTTAGGGGTTGTGGGGTTAAATTCCAGAAGTTGGGTTGAAAGTAGGCACGTTGGGTCATTTGGCAAGCTAGGTCGAGCTCATCGAATCACTCAGTGGTTTGCTGAAGTTCCCCATCTCGCCTTTAATTTCATGCTATACTTGTTGTTTGACTCTATAACTTTTGGTGAGAAGCTTTAAGTCGCCAAAGGCACTCGGCGATTCACCGAAAGTCTTCTTGATCGCCCTTTGTTTGCACCCCGGTAGCTTAAATTGCACTGTAACTTTTAGTGGGCTAATCCTTGCTCGCCGAATGATGTCGACGATTCACCAAAAGGCCTTCCCATCGCCGACTTGTCAAATTTTTCTGAGAATTTTGAGCCAATCCTTTCTGCGAACCCAATCTAGCTCGCCAAAGCGATTCAGTGACTCGCCGATCTGTGCGGCAAGTCCGTCTGCAATTATTTTTGTTGTACTGATTGATTGAAATATTTCTAACATTTTCCCTATGTTTTGCAGACATGGTCATGACCAACATTGACATGCCA
This sequence comes from Solanum pinnatisectum, assembly GCA_035578085.1. NCBI lineage: Eukaryota > Viridiplantae > Streptophyta > Magnoliopsida > Solanales > Solanaceae > Solanum > Solanum pinnatisectum. The sequence continues at coordinate 25,753,553 of CM069087.1, forward strand.
CCTCGAAAAAGAGTACGGGGTATCACAATAAATGAAGGGGGATCAAATTCTCCAAAAAGAGGAAGGCAAGAACCTCCAACTAGAGGTCAGAACAGGGGAAAAAGGCCTACATATGAGAGACCAACTGCTGACTCCTTTATCTGAGCCTAAGGACGACCAGCCGTTGCAGTCTCGGCGGAATGAGATCCGAGCTAGATCTCACCCTGACTCAGCCAGAGTCCCTCCAGCTCCTACACCAGCAGACTCAGTGCCAACTCTAGCACCTCCTGTGCCACTAGTCGTCCCTCCTCCCAGGCTTCTGAATAGATTGAATACCATTTAAGCCATCCCAAAACAAGTCTATCATCTGCCATCCTAAGGCGGCATGCCTGGGGTCTATCATATCCAAAAGGCATATTGACCTGGGCCTTATCATTGAGCAAGAGATGGTCATGAGGGTCAAATAGAGTCAGACCTCATTGCCATTCCCGGTACTGATCACGGAGCTATGTTGGTGTGCTGGAGTACCACAGGATGATGCGAGAGATTTTGAGGTTACCCCATCTTCCTCCACTGACATCCGGCGCATTGAGGTTGAGTACACTCAAGAGGAAGCTGACATGAGGAGGGCAGCTCCGGTGGATACATCCCCGGAGGTGGACATCGATTTCATACCTGCAGCGGCATCTTCGCCTACTCCGACCTCCGGGCCTTCAGGTACTTCTACCCCTCCTTCCTCTTCACAGGCCCTAGGTGCATCTACCTCATCCCAGCCCACCAAGATTACTGAGGCTATGCTCCTGAAGATGGGGTACCTGGCCTATTTAGTTGACGTGAGGGCTACCAGGCTTGAGAGTCCATCCCATGGATGATCGAGAGTGCCATCATTATTGCACTGACCCCCTTGAGGCTTGTGAGAGCAGGCAAAGGAGACCTCCGAGGTTATGGCTTTGAAAGCCGAGGTAGCAGATTTGAGGAAGGATGTAGACTATCTAAAGTCTACTGACTTCACTTCATTACTGGAGGCTGCATATGATTTGGACGCCCCTAAGACTTCAGAGATTCCTCCGGCTACCACTGGAGATATGCATAGGGATGATGCAGCAGTTGATGAGTCGGATGCAGAGACTGATGAGGAGCAGATAAAGATAAGGGCGGAGAGCATTAATGGAGACCTGCCAGATCTGGAGGAGACTATTGTACGGTCAGTGATCCAGACATCGCTGATTGAGACATCCATGGCAACTCCCAGTGGAGCTGGTCCTTCTGAGGTGACTCCGGGCACTGATGCCCAAGTTCAGAGTGATACACCGGGCACTAATGTCCAGACAGATGGAGCGACTGTTTAGACAGGATCCCTCTTTACCTCCCTATATGTCTTACTTTATTTTGACTTGTGGATATTTTTGTTTTCATTTGAAGACAAATGATTTTTATTTGTAATGGGGTGAGGCCCACCTTATGTGACCTTTTGTGACTCTTTTATTTTGTGTATATATTTGAGTTTTGATCTATAATTGTGTGTTACACTATTTTTGTGGATGATTGAGCTTGTGTCTCCCTGTTTTTAATTGTAAATGATTTTTGGACCCTTTTAAAAAAATATTGTGCCACCTCTTGTTTGTGTTTGAATGTGGTTGTTCTCTTGCAAATTTGAGTATTGGTCTTGATCAATACCGATGACTTGAATAGTGCTCATAATCGAACAAAAATAAATGTGCGGCTATGATGAGGCCAAATGAAGTTGCATAGACAATATGTGAACTCTTTGCATCTCGTTGTGACTAGCCAAGTATCGAATTGAGTCTCTTGTGATGAGCATTGCACACTAGTGAAAGTGTGGAGTCTTGTTTGACATTGGTGTTAATGCCTTATGTGATGAGCTTACCGTGAACCATGTATGATGATACCTAGAATTTGTGCCATTGGTCCGGTTGACTAAGTGATACAATCTCTTGATATGATCTTAGGCAACTTTGAAGAGTGTGAAACATTTTGGAATTATACCTCTTTTGTAGCCTATCTTGTGAGCGTGTGAACCCCGTTTAAATGCCCTTTGAGCCTTAGCCTTTTCTTGGAAGACACTTGATGAATTTGTGACCTTTCTTTATCTATTACCCATAATCCTCATGATTTGTGGTTTGTTTGAATAGCCAACTTAGGCCAAAGCCTAAGTTGGGGGTGTGGTGAAAAGAGAAGGTAAATCAAGAAGTGCAAGAAAGTCCCCTTTGACCCATGTTTTTGAGAAAAATGAAAACCCTCCATATAAAAAAAGGAGAAAAAGAAGAAAAGAATGAAAAAGAAACAGAATGAAAAAATTGTAGAATAAAGTTGTGAAAGTGCAAAGAAAATGGGGTGTACAAGCAATCCATGGAAGATGAATAATGGGGTGACTTTTGAGCATGAATGAGAATGATGAAGAAAAGGAAAGAAATTGTTATTCACACCACATGTCATGAGGATTACAACCATTGAGCCTAAATGACCATACATTTGCACTCAGCCCCATTACAAGCCTTGAAAAGACCTTTTTGATCTTGAGTGAGCTGAAACAAGGGTTGATTGGAAACAACGGGCAAACCTATAGGTGAAGTGATGCATTGTGTTCATCTTTGTGAGTGTGAGCACTGCATTTGATTTCGGAGCTTTAAAATTGTGAACCATTGTGTATGAATATGGAATCATTCTTTGTGTGAGGGCATTTGAGTACCTTAGTTGAGCTTGAACTTGTATTTGAAGCAAGTATTGTGAGCTTGAGATTTTTTGATATTGGTAAGTCACAACTTGAATTTTTGAGTGCACAATTGATCTTTGCATGAGTAAGTTGAGTCTTCTTGAGTGCATTCATGATTGAATCTTGTGTAGCACTGTTTGAGACATCCTTTTTGAACTGCTGAACTTGAGTTTTATTTGAGGACAAGCAGAAATTTAAGTTGGGGGTGTTTATGAGACCACGATTTGGACTCATTTAGGGCTTCATTTTAATAGATTTAGTGTCCTCAATTGCATATTTTGTGCCAATAACTGATGTAAATGCTTGATTTTCAGGTATTTAGATTGAGGAACAAAGCATGGATACTAATGAGCAAAAGGAACAAGGTAGCTGAAAGACCGAAAAAAATAAGGCATGAGGATCGCCTAAACCATTGGGCGAGTCGCCGAATGGCTATGGTCTCACCTAATGTTCCAGTGTGCCAAGCCTTGAAGGAGAAAATCAAGTCGGCGATAGAAAGGCGCAGTCGATGAGTCGCCGAACGATTTCGCGATGTAGTGCTATATCGCCCAAAGTTACAGAGCTTGAAGTTGCTGAAGGCCAAAGCTAAAAGGTGATGGAATTGACCAAAGGGCGAATCCCCGAGTGGATCGGCGATCCTGACTTATTGCACCGAATGGTCCTTTGAAGCACATTTTTGGCAGCTATAAATACATTTTTTAAATTCTTAGTTTAGTATCTAGCATTCAATAGTTTTCATTATTGTTCAATTTTCAAGTTTGAGAGCTTACAACTGAGTTAAGAGACAATATTTTCTTATCTTTGAAGATTTGAAGATTTCTATTTCTGAGAAATTGGAAGTGGGTGTTGAAGATTCTTTATCTTAGACCCTTGTAAAGACAATATCAATCTTACCCAGTTGTTGGAAACACAATTTGGTAACGATTTTTACCTTTTTATGATGTCTAGCTAAAATCCAATTCTTGGGTGTGATTATATGATAATGGGTTGATTTAGCTGTTGGGTATTGTTAATTGATAGTGCAAATGTTGTTGAAAAGTGATTTCATTCAGTAATTGTGGCTTAATCTAAAGGGTTGTAGTTGAAAATGCAACTCTACCTTCGTGTTTTTGGCTTGCTCAAGAGAGAGGTTTTAAAACCAAGATTACTGATTTGATGGTCTGTAGGTATTGGGTTGTCATGGGTTCAGCTCGAGAGAGTGAACCCTAAACCCTTTTCCACACATTCAACTCGAGAGAGTTAATGGACTAAAGCGTAGGCTTTTCTTAATTGCTGCTTATTGGTGTTTGAGAGAAACCAATTTGATTCGGCGTAAATTGTTCGAGAGAAAATATATCCCCAGTAAAGTCTAGCTTATTCACTAATTTACAGCTATTCACTATAAATTGCAATCACTCAATTGTCTACCTTAGCCCATAATCCAATCACATCCCAAGAACCCGTCTCCATACTTTTTATTTTCGTGTTATTTGCTGTTGCAGCTGATAGTTGAAACTAAATCCCCCTGATATTTGATACTTGTGTTGCCCCTAACTTGAACCATGCTTTTACTCGTAAATGTTTCTAGCTATAATTGACTTGAGCATATTCTTACTTGCCTATTGATTCTCAATTACAAACCACTCCCTTGGGACTCGACCCTAACTCACTTAGTTGGGTTATATTACAACTTAACAATCGTTGACACTTAGTATTGGATGAAGTGTCATACATTAAATCAATATATATTACCCATATTTAGATATGACAGTTTGTTGGACTAACATTGCACTAAATAACTGGACTAAAAGCTATACAAATTGTACATTGAGGCCCACTAAATAGCTCAACTAAATAAAAGCTATACAAATTGTATATTGAGGCCTTATAATATTTGGTCATTTCTGGCCCAATTTGATTGCATATTAATTTTATTCATTTTTATAAAGACATTTGCACTGTAAATAATCACACGTTTCTTAGTTTTCCACTTTCTACAAGTTTTACTTTGCTTTTCATTTGCTCAAAACTCTGCACATTTTCAATTTTTGGAAAGTGTTGCTACAATTCAAGTTCTTACTTTCTTCTTCATCTACTCAAAGTTTCTCATCTTCCATTTTCGGAGAGTGTTGCTTCAATTCTAAAGTATTCCTTTTCCCTTTGTTATTCTTTTATCTTATCAATTTTTCCTTTAAATTATCTTTGTGACCATAGGGGGAAATCAAAATGGAAGTCCTTAGCTTCAATTTTTTCATCAGACGTTGTTTGTAAGCAAGGGAAAAATCGAAAAAAGAGTTTTCACTCATGCAACTGAAATATTCTGTTTTATGGGTTCGAATTTTGGAGAACTGTGAATTGCCCATATATAAGTGTTTTTGTTTGCTGTAGTAGGTTTTTCTGGTGGATTAGTCTATTTGATCTTTGTGATTTACAAGAATTGTGTCGGAGGTGGGGTGATGTTTGTCACGACTCAAGCCTACATCCTGGACGTGGCTGGCATTCGAGAACCATTATTGGTCTCCAAGCGAACCCCATCCTGACTGACTACAAGCGGAAAACTAACTCAAGCAGACAAAGCTTAAACTGAATAAAATTCATGAAACTGAAATACAAAGCTTAAACTAAATGATTTAATCTGAATATAAATAGAATGTTCAACTAGCCTCTAACTAACAAAGATGGAGGTCGCGATAAGACCCACGACATCTTAACAACTGATATAACTAAAAGTACAAGTGGAACCCTTCGGAAGAAAGGAGGCTCACCATAGCTAACTCGAACTCCATGAGGTATCAACAAAGCTCCTGTTGATGATTGCGAATACCTGTATTTGCATCATAAAACGATACAGGCCAAATGGCTCAGTACATGAAATGTACGAGCATGAAAGGGGAATTCTAAAGCATAACGTAAGCTTGAACTTGATAAAAAGGAACATACTTACCTCTTCTCAACTCAGTCAACTAAACTCAACTCAAGAATAAGATACTCAACTCAAAAATATGATATTCAACTCAAAGGTACTCAACACAAGATACTCAACTCTGGATAAAGCAACAATAAAAGATGCAATATATGGAAAACTTTTAAAATAGTAAATAGCAATTAAATGTATTGAAGAATACAATAACAACTCAATTTGTATATAATAAAATATAATATAACTCTGGGGGCATTCGCCCACACTGCCAGAACTGTCCTATACTTTGCCAGGGCATAAGACCTCTCAACTAAGTGGATCCACTAAGCAATAAGGATGCATCTAAAAAGCATGAACCTTTCTACCCACGTTGGCTACATGGTTTATGGAGACTTAAGTTATTTGAATTTGCCCCCGTATCGGTGCTCAATACTACTCCAAAAAATATACGCAGCTCATATGTTTAAAAAGATAACTCTTTCTTGGTTTGAGATAATTACTCAAAAATCTATCTCTTAAAAGAGATGGTACTCAAAGTGCTCAAAAACACTTTTGGAAATCTCAGTTTTCACTCATCTTAAATGTGAAAACATTTACTCTTGAAAAATACTTAGTTCCCATATATCATTTTAAAGAAAATGAACTCGACTCTGCTCTTTCTCAAAAATATTTCAAAAATCGTATTATAATATTATCATTGATGACTCGTAAAGTTATATAGCATAAACATTGATGGTATATTCAGATACCATACTGCTCATACATTTATGGCATACTCGATTGTCAAACTAATCATGTTTTAGAAAACTCTTTTCTCAAAACTCATCATTACTTTCTCAAACTCAATTTAAGAACTCAAGTGTTGGCTTTAAAAAGCTTTTTAAAATTTATAACTCAAATCATAGAGTTCATGTGGAATTATGAACATAGACGACATAACTTAGGAATCTTAATAGAAATAAAGTACCTCATTACTCAGAACTCAAGACTCAATGATATTACTCATCTCTAGACTACTCGAATCATAGGGTTCATGCGAAATTATGGGCGTGAACAACTCAACTCAACTCAAGGGCTTCATGGGTAACATGTAGTAGTCCTATGATTAGAAATATAATCTCAAAGGGATTAGGAACTCAATGCTCAAAGACATAGAACTCGAAGATACTATTCCTCTCAAAGATACTCAATGTATGGAGTTCATGCGGAAATTATTAGCATGAACGACTTAACTCAAGGGTCTAAAGAACATTATGGAAGTCATGTACACGACTCTTCTCATTGTCATACTTACTTTCTCAAGTTCAAATTGATAGTTGATCTCAAAGGATTCACAACTGAACTCAAAAGCTTTCTTGAACTCTACTCTCTCTCTTGAATGTGAATAATAAATTCAAGAGTTATGGTTCATGATGTGAAAGATCTAGTGATGATAAAGTAGACTCATGAATACATTCTGCTTATTCTCATGCTCAGTTTCTCGAGTCTTGAAACAAGTTATTAGAAATTGTAGAAGACTCCGCAAATGACTTAAAGGAACCTTCTCAAAATATTCAGAAGAACTCTCAAAACTTAACTCTTAACTCTACTTTGAATTAGAATTATAAATTCAAGGTTATGATTTGTGATAAGAAAGATATCGTGATGATTATAAGTGTTTTAGATAGTAAATCATGAGAAACAGTTGAAAAACACTATCTGGGGAGCAAGTCCGCGACGCGGAGATGCATTTTAATATTTTGTCAAAATAATTTTTGAGACAGTGGGGTCTGTGATCTCTCAACGACGTGGAGAAGAAAATTTCACTCTGAATGAAAAGGTCCGCGAACGCGGACCTGGTACTGATTTTCTGGCCGACTTTTTCTTCCACGTTTTCTAACCCCAAATCGCCTAAATTTTATTATTTTTCTCAATTTCTCTTTAGATTCAGATACCCAATACATGTAAAAAAGAATCTAATCAAACACCACTCTAAAATCAACACGATTTCCTCAAGAACTCATGAATTTCATCTAAACTCAAGAACGAAAGTCAATTTCAAGAACACAATTCAAGAACATCAAACCTTCAACTTTATAGAACGAATTTAACGCTAAAATTAACATGATTGTCATGTGGGTGAACAAACCCAACACTATGGAAGCTTACATACCTCTTAAGGATTAAACCCTTGGCGAAAATCTGCAGCAAAAATCAAGAACCTCGACGAACGTCTTGATCCTGCCCTCTTTTCTCCTCTATTCTCTTCTTTTCTCTTCTTGAACTCTTAACTAAAACCCAAGGCGTATATTAGGATTTAAAACTGAACCTAATCAGATTAGACCCCTAAAACCTTACTAAAAATGAATTAAATCTGATTGGGTAAGGAATAGACCAAAATACCCCATACTATTTTCGAGTAACTTTTCCTAATTTGGACAGCCCGGCTTCAAACAGACATATTTCCCTCATACGAGCTCGAAATTTAGCAAACTCAGTGGTGTTGGAAAGATAATTCAAAGAACTTTAATTTTATATCTTATATAGCCCACCTAAATCATCCGGTACTGAAGGTTATGGTCGTTTGAATTTGACCCAAAACTTAAAGAAACTTAGGAATGATTTGAATGAACTCTCTTTAGTTCTTCTTGGAACTCAAGGTGCTATATCTAGTGACCTTAATACTCAAGAAATTTTAAATTCCTAGATAAAATCTTACTTAAAAAGAAGGATGGTTCAAGTCTTAGCTCAAACATTTTCTAGGGTTTTACAATATCTCCCCTTTGGGATCATTCGTACTCAAATGACGACTGGACTGGGTATGGAATGAGGTTACTCTTACTAAGGTCTGAGTCTAATGGTATGCTCTTACTATATTCACGCTTAAGCCAAATCCATAGGTTCGGGATCTATACCCCTCTATGGGGAATCTCATCCCAAAACTATTACTCTTTACCACCACGTTGGGCTCATATCAAGAACCACCTAATGTTTAAAAACACCACATTCAAGCTTAGTACTCTAACAGCTCAATGGCCTCCTACTAACCAGCTCCTCAAGAAATTCTGAATACTTGACTCGATTTCTCATCTCGCCATCTCCCCCTTAGGTCTAAAGCTGACACTTGAAAGCTATGGACCTATTCTATTATCTCTAACTGGTCTACATCCTCTTTTACTCTAACACTCAGGATAAATTTATCTCATGAATATTGAACTCTCAATAAGCAGGTACTAAGACCTCTTTCTACGGTGTTTCTCTTAACTTCTTCTGATTACATACCCTTTCGGTGCACCTCTTAATGCTCTTGTTACTCTTGTCACTTAGCCACACTTCACTGCCCTTATATAAACGTTAGGGTCTCTCACTTGTACCACTCATATTTATTGTAGCTAATCACCTCAATTCCACACCTACTCTATGTCAAGTCTTCTAGATCAAATGTCAAGACGAACATCATCACCCTCATGTTGCCATTCTTTTGATCATGACACTCATCTCAAATTCAAGCTTAACGTTTATTACTTAACCCGAGTATCAATATGATTGCTCGCTTACTATACTAACTTACAACTACTAGATACAAATTCAGAAACACTCGTCCACAAGGACCTTATGAAAACTAGTCAATCCTTACCTCTTAGTATTCATACTTACAATTTACTATCACATTTCCCTTCACAACTTGAGTACTATTCACCCATTAACTATGCATCAATGCCTAATTAGTTCTATAACACTTTAAACATTATGGGCTCTCACTCAAAATCATAAGCTTAATTACCATGAGTATACTCTTGTTTTTCTATTAAACACTTACACTTGGTCAGTATCTACACAATGACAGTTCATCACAAACTCTTTTCTAGCTACAACACACTCTACCTCCTATGATGGAATCTTCACAACGCATCACTTCTTAGTCTATCCATAAGGGAAAACTCCTCATTACTAACTTACAAGGTGCATGAATATAGTAACATAGCTTGTCAAAACATCATCTCCCTTTCTTAGATTACTAAACCTCTGTATACTTTCCTCTAACTCTAGGATCTTTCACTACTACTGCTCATGATCTCGTTATTCATACTATCTTTTAGGGTGAAAATACTATGCAAGCTCTAAACATACTTTCTCATAAGGATCTCAGCTGTAACATGACTTAGAGAAAAGAGTACAACTCAGTTTTAGCTCAAATGCACGATTCATATGAATATCAAGGCATTACTCTGAAACTCAACACTTAGCACACTCATGAAGAGAGTCTCATGACTTCCTCAATACTTTTGCTCAGAATAACTCATCCATAAGGATCTTGGGCTTTACTTTTCAACCACCTCTAGTATGATGGGTAGTCGAATGAATCTGAGAAACGCACGAGTACGAATAAATCTCTGTGACATAGCTCTATTGCACGATTAAGAGTATGAAAGAAGAGAAACTTTTCTTAAATGTCCATAGTCCCTCATTTATAGGAGTGGGGCCCTCACAACCATAAATAAGACCATACTGACACGGATTCATAAACACCCTAGGATACTTGAACTCTATGTTCTAATACCAAGTTTGTCGCGACCCAAGCCTACACCCTAGACGTGGCCGATACTCGAGAACCAATGTTGGTCCCCAAGTGAACCCTCATCCTGGCTGACTACAAGCGGAAGACAAACTCAAGCATACAAAGCTTAAAAAATGGAAAAAAACACCATAAAATCTTACTTAAAATGAAGGATGGTTCAAGTCTTAGCTCAAAAAAATTTTGGGGTGTTACAATATCTACCCCTTGGGATCATTAGTACTTGAATGATGACTAAGGTCTGAGTCTAATGGTATGCTCTTACTATATTCATGTTTAACCCAAATCCATAGGTTCGGGTTCTATACCCCTCAATGGGGAATCTCACCCCAAAACTATTTACCACCACGTTGGGGTCATATCAAGAACCCCCTAATGTTTAACAACACCACATTCAAGATTAGTACTCTAACAGCTCCATGGACTCCTACTAACCAGCTCCTTAAGAAATTCTCAACACTTGACTCGATTTCTCATCTCGTCATCTCCCCCTTAGGTCTAAAGCTGACACTTGAAAGCTATGAACCTATTACATTATCTCTAATTGGTCTACATCCTCTTTTTACTCCAACACTAGGGAGAAGTTTATCTCAGGACTACTGAACTCTCAATAAGCAGGTACTAAGACCTCTTTCTAAGGTGTTTCTCTTAACCTCTTTCTATTACATACCCTCTCGGTGCACCTCTTAATGCTCTTGTTACTCTTGTCACTTAGCCACACTTCACTGCCCTTATATAAACGTTAGGGTCTCTCACTTGTATCACTCATATTTATTGCAGCTTATCACTTTAATTCCTCACCTACTCTATGTCAAGTCTTCTAGATCAAATCTCAAGACAAATATCATCACCCTCATGTTGCCATTCTTTTGATCATGACACTCATCTCAAATTCAAGCTTAATGTTTATTACTTAACCCGAGTATCAATATGATTGTTCGCTTACTATACTAACTTACAACTACTAGATACAAATTCAGAAAGACTCGTCCACTAGGACCTTATAACAAATAGTCAATCCTTACCTCTTAGTATTCATACTTACAATTTACTATCACATTTCCCTTCACAACTTGAGTACTATTCACTCATTCACTATACATCAATGTCTAATTAGTTCTATAAAACTTTGAATATTATGGGCTCTCACTCAAAATCATAAGCCTAGCTTAGATCTATCACTTCTTGTATACTCCTGCTTTTCTATTAAACACTTACACTTGGTCAGTATCTACACAATGACAGTTCATCACAAACTCCTTTCTAGCTACAACACACTCTACCTCTTTTGATGAAATCTTCACAATGCATAACGTCTTAGTCTACCCATAAGGGAAAACTCCTCATTACTAACTTACAAGGAGCATGACTATAGTAACATAGCTTGTCAAAACACTATCTCCCTTACTTAGATTACTAAACCTCTACATAATTTCCTCTAACTCTGGGATCTTTCACTACTACTGCTCATGATCTCGTCATTCATACTATCTTTTAGGGTGAAAATACTATCCAAGCTCTAAACATACTTTCTCATAAGGAGCTCAGCTGAAACATGACTTAGAGAAGAGAGTACAACTCGCTTTTAGCTCAAATGCACGATTCATATGAATATGAAGGCATTACTCTGAAACTCAACACTTAGATCACTCATGGAGTGAGTCTCATGACTTCCTCAATACTTTTGCTCAGAATAACTCATCCATAAGGATCTTGGGCTTTAATTTTCAACCACCTCTAGTATTATGGGTAGTCGAATGAATCTGAGAAATGCACGAGTATGAATAAATATATATAACATAGCTCTATTGCACGATTAAGAGTATGAAAGAAGGAAAACTTTTCTTAAATGTCCATAGTCCCTCATTTCTAGAAGTAGGGCTCTCACAACCATAAACAAGACCCTACTGACACGGCTTCATAGACACCATATGATACTTGAACTCTGTTCTCTGACACCAAGTTTGTCACGACCTGAGACTATACCCTAGATGTGGCCGACACTCGAGAACAATTGATGGTCCCCAAACGAACCCTCATCCTGGCTGAATACAAGCGGAAGACTAACTCAGACATACAAAGCTTAAAAACTGAATAAAATTCATGAAACTCAAATACAAAGCTTTAACTCAATGATTTACTCTGAATATAAATCGAATGTTCAACTAGCCAAAAATAGGCAACTCAAGTCTTTAAAACATTTAACAAAATAAATGAACAGAGTTCTCATACTCTATTATCTATGTATGAAGTCTCTAACTAAGAAAGATGGAGGTAGGGACAAGAACCATGACATTCTAACAACTAATATAACTAAAAGTACAAGTGGAACCCTCCAGAAGCAAAGAGGCTCACCATAGCTAACTTGTACTCCATGAGGTATCAACGAAGCTTCTGTTGATGAAATGATGCAGGTCAAATGGCTCAGTACATGGAATGTACGAGCATGAAAGGGAAATTCTAAAGCACAACGTAAGCTTGAACTTGATAAAAAAGAACATACTTACCTCTCTCAAATCACTCAACTAAACTCAACTCAAGAATAAGATACTCAACTCAAGATATGATACTGAACTCAAAGGTACTCAACTTAAGAAACTTAACTCAAGATACTCAACTCGGGATAAAGCAACAATAAAAGATGCAATATATGGAAAGCTTTTAAAACAACAGATAACAATTCAATGTATTGAAGAGTACAATAACAACTCAATTTATGTATAATAAAATATAATAATTTTGTGGGATATTCTCTAAGCGACAATCATCACTATGAGCTATGTGATGATACAACGTCTCACCCACGCTGCTAGAACTGTCCTATACTTTGCCAGGGCATAACACCTCTCAACTAAGTGGATCTATTAAGCAACAAGGATTCATCTAAAAAGTATAACCCTTTCTACCACATTGGCTACATGGTTTATGGAGACTTGAGTTATTTGAACTCCTCCCCATATCGGTGCTCAATACTACTCTAAAAAATATACTCAATTCATATGTTTAGAAACATAACTCTTTCTTGGTTTGATATAATTACTCAAAAATCTATCTCTTAAAAGAGATGGTACTCAAACTATTCCAAAACTCTTTTGGAAATCTCAGTTTCCTCTCATCTTAAATATGAAAACATTTACTCTTAGGAATACTTAGTGCACATATATCATTTTAAAGAAAATGAACTCAACTCTGCTCTATCTCAAAAACAATTCAAGAATCATATTATCATATGATCATTGATGACTCGGGAAGTCATACTTTATAAAAATTAATGGTATATCCAGATACCATACTGCTCATACATTGATGACATACTCGATTGTAATACTAAGCATGTTTTAGAAAACTCTTTTCTCAAAACTCATTTTTACTTTCTCAAAACTCAGTTTAAGAACTCAAATGTTGGCTTTAAAAAGATTTTTAAAATTTATAACTCAAATCATAGAGTTCATGTGGAATTATGAACATGAACGACTCAACTTAGGGATCTTAATAAAAATAAAGAACCTCAATACTCAGAACTCAAGACTCAATGATATTACTCATCTCTAGATTGCTCGACTCATAGGGTTAACAACTCAACTCAAGGGCTTCATGGGTAACATGTAGGAGTCCCATGATTACAAATATAATCTCATAGGGATTAGAAACTCAATTTTCAAAGACTTAGAACTCGAAGATACTACTCCTCTTGAAGATACTCAATGTATGGAGTTCATACGGAAATTATGAGCATGAATGACTTGACTCAAGGTTCTAAAGAACGTTATGGAACTCATGTACACGACTCTTCTTATTCTCAAACTTACTTCCTCAAAACATAGTTCAAATCGATAGTTGATCTCAAAGGATTCACAACTGAACTCAAAAGCTTTCTTGAACTCTACTCTTAACTCTCTCTTCAATGTGAATTATGAATTCAAGAGTTATGGTTCTTGATGTGAAGGATCTAGTGATGATAAAGTAGACTCATGAATACATTCTACTCATTCTCATGCTCAGTTTCTCGAGTCTTGAAACAAGTTATTAGAAATTGTAGAAGACTCCTCAAATGACTTAAAGGAACCTTCTCAAAATATTCAGATCAACTCTCAAAACTTAACTCTTAACTCTAACTTGAATTAGAATTATGAATTTAAGGTTATGATTTGTGATAGGAAAGATATCGTGATGATTAAAAGTGGTTTAGATAGTAAATCATGAGAAACAGTTGAAAAACACTGTCTGGGGAACAAGTCCGTGACGTAGAGATGCATTTTAATATTTGATCGAAATAATTTTTGAGACAGTGGGGTACGCGATCTCTCCGCGACACGGAGAGGAAAAAGTTCACTCTAAAGGAACAGGTCCGCGATGTAGAGCTGGTGTTGATTTTCTGCCCGACTTTTTCTGCCCGACTTTTTCTTCCTCGTTTTCTAACCCCAAATCGCCTAAATTCAATTCTTTTTCTCAATTTCTCTTTAGATTCAGACACCCAATACATGTACACAAGAATCTAATCAAAAACCTCTCTAAAATCGACACGATTTCCACAAGAACTCATGAATCTCATCTAAACTCAAGAACGAAAGCCAATTTCAAGAAGACAATTCAAGAACATCAAACCTTCAACTTTCTAGAATGAATTTAACGTTGAATTTAACATGATTGGCATGTGGGTGAACAAACCCAACACTATGGAAGATTAAATAGCTCTTAGGGATTAAACCTTGGTGAAAATCCTCAACAAAACTCAAGAACCTCGATGAACGCCTTGATCCTTTCCTCTTTTCTCCTCTTTACTCTTCTTTTCTCTTTTTGAACTCTCAACTAAAACCCTAGGCGTATGTTGGATTATAAAACTAAACCTAATCAGATTAGATCCTTTGAACCTTAGTAAAAATGAAATAAAATCTAATTGGGTCAGGAAAAGACCAAAATACCCTATACTATTTGCAGGTAACTTTCCTTATTTGGACAGCCCGACTTCAAATGGGCATATCTCCCTCATATGAGCTCGAAATTTAGCAAACTTGGTGGCGTTGTAAAGATAATTCAAAGACCTTTCATTTGATATCTTATATCCCACCTAACTCAACATGTACTGAAGGTTATTGTCATTTGAATTTGACCCAAAACTTAAAGGAACTTAGGAATGATTTGAATGAACTCTTTTTAGTTCTTCTTGGAACTCAAGGTGCTACATCTAGTGAACTTAACACTAAATAAATTTTATATTCCTTGGTAAAATCCTACTTAAAACGAAGGATGATTCAAGTCTTAGGTCAAAAAATTTCTAAGGGGTTACAATGTTAAGCTTTTTATGAAGTTTTGCGGGAAGGGGGTCAGCATGGGGTTAAAAGTTCAAAGATGATCAATTTTTTGATCCGGGTGATTTTTACAATAGAAGTGTTGGAGGTGGATGGTATTGAATTTTTCGCCTAGCTTGTGTAGTTGGAAATGTGATCAACAAGTTTAGCCTAAAGGGAGGTTAAAAATTGAGAATTGAGTGAATGATATAGTAGGTTTTTGAAAAGTATTTAGGATGGTTTTTTGTTTTAGTAGTTCCAGCACTGGTTAGGGGAATGATGCTAATGAAAGCAATTTTGGTTTTGGTATGTGAGCTTTTATAGCTTGTTTCTAGAACTAATATCATTTCTACAGTGACAAAAACCCTTAAAAGTTGGTTAAGAATGTGCACAACTGTAGCTCCTTTGACTGTAACCAGTTTCTCAAAATTGGGCTCCTGACTCCTATTGGTTGATTGAAGATTAGCTTGAATAAGGGGCTAGCTAGCTAAAGTTACTTAATGTATTGTTATTTATGGTTGACTGCTTTGTGTCTTTGTACTTTTTGTATCACGTGGAGTCTAAAGCTACCTGTTTTGGTTGTTCAAATTACCTGGCTTGTCCAATCAGCAACACGCTCAACAAGTTTTGTCTAAAGGGGGAAAGTGGGGTCAAAAATTAAGAATTGAGTGAATGGATATAGTAGGTTTCTGAACACTATTTAGGATGGTTGTTAGTCAGATAGGTTAATTTTGGAAATACATTTGAATTTGTGATCATAGTTGATGGATGTTTGATGCTACAAGTGAGGGCTTACTATTGGTAAGCGGATGAGTAGCGGTTCAATTCTCTTTGTCCTATCTTTTTATCTGATTTTCCTTTTTGTTGAATGTAATTTGTTGAAAATTTTAATTCTAATTCTTCTTTGACTTACTGATTTCTGGTTAATTTATTGCGGCTGATAAAAGTTCATACTTACAAGTACAATGCTAATGGGGAACTCGATTAGTTTAGCTTGATCACCATGATCTTATGTTTCGAAATAGAGCCTGGCATGACATGCATAACTTTAATTTAACATGACCTTAAATAAGAAAGTATAGAGATTGAGGATACAATAGAAGAGTAAAAGGTCCGACTTAAGCCTCACTTTATGAGGGAAAGAGAAGAGGCTAACTCCTCCTAATGAAATTACATTGAGTTTGTTGTTATTGTATTTCATCATCGCGTAGTTTCTTATTGTTTCATGTGTATTACTATTTGTTACTTTATTTATCAGTTTAAGATACTCAATGAACAGTTATATTGATAAATGTAGAAATTTGTATTGCCCTAAATATATTCTTTTCTTATCAAATAAGAACTCCATTGAAGAGTATCTGCTTTAATTTGTAATGCTGCAGAAAGAAGGTGATGAAATCTAAATAAACTTTGTAAAAGGTACTTTTCTCTACCTATTCTCTTCCATTTGTCACTCTTTGGAATTTTTCCTCTTTTTCTCATGCCTCTCTTATATTTCTTACAAAATTCAGCAAAATGCGTCATATTTTTCTTACTTTTTGCACAATGTGTGTCAAGGCCAAATTTCAGATTTCTTTTCTTCTGTGTACTAGGCTAGTAACTTATTAGACTAGTATCGATTCCTCAAGGTTGTACGACCTATAATAGAGAGGCCTTTCCCCAAGATATTGCTTTCTTGCTCCTCTTCTTAGAGTCAAATGGCTTTCCGCTGCTCTCCATACGTTCAAATCTTTTTCAATTTTGAATTTTATTTTAGGCTTTTTCCTGATGTTTTCTCCCATTTGATGTAATTTTGGTTTCTACTTGATAAGTGGAAAAATATATGTAATGAATAATGCATAATCATAATATACATTTAAATATGGGAACCAAAGTCTACCTTAGAAATCTTTGTCTTAGTGACCTGTTGTAGAGTTGAATCTTTTTTTTTTTTTTATGTTTTTAATAGTTGTTGGCTACTGTTAATAACATTAGTTTGTAACAATTACTCAACTATAACTTTTTTAAGATGATTAATTCTTTCAGTTAGGACATCAAGTGATGTCAAGCTCTTTATGCCAACAACATGATTTTCAAATTAGTAATTTGCAGTCCTTTCAGGTGATGGACTTTTGATAAAAATATTATAGTTTCCTCCTACATTTTTCATTACTTGGTTGAATGAAACTAGACAAGTTCATGGTCTCTTGATGTTTCTTGTGACTGGGAAAGAATGGGGGTTTAGGATTTTTTAGGAGCCTTTGTTTCTATTTAAGTACAAGTAAAGAGTTGAACTCAGGAAAAGTAAAATCAACTCTAATATAAAGAGTGTCCATCCAAGTAATGTATGTCATCAACTTAATGGACCTATTGTTTTATGTTGTACAAAAACTTATAGCCTCAAAAGCAAAAGTGCAGATGATAAATCATAATGACTTTTAAGTTGTTTCAAAACTTTCAACACGTGATTCACTTTTTTTGCGAATTCTATATAAAGACATTCATAGTGTTCTCTTACTAATCTTTTTATTCATATGTGCATCCTCGAATTGATTCATCTCTCTTTAATTGAAGCTTCATTGATCAAGTCCTGATATTTCCACATCTCTCCATGGTACCGTTTTGGGAATGTTGAAGATTGACTACCAAGCATGGACTTTTACTCAACTTTTGAACTACAATATGCTCGTAATGTATTTGAAACACTGAGCAGCAGTTTTTTTTTTTTTATGTATAGCATGTATTTAACTGGACAACTTATGTCTGTTGCATATGTAGCAATAGTATTGTACTCAATTAACTCGCGAAGCTAAATTGTTGAGTAGCATTTTGACATAGTCAAATATAATTTTCAATTCCACATCTTACTAATTTAACAATGTTGGACGGGCCATCCGCATATAGTATTATAGAAGTGTGAGTAATGAAGTGGTATCAACATGTTAGTTTTTGGTCTTTAAAATTCAAATTGAGGGAATTTTTACTTTTCAACATATTGTAGTAAAATGTGTCTTGAATCTAAAGCACCAGCATATTCATTGTATCTCACATCTCCTCACATTCAATTTTAAAGCTTCTATTAACCTATTATTTTCTTCTCTCTTCAAAAAAAAAAGTGACATCATAGACAAAGAAGAGACCACCAATTTCATCCCCTAAAATTTTCATGAACAAGTCGTGAAGTATGACCTCTTTTTGGCTGTAATTTTTGAGTTCCAATTTCAATTGTGAGAAATTTCAGTAAAAAAGGTCAGTGTCTTAGGTATATTTTTTACAATATTATTTAGTTCTGTATTTTTTTCCTTATATTTCTAGGTTTTGTTGTTTCTGATTCTAATAGTGGTGGGTCGTTGCCTTTAATTTACTTATAGTTGCATGTGTAGTTTTTATTTTATTCACTCCATAACTCTTAATTTCAAGAGAAGTAAAAATTAATTTTATCTTTCGTTTAATTGATTTGCAAGAATGGATTAGTCTTGCTAATGGTGATCGATTTTGAAATCTGTTAAAAAGAAGAAGCCCTAGGCCGAAAATAAGCTCCTAAAGGACGCATGTTGTTGTTGTCTTCTTAGATTGTTCTACTCAGATTGTTGTTTCATCTTTCTGGTTAGTTGCTCCTTCAAAATATTGGAGCCTAGGTTGTTTTTGTAGTAAATATGGTAGATTATGAAATTAATTTAGTTAAAATTTCTTTATTTAGGTTATGTAGATTAGAATGATTTAGTTGTTTGAACTGCGTTGAATTTTTAGTCGACTGGCTTGGTGGATCAATAGTTAATTGTTGAAATTCATCTGACTTATAATTTTGATTTTGGGAAAAAAAATATTAGTATCATAGTTTTACCAAAATTAATGAATTGTTCGGAGGCGGTTCCTTTTATCGGACTGACAATTTTAATCTCCAATTCTACAAGTATTTAGACAACTTTAGCATATAAATTGACCCATTTTTATCTATGATCATTAAAGGTCACAAATACTTTGAGGAAGTTGGTTGGTAGGAAAAGGATGAACTAAGCTCAGATAAGTTAGTATCAAGAAACTCTTATCTTCAGCTAAAAAGAGATTATCAGAAGGTTGGAGAAGCTGCTACAAGAAAACTGTGAATTACATGGAGATTTTTCTTGGGATTAGTATGAAAATAAGTTTCCTACGGATTTTCATATTAATCCCCATGTAATTCACACTTTACTTGTAGTATATATTTGCAACAAAATAGGCACTCCTAAATGGTCATTTATCATATATGAAGTTGGCCAAATGAAGACGTTTGGAGGATGAGAAGTGTGCATATACAATAATGATAATGAGTCTACTGCACATCACTTCTTTAAAATATAGTTGCATATTTATTGACAAGCTCAAGAATGGAATTTGGAGATGAATTGGACAATTACAAACAACAAAGGCAAGAGTTTACATGCCAAAGTTTTTAGAATTAACGACATTATCTACTGGAGTCTATATCGCAAAAAAGGATCTTAATTCCAATCAAAGAATAGAAGGCCATAAGTCCTCATATGATTGTTGATTCAGAATGTTCATGTTAGAGGAGTTGGTAAAACCAACGTTGTCTAGAATGTTAGTAGGCATTTGGCCATTTGCATATATTGTGAAATTTAAAGAAAGTAGTTCTTGGTTTTAAAGTGAAAAATAATATTTGAAAAATTAGAGTTGTGTTTATCCATGAATACAAATTGGAGTTGTTTTGACTTCTTGTGAATAATTTGAAGTATATAGACAGTTTTAGTATATAAATTGACCCATTTTCATATGTATTTATCTGTGAGCTTTAATTATCGAAAATAAAGTGAAAAAAGTTAATGGAACTGCAACTATAGCTCCAACAGATATCAGTTATACAAATATTGAAGTGATCTTAGGTGTTGAGGAGCAAGACTGCAGATTCATATAAACATCAACATCATTCAACATGCTTATATCTCAATTTACAACAGCAATTAGCATGCTTTAGTCATGGAGTGTGTGCAAAAGTATATATTAACAATAAGTTAGATTAATATAAAATAAAAGACTATTTTACGAATGAATTATACACAATAATAAAGTAAATATTGGGCCCGTGTACGCACAGGCAAAATTATCTAGTATAGAGAGGAGTCAACTCTATTAATAAACAATGTATTATTTCTATGAAATGAATAAAAAAAATTCATAATTATAAATAATAAAACTTTTTAATGGAACAGACATATGAATATGCCTGGATCATACCTTTCATTCCACTTTCAGTCCCTATCTTAATAGGAACATGACTTATTCTTTTTCAATAGCAACAAAAAGTTTTTATATTGATAACAGAAAAAGGGTCATATTTACTCATGTACTTTTAGGAAAAGGATTAGATTTTCCCTTTGTCATATGTTTTTAACATTATTGCCCCTACCATCCAACTTTAGGCACATATTTGCCCTTGAACTGTTTAGTGCCATGCCCCCACTTTTATCATCCTACGTGCTACACCTAGATGGATATATATATTTATTCCACTCAAATTTTCCTCCTAATTTAATTATTATACTCATTAAACACATGAAATTCAACTCCTAATACTTATTTTATCGTCCCTTTTCCAGCAAAAACTACGATCCTTTGGACGTTAAATTGCAAAGTTCAAGATAAAAAGCATTTGATGCTTCTTCATTTTCCATTAGTATTGGGTATTTTTCAATGAAAAAATTAATATTAGTTTTTTGGGGGGTTTCTAATTTATTGTGACTATGATTATGATTGTTTTCCAACAGTCTAGCAGAGCTATGATGTTGAGTGACAAGAGTTCTAAACAAATACACAAGTCACTATTTCAAACTTTGATATCAACAAATACACAGATCTCTATTTCAAATTTTGATATCAACAAATACACAAGTCTATTTTAAATGTTGATATCAACAAATACACAAGTCTCTATTTCAAATTTTGATATCGCTGCACAAATTTTCTTTCTCTTTATTGGTGAGAAGTTTCTCTGTTGATCAAATTAAGAGATGGATGAGCAAAGTATTTTTCTATAATATTTAGGAGTTGAGTTTTATGTAGTGGTTGAATTTAATAATTAAATTAGGAGAAAATTTTAGGTTAAATATATATATCCATTTAAGTATGCCACGTGGACGCCATGTAGGATGATAAAAGTGGGAGATATGACACTTAACGATTTAAGGAGAAATACATGCCTAAAGTTGGATGCTAAGAGCAAATATATCTAAAAAAAATAACGAAGGATAAATATGACCCATTGTCGTATTAACAATTACAATCTTCTTTTCTTTTCTTTGGTGGTTTCTTCTTCTGTTTGATCTCATCTTCCAAAAGAGTACTCTTTGTTGCTTCTTATTGGTCCCAAGACCATCTTAACCCCTAGGCCACTAAAGTCATCGCACTGTCCCCCATATTTTGGGGGGTGGGGGCTCATCTTTTTTTAAAAAATTATATGTATTATCAGCGTTGTGATTTCTACTAAGGAATGTGCCTATAAGATAAATATAGAATTTGAATTTCTTAAAAAACAATTTGATGAAAATATTGATAACGAAATCACAAAGTCTCTTGATGAAAATATTGATTACTTTAATATATATTGTAGATCAAGCTATTTTTCACTTCAAAATAGATTTGAACCAATTGAAGCATATGAAAATATTTTTGTTCCTTATTTAATGGTAATTTGAAATCACTAGATGATGAGAATTTTAAAAAAACAACATTGTCTTAACCTTGAATTTCTTTATCACGTAATAGTTATTCTGATATTGATGGTTTATAATTATTTTTTGAATTGAAAGTGTTAAGAGAAATAACATAAGTACAAGATAATGATCTAATAAAATACTTAATTAGATAAAAAGACTTGATTCTTTTCTAAATACGCATATTGCTTATAGAATAATGTTAATAGTTACTGTAACTATTGCCTCAGCCAAAAGAAATTTTTTGAAACTAAAATTTATTAAATCTTATTTAAGATCAACAATGTTTCAAGAGAGATTGAATGAATTAGCTATATTATAAATTGAAAAGGAATTATTAAAAACAAGTCAATTATAAAACAATAACTAATGACTTAGCATCTAAAAAAGCTAGAAAAGTTGATTTTAAATAAAAGTATATATGATTAAAAAAAAAACTATTAAAACCCCTTTCTTAAGTTTAGCTTTAGCCTCCCAATTTTGTTAAGCTGGCGCTGATTGGTCCATATACACATGTAAGAAATGAGCATCGGGCATTTTCAATCCATAAAATCAAACTTTACACCATAATGGTGTCATCACTGTTTTAGTGTAAACATACACCAAATTTCACATTAAAAAGGTGTCAACACTATTTTAGTAAAAAAAAATTATTATGCATGAGGCACGCCATGTTATACTTGAATGAGACATTGTCTGATTGACAATAGGACATGGATGAGACCCATTTGCCAAGCTCATAAAGGGACATCTTTAAGTCCTCTTTGTCATTTTATTTTTGGTTATATGTCCCTGGTTCAATATATTTTGTGTTTTCATTTTTTAAAATATATTTTTCTTCTTTAAGAGTTAACCAAATCTTTTAAGAATTTTATTTGCTGCTCCAATTAGTTTACGCTTTTTTTTTTTACCTACTGAATTTTGATTTAAATTTTACGATCATTATATAAGTTCTTAGTTTATTATTTTAATATTATTTTTTCTATTCTATGTTATATATTCTATTTTAATAAATAGTTGTTTGAAATTTATTTTTTAGTTTATAAAATCAAGATATAAGTAGTTTGTTTAATCCTAATAATTATTTTTTAAAAAATTATAAATAAATTTTGTAAAATTGCAAAAATTCTTTTAAGGAATAAATTATTAAAATTATTATTTATATTTATAATTTCTTAAGAAACATGTAAGACAAGTAGATAAACAAAATATTTATTAAATTTCACCTAGTTTGAATTTTAAGAATAAAAATATCGTATAAATTGATGGAAATAATATGTATTTATGTTGGTGTTTATGGATATTTTTCATTTTTGAATTTCATGACAATAGTATCAAAATTTTTGTAATTGTTTGTCAAGATCCTTGATGTTCTTTCTGTTATAGTTACCTATTGAAGGTTATTTGTGGATTGAAGTGCTTTTGAATTATGAAACTGTTGAGAGAAAAATAAAAGAACTTATTATATTTATACCTTCTTTATTTTTCATATTAATAATCTACTTTTTCTTTTACAAATTTCTTAAGAAATCATAAATAGAATAATAGTTTTAATAATTTATACGTTGATTTTTTTTGGTAACTTATACATTTTTATTTATACTTTCAAAAATAATAATTGTTATAATAAGATAGAAAAATTGTAAATAATATCTTTGTAAATTAACAAATAATTTTATATAACTATTGTTAATATTATAAATAATTAATATCGAGATGGAAAAATAATACTCCATCTGTTTAAAAAAGAGTGACCTAGTTTGAGTTGACCGGAGTTTAAAACAATAAAGAAGACTTTTGAATCTTGTGGTCGTAAATTAAAGTTATGTCAAATGTACAAAATTGCCCTTGAATCTTGTAGCCTTAAAAATGTCACGTGAAAATCTGAAACTAAAATGTTACCAAAAAAAGAAAGAGGTCTATTTTATTTTTGAAACAAAATACAAAAAAGAAAGGAGACCATTCTTTCTTAAACGGAAGGAGTATAAAAATGTTGAAATAGAATCAGTTAGGCAAGATTTTTTGAATTTCATATTTTTCATGAATAAAGCTATTTAAGTATGGAAGTATAAAATTTGAAACAATTGTTAGAAAAGAAACCAAAGGAAAAAAAGTAAGAAAGAGAAAAAAAAAAAAAAACGTTAAAAGGAAGAGAGAGAAAGAGGAGTTTGGCCATTTTTCTAAAATAGATCCACATCATACTTGTGCCTAAGTCTGGCAACGGAACCGGGAGGTGCAGGTTCCGATCCGTCCTGATCCGTTATCAGTTCTGTATTGGTTCCGGCTTGTGCCGGTTAGGTTCGATTAGTAGCGGGTCCAGGAGGGGTAACGAGACGGAAATCGGGATTTACCGGTTAGTCCCGATTTCGATCCGGTTTGGTTTATTTTTTTTTTATCTTAATTATATAGCCGTTGAGAGCCGTTGGGCAACGGATTTTGGGCCCCACCAACAGCTCTTTCACTCCATTACTCCCCTTTACACCTCTCTACCCCCCAAACTTTTTTTAATACCTTTACCTTCTAAAAACTACATTTCATCTCTTTTTTTTTTTTAACTATAAATACCCCCAATCTTTCATTCTTTTCACTCACAAAAATATTATCTTCTACTCTCTCTACTCTCTAATCTCTTATTCTCGTTAAAATTACGAATTTGGTCTTTGGAAATTGAAGCTTCAAAATTCAACTTTCAATTTTCGGCTTTCAGTCATACACGTCTACTTTTTTAAGTAGACGTTTGGTACACTCATTCCAACTCACTTTTCATTTAGTTATTTATTTGTTTGCATTTAATTATTTATTTTGTGAGTAATTAGTCTCTAGTCTCTACTTATTTAGTTATTTATTTGTTTAAAACTTTGCATTACATTTTTGTATTATATATAATTTACTACTTTTTATATTTGAATATGGATTTCGGTAAAAACAATGTTGACAAGGGTAAAACAACCATAGTTGATTCGATCACTAATTTATGGAGCTCAAAATCCAAGAAAAATAAAAAAAACCGTGGTACTTCTAAACCTAAAACTAAAAAAATTTCTCAATTAAGAATAAATATGGATGATTATATGCATGTTGATGAAACTGTTTTTAATATTGATAGTAATAGTGGATTAGATCCTTATCATGAACATTTACCAAGAAGGTTTAGTAATTTTGATGAGGAATTACCTGAAGATGATGAATATGATGATGTTAATGATTATATTGATATTGATAATAATGTTGATGAATATGATGATGATGAAACTGAGCAAGCTACGACTATTCCCACTCCCAATCCCTCTTTCCCTCCCGCTCCCTTTCGTTGTCCTGCTCCCGTTCCCCCCGTGCATCCTAGGACTAAGGTAGAACGCGCTAAAAATCAGTTGTGTGGCAATTTATGACTCAGAATGAAGATAAAACACAAGCTTTTTGTAATAAATATAAACATAGAATGAATCATAAAACTGTAGGAAAACAAGGTGGGACGAGACATTTGAGTAATCATTTAATGTCATGTTGTAAAAATGAATTTTTGCATGCTAAAGCTGTAGTCGAAGCTAAAAAAAAAATGGTACCACCCTTCCTGAAAATGTAGGAGTAGAGGGCTCTAATATGGTCCAAACACAATTAAATCCTTCTAATATTTTTGACTCTAGTATACACCGGTCATATAGTAGATAAAAAGATCTTGAAGAATTGGCTAAAATGATTGTTGTTATGGGTTTGCGATTTAGTTTTGCTGAAAATCCCGATTTTATTCATTATATTCAAATTGTGTATAATCCACATTTTAAAGGTTTTACTAGAAATACAATTAAAAAGGCAATTTTTTATTATCAAGCTCAACATTTTCAATATCTTCATTGTTTATTTTATTATAATAATTGTAAAATAGCTATTACTTCTGATATGGGCCACAGTGTAAATGGTAATGATTATTTCACTATTACTGCACATTGGATTGATGAAAATTGGACATTGCAAAAAAGAATTTTAGGTTATAAATGTTGTGAAATGCATAAAACTGGTAGTTATATGGCTCAAACAATTATATATATTTTACAAAACTATGGAATTTATGATAAAATAAGTAGTGTCACCTTAGATAATGCTTCTAATAATAGAACTGTTGTTGAAATACTAAAGCCGTCTCTTTGCCCTATTTATATTAATGGTTTTCATATTAGATGTGCTGCACACATATATAATTTGATTGTTAGAGATGGTATAGCAATGTATAATGATGGTTGCATAAAAGTTGAAACTGCATGTCATTTTATTTTTAAATGTCAAGTTAAGTCTAGACGCAGAGATTTTTAAAATCATTGTCGTGAATTTAATCTTCCACCTAGAAAAATTCCAAAATCAGTGTGTACTAGATGAAATTCTTTATATGAAATGCTTGAAGTCGCTTATGAATATAGGAAGCCTTTACAAATGGTTTGGAATGCTCATAATTCAACTATGACATATAGACTTGATGATAATGATTGGAATGATATAAAAGAACTTATAGAATTCTTAAAAGTTTTTTATTTAATTACAAAAAAATATATGCACTTTATTATCCAACTATTTGCTCTATTTTACGTAATATTTGTGCTATTTCTAGTAAATTTTATAAATTCAAAAATAAACCAAGATATAAAGAATTTGTTAAGAAAATGATTGAAAAAATTAAAAAATATTTTATTCCTATTCCTCAAATTTATTTAACCGCTTGTTTGTTAAACCCACATTACAAAGATGAAGGTGCATCATGAATGATTGATAAAATATATTTTAATTTAGATATTGATAGTAAAGACGATGAAACACCTAGTTGTCAAGATGTTAAAGATAGTATAAAAATTGAAGTTAGAAAATTGTATGACTTGTATAATTCTAATATAATGAATGCAGTACGTAATGAAGAGCCTCAAAGTTCTAGGAGTAGATATAATAATGAAGATGATATTGATGATATGATAGATTGTTATCTTGAACTTTCTCATAATGATATAAATGATTTTGATGCATATATTAATCAAAATACAGAACCTACTACTATTGATCTTCTAGAATGGTGGAGAAATCGCGGCCAGGGATTTCCAAAACTTCAACCGGTTGCTCGAGATGTGTTAGCTATTCAAGAATCTTCAGTAGCTTCAGAAGGGGCTTTCAGTGCAGCAAGATTTCAAATTGGAGAGCATAGATATTCATTAGCAACAGATAGCTTGGAGATATCGGTACTATTTAGAGATTGGATTAACGGCGAGAGAAGAAGTTATGGTCGTCCACCTTTACCGACCAAATTTGAAAATGACATTGATGAAATAATGCAAGATTTTAGTGACGACGGCATTGATGCAATGGAGGAACTAGCTAATCAACCAATTTCAGAGTATGTTACTAGAGAAATGTTAAATGATTTAAAAAAAGATTTCCTTGGTAGCATGAACTATTAAATTTAAATGTCTATTAGTATGAGTATAATAATTCGAGGTCTAATTCAAACAGAACCCTTCCTAGAAGGTGGCGGTGTAGATTAGATTTTTTAATACTCTACTAATATTTTGTAACTCAACTTGTACTATTTAATTAATATTAATAAGAGTATAGGCTATTCGCCTTATTTTTTTTTATTATTGTCTTGACTCTTGAATTTAAATTTTCAAACTTTTAAAGTGTGAAATTTAAACTTTTATAGTTTTATAGTTTTAAAGTTTGAATTTAAATTTTCAAACTTTTAAAGGGTGATATTTAAACTTTTATAGTTTGAATTTAAATTTTCAAACTTTTAAAGTGTGAAATTTAAACTTTTATAGTTTTATAGTTTTAAAGTTTGAATTTAAATTTTCAAACTTTTAAAGGGTGAAATTTAAACTTTTATAGTTTGAATTTAAATTTTCAAACTTTTAAAGTGTGAAATTTAAAATTTTATACTTTTAAAGTTTGAAAGTTTGTATTTATTTAGTAATGTTCCTAATTTTTTAATTTTAATAATTTTTTTCTTTTTAAATATAGCCGTTGGGACCCGATTTCCGATCCGGTCCGGATGGGTATACATTTTTTTTCCCGAATTACCGGTTCCGGCTCGTAGTGCCCGGTTCCGTTCCGATTCCGATCCGTCCCGATCCTATAGTGTCGGTTCCGGTCCCATTGCCATGCTTACAGTTGCGCCTCATGCATGATACAATTTTTCCTATTTTAATCTATACAAACTCAATCTGCTATATTGAATTTTAAAATTTTACACTAAAAAAGGAATATTCTCTCTTTAATATTGTATTATTATATTTATATTTTCTTATTTCATAAAACAAATTCCTTCTTCTATTTCACATAATAATAATAATAATAATAATAATAATAATAATAATAATAATAATAATAATAATTCATATTCTTTATTCTTTTATAATCATTCAATATAAATTATTATGTACCGTAATTTTTTAAAATAATATACATTGCTAACTAATATTGTACATTATATATAATAGTGGATAATACAAATAAAAGTGAAACCATATATGAAATATACATCAATTTTAAAATCTAAAAATTAATATTATAAAAATATTATATTTTTTTTATGTATAGTATGAATTTAACTAAAAACATACCAATCATAAAATATTAAATTAAAAATTTTATATAATAGAAATTATAATAAAATATAGGAAAAAGGGTAAAAAAAAAATGCACTTAAGCTATGTGAAAGGAACAAAAATGCACTCCGTTTATAGTTTGGCTCAAAAATATCCTTACCGTCAATACTTTGGCTCAAAAATGCTCTTATAGTCAATACTTTGGTCCATAAATGCCCTTATAGTTACAAAATGTATCAAAAATGCCCTTTTCCGAATAAATATCTATTTTTTTATTTTTAAACACATCTTCTTCCTAATTATAATATTATTAAAGAATACTATTCTTGTTTTCTTTCTTCTGAAATCACTTTAACATTTGAAGTATTTTTTTCTTCTCAATCTCATTTTATCAATTAAAATAGAATAACTTCATGTACCCTTTCGACAGATTATATATGTCATATATATAAGATCATAGTATATCCATCATGAATTTATATTTATATAACGATAAAAATAATGATAATAAAATAAGAAATATTTTCATTTTTTATTTTTTTTGAATTGAAGTAAGATAAACATTTGCTAATTTTAAAAAAATATTATTAGAAAAAGAATGTGTTAAAGAGAAAATAATAATATATCTATTTGGAATTTGAGCATTTTTGACCCATTAAATAATAATAAGGACATTTTTGGACCAAAAGTATTGACGGTAAGGACATTTTTGGACCAAACTACAAACGGAGGACAATTTTGTTCCTTTCGCATAGTTTAAGGACATTTTGAACCAAAATTGAAGGTAAAGATATTTTTGAGCCAAACTTTAAACGGAGAGCATTTTTGTTCTTTTCACGTAGTTTAAGAGCATTTTTGACCCCTATAAGGGATAGTTGAGCTCCTTGTTTACCATGAGTCAAGGGTATTTTAGAAATTCTTTATTATTTGTATTGTTCTATTTGTACATTAAATTTACCAAAGAGATCAGTTCTCGAAAATTCCTAGGGTCATTCTTTTTGGGTGGTTCCATGGATAAAAATAATGTTCCATTCGTCTCATATTAGTTAATTATCTAATTAAAAATAATTATTTTGTATTAGTTGTCCACCTTACTAAATCAAGAAAACATTAATAAAAATTTTCTTATATTACCCTTGCAATTACTTTTTTTTTTTTAAGTGTTCATATTTGTTTATAAAATTTCTAAGAATATTTTTAAGGGGTGAATTAGTAAAATTATCTTCTTATTTTTAATTTCTTAAATACGTGTAAATAGATAATCAACTAATATGAAACGAAAGAGAGTATAAAATAACTTTTTGTTTGTACCTAAGAAATCAACACAGGAAAAGTTACTTATCACGTCGACTTTTGGTGATTCAGTAGATGTAGATATTACTTATTAGTATATTCTTAGGACTTTTTGTTGTTTTAAGACTCCAATGGTTTATGTTTTTATTTTCCATGCATGGCTCCACTAAAATTTCTTACTATACTATAAATACTTCCATGGATATGAGCTGCATATTTTTTCTTATAGCATTCAAAAAGTTATAACATAAACTTAATTTGATCACAAACTTCATCAAACTAGACGTGAGAATGAGTATAAATGAAACTAACATATTTTTAGATTAGTCTGTGCCCAGCACGGGCGCACCACCCACTAGTATATAATAAGAGGGAGTTTAAGTGCTCAAGCAGGCAGCATGTCAACATGCTTGCTTAGAACCTTTAAGTATTTCTGTTGTTTTTCAATGATTCTTTTATTTTAATTTATCTGTCTTATTATTTAATTTTTTTCTTTTTGTTTCACACGTAAAAAATACTACAAATCATGATAATTGACAACTTAAAATATTTTTAAAAATATATAAAAATTTGATTGATTCTCGAAATCAATCTATTGATATCACATAAAATGGGACAAAAGAAGTAACATGCATTATTCAATTTGGAAACTACGTAAAAAATACAGTAAATCTCAATAATTCACAACATTTGATTGACTCTTGAAAATCTATTTGTGCTCTATACATTGGGACAAAGGGAGTAATATATATTATTTAAAAACTACGTAAAAAATATTATGAATCACAATATTAACAACTTAAAATATTTAAAAGAAATAAAAAAATTCGATTGACCCTCAAATCAACACCACATAAATAGGGATAGATGAGTAGCATATATTGTTTAAAAATGACGTAAAAGTAATATAGATCACAATTAAAAATCAAAACTAAAAGAGATTAAAGATGAAATTGATTTTAATTTTTTTATTAGTGTCACATAAATTATGGCAAGAGGAGTAACATATATTATTTAAAAATAATATAAAATTACTATAAATCATAATAATTAACAACTTAAAATATCTAAAATCATATTAAAATTTAATTGACGTTCGAAATTCTATCTATATCGCATAGATTTTAAAAAAAAAAAGGCAGATCTAGCACGAACACTTATGTCTTTGTAGTGTTAAAACTCACTTTTAGTTATAATTAATTAGTAGGTTGAGGAAATACTTAAATTGATGGTCAAGTTGTCTATTCATTTAATACTTAACTGCGTAAGTACTAATACGATTTTCTAAAAAAAAAATTCACATCATAAATAATTAATATGATCATCAACTCTAACTATTTGGCATAAATAATTCTATTGTGTACTTCATTCTCAAATTCACTTATTTTCACAATAATTCTTGTAGATAAAAAATCATTATTACAAAATGACGATAAAATAATAAATGTTACATGGATGAAAGCATATATGTAGTGGTATAACACAACATAATTTTGTGTCCCATTCAACAATTTTACTTAATCAATCATAGTAAATTTAAATGGCAGATCTACGACTTTTAAATTATTCATTCAATTTAAAAAGTATACACAAAACATATTTTATTAAATTAAGACATCTTTTCCAACCAGAATATATAATAGTAATAAATGAGAAAGAATAGAGATGACGAAATATAAGTAAATAGAAAACTGACAATATCATACTTTTAAAATTTGTTTAAATTTGAATTCTTTGAATAAATTTAATCAACCTCCAAATTCTACATATACTTTGCAATAGCAACAATAACTATATTGAATTTTTTGGGGTGAAATTACAATAATATACTACTTAAAACTTTAATTAATATTATATGTACATACTTTTATTTAATTACCAACGTAGTTTATAAATTACAAACATAGCAGAATAATTGATTTTTGAATTTAATTTAATTTTGATTTTCTTCTCTCTTCTTTTTGGGATTATGTGCCTTATTTATCTCTTCAACTAGAGTTTTCAATTCACACGTTACTGCCTTTTCACTATTATTTTATTTTCTTCCTTTTTGATTCAATCAATACAAAGTAAAATCTTTTTATGTTTCCAACAATTTTTTCCTTCTAAAATTCATTATTCCCTACGTAGTTTTTATTTGGGAGAAATTTTAGCCATTGTTATCTTCTCTCTTCCGTTCATATTCCTCCTTCTTACCATTATTTTGTTCTCTCATCAGTTCATCACTTTCATCATTTTTATTTTTTCCTCTTAAGAACATTTCAACGTCAATTTTTGATGCTGCACAATATTTTTTGAGATATGGAGGCATGGAGCATTACTTTAGAATTATGGAAAGAGGAAGATTGGTACTCTTAGTGAAAGTGAAGCAACTGGTAAAGGCGGTCAGTTAATTTGGAAGAGAAAGGATTAAAAAGGAGTATCTTCCGTTAAGACAATATGTTATGAAATATGTTGTTGAATTTTTGTTCTTTAAAAAGTGTTTTTGTTATACTTTTGGATATCACTTTAATTGATACTTTCAATCAGTTTTGGTGCATAATTTGTGTTCAATTAACTGATTAACACTTTAATTGGTATTTTTGATCAGTTTTGATGCATTAATTGTATTTCGAGCAGTTTTGGTCCTTAATTGTTTGTGTATATATTGTCAGGATGTTGTGTTTCATTGTGTTGTCAAACCATCTTTTTGAAGTTAATTAGTTGTTTACAAATTCATTGTGTGAGGTTGGTATATTATACCAACAATTCAACCATTACTATAATAGGCTGAAGAATAATGTATCTTTCGATCAATTTTGATGCCTATATTGTGTCCAATTAACGGACAAATACTTTAATTGGTATTTTCGATTAGTTTTGATCGGTTTTGGTGCTTTTATTGTATTTCGATCAGTTTTGGTTCTTGATTGTTTTTGTATATCATGTCAAGATCTCGTGTTCCATTGTGGTGTCAAACCACCTTTTTCAAAGTTAATTAGTTGTATACATATTCATTGTGTGAGGTTGGTATATTATTGTAACACTCCGAAATTTTTTGAGCTAAGACTCGAACCATTCTTCGTTGTGAGTAAGATTTTACCGAAGAATTTAGATTTTCTAGGTGTGAAGTTCATTAGATTTAGCACCTCGAGTTCCAAAAAGAAGTAAAGAGAAATTCATTCAAGTCATCTGTAAGTTCTTTTAAGTTTTGAATTAACTTCAAATGACCATAACTTTTAACACATAATGTGTTTAGTGGCCCATGAGGTATCAAATTGAAGATCTTGGAGTCCTCTTTCCAACGTCGCCGAGTTTGCTAAAATCTGAGTTCGGATAAGGGAGATATGACCGTTTGAGTGCAACCTCTCTAGATAGGGCCTTTTCACCCAAACTAAGAAAGGGTATTTTAGTATTTTTCCTTAATTCCACTTAGTCTAAGCGTGAATTACACCAAATTAAGGGTCTAAACTGATTAGAATCAGTTTCATTCACCCCAAAACATTTTGGAGCTTTAGAGAGAAGATTCAAGAGGAGAAAAGTTCAAGGTTTCAAGCGTTCATCCAAGATTTCTCCAAGAACCTAGTTCTTTGAGGTATGTAAGTTTTCATAGTGATGGGTTATGTCACGCCCTGAGCCCACACCCTGGACGTGGCCGGCACTCGAAGACCATTGCTGGCCTTAAGCGAACCCTTGGCCTGACTTACTTAACCCAGTGGAAGACTATAAGCATTAAGAAAGAGATTCACATGCTAAATAACTCAACTGTCTCAAAACTGAACTTACTCAAATAGCTTAGAATGTTTAAAAGTCAACATTCAACTTGGCCAAAATGGCAACTCAAGTCTTAACATATGAAATTACAATGTAAAGACATCCGACTACAAACTGTCTATGAAGCCTCTAAAACAAAGAGGAATGTTGGGACAAGACCCCCGATCATCCTAACATATGAAAGACTAGAAAGCAAATAAAGGAGTCCTCCAGAATACAATGAGGCTCACCAACAGACTCTGAATGCTCAAGCTGGATCAACGAGGCGTTGGATGTTGATCCTGGTTACCTGTGTCTGCATCATAATACGATGCAGGCCAACTGACATCAGTACATCGAATGTACGAGTATGAGAGTTAGAATGCTGAAACAAGATATAGGCTTGAAAGGATTCTGAAAGGAACCACTAACCTGACTCTTCTCAACTTCTGAATAACATAACTCAAAATACAGTGTAAAACAACAATAATAGTGCAATTTATACAAACCAAATTAAAATAGTAGAAAATAACTCAGTTCGTTAGAGAAAATGCAATAACAAACTCAACTTTACTCATATAATAAAGTAATATAGTTTCTGTGGGAGATTCTCTAACCGACAACCACCACTATGAGCCTAAGTGGTGATACAACGTCTTGCCCACGCTGCCTGAACTGTCATATACTTTGCCGTCATATAGAACACTTAACTTAGTGGATCCACTAGCTTAACTTATGTGATCATCTAAAAAGCATGACCCATTAATACCCATGATGGCTACATAGTTTATGGAGACTTGAGATAATATGAACTCGCATCCCCATATCGGTGCTCAATACTACTCCCAAAAATATACTTAGCTCATATGTTTTAAAACAACTTCTTTCTTTGGTTTGAGATAATTACTCAAAACTTAGCTTTAAAGATCTCTTGGAATCGATGTTCCCTTTTCTTGCTCAAATGTGAAACATTTATAAACTCCTTGGGAATACTTAGTTCCCTTCTAGCTTTTTGAGAAATGAACTCAACTCTTTACTCTTTGCTTAACTTGAAACTTGAGTCTTAAAACAAAGTTTAAAACATTCGTTAAAGACTTTTGAAAAACTTTATAAACTTTGCTTTGACTTTCTTCTTAACTTCTAGACTTGACTCTTAACTTCTCTTGACTTTGATCCTAACTTTCCTTGAATTGGATTATGGATTCAAGGTTTATGATCTCATGTTTATGGATGATTTCATGATGTTTAAATGTACCTTAAAGTGTTGGAATCAACTAGAAAACATAGGTACATTGCTAAGAAACAAGTACGAACAGGTAGGGAACAAATGGGGAGAACTAGCGTCCCTGGTGCTCTGAGAGGCACGGGACGCTAGCCCTCAAAGTTCAGAGAGCTTGCTGTGGCACTTTGGCTGGTGTGGTGTGCCAGAGCCCAAAGTTCAGAGGAACTTTTGTGGTGCTCTGGGAGGCGCGACGCCCCAGCCCCCTCCCCAGAAAACTTTGAACTTTCTTCTTCGTTTTTCAACTCTAAACCCTCTAATTTCACTTGGTTCTTTCTCCAAATACTTAGAATCATTAATACCCTCAATATACAATAGATTCAACTCTAAATTACACCCAACAACATGAATCAAATCATCAAGAAACTTCTACAACACAATCCACAAGAATTCAACGAAACTTTAAACAATGTTCATCAAGAACTCAATTTCTAACTTTCAAAGACTTAAATTCACTGAATATAATCATGGTTGATGCATAGGTGAACTAAACCAATGCTATGTGATCTCACATACCTGGTAGGAATAAATCCTTGGCGAAAACCACAACTAAATGGATCGATCTTGATGAATCTTGCCCTTTCTTCTTCATTCTCCTCTTTTCTCCTTTCTCCAAGCCCTAGCGTAAATTTTCAATTTCTAAAACTGTCTAAAATCTGATTTGACCCATATTAATCTCCTAAAAATGGATTAAAATAGTCGGGCAAGGAAAAGACTAAAATACCCCTTAAAAATTCGGATTGGACATTTCCTTATTCCAACAACCCAACTTCCAAAGGGCATAACTTACTCATACAAACTTGGAATCGTGCAAACTTGGTGGCGTTGGAAAGATCATTCCAAGAGCTTTCCAACCATATCTGGAAGTACGCCTAAATCATCTCGAGCTAGGAGTTATAGCTGTTTGAAGTTGGCCAACTCATTTTTCCTAACTTAAACAAATTTCCAGATTTGTCACTATTTCCAAAAACGATTATTTCAAGTTCTTAGCTTCTTCCTAGCTATTTCAAATTGCGAGATGTTACAATATCTCCCCTTGGGAACATTCTTCCTCGAATGAGATTACTCCTACTGGGTTAAGGGTGGTAACATCAAGTTCAAACACCCAACAAGCAAATGCAAACAAACAACATGCTCACTCATGATTTAAAGAGTACTAAGAAAAGAATTAGTACCTTGGTCTGCATTTTCTCCGAATTCAAAGAGATGTGGATATCTCTTCTTCATATCCTCTTCAGCTTCCTAAGTAGCTTCTTCAACAAATTGGTTCCTCCAAAGGACTTTGACTGATGCAACCTCTTTTGTCCTCAACTTGCAAACTTGGCGATCTAGAATCTGAATCGGAATCTCCTCATAAGATAAGCTATCCTTGATCTCAATATTTTCAGTTGGTATGATCAATGAAGGATCGCCCATGCACTTCTTCAACATGGAGATGTGAAACACCAGATGAACCGTTGCTAGATCTTGTGGTAGCTCCAACTCATAAGCTAATTGCCCATCATTTTGGATATTCGATAAGGCCCAATATAACGGGGACTAAGTTTCCCCTTCTTACCAAACCTCATAACACCCTTCATAGATGAAACCTTTAGATATACCCAATCATCTACTTCGAACTCTAATGCCTTTCTCCTAACATCAGTGTAGGAATTCTGACGACTCTGTGTCGTTTTCAACCTCTGTTGAATCACTTTAACCTTCTCCATAGCTTGATGAACTAAATCTGGTCCTATCAACCCTGCTTCACCAACTTCAAACCATCAAATAGGAGATCTGCATCTTCTCCCAAAAGAGCTTCATAAGGAGCCATTTGGATGCTCGAGTAATAATTGTTGTTGTAAGAAAACTTGATGAGAGGTAGGTGATCATCCCAATTCCCTTTGAAATAAATCACACAGGCCCTCAACATAGCTTCTAATGTCTAAATAGTGCGCTCTGCTTGCCCATCTGTCTGAGGATGAAAGACAGTACTTAAGTTCACCTTCGAACCCAAACCTTTCTGGAAAGATTTCCAGAACGGTGCAGTAAATTGTGCACCTCTATCTGAAATAATGGAGATTGGGACTCCATGAAGTCTTACCACCTCTTGAATATATAACCTGGCATAATCTTCTGCTAAATGGGTAGTCTTTACTAGCAGAAAATGGGCTGATTTTGTCATTCTGTTGACGATCACCCAAATAGAATCATGTTGTCTACGAGACCTTGGCAAGCCTGTGATGAAATCCATATTAATAATCTCCCACTTCCATTTCGGAAGTTCTATATTCTATGCCAAACCATCGGGCCTTTGATGCTCTACTTTAAGTTGTTGGTAGTTTGGACACTTAGCAAAAAATTCTTCAATGCCTTTCTCATACTATTCCACCAATACACTTCTTTCAAATCATGATACATCTTAGTGGAACCCGGATGAATGAAATATCTGGAGCTATAAGCTTCCTCCATGATCCTTTCTGGGAGTCCATCCCCCATTGGTACACACAACCTACCTTGATATCTCAATACACTATCTCCCCCTTTTTCAAAAGCTAATACTCTTTGCTTATGAACATTTGCCTTCAATTCAAGCAAAATAGGGTCTTGGTCTTGCTTGCCTTTTACTTCTGACACAAATGATTACTCGGCCCCATTCGTCACCACTATTCCTCCTTCGATGGAATCCATTAGTCTGACTCCCAGGTATGCCAGTCTGTGCACATCTTTTGCTAGCTCTCTCTTTCCTTCTTTAAGATGGGCGGTGCTACCCATAGACAACCTGCTTAAGGAATCAACAACAAGATTAGCCTTACCTGGGTGGTAAAGAATACTCATGTCGTAGTCCTTGAGTAACTCTAACCACCTTCTTTGTCTGAGATTAAGCTCTTTTTGAGTGAACACATATTGAAGGCTCTTGTGATCGGTGAACACATCCACATGAACACCATACAAATAATGGCACCATATCTTCAAAGCAAAAACTACAGCAGCCATCTCTAGATCATGGGTTGGATAATTCTACTCATGAACTTTCAATTGTCTGGAGGCATAAGCTATAACTTTGTCATTCTGCATTAAGATACAACCCAAACCAACTCTAGATGCATCACAATACACCATAAAACCTTGAGTACCTTTTGGTAAGGTCAAAACTGGGGCAGTGGTCAACCTCTTTTTCAATTCCTAAAAGCTTTTCTCACAAGCTTCAGACCATTGAAATTTCACCGTCTTTTGAGTCAACTTGGTCAAAGGAGACGAAATAGACTAGAACCCTTATACAAGCATTCTATAATAGCTAGCTAAACCCAAGAAACTCCGAATATCAGTTGGAGATGTGGGTCTAGGCCAATTCTGTACCGCCTCAATTTTCTGAGTATCAACTTTAATTCCCTCCCCAGACACAATATGGCCTAAGAATGCCACAGACTCAAGCCAAAACTCACACTTAGAGAACTTGGCATACAACTCCTTATCTTTCAAAGTCTGAAGAACTATTCTGAGATGGCTAGCATGATCCTCTTCATTCCTTGAATAGATTAGTATGTCATCAATGAAGACGATAACAAACATATCTGAATAAGGTTTGAAGACTCTATTCATAAGGTCCATGAATGCTGCTGGTGCATTAGTTAAACTGAACGACATGACCAGAAACTCATAATGACTATAGCAGGTCCTGAATGCTGTCTTTGGAATGTCACATTCCTTTACTTTCAACTGATGGTAACCTGATCTGAGGTCAATTTTTGAGAAACAGGAAGCACCCTAAAGCTAATTGAAAAGATCAGCAATCCTCAAAAGAGGATACTATTCTTGATGGTAACCTTGTTCAATTGGTGGTAGTCTATACACATCCTAAGGGAACCATCTTTCTTTCTCACAAACAAGACCCGAGCTCCCAAAGGTGAAACACTTGGTCGAATGAAACCCTTATCTAGGAGATCTTTCAACTGCTCTTTCAACTCTTTCAACTCTGCTGGTGCCATTCTATATGGCGAAATAGAAATAGGACGAGTATCTGGAATGATGTCTATGCCGAAGTCTATTTCAATCTCAGGAGGGACTCCGGATAGATCATCAGGAAAGACTTCTGGAAACTCTCTTACTATAGGAACTGACTAAATGGGAGATATCTCAACACTAGAGTCATTAACTCGGACTAAGTGATAGATATAACCCTTTGAAACTAACTTTCTCACCTTAAGGTACGAAATGAAATGACCCTTAGGCACTGTTGAACTACTACTCCACTTTATGACTGACTCATTAGGAATCTGAAACTCGAAAACTCGAGTTCTACAATCTATTGATGCATAACAGGCATGGAGCCAGTCCATACCTAGAATGACATTGAAATCCACCATGTCTAACTCAACTAAATCAACCATAGTGCTCTTGTGATTGATGGAAACGGGACAATCACGATAGACTCTTTCTACTAGAATAGACTCCCCAATAGGTGTAGAAACATAGAAGGGTTTACAAAGTTTCTCAGGAAGAACATCAAAATTATTTGCAACATAAGGGGTTACAAAAGATAAACTTGCTCCCGGGTCTAGCAAAGCATAAACATCAAAAGCAAGGACTTTAATTATACCAGTGACAACATATGGAGAGTTCTCTTGCTCTTGACAACTAGTGATTGCATAAAGACGATTTGTTCCTCCGCCAGTACCTAAAGTAGCTCCTCTAGGTGCAGTCCTGTCTAGTGGAGCGATTGATGAAGATTGGGCACTATTGCCCTGATTTCCATTGCCTTGCCTTTTCTTAGGACACTCCTTCATGAAGTGACCCTCTTGC
Source organism: Solanum pinnatisectum (assembly GCA_035578085.1). Taxonomy (NCBI): domain Eukaryota; kingdom Viridiplantae; phylum Streptophyta; class Magnoliopsida; order Solanales; family Solanaceae; genus Solanum; species Solanum pinnatisectum. Next base: position 25,793,364 of record CM069087.1, read on the forward strand.
CCACACTTGAAACAACCTGTCTAGCCATCATGACACTTACTTGGGTGGATCCTACCACACTTAGTACATGTAGGAGCCCAGTTACCTCCTTGTGCCACACTACTTTGAGACTGTGCAAGTCTAGTTCTGAAGTTCAGCGAGTTCTGACCATTATACTCACCTTTGTTTCGGGGTGCAGGTGTACTAGCAGATGATGGAGCAGGTCCCTTTTACTTTTGCTAAAAGGATGAATGGTTCACATTACCTTTTTGTTGCCCAGACTCATTCCCTGTCTTCGCTTTCTTACTTCTAAACTCTTCCCTGTCCCTCAGCTTCTCTTCCTCAACCTGCTGCACATAAACCATTAACCTTGATATGTCCATGTCACTTATCAGCATCGCTGGCCTGCCCTCTTTGTTTGATAGATGGGCCAACCTAGCAACAAACAAAATCATTCTACTCCTCATGTCCTTAACCATTTTCAAAGCATAATGAGATAGTTGGGTGAACTTTAACCCATACTCATGCACACTTAGAGAATCCTGCTTAAGTGTAAGAAATTCCTGTACCTTAGCCTCTTTCAATTCTTGGGAAAAGAAACGTCCCAAGAAAGCTTCCTCAAAACAGGCCCAGCTCGCAAGTGGTGCATCCTCAGCTCTACCCTCTTTCCATTGATCAAACCAAGTCCTAGCAACTTTCTTCAGTTGATATACAGCTAGCTTAACTCTACCAGTATCAACAATATGCATCACATCGAATACCTTTTTCAGTTCCTCAATGAAGTTCTCTGGATCCTCAATAGTGCTTGAACCAGTGAAACTTGGAGGATTCATCCTCAAGAACTTAGGAATCCTTGAAGTTTCAGCCTCTTCTTGTCGAGCTCCTCTTTGCTGCCCGACCTGGTTAGTCACAGCTTGTCCCAACATTCAGATAGCCTCACGGAACATAGCATTAGTGACTTCTCCTTGAGGTTGCACTTCAGGTGCATTGGGTAACTCTTGTTCCTCAATATTGCGTCTTGCAGGATGACCTCTAACAGCTCTTCATGGAGGCATGGCTATCTGAAAACGCGTCGCACAAGCACAAATTAGAAGAAACCTTTTAGAGATCAAACTCTAACGCACGAAAGGAGTGTGAAAGAAGTGAGATAATTTCATAAGTGTTACAGCCTCCTAATTATAGATGTGGCGTGCTTCACATCGATAACTAGGACTCTACAGACACAACTTTATAGACTATCTAGGACTTTTGAACTTTGGGCTCTGATACCAAGTTTGTCACGCCCCAAGCCTACACCCTGGACGTGACCGGCACTCGAAAACCATTTCTAGCCTCAAGTGAACCCTTGGTCTGGCTTACTTAACTCAGCGGAAGACTATAAGCATTAAGAAAGAGATTCACATGCTAAATAACTCAACAGTCTAAAAACTAAACTTACTCAAATAACTTAGTCAAATAGCTTAGAATGTTTAAAAGTCAACTTGGCCAAAATGGCAACTAAAGTCTGAACATATGAAATAACAATGTAAAGACATCCGACTACTACCTGTCTATAAAGCCTCTAAAACAAAGAGGGATGTCGGGACAGGAACCCCCGATCATCCTAACATCTGAAAGACTAGAAAGAAAATAAATGAGTCCTCCGAAATGCAAAGAGGCTCACCAACAGACTCTGAATGCTCAAGCTGGATCAACGAGGCGTTGGATGTTGATCTTAGTTACCTGCGTTTGCATCATAATATGATGTAGGCCAACTAGCATCAGTACATTGAATGTACGAGTATGCGAGTTGGAATGCTAAAACAAGATATAGGCTTGAAAGGATTCTGAAAGGAAACACTTACTTGACTCTTCTCAACTTCTGAATAACTTAACTCAAAATATAGTGTAAAACAACAATAATAGTGCAATTTATACAAACCAAATAAAAACAGTAGAAAACAACTTAATTCGTTAAAGAAAATGCAATAACAAACTCAACTCTACTCATATAATAAAGTAATATAGTTTCTGTGGGAGATTCTCTAACCGACAACTACCACTATGAGCCTAAGTGGTGATACAACGTCTTGCCCACGCTGCCAGAACTGTCCTATACTTTGCCATCATATAGAACGTTTAACTTAGTGGATCTACTAGCTTAACTTATGTGATCATCTAAAAAACATGACCCATTAATACCCATGATGGCTACATGGTTATGGAGACTTGAGATAATATGAACTCGCATCCTCATATCGGTGCTCAATATTATTCCCAAAAATATTCTTAGCTCATATGTTGTAAAACAACTTCTTTCTTTGGTTTGAGATAATTACTCAAAACTTAGCTTAAAATTTCTTTTGGAATCGATGTTCCCTTTTCTTGCTCAAATGTAAAAACATTTATTAACTCTTTAGGAATACTTAGTTCCCTTATAGCTTTTTGAGAAATGAACTAAACTCTTTACTCTTTGCTTAACTTGAAACTTAAATCTTAAAACAAAGTTAAAACATTCGTTAAAGACTTTTGAAAAACTTTATAAACTTTGCTTTGACTTGCTTCTTAACTTCTAGACTTGACTCTTAACTTCTCTTGACTTTGATCCTAAATTTTCTTGAATTGGATTATGGATTCAAGGTTCATGATCTCATGTTTATGGATGATTTCATGATGTTTAGATGTACCTTAGAGTGTTGGAATCAACTATAAAACATAGGTACATTGCTAAGAAACAAGTACAAAAAGGTGGGGAACGAATGGAGAGAAATGGTGTCCCTGGTGCTCTGAGAGGCTCAGGGCACCAGCCCTCAATGTTCAAAAAGCTTGTTGTGCTGCTCTGGCTGGCGCTGTGCCCCAACCCCCTCCCCAGAAAACTTTGAACTTTCTTCTTCGTTTTTCAACTCTAAACCCTCTAATTTTACTTGGTTCTTTCCCCAAACACTTAGAATCAATAATATCCTCAATATACAATAGATTCAACTCAAAATTACACCCGAAAACATGAATCAAATCATCAAGAAACTTCAACAACACAATCCATAAGAATTCAACAAAACTTTCAACAATGTTCATTAAGAACTCAATTTCTAACTTTCACAGACTTAAATTCGTTGAATATAATCATGGTTGGGGTGTGGTTGAACTAACCCAATGCTATGTGATCTCACATACCTAGTAGGAATAAATCCTTGGCGAAAACCACAACTAAATGGACCGATCTTGATGAATCTTGCCCTTTCTTCTTATTTCTTCTCTTTTCTCCTTTCTCCAAGCCCTAGCATAAATTTTCAATTTCTAAAACTGACTAAAATCTGATTTGACCCATATTAAACTCCTAAAAATGGATTAAAATAATACGGCAAGGAAAAGACTAAAATACCCCTTAAAAATTCGGATTGGACATTTCCTTATTCCAACAGCCCAACTTCCAAAGGGCATAACTTACTCATACGAACTCATAATCGTGCAAACTCAGCAGTGTTGGAAAGATTATTCCAAGAGCTTTCCAACCATATCTGGAAGTACACCTAACTCATCCTGAGCTAGGAGTTATGACCGTTTTAAGTTGACCAAAAACTTACTTTTCCTAACTTAAACAAATTTCCAGATTTGTCACTATTTCCAAAAACGATTATTTCAAGTTCTTAGCTTCTTCCTACCTATTTCAAATTGCGAGATGTTACAAGTTAGTTCACCCTAATGCCAATCATGAGTTTCTTTATCAAATTAGTCCATGAAATCTATGTAATGAAGATCTTGATGAGTTTTCTTGAGGTTCCGTTCTTCAATCTTTATTATTGGAATTTGGTAAGTTCTTGAGGCGAGGGTTTGAGTTTGAGGGTTGTTATTGAGCAGATTTGAGTAGGTTTTCATTTACTTATGTGCGCCAGAAATGGGCAGCAGTTGATGTGAGGCAAGCGCCAGGGTCGCCTGCCCCCGCTCATTTTTTGTCATTCGTCCCGTTTAAGTTCTTTTAAAATGTATCTTCTCTCTTCCTGATTTTAACTATCAAAACCACATCTAATCAATGATAAGTCCTATATATCCAAATCATAATTCTTAAATTCACATTTAAAATTCAAGATAGAGTTAAGAGTAAAGTTCGAGGGAGTTCTTCGAGTCATTTTGAGAAAACCTTTGAGTCCCCTTCTGAGAAAGTCTGTGAGTCAAGGTGAGAATTCCTTTGAAATTAACTATAGCTTTGAGTTATGTTTTGAGGAAGTAAGCATGAGAATGAGACGAGTTGTACCCATGAGTTCTATATTGTCATTTATACCCTTGAGTCGAGTCGTTCATGTCCATAATTCCGCATGAACTCTATGAATTGAGTATTATTGAGAGAAGTAGTATCTTCGAGCACCAAGTTCTTGAGTATTGAGTTCCTTATCCTTTTAAAACTATATTCCTAATTATGGGATTACTATATGTTATTCATGGAGGTCCTAGAGTTGTGTCGTTCATGGCTATAATTCTACATGAACCCTATGAGTCGAGCATTCTTGAGATGAGTAGTATCATTGAGTCCTGGAGTTTTGGAGTTACTGAGTTTCGAGTATTGAGTTCTATATATGGTTATTGAAACCCTTGAATTGAGTCGATCATGTCCATAATTCAACATGAACCCCATTTTAAGAAGTCTTTTACAATTAATTGTAATTTATTTTAAGACTTGAGTAAATGAGTATGAGGATGAGGAGAGTTGAGTTTCATGTTTTCGAAATGAATATAAGGAAACTAAGTATTCCCAAGAGTAAATGTTTTTACATTTAAAATGATAGGGAACTTTGATTTCTAAATGAGTTCATGAGGAGTTTGGAGTCTATCTCTTTTAAGAGAACCTTTTGAGTAATAACCCCAAAATTTGAGGATGAGGAAATGTTTCTAAACATATGAACATGAGTTATATTATTGGGAGTAGTATTGAGCACCAATATGGAGACGAATTCAGACAACTCGAAGTCCTCATAAATCATGTATGCCAACATGGGTAAAAAGGGTCATACTTTTTAGATGATTCCGTATTGCTTTTAAGCAGAGCTTAGTAGATCCACTTAGTTGAGGATGTCTTATACTCTGTCAAGGTATAGGAAAGGTTTGGCAGTGTGATCGAGATGTTGCATCATCACATAGCTCATAGTGATGGTTGTCGGTTAGATAATCTCCCAAATAAGAGCTATTACTGCATTCTTACATACAGTTAAGTTATTATTGTATTGTTACATACAGTTGAGTTATTATATATTGTTTTAAAGGTTTTCCATATATTGCATCTTTTATTGTTGCTTATGTTTATGCTTTAGAATTGAACTTACATGCTCGTACATTCAATGTACTGACACCATTAGACCTGCATCTTTTTATGATGTTGATAAAGGTATTCAGGGTCATCAACAGACACTCCGTTGATACCACTTGCAGTTCTAGTTAGCTTTGGTGAACCTCCTTGCTTCCGGAGGGTTCCACTTTTACTTCAGATTGTTAGGATGTCGTGGGTCTTGTCCCGATAATTCTTCAGTAATAGTAGAGGCTTCATAGATAGTTTAAAGGTCAAAGAGTCTATCATTATTTCCTTTGTTGTTGTAATGTTTTGAGGTCATGAGACGTTTAACTAATACTTTTAAATTATTTTCAGACAATTATTGGAGTTTGAGTTTAAATTAAGTTTTTTAAAGTTATTTTTGCATCATGAGTTTTCATTTTGCTTGGGTAAGTCTTCCACTGAGTAATGAGCCAGGCTAAGGGTTCGCTTAGGAACCAACAATGATTTTTGAGTATCGATTACATCCAGAATGTAGGCTCGGGGAGTGACAATTATACCAATAATTCACCAATTACATACCACTAATTGTTTGCGTACATTTTACACCAATACTACGAAAAATATATTAGTTTGGTGCTTATATTGTGTTCAATTAACTGACAAATACATTTACTTCTTTGTGTATATATGTCAAAATGTGTGTCATTGTGGTGTCAAACTATTTTTTTAAAAGTTAATTAGTTATTTTACATATTCATTGTCTGAGGTTGGTCTATAATACCAACAATTCAGCCATTATATACCACCAAGTAATTGAACATTTGTGTCATATTTTCACCAAGATAACAATAATGTATTAAACCAACATGCAATCACCAATGTTACAACAATAAGTACATCAATATTATGAAGTGAGCCTTATGATGAATTAGCCAATCACTTTTGAGTATTACACCAATATTACGAAAATCACACCAATATCAGTTTTTACAGTAACATTTCACACAAAGACGAATTATACAAACATGCAAACACAATTGCTATAACAATCAATACACCAATACTACAAATTAGTCAATCAACATTAACCAATTTTGAATTAAACTGCAATTAACACTTTTCGATCTAAATAAACTTGAACACCACCCATATAGCTATGAATCTTCATTGGTGGAGATGGACTTCTCACGATATATTTGAGTTCTAAATGAAATATGACCGTGTTCACACCCAATTGAGAAGCAATTGTAGTAATTAAGCCTTCATATTTGGTGTTCGTGTCATATATCACTCCTTCAATATTTTAATCAACGTACTTACCTGTGTTAGATTGCAATTTATTATCAATCAATCTCCAAAATAATTTTGGACAACCCAAAATACACTATCAATTCACCAATAGATGAACAAAAAACTTCCATGTTAGTTGGTGTTTATATACAACCTAAAATTTATAATTATACCAGAACATACACTATCAAATACACCAATAGATGAACCAAAAAACTTCTATGTCAGTTGGTGTTTATATACGATAAAAAATTCACAATTATGCCAGAACATACACTATCAAATACACTAATAGATGAACCAAAGAACTACCACGCCAGTTGGTATTTATATACGACCTAAAATTTACAATTACACCAGAAAATACACTATCAAATACATCAATAGATGAACCAAAAAACTACCACGTTAGTTTGTGTCTATATATGATCTAAATATATCAATTACACCAGAAAAATACACTATCTAATACACCAATAGATGAACCAAAAAACTACCACATTAGTGTTGGAAAATATTGAAAAACACAGAAATATTGTAGCTTGAGGCCTGCCTACGGCTCTGTCCTTAAGGACATTCACCGATTAAGATGTATCTCCCATGATTCAACAAACTCTTCTAGTATTAAAACTAGGAGCCATAATCTAACAAAGAAGATATTTTACTTAAAGAAAAACCATCAAATAAATGAGGAAGAAAAATTTTCAATGTAGTCTTTTTCATTCCTCAACTTTTACTCACATACATACCATATATACATAGGTAAAAGGTATACAATCAGCCATGCACAATGACATTAGAATAAATGTCATTCATGTTGGCTTATTACCAAATATTCATATTTGTGCCAATAAGGCACAATTAAATTTTTGCTAATGCCATAAAGCTGGCAATTACTCCATCGCCATAAAACCCCTAAAACCGTTTGTCACAGTTAAAATTACTTAATATAATATTAATAAGGAAAGTAATATAAGGTAATAATATGTAATAAATTCTTTTGACCATCTTTAATAATAGATATAAAGAATTTCAAATATGATTCTTATACTTTTTAAGATAATAATGATGTTTTATCAACAATCCCCCATATATCTTAAAAGGACTATTAAGAAATAATATACTAATAAAAATATATAAAAGATAATTATCGGGATTTTCAAAAGAAAGAATAATGCGTTGAATCTGGTGTCTCGTAGACTATGAACCAAACCTAGATAAAATAAAATTAAACTTATAGAACAAATGGTGAACTTTAAAACTTCCATGAACCAAAAATTCTGTGTTTAGCTCAGAGTCTTATTCTATCATATTATACTCGCACAATCTTTGTCGTTATTGTGGTTTTGCGTTAAGATGCCATGCGCGTGCCCTGATATTCATGAATGCTTTAGAAATTTGTCACAATTTCATAAAAGCAACACCACTCCACACTCATATAGGTCCACCCATCAAGTGTATTTTGCAGAGCAATACACCACCTATAAAAGAATATGGTTATGGATTAAGGGTTCACAACTCAACCTCACTTTCCTTGCAGATTTGCACTATATGAACACCATAATAGATCATAGATGGGACAAAAATTTATAGTGCACAAGATCAAACAATGACTTGTTATTACCCATATGAACCTAATTCATGGGATCTCTAATTGTATAGGTTGAGTTACCATCATGTTTGATATACAACTTGGCAATAGTCCCATTCTCGTTGAAGCTTCATTTATTAATTTTTCCTCAAAATTTTAGTCAGAGAATTGACCAAATTCACTTATGACTTCACACGAGTTATGGATATAATTCCATCTCTTAAGAATGTTTTATTACTCTTTGTCTCAAACTCATGTAATCACTATATGGAGGTTACTTAACCACTTAACATCATTATCAGCCAACTCCATTATATTTAGGTGAGTTTTAAATCATCAACACAATATATAAACACATATCAAATTTGAATAACATGACCACATAAAGTATGCTACCCCCATATTTCTAAAAGTTCAACTAAGAAAATAATATTTCTATAATAAGTTCAACCCTTTTTTCCATATAATCATTTCATCATATCATCTAAATGATAAGCTAAAAAAATAACTCACTCAAATATTATATATCATTATTCAAAAACATATCTTTATTCTAGTAGTGGTGGCAAGACAAATTAAATTCTAGAATCAAAGCCCATCACCAAAAATACAACATCTTTCTGATTTTTTTTCCCATCTAAAATCTTACTAAAAAAGGAAAACAACAACACCCAATTGGTAAGGTTCTTCATTATTTAAGAAGAATATATTTTCTCTACTTTTATAATTTGTGATTAACTTTTAAATTTTTTTAATTAACAAACTTCAAAAACTAGTGTCTTTTTTTTCTTCTAACTATCTCAATCACACAGTAAGTACATAAAACACATTCAAACATGACATATGAAGATCAAAAAACATTAACATAGGATAGAAATTTTATTACCAAACCATCAAAACATAAAACTTTCTTATTTATTCAAATGGTTCCAATTTAACATGTCAATAGTAAATAATAAGTACTAGCATCTTCACTCATGACTTGAAAAACACTGAAAACAAATAAGCCATGATTACAATATCCTTTGCCACAAACACATTATTTTTGGTTATTACCACCTTACCAGATTCAAATGCAACTTTCACTCTCACCTTTCCTAATTATGTCACTGAAATCAAATTAGTTTGGATACTAGGTACATGCAACACTTCAGTTAATGCGAACACTTTTTTAGATGTGAGTTTAAGAAAAACTTTTACTTTTTCAAGGACTTGAGTGGTTGTAGAATCACCAAGATACACAACTTCTTCTCCTTCATTGACTTGGGTGTAAGACACAAAATCTATGTTACTAGCACAATTATGCCTAGTAGCACCTGAATCTATTACCTAGTCATTCACATTGGCCACAAGATTTGCTTGCGAAATGACTGCTACAATGAAATCATCTGCTTCAGCCAGATTTATTCTTGGCTTAGTAGAACTGTCATTTTTCCCAGCCCTGTTTCTGCATTGAGCTGCATGGTGGCTTGGTTTGCCGCACATAAAACAATTATTCTTTTTCTTGAAAGTTTGATTGTTGACCATGAGTTTATAATCAATTTCTTTTTCATACATGTTATCTTTATTGTGAGACTTATTGTCTTCCTTAAGATTGACTTTTGTAGCGATTTCTTTTGCTTTGGCAGAAAATGATTGCTTTCGGTTGGTATCCTCAATGATGGTGTGTTTCACCAAAGCTTCAAGAGATAATAGCTTTTGTTTGTGCTTCAAATTTTGTTTGTAGTCAATCCAAAATTTTGGTAGTTTTTCAATCAACATACCAACCATAAATTTCTCCGGTAAAATAATTTTCTTCGACTTAAGATCTTCAACTAGCTTGTGAAACTTGTTGATTTGTGCCCTTACATCTTTCTCCTCGGTCATTTCCCATTTGTAAAAATTATCAATAACAAACTTTTGATTGGTAGTATCTTCAACAGTATATTTAGCAAATAGCGATTCCCTAATCTCCTTTGTTTCCTTGTTAGAACGATACACATCGAACAATTCATTAGAAAGAGTACTTAATATTGTGTGCTTACATACCTTAGTTGCATAAATCTACTGATTTATTTGTTCAGCAGCAGATTCATCTGGTTTTGAATCTATTATTGCAAACGTCACTCCATACATGTTAAGAGCAGAGAAAATCCGTTCATGCCATCTCTTAAGATTCTGTCCACCAAAAAATACTACTTTGAAACATCAGGGAATTATTTGGTAAAGTTGTGTGAACGCACAACCGAGACGACACCATGAGATGTTTCAGTAGCAATGATAGTATTATTAATAACAATAGCTGGTGGATCATTTCCGTGAACCATGATAACAAAAAATATCCTTAAGATTGTTGGAAATTATTGAAAACTTGCAAATCTTGTAGATTGAGGTGGGCCTATGACACTTTCCTTAAGGATATTTAATCGGTTAAGGTGTATCCCTAAGATTCAACAAGCTCTTCTAGTATTGAAATTAGGAGCTAGAATCTAACAAAGAAGACAATTTATTTAAGAAATCCAGCAAATAAATAAGAAAGAAAAGTTTTCAATGTAATCTTTTTCACTCCTCTACTTTTACACACAAACATACCATATATATATAGGTAAATAGGCATACAAGCAGCTGTGCACAATGATATAAATATAAATGTCATTAAGGCTGACTTATTATCAAATATTCATATTTGTGCTAATAAGGCACAATTAAATTTTTACTAATGCCATAAAGCTGGAAATTACTCCATTGCCATAAAACCCCTAAAACGGTTGGTCACAATTAAAATTACTTAATATAATATTAATACGGCTAAAATAATATAAGATAATAATATGTAATAAATTCTTTTGACCATGTTTAATAATAGATATAAAGAATTTTAAATATGATTCTTATACTTTTTATTAGATAATAAAGATATTTTATCAACAATTAGTTGGTGTTTATATACGTCCTAAAATATACAATTACACTAGAACATAAACTAACAAATTCAATCACGAATTTTGATGTTTATTAACAATCAATATGCACTATCAATTACGCCTAATTGTCTTCCAGAAAAACATTCACAAAATTTGACATTTATACACGAATTAAAATACTATATCGATTTCACCAATTCCTCTACAAAAATAAAATCACGAAATTGATTTTTATAATCAAGTCACATACCATCACAATTACACCAAAACAAATACTAAAAAACAATTACGAATTTGGTGTTTAACAACAAGGTAATATACACTATATATACACCATCATATACAATCCTAATTTTGGACTTGGGACCCGACTACTACTTACACCAACTTCCGATTTAACAAAGTAATTAGCCCTTATGATCAACCTGAATTCAATCACAAAAACTGGTGGTTTTTAACGACATAAATTACACCATCATATACAATTCAAATAGTGTTAGATTTTGAAATAAAATTCAGTCGTGATTTATGACATATACCTGATGTGTCCTATCGTCCGTTGTATTGAATTAGAATGAAACCTGCTGGTATAAAAAAGTCTACAATCTTTCAGAATAGGGAGGTAGATAGATTAAAAACCTTTTCTTTATTTGAGTGAATGTATAACCAATCTGAGTAAATTGTGGAAGTTAAAAGAATGAGAGAAAATCAGGGAATTGGAGAAAATCGTGGTTGATTAATAACACGATTCCTTTTTTTTAATACTATTCTTTTTTTTTTTTTTTTTTTGAAAAAAAACTATTGTTATGTTGGTGAAAATTAAAACTAATGTTATATAGCGATTATTAAGGTACTTAATTTGTATATTTAAGTTTTTTGTCCTTTTTTGGTTGACATATGATTGTTGCAAGTGCATGTCGTGTCTATGAAACTTCAAGAGTAGAGAGTCTAGACAATATAATTAAGTAAGACTACAATGAATCAGAAAGCCGTTCAACAACAATATCAAGTAGAGACAATTTTTTTTTTAATCTTTTAAGAATATTTGCTCGCAAATTATGATAGTTGAAAATTGGTGCATGAACCAATTTATAACATGAAATAAGTGATAGTTTTTAAGGGATAATAATAAATTTCAAAATCGTAATATCAGTTATAATTGATTATAAATTGGAAAGGGTAATGGTTAGGTTATAGATTCAAATAAATATTGTATTTTTTAGGAGTTGCTATATATTTTAGAACTATGAGTTTTTTTTTTTTTTTTTTTTTTTTTTTTTAATAATGATAAATTTTACAACTGTATTGAAATCTTATTGACGATTTTAAATTAAAAAAATTAACTAATTAAGGAGGAGCCAAAACAAAGTTCTTTTGTACCCTATAATTTCTTTTCCTCTTAATATAATATACCATAAAAAGGGAGGCATGGACGTGTTTGCTGTAAAGGAGGAGCCAAATGGAGCAAACATTTAGGATCAGTGAGTGACAATAAAATAACTGATTTCAATTAGAAGTTTAAAAAAATTTGTTTACCGTGCATATGTGTGTAACACCTCAGACTTTGAAAAAGGGAAAAAAAGGATAAACGGGCAAGTCCACACACCCAAAATGGATCATGGACCCTTCCTGGCATCCTAAATGGGCCGTTAAGGGGTCCGTGGCTCATTCAGGGCATCGTGAAGCACCATCCATAACTGCCTGGGAATGAGTCACCTAGATGACACCTTAGACGGCCCGTGGTGATTTGGACGGCCCATCTAGGGGTCTGTACAAGTCACCCAGCTAGTTAAGTTGCACCCAAAGCCATGAAGGATCACATACACTTAGACGGTCTGTGAAGCTTCACACAGACCGTGAAGTCTTCTGTGAAAGTGGCTCATCAGGTTTTGAGTTGTGGGTCAACTTCAAACGATCATATCTCTCAGCAAAAAATGAATTAGGTGGATTATGACCTATCAAATTAAAGGTCTTTGAGTCCTCTTTCCAAAACCACCAAGTTATCCTAATTTCGATCCTGAAGTAAAAAGTTATGCTCGTTTTAGTGAAGATCTATTGGACAGGGCAGCATCACGACCCACTAGACGGTCCGTGATGCTTTAAATGGCTCGTGAAGCCTCTCGTGTGAGGAAGTTCATCAGTTTTAAGTTAGGTTCATTTTGGTATTTCCCCATGTGCGTTTGGTACTTAAACTACATCGTTTTACTTTGTCTAAGCCTAGATAATTAGTCAAAAACTACCTAAAACATTCATTCCCCTAAAACCACCAGACTTAGAAAGAAAAGAAGACAAAGAGGCGACAACTTTCTCTCCAGAACAAGCAGAGCTCTCCTTCAAGTTCAGTCCCGAAATCCAAAGGATTTCTCCATACTTTTCTTCACCAGGTATGTTGGTATTCGGTAAGGGTTTCGTTCACCCTTATAACCAAAACTTCAAGACTTTTTTTTTTTTTTTAATTATTATGGTTTTATGAAACTAGGGTTCTTGCCCAACTATACAAATGCTCTACAAAATTGATTCTTGTGAATACTACTCGATTTTATACTTATTTAAATGAATTTGCATGAATTCTTATGGAGATTTGAAAGGAAAAGAACTTAGCCTGTAATTGTAGTATTTTCTCATGAATTTAGCTCAGGGTGTTAGTATTAAGTTTTAAATAGAATTTAGTCAGTTTTCTTTCCACAACTTTTATGAGCAATTTTTTTTAGACCAGTTTAGTTCCGTCTCATGAATTCAGGACTAGAGTTCAAAGTGAGCTACTAGTATCAAGTTAGGGAGTAGTGTTTAGCACTGAGTGGGACTAGGGTTTTGTAACATCTCGCAAACTGAAAGAACTGGAAAGAGCTAGAATTAGAAAGAGTGATTTTTGGAAATAAAAAAAATCTAGAAAATTGGTCAAAATGACCATAAATCCTATCTCAGGATGATTTAGGTGTGCTTTCATATATCGTAAGAAAGATTTTGGAACAATCTTTCCAACGCCGTCAAGTTTGCGTGATTCTGAGTTCGTATGAGGGAGATATGCCCATTGGAAGTTGGGCAATTCAAATAAGGAAATGTCCAATCCGAATTTTAAAGGGGCATTATGGTCTTTTCCTTACCCAATTATTTTATTTCATTTTTGGGTAATTAATTGGGGTCTCAACTGATCTTAGTCAGTTTACGCTTTTCCAAAAAGAGTTAGGGTTTTGGGAGAAGAGAAAAGAAAAGGAGAAAAGAGGAGAAGAAGCAAGATTCGTCAAGATCGTTCAAGTTTGATCGTGGATTTCGTCAAGGGGTGATCCTTACGAGGTATGTGAGATCACATAGCATTGGGTTAGTTCACCCACGCACCAATCATGATTTATTTCATCGAATTTAAGTTCTTGAAAGCTTAGACATTGAGTTCTTGATGGGTTTGTTGAAGTTCTATTAAATTATTGATTTGTTGAAATCGTTAAGGATTTGTTTGATCCGAATATGTGATTTTAGGTTTGATTTTGAGTAGAATCTGATGTACTTTGAACATTTAATCGATTCTAAGTGTTTGGGGAAAGGACCCATGGAGTTTAGAGGGTTTAGAGCTGGAAAATGAAGAAGAAATTTCGTCGATCGAAATCTGGACATGCCTTCGCGTCGCGGACCCACTCCCCAAAACTGAGAAATACCATTTCCCATCGCGGAGCAGTCACGGACCATTCTGCCTCAAAAGTTGTTTTCGAAACCAAAAATTAAATATGTTTCTGTGTCGCGGACCCACCCTCAAATATTGATTTTTGGTCTTTTCTCATGTTTAGCCATCTAAAATCATTCCTAAACATCATGAGATCTTTCCAATCACAAATCACAATCCTTGAGTCCATAATTCAATTCAAGGACCAGTTAAGAGTCAAGTCAAGAGCAGTTAAGATCAAAGTCAAGAGAAGTTCTTAGAGTCTTCCAAAAGTCTTTTCCAAATGTTTTAACTTTGTTTTAAGACTCAAAGTTCAAGTTGAGTAAAAGAGTAAAGATTAAAACTTGAAGTTCATTTCTTCAAAAGTATATGGGGACTATGTATTACCAAAGAGTTTAAAATGTTTTCACATTTAAACAAGAAAGGAAACCTCGATTTCCAAAGAGCCTTCGGGCTAGTTTTGAAAAAAGAGTAAATGCTTTCATAATTAAGCAAGAGGGGAAAACTTTGATTTCCAAGATAGCCTTTGAGCTAAGTTTTTGAGCAATTATCTCAAATCACAGAAATAAATATGTTTTTAAACATAAAGAGCTAGTATCATATTTTGGGAGTAGTATTGAGCACCGCTATAAGGGAGCGTTTAGAGAACCCACAGCCCCCATAAACCATGTAGCCACCATGGGTAGAAAAGAGTCATAATTTTTAGATGATTCCTTTAGTGCTTTTTAGCATAGACTAGTGGATCCACTTAGTGTGTTAGTCCTATACCCCCGTCAAGGTATAGGATGGTCCTTGGCAGCATGAGGTAAAGTGCAGTATCATCACTATAGCTCTTAAGTGATGATTGTCGATTAGAGAAACTCCCACATTAGTATTTTGTATTTTTATATACATTAGTTTATTTGTATTTTTACATACATCTCAGAGTTATATGTATCTTTCCATACACACAGAGTGGACATCATGTTTTAAATAGTTTTCTCTATATGGCACTTGTTTTTAAACTGCTTTATATTGAAATGAGTTCAGTTATGTTGAGTTGAGTTGAGCCAGGTAAGTTCTTCAGTTCTTTTCATATTATTTACAAGCTTAAGTTGTGTTTAGAATTCCAACTCGCATACTCATACATTCAATGTACTGATGCCAGTTGTCATGTATCGTCTTATAATGTAGACGTACGTAATTAGGATCAGCATCTAGCTCCTCCTTGATCCAGTTGAGCTTCAGAGTTATTGGTGAGCCTCCTTGCATTTCGTGGTCCTGTCTGGACATCTGTCTTAGTTGTTTTAAAGGCTTCTTAGATAGTCATTCAGATGTTAGTTCATTTGTCATCATTTTTTTATTGGCTTATGTTCAGATTTGAGTTGCCATTTTGGCTAAGTTAAATGTTTATTTTAAAAATATTATGAGTTCAGGTTGAGACATGTTGAGTTATCTTGTATTTGGATTCTCTTTCTTATGTCTGAGTCTTTCGTTGAGTAAGTAAGCCAGACCAAGGGTTCGCTTGGGGCAAGCAATGGTTCTCGAGTGCCAGTCTCGCCTAGGGTATAGGCTCAGGGTGTGACAAACTTGGTATCAGAGCACAGATTACAAGAGTCCTAGGGAGTCTATGAAGCCGTGTCTGTAGAGTCCTGGTTATCAGTGTAAAGTGCACCACATCTATAATTAGGAGGCTGCAACATTTAGGAAATTGCTTCACTTCTTTCATACTCATTTCATGCGTTAGAGTTTTATCTCTAAAAAGTCTCTTTCTAAGTTGTGCTTATGCATAATCAATTTTGAGCTGGCCTCTGGTCGAGAGTGCATTCGTAAGGTGTTTCTTTGCTCGTGAGCTAAGAGAAGTAAAAAGATGGTTGTTGACATGAGGAGCAGGATGAGTTTATTCATAGTTGGGTTGACTCGTCTGTCAAGTAAGGAAAGTAAGGCAGCCATGCTAATAGGTTACATGGGTGTAGCAAGGCTGATGATCCATGTGCAACAAGTTGAGAAGAACCAGCTGAAGGATATAGAAGAGTTTGAGAATAAGAGGGCTAAGACATCAGGGAATGAATTCGGGCAGTAAAAGAGTAATGTGAACCGGTCTTCTTTCCAGCATAAACAGAAAGGACCTGCTCCATCATCTGCTAGTGCAACTGCACTAAGAACAAAAGTGAGTACAATAGTTAGAATTCCCATAGTTTCAGAGCTAAACCTGCCTATTCTCAAGGAAGTATGGCACAAAGGGGTAGTAAGCCTCCTGCATGTGCTAAGTGTGGTAGAAACCACTCAGGTATTTGTCGTGAGGGCTCTACTGGTTGTTTCAAGTGTGGTCAGAATGGTCATTTTATGAGGAAGTGTCCTGAGAACATGCAAGGTAATGGTAATAGAGGCAATAGGGCCCAGCTTTCTTCAGTTGCTCCACCTGATAGAGCTGCACCTCGATGAGCTACTTCAGGTACTGGCGGGGAAACAAACCTCTTATATGCTATCAATAGTCACTAAAAATAAGAGAATTCGCCAGATGTAGACACTGGTATGATCCAAGTCTTTGACTTTATTGTTTATGCTTTGCTAGACCTAGGGGCGAGTTTATCTTTTGTAACTCCTTATATTGCTTTGAATTTTGATGTTATTCTTGAGCAACTTTGTAAACCCTTCAGTGTTTCTACACCTATTGGTGAGTCTATTCTAGCAGAGAGAGTCTATCATGATTGTCCCGTTTCCGTCAATCACAAGAGTACCATGGCTGATTTAATTGAGTTAGACATGGTAGATTTTGATGTCATTCTAGGTATGGACTGGCTTCATGCCTTTTATGCATCAATATATTGTAGAACTCGAGTTGTCAAGTTTTAGTTTCCAAATGAGCCAATCTTAGAGTGGAAAAGCAGTTCAGCAGTGCCTAAGGGTCGTTTCATTTCATACCTTAAGGCAAAGAAGTTAGTTTCTAATGGGTGTGTCTACCACTTAGTCTGAGTTAATGGCTCTAGTGTTGAGATACCTCCTATTTAGTCAGTTCCAGTAGTAGAAGAGTTTCCAAAAGTCTTTCCAGATGATCTACCCGGAGTCCTTCCTGAGAGAGAAATAGACTTCGGTGTAGATGTTCTTCCAGATACTCGTCCTATATATATTCCGCCATACAGAATGGCACCCGCAGAGTTGAAAGAGTTAAAATAGCAGTTGAAAGATCTTTTAGAGAAAGATTTCATTCGACCAAGTATCTCACCTTAGGGCGCTCCGGTCTTAATTTTGAGGAAGAAAGATGGTTCCCTTAAGATGTGTATAGATTTCTGCCAATTGAACAAGGTTATCCTTAAGAACAAGCATCCTCTTCTGAGAATAGATGATCTTTTCGATCAGTTTCAGGGTGCTTCGTGTTTTTCTAAGATAGACCTCAGATATGGCTACCATCAGTTGAAAGTAAGGGAATGTGATATTCCCAAGACAGCATTCAGGACCCGTTATGGTCATTATGAGTTCTTAGTTATGTCCTTTCGTTTGACCAATGCGCCTGAAACATTCACGGACCTTATGAATAGAGTATCCAAACCTTATTTAGATATGTTTGTTATGGTCTTCATTAATGACATACTAATCTATTCGAGGAATGAAGAAGATCATGTTGGTCATCTTAGAATAGTTCTCCAAATTCGGAAGGATAGAGAGTTGTATGTTCTCTAAGTGTGAGTTTTGGCTTAAGTCTGTGGCATTCTTAGGCCACTTTGTTTCTGGAGAGGGAATTAGAGTTGATACCCAAAAGATGGAGGCAGAGCAAAATTAGCCTAGACCCACATCTCCAACTGGTATTAGGAGTTCTTGGGTTTGGCTGGATATTATAGAAGGTTCATATAGGGGTTCTTGTCTATTTCGTCCCCTTTGACCAAGTTGACTCAAAAATAGTTAAGTTTCCATGGTCTGAAGCTTGTGAGAAAAGCTTTCAGGAATTGAAGAAGAGGTTGACTATTGCCCCACTGTTAACCTTACCAGAAGGCATACAAGGCTTTGTTGTTTATTGTGATATGTCTAGAGTTGGTTTGGGTTGTGTGTTAATGCAGAATGGCAAGGTTATAACTTATGCCTCCAGACAGTTTAAAGTTCATGAGAAGAATTACCCAACCCATGATCTAGAATTGGCTGCCATAGTATTTGCTTTAAAAATATGGCACCATTATCTTTATGGTGTTCATGTGGATGTGTTCACCAATCACAAGAGCCTTCAGTATGTGTTTACTCAAAAAGAGCTTAATCTCAGACAAAGGAGGTGGTTAGAATTACTCAAAGATTATGACATGAGTATTCTTTATCAGCTAGGTAAGGCTAATGTTGTTGCTGATGCCTTGAGCAAGTTGTTTATGGGTAGTACTGCCCATTTAGAGAAAGGTAAGAAAGAGTTAGCAAAAGAGGTGCATACACTTCCACGACTACGAGTTAGACTAATGGATTCCATAGAAGGAGTAGTAGTGGTGATGAATGGGGCTGAATCATCATTATTGTCAGAAGTAAAAGATAAGCAAGACCAAGATCCTATCTTTCTTAAATTAAAGGCAAATGTTCATAAGAAAAAAGTAATGACTTTTGAATAAGGGGGAGATGGTGTTTTGAGGTATCAAGGTGGTTGTATGATTGATTTCAAGGGTATTTGAGATGATCACTTATCTCTCATTGAGTTTTCTTACAACAATAGTTACCATTCTAGCATCCAGATGGCTCCTTACGAAGCTCTTTATGGGAGAAGATGAAGATCTCCTATTGGATAGTTTGAAGTTGGTGAAGCTCGGTTAATAGGACCAGACTAGTTCGTCAAGCTATGGAGAAAGTGAAAGTTATTCAAGAGATTGAAAACAGCCAGAGTCGTCAGAAATCCTACACTGATGTTAGGAGAAGGGAGTTAGAGTTTGAAGTAGATGATTGTGTATACTTGAAAGTTTCACGCATGAAAGGTGTTATGAAATTTGGTAAGAAGGGGAAGCTTATTCCCCGGTATTGGCCTTACAAAATATCCAAGAGGATTGGCAATGTAGCTTATAAGTTAGAGCTACCACAAAAATTAGCAGCAGTCCATCCGGTGTTTGAATCTCCATGTTGAAGAAGTGCATGGGCGATCCTTCATTGATCATACCAACTAAAAATATTGGTATCAAGGATAGATTATCTTATGAAGAGATTTTGGTTCAGATTCTAAGTCGGCAAGTTCGCAAGTTGAGGACTAAGGAAGTAGTATTAGTCAAATTTCTGTGGAGGAACCAGTTTGTTGAGGAAGCTACTTGGGGAGCTGAGGAAGATATGAAGAAGAGATATCCACATCTCTTCAAATCCGGAGAAGTTCCAAATTAAGGTACTAATCCTTTTCGTGGCTTTTATTTATAATATTAGTATGTTATAATTGCATTGCTTGTTGGGTGATTGAGCTGAATGTTAATGTTACACCCTTAGCTTACTAAGAGTAATCTCATTCGAGGACCAATGTTTCCAAGGGGGAGATACTGTAACATCTCGCAAATTGAAAGAACTAGAAAGAGCTAGAATTAGAAAGAGTGATTTTAGGAAATAATAAAAATCTGGAAAATTGGTTAAGTTTGAGTGTTTTTGGTCAACTTCAAAAGACCATAAATCCTAGCTCAGGATGATTTAGGTGTGTTTCTAGATATCGTAGGAAAGATCTTGGAACAATCTTTCCAACGCCATCGAGTTTGCGAGATTCCAAGTTCGTATAAGGGAGATATGCCCATTCAAAGTTGGCTATACAAATAAGGAAATGTCCAATCAAGATTTTAAAGGGGCATTATGGTCTTTTCCTTACCCAATTATTTTATTTCCTTTTTGGGTAATTAATTGGGGTCTAAACTGATCTTAGTCAGTTTACGCTTTTGCAAAAAGAGTTAGGGTTTTGAGAGAAGAGAAAAGAAGAGGAGAAAAGAGGAGAAGAAGCAAGATTCGTCAAGATCGTTCAAGTTTGATCGTGGATTTCGTCAAGGGGTGATCCCTACGAGGTATGTGAGATCACATAGCATTGGTTTAGTTCACCCACACACCAATCATGATTTATTTCATCGAATTTAAGTTCTTGAAAGCTTAGAAATTGAGTTCTTGATGGGTTTGTTGAAGTTCTATTAAATTATTGATTTGTTGAAATCGTTGAGGAGTTGTTTGATTCGAATCCATGATTTTAGGTTTGATTTTGAGTAGAATCTGATGTACTTTGAACATTTAATCGATTCTAAGTATTTGGGGAAAGGACCCATGGAGTTTAGAGGGTTTAGAGCTGGAAAACAAAGAAGAAATTTCGTCAATCGAAATCTGGACATGACTCCGCATCGCGGACCCACTCCCCAAAACTGAGAAATACCATTTCCCGTCGTGGAGCAGTCACAGACTGTTCTGCCTCAAAAGTTGTTTTCGAAACCAAAAATTAAATATGTTACCGCATCGCGGACCCACCCTCAAATATTGGTTTTTGGTCTTTTCTCATGTTTAGCCATCTAAAATAATTCCTAAACATCATAAGATCTTTCCAATCACAAATCACAATCCTTGAGTCCTTAATTCAATTCAAGGACCAGTTAAGAGTCAAGTCAAGAGCAGTTAAGATCAAAGTCAAGAGAAGTTCTTAGAGTCTTCCAAAAGTCTTTTCCAAATGTTTTAACTTTGTTTTAAGACTTAAAGTTCAAGTTGAGTAAAAGAGTAAAGATTAAAGCTTGAGGTTCATTTCTTCAAAAGTATATGGGGACTATGTATTCCCAAAGAGTTTAAAATGTTTTCATATTTAAACAAGAAAGGAAACCTTGATTTCCAAAGAGCCTTTGGGCTAGTTTTCAAAAAAGAGTAAATGCTTTCATAATTAAGCAAGAGGGGAAAACTTTGATTTCCAAGATAGCCTTTGAGCTAAGTTTTTGAGCAATTATCTCAAATCACAGAAAGAAATATGTTTTCAAACATAAAGAGCTAGTATCATATTTTGGGAGTAGTATTGAACACCGATATGGGGGAGCGTTTAGTGAACCCACAGCCCCCATAAACCATGTAGCCACCATGGGTAGAAAAGGGTCATACTTTTTAGATGATTCCTTTAGTGCTTTTTAGCATAGACTAGTGGATCCACTTAGTGTGTTAGGTCCTATACCCCCGTCAAGGTATAGGATGGTCCTTGGCAGTGTGAGGTAAAGTGTTGTATCATCACTATAACTCTTAAGTGATGATTGTCGATTAGAGAAACTCTTACATCAGTATTTTGTATTTTTATATACATTATTTTATTTGTATTTTTACATACATCTCAGAGTTAAATGTATCTTTGCATACACACAGAGTTGACATCATGTTTTAAATAGTTTTTCTCTATATGGCACTTGTTTTTAGATTGCTTTATATTGAAATGAGTTCAGTTATGTTGATTTGAGTTGAGCCAGGTAAGTTCTTCAGTTCTTTTCATATTATTTTCAAGCTTAAGTTGTGTTTAGAATTCCAACTCGCATTCTCGTACATTCAATGTACTGATGCCAGTTGTCCTGCATCGTCTCATGATGTATACGTAGGTAACAAGGATCAACATCCAGCGCCTCCTTGATCCAGTTGAGCTTTAGAGTTGTTGGTGAGCCTCCTTACATTCCGGAGGGTCCCCCTTGTTCATTATTTTATCATTTTAGTTCATTAGGATGTCGTGGGCCTGTCTCAACATCCATCTAAGTTGTTTTAGAGGCTTCATAGATAGTCAGTCAGATGTTAGTTCATTCGTCATCATTTTGTTATTGGCTTATGTTCAGATTTGAGTTGCCATTTTGGCTAAGTTAAATGTTTATTTTTAAAACATTATGAGTTCAGTTTGAGACATGTTGAGTTATCTTGTATTGGAATTCTCTTTCTTATGTCTAAGTCTTCTGCTGAGTAAGTAAGTCAGGCCAATCTCGCCTATGGTGTAGGCTTGGGGCGTGACAGGTTTATTGTACCCTCAAGTCCAAACATTACGTGCCATCATAGATTTATAAGTCCCTTTTGTTGGGCATCAGTTTTAATGATCTTGCCACAATAATGCCTTTATACCCTTGCAAGGTATATTGGGTCCTCTTGTGGGGCGTATACATCGGAATCTACGTTTAGCTCACGTGGTTTATGTCGATTAATAGACTTTCCTAAAATATTTGCTTTAGTAAGGTACTTCAGGCCCATAGTTGTATTTATTTTCTGGCTTTTAAGCATGCTTCTAGTTCACTCTTGGATTCTAGTTTTTATGCATTATTGTATCTTGGGCCTATGTACTTTATTTTAGTTCAGTTTACATACTTGGCCAATATTTTTAGCATGTTTATATATTCAGTGAGCTTTGCATACCCCTCATGCTCAGTACATTTGAAGTACTGACACATACACTATCCTGCACCCTATTATGAGGCTCAGGTTTTTAGGTTCAATTACATGATTAGCTCATATCGATGCCAAATCAGTGATAGTCAGGGGTGATTCTTCATCATCCAAGGACGTTTCTTTATGCTTTTTAGTTTAGTTTGATTGTTGTTAGTTTCAACATTTTAGAGTTAGCTAGGGATTTGTCCAAACAACTCATCAGTATTAGAGGCTTTTAGACATAGAGTTAGTTGTCAGTTGATTTTGTTTTTTTTTTACTTTGAACTCAGTTATTTCTTTTAGATATTCTCAATTGAATTCCTTAAGATTATATTCATTATTCAGTTATGATTCCACTTACTTAGAGTTATTTTAGAATGCATTTGATATACCAGATTTAGGGTTAGCTTGGGGTTACTTGTGATACTAGGTGTCGTGTTACGTCTAAAGGCTAGCTTGAGGGCGTGACAAACTTTGTATTAGAGCATCAGGTTCAAGAGTCCTAGGATGTCAAAAAGTCGCTCTCAGTGCCTGTAAGTCGATTTATCTCCTACCTTAAGGTTAGAAAAATGATTTCTAAAGGGTATATCTATCATCTTATTCAGGTTAACGATTCAAACTTCGAAACCCCAACTCTTAAGTTAGTCCCAGTCGTAGATGAGTTTCCAAAAGTGTTTCCATAGTATCTTCTCAGAGTCCCTCCCGAAAGGGAAATCGACTTCGGAATAGATCTCCTTCCAGATACCACCCCATTTCGATTCCTCCTTACAAAATGGCTCCAGCTGAGCTTAAGAAATTAAAAGAATAGTTGAAAGACCTTCTAGATAAGGGCTTCATCAGACCTAGCATATCTCCATAGGATGCTTCATTATTGTTCATGTGTAAGAGAGATGGTTCTCTTAGGATGTGCATTGACTATTGTCAGTTGAACAAAGTCAAAATCAAGAATAAATATCCTATCCCAGGATTGATGACTTGTTTGACCAACTTCAGGGTGCTAGCTACTTTTCTAAGATAGACCTTAGGTCCGGCTATGATCAGCTTAGAGTCAGAGATAGTGACATCCCAAAGACAGCCTTCAGGACTCGATATGGTCACTATGAATTTGTAGTTATGTCTTTTGGACTAACAAATAATCCTGCTGCTTTCATGGACTTAATGAACAGGGTTTTCAAACAATATTTAGACTTTTTCGTCATCGTCTTTATTGATGATATCTTCATTTATACTTGGAATGAGGAAGAACATGCGACTCATCCGAGAGTTGTTTTGCAAACCTTCAAAGATCGCCAGCTATTGTCTAAGATCAGACAATGTGAATTTTGGTTACAGTCGGTCGCTTCCCTTGGTTATATGGTATCCAACAAAGGGATTCAAGTGGATTCTTAGAAAATTAAGGCAGTACAACACTGGCCTAGACCCACTTCTCTTACTTATATCAGAAGTTTTTTGGGTTTTGCCAGTTACTACATGACGTTTGTTGAATGATCTTCATCAATAGCTTCCCCATTGACCAAGTTAACTCAGAAAAAGGTAAAGTTCCAGCGGTCAGATGAGTGTGAGAAACGCTTCTTGGAACTAAAGATCAGGTTGACTACAATTATGGTCTTGACTCTACCAAAGGGTTTAGCTAGTTTTTGTGGTTCATTGTGATTCTTCTAGGGTCGGCCTAGATTGTATGTTAATGCAACAGGGTAAGGTCATAGCTTATACTTCTCGACTGCTTAAGGTCCAAAGAATAACTACCTGACTCATGACCTCGAGCTTGCAACCGTAGTGTTTACCCTAAATATTTGGAGACACTACTTGTATGGTGTTCATGTTGATGTTTTCACAAATCATAAGAGCCTCCAGTATGTGTTCACCCAGAAGGAGTTAAATCTTTGACAGAGGAGATGACTTGAATTCCTCAAAGACTATGACATGAATGTGCTCTACCATCCGGGTAAGGACAATGTAGTGGATGATGCCCATAGTTAACTATCCATGGGTAGTGTGAGACATGTTGAGGAATAGAAGATAGAATTAGCCAAAGATGTTCACCAACATGCTCGCTTAGGAGTTTGCCTTATGGACACGTCAGATGATGATGTGATAGTCTAGAATGGATCAGAGTCTTCATTGGTACCAGAGGTTAAGGAGATACAGGATAGTGATCCTATATTGCTTCAGTTGAAAGGTGCAGTTCATCAGTAGAGAGTTGAGGTTTTCTTCCTAGGGGGAAATGGTGTGCTTCATTACCACGGTCACTTATGTGTCCCTAAAGTGGGTGAGTTGAGGCAACTAATCCTTACAAAATCCAATAATTCCAGATTCTCTATTCATCCGGGTACCACTAAGATGAATCGTGATCTACGGATAGTCTATTGGTGGAACGACATAAAGGGGGATATCACATATTTTGTGGCTAAGTGTCCCAATTGTCAGCAAGTTAAAGTAGAACATCAGAAACTAGGAGGTGTGACTTAAGAGATTAGCGTCCATACTTGGAAGTTGGAAGTGGTTAACATGGATTTAATTACAAGTTTTCCTAGTACTCGCACACGACATGACTCTATTTGGGTGATATTGGACAGTGTCACTAAGTCAGCTCACTTCTTGGCTTTCAAGACTGCAAATTCAACGGAGGATTATGCCAGACTTTACATTAGCGAGATAGTCAGGTTGTATAGGGTTACATTTTCTATCATCTCAGATAGAAGTCCTCATTTTAAATTTTATTTCTGGAGATCATTTTAGAAAGGTCTTGGTACCCAGGTAAATTTCAGTACAATATTTCATTTGCAGATGGATGGTCAGTCAGAGCGTACCATTCACACCTTAGAGTACATCTTGAGAGCTTGCGTGATCGATTTCAAAGATAGTTGGGATGATCCCCTACCTCTCATAGAGTTCACCTATAATAACAACTCCCATTCCAGTATTCAGATGGCCCCTTATGAGGCACTGTATGGACGTAGATGTAGGTCTCCAATTGGTTGGTTCGAAGTAGGTGAAACAACCTTGATTGGGCCATATTTGGTTCATGAGGCTATAGAGAAGGTTCAGCTCATCAAAGATAGACTAAAGAGTACAACTTAGAGTCGTTAAAAGTCCTATGCAGATGTGAGGAGAAGGGACTTAGAGTTTGAAATCAGTGATTGGGTTTTCCTAAAGGTGTCACTCATGAAGGGGGTGATGAGATTTGGCAAGAAAAGGGAAGCTTAGTCCCAGGTATGAAAGTCCTTACATAATCTTGAATATGGTTGGTAATGTGTCTTATGAGTTAGAATTGCCAGTAGAACTAGCAGCGGTTCATCCAGTCTTTCACATTTCCTCCTTGAAGAAGTGTGTGGGTTATCCTCCATCGATAGTACCTTTTGAGAGTATGGCTGTGAAGGATAGCCTCACCTATGAGGAGGTTCCAATTGACATTCTTGGATGTCAAGTTTGTAGGTTGAGAAATAAGGAACCTGCTTCAGTAAAGGTTTTGTGGAGGAATTAGTCCGTAAAAGGAGCTACTCGAGAAGCCGAAGCAGCCATGATGGCCAAGTACCCTCACTTATTCTCCTCTGATTCAATTTCATCTTGAGGTAATAGTTTTCTTTCAAGTCACTCAGTTTACTCATGTGTAATTCATTCTCAATATCATGTTCCCTCATTTATTCCTACATTTCATCATGTTTTCATGTCCATAGGACTCAACTCAGTAAGATATGAGTTTCTAGTACTTAGTTGGTAGGGATTGCAACTTTTTTCCTCCAAACTCAGCTTGTTTAGTATTTATTCAAGGATGAATGATCCAAAGGGGGAGGTATTGGAACACCTTAAACTTCAATAAAGGGCTAAAAAGGAAAAACAGGGAAGTCCACGAACCCAAAATGGACCATGGACCCTTCACGGCACCCTAGATGGGCTATTTAGGGGTCCATGTTCTGTTAAGGGCATCATGAAGCACCATCCAGGGCTGCCTGGGTAGTAGTCACCTAGACAACACCTTAGACACCCTGTGGTGACTTGGAAAGCCTGTCTAGGGGTCTGTACAATTCACCCAACCAGTGAAATTGCACCATAAGCCATGAAGGATCATTGACACTTAGATGGTCCATAAAGCTTCACATGGACCGTGAAGTTGTCTGTAAAAGTTACTCATCAGGTTTTGAGTTGTGGGTGAACTTTAAATGATCATATCTCCCAGTAAAAAATGAATTAGCTGGCTCATGATCCATCAAATTAAAGGTCTTTGAGTCCTGTTTCCAACGCCACCTAGTTTGCATAATTTTGATCCTGGAGTAAAAGTTATGCTCGTTTTAGTGAACACATGTTGGGAAAGGCAGCATCACGACCCATTAGATGGGCCATGATGCTTTAAACGGCTCGTAAAGCCTTTCGTGTGAGGCAAGCTCGTCGGTTTTAAGTTAGGGTCGTTTGGGTCTTTCCCCTATGCGTTTGAAACTTAAACTATGTCTTTTTACTTCGTCTGAGCCCATATAATTGATCAAAAACTACATAAAACATTCATTCTCCTAAAATCACCAGACTTTGAAAGAAAAGAAGAGAGAAAGAGGCGACATTTTTCTTTCCATGAACAAACAGAGCACTCCTTCAAGTTCAATTCCAAAATCCAAAGGATTTCTCCATAGTTTTCTTCACCAAGTATGTTGGTATTTAGTATAGGTTTCGTTCACCCTTATGCCCAAAACTTCAGACTTTTTATTTTTTATTTTTTATTATGGTGTTATGAAACTAGGGTTCTTGGCTAACTATGCAGATTCTCTACAAAAGAACTTAGCATGTAATTGTAGTATTTTCACATGAATTAGTTCTTCTCCAAAATTTAGCTCTAAATAGATTTTAGTCAGTTTTCTGTCCACAACTTTACTTAGTAATTGTTTTCTGACCAGTTTAGCTTTGTCTCATGAATTCAGGACCACAGTTTAAAGTGAGCTACTACTATCCAATTTAAAAGTTGTATTTAGCACCGAGTTGGATTAAGGTTCAATGTACCCTCAAGTCCCAGAACTACGTGCCATCGTAGGTTTATAAGTCCCTTCTATTGGGCATCAATTTTAGTGATCAAGCCATAATCATGCCTTTATACCCTGACAAGGTATATTTGGTCATCTCGATGAGGTGTATACAGACTTGACGTTTAGCTCACGTGGTTTATGTTGGTTAATAGACTCTCCCACAGTATTAGCTTCAGTAAGGTATTTCATGCCCGTAGTTGTATTTATTCTCAGTTTTTAAGCATGCTTCCAATTTACTCTTGCATTCTAGTTTTTTGCATTATTGTATCTTGGGCCTATGTACTTTAGTTCAGTTTACATAATTTACTAGTATTTTTTGCATGCTTATATATTAGGCAACTTTGCATACCCCTCATGCTCAGTACATCCAAAATACTGAGGCATACTCTATGTTGCATTCTATTATGATGCAGACTCAGGTTCTTATGTTCAACCACATGACTAACTCATACCGGCACCACATCAGTGATAGTCAGGGGTGAGTCCTCATCCGAGGACATTTCTTTATGCTTTTTGGTTTACTTTGATTGTTGTTAGTTTCAACATTTTAGAGTTAGCTAGGGATTTGTCCCAGTAGCTCATCAATATTAGAGGCTTTCAAACATAGAGTCCACACTCAGTTGATTTTGGGTTGTTCTACTTTGAACTCAGATATATCTTTCGGATATTCTCAGTTGAATTCCTTTAGATTATATTCATTATTCAGTTATGCTTCTGCTTTCTTAGAGTTATTTCAGTATGCTTGTGATATACAAGATTCAAGATTAGCTTGGGGTTATTTGTGACCCTAGGTCCCGTGTTACGTCTAGGGGCTAGCCTTGGGGCATGACTGTGTGTTTCGAAGTTAAATTTATTCAGTTTTTGCAGTTATTTGTTTCATTTTTAAAATTTTTAATATTTCTAAAGTCTATTTATTACACGTTATCATTTTTTTTTTACGTTTGATTTTTTTTCCCATATATCAAATCAGTTTTTTAATGCAATATAAATTATGAATAAAAAGACTCCTTCATCCATTGTGGATATATATATTTTTCAAATAAATTAATTTGAGTTTTTTGTACTTCATATTTAAAAATAATTGCAGATTGTCATTATAATCTGTTCTTATATTGTTGGAGAAATTTCCATTTATTTAGATTGATAGTTTACATTATTTTTTGTTTCAGATTTTTTGTTAACATTTTTTGAAAGACTCTAAAAATCTTATTTTCCTTGTACTGTTTCAATTTTTAAAATAGTTTATTTATGTGAGTTTTCTCTATTTGCTATAGTGTCATAATCTTAGAATAATTGATGAATTGAAACTCAAAAGTCCAATAGCAGTTGAAGCAGACCTTCACAAACACGTGTGATCTTAAAAATACGATAAAAACTTCAATCTTTTCCGTCGATTAGAAAACTAATTAAATAATCTCTCTTAAGAAAATTAAGATTGTTTAAAAGAAAATTTAAAAAAAGTATGTCGATGCTACAACAGTTTTTTCCATCAATTTTTTTAAAAAACTTTTATTTTTTAAAATACAAATCTTCTGTAGGTTTTTCTATAACTGTCAATTTTTTGTTGATTATTTGGTAGAATTATTTTGGTTTGAAGTTTCTTTTTATATATATAAAATTGAAAAACAATAAAAATAATTTAAAATCTAAGTAGATGTAAACAAACAAATTTAAAGATTTTATTTTATCTATTAGAAATATTTTATGGAAATACAGTTTAAAAGATATAGGATTTGAAGCTTTCAAAAACGGGTGTAACTCTTCCTTCGGAAAATAAAATTATTGTGAGATTTTGAATTGTAAAAGATTTTGTATTTATAACTTATTTCTTGATTATTTGAAATTTAATTATATTCTATAAATATTAAAATCGTGCATGTGGGTGTTTGTGAGTTCGTGGGGATATGGGGGCATAGTTTTATTTAGATTTTTTTTTCTTTCTCTTCATCTCTTTTTCCCAATAATTAATATACATATATAATTTGTGTTTTAAACTAAATATGTACTCAATATTTTAATTTAATTAAATTGATCTAGATTTATTTTATGTGTTATTACATTGACTGATTATTAAATACCATTATTAGGCTTTATAAAGTATGATGGTAGCGGCCCGTTAGGTCATTTTGAGCATTAGAACTATTTTGACCCTTTCCGTAAATTTTAAATGAAAATTTTGAACCATTTATTTAACTATAATTATTTAGTTGATAGGTGTTTATTAAATAATTAATCTAATTGGTGATTAATCGGTCAAACCATTTTCTAATTTATTTATTTAATACCCTATATATTAGAGTAAGTTAGTGGCACATTATTTTAGAAGAAAAATAAAAGAAGAGCAGAAACCACTTGTGGAAGAAGGCGAAAGAGTACTCAGGTAAAACTATAATATATCTAGCTAATTTCTTCCATCTTTATATGTAGATGTATATTGGATTGAGGATCATTTATTATAAGTTGTTGGCAGGGTGGATGGATTAGTAGGGTAACCAATTGTTTTTTTTCTTTGATTGGAATATTAGCTTAATAATTTAGGGGAAAATTTTAATGGATAATTATGGCATGATGGAGGAAAAAAATGTTTGAGAGTTAAGGAAAGTATATTGATGAGACAATGATTGGAGATGGTAGGTTAGGATGGAAAATTGATATATTGCTTGAGTTTTAGAAATTTGGTTTCATCGCTGGAAGTTAATAGTGGCGTAACTTTGCTATGATTTTGAAAATTTTCTTATAGTAATCACTTTATAATTCAAGTTTTGATATACTGATATATATTAAAATATTAGACTTGAAATTTAAGAAATATGAGAGTTGACATATTAATTGGTATCAAGATTAGGAACTTGATTATAGATTCGTGCTGTACGATTTATGGGTAAATTAATTATATACTATCTCTATTATATCTTATTGGAATGCTCTGATGGAATTGAAAGAACAATAACAAGACTTTCAGTAAGAGATTTATTAGATCAAATATATCTTTATGGGGTGTTTCTATCGTACATGGATTCCTTTGTTATTTTCTTCATCGATGATATATTGGTATACTACCGTAGTAGAGAGGATCAAGAGCATCATTTGAGGATTATTCTTTAAAATCTAAAGAAAATTAAGCTCAATGCAGGTTTTTTTTTTAAAGTGTGAGTTTTGGTTAGCTTGGTGGCATATTTGGAACATGTAATGCTCAAGAAAGGTATAACGGTGGATCCCACGACGATTGAGGTAGTTCAAAATTAGGTCAGACCTACTTCAGTTATGACAATTGCAGTTCTTAGGCACTGTTAGTTATTATTGTTGATGTTCTCATTCATTGCATTTGCATTGACTAGATTGACTTAGAAGTAAGTGGCTTTTCATAGGTTTGATGTGTGTGAGGTAAGCTATCACAACCCAAAGTATACCCTTGATGTGACATGACGTATAGGACCCTGAGAGGCCCTACACAGGTAACTTGGTATGCATACAACATAATATGTATACATAAAGAGGGTTCATATCAAAGTAGAGTGTATGACAAAAAAGCAAAAGTCTAACAAAGTCTGGACAAGCCAATCTGATTCATCAAGAGTGATTGGAATGTAACCCATACACGATGTAAAAACTCTGTAACTAAAGACATATAAAAGCAATAAAGGTGACATGGTCCTTAGTGCATGAGGACTCGCCCAGTCTTCAAATCCTTAAAGCGATCAACTAGCCGTCCGGTAGTACATTAATGAAACAATGTACACACAAGTATGCCGTAATACATATAATGTACTACAAGGACATGCATAAGACGTAAAACATGATCGTAAGAGAATATAAGGCGAAAACATGATATGCATGACCAAACTAGAGCATAGTAAAACATTTAAAGAAGAATCATAAGTCATAAACATGGTCAATGCATCTTAAATCATAATGAAAGCTTCATAAAATCCTTGAAAGTCACTTACTTCATTTTGTGGGATATTAACTACTAACTAACATAGACTACGTGAGCTATAATGTGGAATCCGATGTCTTGCTCCCACACCGAAAAGAGATGTCCTTGCTTGCCAAGGTAAAAACATTAAACTTCTAGCTTGGGTGAATCCACTAGCGATGTCACTTAAGACAATCCTACATGGGCACATAGTTTGGGACAAGGAGATTGCTACTAAAGACTCGACGTCTACTAATGGGAGAGACTCCATCTCAATATCCTCTCGGTGCTAAGTAAAATCCCAATGAAATAGTTATTTTCATAAACATAACTTCATTAATGGAATAAAACAATTAAGACACTAATCCAAGATTAAATCATCATAGAATATCTCCTTCAATCTTGAATCATGCACATGTGAGGAAACCTTTCACTAAATCATGATCCCGTAAATGTGAGGAAAACTTTCACAAACTTCATTGATGCTCATCTTAAGGCAATCTTTAGATCATAAAACATTTCTTTTTAGAATCATGCATTACTTTCATGAAAACATCAATTAATTGATTCATAGTTTCATCATAAATTCATGTCTTTAAGAGTTCATAATTAAACTCATGGAAATTGCACGAGTTCACGTGAAATCAATGGGAATGCATGTAATTGAGTCAAAACAATCATGATAAGTTCAAAACCAAACAATTGAATCAATACAATTAGAACCCACGAAGAATTGAATGAAAACCTAATCAAATTGATGAAATTGAACTTGGAGAACTGAGAAATGCTTGGGACTCAATGGTTGAATGGAACCCATTGATGAAACCTTACATACCTTGAGATCGAAAGCCCAAAAGCATTGGTGAAAAGGAGACTTGTTTTGGAAATCATACCTTCTTCTTTCTTGAAGTTGAGAGAGATTTTGAGAAGAAATAATTGGAGGAAATTTGGAGATTTTGTTGAAGTGATTTAGAGTTGAGGGGTTTTCAAGGGTTGAATCAGTTATAAGGGTAGTTATAAGGTCAAAATGACATAGTATAGGTACTTAATATATATGAAAAGACCCAAATACCATAAGAAAAAACCGTCGGACAGCCCTACGGTTTGGACCTATGGTCCATAGAACTTTCGACGGCCTATACTGATCATCTGTAGAACAAACTTTAGAAACCCAAATTCACCTTACTTCCCATGAGACCCTCTCATGGTCCTTCTAAACCCCTACGGTCAGTAGACCTTATCTGTAGAACACAAGTTCAACTCCCAAGTTTTTACTAAGTCAAGATCAATTCCACGAGACCCTTTCTATGACCTATAAAACCAACTACGATTTGCCATTTCCTTAGGTAGGCCTGAGGTCCAAAATCACATATCTGAATCCATCCTATGAGTACCATCTACAACTCATCTAACCTCCTATGGTTTGTCTTGCGAGGCCGTAGGTTCAATCATAAGAAACATAAAATTTCCGAACTCAACTCATGATCTATGACTTACCTTCTACAGCCTGCAGAACCTTCTACGGTCCGTAGGTGAGACTTGTAGACCACTACATCAGTAAATTTTCTTCAACTTTTCCTTTTAATTTGACTTTTCTATTTCCGAGGTGTTACAACATCTCCCCCTGAAAAAATTCATCCTCGAATGAGACTCAAGCTAGCATGAATAGAGTACGAGAGAAACTAACAACTCAACATGAATGCGAATTTCATAAAATGCACATAAACATGGAGAATCACTTCAAGCTAAATTATAATATCAAAATAAAGTTTTTCATGAATATGCATGCATATAGAAAAATGAAATGACTGGAATGCATGAATCCAAAAGAATAAACCATGATGAACTAATACCTCAAGCTAGAATAGGAGCGGGGGGAAATAGATGAGAATACCAGGACATCATATCGGCTTCGGCCTCCCAAGTAGCACCCTCATCTAATTGATTCCTCGAAATAACTTTCATGGAGGAAACTTTTTTGTTTCTCAACTTACAAACTTTTCAGTGTAAGATCTCAACCGAAACCTCTTCATAAGAAAGATTTACTTTAACTCCCAAACCTTCTAAAGGCACTATGGATGTATCATATACAACGCAGTTCTTCAAAAAAGAGATGTAGAATATCAGATGTACTGATGCTAAGTTATTTGGTAACTCAACTTCATAAGCAACCTTACCAATACGCCTCAAAAGCTAATATATGACCACTTAACTGGGACTATGCTTCCTATTCTTTACAAACCTCATCACACCTTTCATTGGTGATATTTTAAAGTAGACTCAATTCATTAACTTCAAACGCAAGCTCCCTTGGTCTAACATCGACATAAGACTTTTGTCGACTTTGAGCCATTTTCAACCTCTCATGAATAGGTCGAAGCTTTTCCATATACTCATGCATCGACTCGGGCCCTATCAAAGAAACCTGACCAAATTCAAACCAACCTATAGGATACCTACAACTCTTATCATAAATAGACTCAAACGGTGTCATCCCAATGCTAGAATGATAGCTATTATTATAATAAAACTTAATCAAAGGCAAATGATAATCCCAATTACCCTTGAAGTCGATCACACAAGATCTTAGAATATATTCTAAAGCCTGAATGGTACATTCATCTTTTCCATTGATCTAATGATGAAAATTCGTGCTAAGTTTAACTTGAGTACCAAGACCCTTCTGAAACGACTTCCAAAACTGGGATGTAAATTGAGTACCATGATTGGAGATAATGGATAAAGGCACTCCGTGCAACCATATTATTTCCTGAATATAAAGTTTGGCATACTCCTCTGCTGAAAATGAAGTCTTAACAGGAAGGTCGATTTTGTCATTCGATCCATGATAATGCAGATCGAATCAAATTGTTGACGAGTGCGAGGTAAGCCCATAATGAAGTCCATATTCAAATCTTCCCACTTCCATATAGGGATAATAATGTTTTGAGCCAGACCACCCAATTTCTGATGTTCTACTTTCAGTTGTTGACAATTTGGATACTTATCCACAATTTTCGCAATATCCTTCTTCATCCCATTCCATTAATAGACCTTTCGCAAGTCCCGGTACATCTTGGTGGCTCCTAGGTGAATAGAACACTGATAATTATAAGCTTATCTTAGGATTTGATTTTGTCATCATCAATATTTAGAACACATAACCGACTATGATATCGAAGGACGATATCTCCCCATTGGGAGAAAGCCTCAATGCCTTTTTCGGAAACTGACTTCTTCAAATCAACTAGTATTGGATCACAATCTTCCTTAGACTTAACATTTGATACAAAAGATGATTCTGATCTATTATGAACAATAACACCACCTTCTTTAGAATCAACCAAGCGAACACCCAATCAGGCCAATCTATGAACATCACGAATTAACTCTCTCTTGATATCCTCAAAATGATCAGCATTTCCCATTGATAGTTGACTAAGAGTATCTGCCACCATATTCGCCTTACCGAATTGATATAGAACACTCATGTTGTAATCCTTCAATAACTCAAGCCACCTCCTTTGGTGAAGATTCAAATCCTTTTGAGTGAACACATATTTCAAACTTTTATGGTCGGTAACACATCTACATGAACACCATATAAGTAATGCCTTCAAATCCTTAAGACAAACACCACCGCCGCTAACTCCAAATCATGAGTCAGATAGTTCTTTTCATGAACCTTCAATTGCCTTGAAACGTAGGCAATGACTTTCCCATGCTGCATCGAAACACAATCAAGACCAATTTATGAAGTATCACAATAAACCACAAAACCATCCGATCCTTCCAGTAATGTCAAAATAGTTGATGACATAAGTCTATCCTTCAAGTCTTAGAAACTATTCTCACAGGCTTCCAACTATAGAAATTTCCCCTTCTTTTGTGTCAATGTTCTAAAAGGCAAAGCGATAGAGGAAAATCCTTCCACAAACCTTCTATAGTAACAAGCCAAAGCTAAGAAACTCCATATATCTGAAGTGGACAAAGGTCTAGGCACTGCCTCAATTTTCTTAGGATCGACTTGAATAGCTTCACCGAAGATAAAATGGGCAAGGAAATCAAGGACCTAAACCAAAAATC
Organism: Solanum pinnatisectum; assembly: GCA_035578085.1. Classification (NCBI taxonomy): domain Eukaryota; kingdom Viridiplantae; phylum Streptophyta; class Magnoliopsida; order Solanales; family Solanaceae; genus Solanum; species Solanum pinnatisectum. The sequence continues at coordinate 25,829,351 of CM069087.1, forward strand.
ACATTTTCTAAACTTAGCATACAACTCATGATATTTGAGAATTTTCAACACAATCCTCAAATGCTCAACATGCTCATCCTCACTTTGTGAGTAAATAAAAATATCATCAATAAATACAATCACAAACATATCAAGATATTACTTAAAGACCCTATTTATCAAATCCATGAATATCACCGGATTATTATTCAAGCCAAAAGACATCACCAAGAACTCATAGTGACCATACCGAGTTCAAAAAGTTGTCTTTAGAATATCACTCTCATGCACCCTCAATTAGTGATAACCCGATTGATGAGTGGTAGATTTGCACTCATTTGAGGATATTTTATTATGATTTTGTGGTACTCAAGTAGAGAAAGAGGCAAATTACCCATTGAATTGTGTTAATTTCATGTGTTTGTTACTGGGATGAAAAATGATGCACAAAAGTGGAAAAATAGCTGAACTTGGTAGAAATTGAGCCCAGATATCACACATGTGGAGAAGAGTTTGCTTTTGCGAACAGTTAACTCGCAATCAAAGGTCACTTAAGCGACCACACGGAAGCCACTTTTGCGAACTAGCCAAAATTGATGGAGTTTGCTTAAGTGATGAGAGTGTCGCTTCTGTGATGTTCTCTTAAGAGAACTCATATTCGCTTTTGCAGAGCCGGCTTAGTAGGTCAAGGACAAAAATGGCATTTTTCTGGCATTGGACTCAAATTCACACAAAGGAGCAAAAATGAACATTATTACACATACATGAACTTAGACACAAAAAATGTAGAGAGAAAAATTCCTCTTCTTATCTTAGAGTAGATTTCATATTGTTCTTAATTTTTGGGTTGAGACATTCAAGGCAAGTTGCCTCACAATTCATCTTTTGGGTTTAAAGATTGTGTTCTGATAGTAAAATCTATTTTCCCACTTCATTTCTTTGCTTTACATTGCTAAAGTTGTGGGTGTAATTATGTGTATTAGTTTGGGGCTTTTGTGCTAGAAATAGATAAAGCTATTTGGGTATTTGATTTATTGCTCCATTGCTTTTGTAATACATTTTTTCCATGCTTGAAATCATGAAATGAGTTTAATCTAATTTTCATTTTTAAATTTATGATTTGAGAGTGCACCCTTGAATCTCGCTTTCGATCTTTGTGAGTTGCTCGAAAGAGAATTCACAAAGTAGAGAATTAGGTTAATAATAATTTCTAGCTTTGAGTCTTGATGAGTGGTGAATTGGCTCTCATTTGAAGCTCTCTTCTTATGATTTTGTGGGACTCAAAGTAGAGAAAGAGGCTAATTATCCTTTAAATTATGTTAATTTCAGGTGGTTGTTTTTGGGATGGAAAATCATACACAAAAGTTGAAAAGAAGTAAACCTAGCAGAATACAAACCTCAGATCTCGCACCTGCAGAAGACTGTTCCCTTAAGTGAACTAGTCAATAAAGTCAACTGGTCGCATAAGCGACTTGGTGATGTTCACTTTTGCGAAGGAGGTCAAGAGGGCGGAGGTGGCATTTGCGACTAGAAGGCCGCTTTTGTGAACTCCCGTTCGGTTAAGCGATACCCTCCTAACTAGATAGGGGAAAGAGCTGAATTTTGCAAGGACCCGAAATTTAGAAATTAGGGCTAGAAGGAAGAGGAGGAAATCATCCTATAAAAGTGAGAGTTAGTGAGAGAATATTGTAGAAAAAAGAACTCATCTAAAAGTGTATTATCTATTGTTCTTGATCATGGAATTGAGGAATTGAAGGCAAGTTGCCTCACATTTCATTTGTGGATTGGAGTTTGTATTATACTTTAGTAAACTTCTTTTACCTTTCTTCACTTCCTTGTTCTTAAATGCTAGAAATGTGGGTGTAATTGTGTATATGAAATCGGGGCTTTTGTGCTAGAAATAGAAAAAGCTATTTGAGTATTTGATTTATTACACTATTGCATTTGTAATTCCTTATTTCCATGTTTGATATCATGAAATAGGTTCAATATAGTTTTAATGTTTGAATTTATAGGTTGAGAGTGCACACTCAATCCTAGCTTTCGATCTTCGTGGGTTGCTTAAACAAAGAATCCATGAAGTGGAGAATTAGATTGATAATCACATTTTAGATTTGAATCTTGAATTTGAGACCGAAAGGAGAAAATTTAGGGTTTCATTGTTGATTGCAAAGCTTGCTCGAAAGAGAGGTCTAAGTTAAGGTAGTGGGTTGTCTTATTGAATCAAATGATGGAGATTGAAAGAAGATGTCATGAAATAGTTCTTCTAGACCAAAAGGAGATTGGGATTGACATATGATGACTTAGCCTACCTATTATTGATTGATCTTGGATTAAATTGCAATGGATCATTGAGTGTTGATTAAATCCTGAATTCTTCAGATTCCCTTACATCGCTTGCTTGATATCGTCTTGGCCCCCGTTAAAAGTGAGTTAGAAAAAATGTGATGTACCTTGTGTATTTAGATTCAAACTAGTATCTAGTTAGCATTTATCTTTTCAATTACCGAAAAATTGTTTTCTAAGGGATTCGACCACGACTCTTAGTTGTGTATTTTTATTGACGACGATCGCTCACTCTTTTGATTGGTTTTGAAGGGTGATTTGAGCATTATAAAGTCCTAAATTTGAGATCAAAAGGAGATAATTTAGGTCTACTTTGTTGAATGATAAGCTTGCTAGAAATGGAGGTTTAGTTTAAGGTCTTGGATTGCATTGTTATTGACACGATTGAAACCAAAAAGAGATATCGTAATATAACCCTTTGAGACCGAAAGGAGATTAGGGTTGATTTATGATTATTTAGACTATTTATGATTGAATGAGCATGCGTTCAATTTAAATGGATCATTGAGCGTCTATTGAATTCCAAATTTTCGCAATTCCAATATACCCATTGCTTGATTTTGTCTTAACCTAAAACCTTTGTTTAGCTACCAAAATCACCTTATATTTGATAAGCTTTGTAAAATGTTGTGTTTATATTCAATCTTGTAACTATTCATTCTTTATCTTTCCAATCGCCAACAAATTGTTCTTTATGGGGTTTGATCCCGACTCTTAGTTGGATATTTTTATTGACAACGACCGCTTAATCTTCGAACTTTTTTTTAAGGATAATTTGACCATTATCAATTTTTTTTTGATAATTCTCAAACTACTCTCTAAAATAAATCCAATGAGTAAGCGATCGTAGTCAATAAAAATATCCAACTAAGAGTCGGGCAAAGAATTATATAGCGTATATAATTCTATCAAGAAATTTGGAATGTGAATCAATTCATTTGTAGAAATAAGAACATTTGGGTGGCTGATTCCACCAAATTTACAAAATATTTTTTGTTATCAATAGTCAGAACTAAACTAAGATTTCAGAAATTTAAATAAGTAACAAGTAATGTAGGGATGCAGGGATGCAGGGATTAGAAATCGATATCACATAGGTTAATTGTGTTTCTTTATAGTTCTAGACATTCTTGGATAGGTTGAGTCATCTTCAATGACTCTAATCTTTTTTCGAACTCATAGCATCAGTTCATAGAATCTCCTTTCGGTCTCATCTATGTGCATAACTAAACATGCAAATACCTTACACTATTCTCTCTTTTGATGCAGAAATATGGCAAATAGACCCGACCCATAATCTTTATTTTCAAGAAAATTACACATATCAAACCTAAATTGCAAGTATCAAACTAATTTATTACCTACACCAATCAATCTCTTTCGAGAATCAATAAGAGATTGGAAATAAGAATTATGTTTGGAACTTTAACCCATAAATTAACCCCATACTGATAAGCCCAAATCCATGGATGAACACAACAAAATAGAGCATAACACAATACCACTACATTAAATCAACACCGAACCCTATAATTGCACCTGAGGTCTTTAGGGTTTTAGCCACCCATCACAAAGTGTAAAGAAATTATACCTTGCATAAAAGTAGCCATAGACAACATGAAATGAACCAATTACAAACAATATCCACTTTGATTTCAACTTAAAATTGTTAATTTCAAGAGCAAAGTTGGAAAACTCCAAAACTAAAAGTGTTCTTCATTAAGTAATGTGTTTCTCTCTCTAAAGGTTCAAAACTCTCAAGTAACTTTTGTCCCCTTCTTTCTCTCTCCTTTGGGCTATTTATAATTTTCCAAAATTTGGCCCAAAACTCAATGCGTGACCCATTTGGTGATGTTAGTAGGGCTCACCAAGCACATTCAGCGGATCGCCAATTGCTCCTTAGCTTGACTTTCTCTTGCTTTAGACTTTAGGGGTATGAACCTCAGTCGGAGAGCTCATTCGAGTCTCCCTTTTACATTCGGTGGATCACGGAGTACCACCTTTGTTCACCTTTTAAGCCATCAATTTTTCTCTAAGTACTGTCAGCTTCGGCAATGGTCAACAAGTTAACCTTTTACATTCGGCAAGTCACCATTCCCTCTTTGAGTTTGCTGATATGCCTCTATTAATTCAAGTGTTGAGCATTGTTGATTTAGGAGAGGTCATGCCCATTCGAAGATCCACCCTTCCTGTTAGGCGATCAACAATGTGGTGTTTACATTTCTTTTCATGTTTTTGCCCATTCTCTCAAACATTCATCCTTGCTTGTCCCATAGCCTTCATAGCTGCAAATCATTAATATATCATTATAATATAACATAATTGGGAATTGAGGAAACTAATTTTTTAACTAAATAGGCATTAAATGAGTGTAAATCTACCACTTATCAACAACCGAAGGTCAATCTTAGAGAAGTAACTCGCTTCTTGGAGTTGGTCAAACAAATCATCTATTACTGGAATAGGATACTTATTATTTATGGTAATCTTATTCAACTGCCAATAGTCAATGCACATTCAAAGGGAACCATCCATCTTTTGAAACAATAGTGGAGCACCCTATGGGGAGAATAATTGGTTTAATAAAACCCTTATCCTACAAATCTTTCAACTGATCCTCTAATTCCATAAGTTTTGTCGGGGCTATACGATAAGGAGGAATAGATACATGTTGCATATCTTGAAGAAGGTCAATACCAAAGTCTATTTTCCTTTCTAAAGGAATACTGGGAAGATCATCAAGAAACATTTTTTTAAAATCATTTACAATCGAAAATGACTATAGAGTAGGGTTTTGGAATCTGTATCCCTAACCAGAACTAGATGATATATGTAACCCTTAGAAATTATTTTTCTAGCTTTTAGATAAGAAACAAACTGACCTTAGGTATAGAATTTCCCCCTTTCTATTATAAGATAGGTTCATTTAAAAACTGAATTGTAACAACACGGCTCTGCAATCAACAGAAGCATAACATAAATAGATCCAATCCATACCAAAGATTACATCAAAATCCAGCATACCAAATGATATCAATATGAGTGACTCTATGGGATAAGGAGACAATATGATTTCTATAGACTCTCTTGGCAATAATAGAATCACCAACAACAGTAGAGACATAAAAGGAATTGGAAAAGATTTCAGGATCAATATAAAATTTCATGGCCACATAAGGGGTAACAAATGATTATGTAGCACCCGAATCAAATAAGTCATAAACATCAAGGTGCAAGACTTTCAACATACCCATCACAACATTCGAAGAACCCTCGTGATCTTGTCGACTCTCAAGAGCATATAATCTTTTTTGCTTTGGAGCACCTGAACCGGAACCACTAGGCTAGCTTTCCTACTATCCCTTCCCTTAGCAACAAGAAATGGACAATCTCTATACTTATTGTTGAAACCCAATTTTAACCCTCCACCATATAAATTAATCATCCAGCATCTTAAATTGTGAACGATTTGAAATAATTAGTGTTTTTAAAGTTCAAAATAGTTAAACTTCTACGCTAGTCTTCACAATTACTCCACTTCTCTTCCTTGCGTTGAGGAGGTTATATAATAGTAACAGAAGGAGACAAGTATAAAATAGAAATCCGCCCCAGTCACTAAACCTAGCTCACTAAGCCTTAGGAGTGCTCCGCCGTGGGCTTGTAACGACTGAATCTTGTTTTTGATAGAGCACCATTGATTGGTCTATTGGAAAAGGAAACCTAATAATTAAAGATTTTGTTCTGTCCTCCAAATATTTATTATGCTGTCACTATTCCTTGTCAATTTGAATTGCATCAAAGCTCTCATTCGAACTTCATGTACGAGAATTCTAAACAAGAACTTGAGACTTGAAATGAATCCAAGTCGAGGTTCTTTCTCAGGGCGTAAGGAATAGCATGCAAAAGACAGTCTGGAAAGATAAGGACATGATTTCAACATAAAAAGTGGTGGATGGGCGGTAATGGCTGGGGAAGGGGGCAAGTACATCCTTTTGTTCTTAGTTCATGGGAATTACTTCCATCACTAACCAGCTCTTATATAGGTGGTCTAAATTAGGCTAAAACGACATCACTTAATATTAATTAAAATAAAAAAACCCAAAGTGCCCCTAAACTTAACCCCCAAAATTGCCCCCAGGTCACCATCCATGAGACCACGTTGACGGGCCGTGGATGGAACCACAGACCGTCCTGGTCAAGCGTGGTTGGTTACTGGGAGTTGGCAGCCTGGGGCTTGAACCACAACTCCCCCACCCAAGTATCGTGGACCCACCAATGAGGCGTGTGACTTGCCGTTGGTCACTGCCAGGTAGTTTCTAGGGGTCCTCCTCAAGGGCCCATGGTTGGTCCTTGAGGGGTGGTACCTTGACGTTCCAACACGAAACCCTCCATTTTAAGTACGGGGAGTTACATCTATAAATCTAATCCTCATGTTTAGCCTACTAATTTCTGAGGTGTTAGAAACTTTTGAAGTAATACACAGATAGTTGGCTTCTGGTCATCCAACACCGTTTATTACATTCACCCCATAGTTTGTCCCACTCGGGTAGCTAGGTCCTATTTCAAATCTCACTTTAGTCAACTAGTGTAGAGTGAAACCAAATCCCTTTTAGCGCATAAACTAACATGACCCAATACCCAAGGCATGTTGGGCAACATTAGAAAGACCACCTTGAATTCAAAATAGCCCATGGCCTAAATGAACGTTCATACTTTTGTGATTAAAATTTGAAGAATGTAAATGTCATTTGGCAAACCATTGTACCTTGGGGTTAGAAGTTTAATTGTGTGTTCTAGTCGAAGAAGAAGTTTTACAAGTTACTAGTCCATTCAAAGGTGTCGGCATTCGGAGATGTGAAGAAATCAAGAAGGAAGGATCTTCCAGGGAGGCATAGTTTAGTATAGTACCCCTGTGTGGGCCTAATTTTTTGTATCCCATTCAATTTTATTCATAAAGATTATATAAGTCAAAGTTTTGGGGTGATGGAATGTTTGAAATGACGTTATACATCCTTCAAATGGTTAGGCCTACCCTTGGCACAAAGGGGTCACATATTTGTTTAGAATGCGCAATCAATGTTTATGTGTTATAACTGCTTATGTGAATCTACTACTTTATGTGAAGGAGTTCTAGCCCACTCTTCTGGGAATTTTATGGAACCCCCTAAGCATAAATATCAAGTCACTATCGAAAGTGCGTCCAAATAGTCCTTCATACTTTAGTTTCCCAATGAAATCCAAACTTCATTTTCAAATCCTAAATCTTACTCTCTTATCTTAGGAAAAGGTTAGTTCATTAACTCAAACCAGAAAAAAAAACACAAGCTAGTCGAACTATGTAGGACCTGAATTCTTCTCCATGAGATACATATGCAACTTTTATAGGCTCGTTCCCCATTTTTGAAAAAATCTATTTTTCCACTCTTGAGAAGGAGACTAGAGTTTCATATCAATATAAAATCAAAGTGAAACAATGAAAGGTACAAGATGACATTGGCTCAACGCAAGTCAACCTTTTTGTCACTATTCCCAAACAAAATTGACAAATTCATGTGTATTTAGTCACTTTTCTATATCTGTGGGCTGGTTTATCTTCACGTGAAGCAACTCTTATGTGTTTTCAGTCATATATGTGATATTTTGTATTATTTATCATCTACAAAGACTAATACATTTGTCTTTTGAGTTGGTTTTCTTTCTCAGGTACTCAAAACTAATTTGTTTTGAGAAAGAGGCTGAAAATCCATACTTCACAAGTCTAAAGACCCCAAAGATTCCTTCTCTAATCAAAGTTTGTCAAAAGGAAAAAAAAAGTGGTTGAAAATGCTGAGAACATTGACATGATTGAAATTAGTGTGAATGTCCCTATCATTGTTAAACATAACAAGTTGGTTGCACAATTGTTCCAACAAATTGCTGAAATGAGGGCTAAAATGGATAAGATCCGAGATTTGACAAATCTGGCTACCGTTGCTAACACTGCTACTCCAGACAATGGAAGACCTCCACTCCATTTTCCTACTTTGGATTCAGAACATTTCCTAATCAATTCAACCACTGCTACGATTCCAAAACCTTCCATCATCAACCTCACTACCCCTAAGTTGCATCATACTAGCTCCTCACACCGAAAGTTACCTGCTCCTCAAAATTCAAATACCAACAGTCTCCAAAATTTTCATCCTTTCCATAAAATCCCTACAAAAATTGTTCAAAAGCCATTTACTACTCAACCCATATCTTTGAAAACTACTTTTCATATTCCAATATTGCAGAATCATACCCTTCATTTACCACACATTTAGAACTAGATCATTATGAGAAGAAGGAAAAGGAGTGGAAAATCATAAAAGGAACGACTGAGCAACGAATAAGAGAGGAGGTTATGAATGCAATGAAGGATTTTCAATACACCCCGTATGTTGTGGGGTTGAATTATGAAGATTTGTGCATTAATCCACATTTGGAGTTTCCAAAAGGTTTTGAAGTTCCAAAATTTGATACTTTTAGTGGACTTGAAAATCCTTTTGCTCATTTGAGGGCTTATTGCAACCAATTTGTGGGAGTTGGAAGAGATGAGGCTTTGTTAATGCGGCTCTTTAGTCAAAGTCTGAAAGGAGAAACTCTTGAATGGTTTCTTTCTCAAGAAATTAAATAATGGACAAGTTGGAACATTTTGCCTAAAGACTTCATTGAAAGGTTTAGTTACAATGTAGAATTCATTCCTGATCGATACTCTTTGGAGAGAATCAAACATAAGTCTTGTGAAAACTATCAAGAATACGCTTACCGTTGGATAAAATAGGCTGCAAGGGTTAGGGCTCCGATGACTGAGAGAGAGATTATTGAAGTCTTCGTGTGCTTTCAAGTGCCAGAGTACTGCTATAAGATATTTCTCATTTTAGGCACAAAGTTCACATAGATAGTCAAAATTGGTAAAGCTACTGAAGATGGTCTCAAGACCAGAAAAATCATCCCAATGACTTCTTATGCTGAATCCTTTGGGCAATTGAGAAGGAAAAGAGAAGATGATTCCTCTATTTCATTTGAATCGAGGCCGAAATCAAAGAAACATGCCGATCTCAATGTTCGAAAACCTTAACCATCAAAAACCTACCCATTAGCTCCGCAAAATCCTTACTCATCTTTTATGTCCAACCAAATTACTAAGCCCCATTGCCAAATTACCTAAATGTTCAATCAAGTTACCAAGTGTCATTGTCAAATTACCAAAATACCCCTCTTATCTATCATACTCCACAATATCCAAATTTCAAATGCCAGTTTTTACTCTCCAACATCCTCCAAGCTACCGTCAAGTAGCTCCATCTTCATGAAGTAATTACAATCTTTTTTTCATAAATTTTTGAAGAAACATTCTCGAGTCTTTACTCCTTTGGTTGAAAGTTGAACCCAACCTTTTGAGAGATTGAAAGAAGTTGGTCTGATACAAACAATTGACCCAAAAAATGTCTATGTCAAATTCCAGACTTTACAGGCCCGATCTTCATTGTTCTTTCCATTCAGGAGGTGCTGGACATACCACTGAGGATTGCATCTACTTGAAGCATAAAATTCGAGACTTGATCTATCAAAAGATTGTAACTCTCCAAATTGTCACTTCTAGTGCCAACAATAACTCACTGCCGAATCGTAGAGGGTTTACCGTTAACATGATTGAGGTCGAAGAATATTGGTGTGTGGGTAAGGCTGTAATACGAACCAACCTGGACAACCTTGAGAAAGTTGTAACTTCTCTAAGAATCAGTGAGAAATCCGAATTTGCAATCATGGCACCCCATTAAGATTATCTTTTAGTGCCAAAAGAGAGTCAGAACAAGAAGGAGGTTAATAATGTATCACCAAAGCCTTTTCCTCATTTGTATCGGTCCTTTCAAGTAGAGGAATATGCCAATGATGACAGTCTTGGAGAAGGAACTGGGGATCTTTTTAAGGAAGCTGACGTTGTGCTGGAGGAATTGATCGAGACATCAGGAATACGAGATGCCAAGCCAATGGAGCAAGTTCTTAGTTGGACTTCCACTCCGCTCATAATTCCTCGCTCATTTTGATCGACAAAGATGAATTTTATGCTATTCCAAAATCGGTGGTAGTCCGAATCAGGCCCGAAACCCACCTTTTATGTCATTTTAACTAATTATGTTTTAATATCCTTTGTAATGTTTTGAAAAAGGCGAACTGGCCCATGATCATGGCCATAGTTTTTGTTTTCTTATTTTTAATGAAAGTCTCCTCTATTGTAAAAATTTATTTCACTTGGTTTAATTTTGCTATCTAACAATCTTTGTTTTTTTATTTCAATAAAAATAATTTTGAATTTGTCAATATCATGTCATGTCACAACCTAAATGAGAAAATGAGGTAAATGACAAAGGTGTTAGAAAAGTATGGTGAGGAGAACACGATATCGTAATACATTGCAAAAGAATTGAAATAGTTCGAGAATAACGATAAGTCGAATCAGGATGAGACAGAAACTATGAATCTAGTTATAGATTCATGAGTCAAAGAAGCATGAATCAACATCTATGTGACAAAAGAAGCTCCAGAAAGAGAAATTATCAGTTTGCTTAGTCAATAAATCAATACATTTGTTTGATAACATGTGGTAATTGAGAATAGACATTCACCTCACAAGTTTCAATCGACTCAAATGAAATAAAAAGCTATTATGTTTGAAGACTTAAGAGTTTTATTTATTTAATTTCCCTGTAATTGAATCATTTGTTTTGATCGTCTTATGTTTTATAGTTAGAAAATTATCTCTTGTAATGAACTATGTCTGACTTGAATTCTCAAGAATGAAATACGTAGGCGGCCTATGTTGTCTTTGGTCACCCCTTTATCAAGCTTCAATATTTATTTATACTCGGAGCTACATTTGACCTGATTCCTACCTTAACGGGGTATGTAGGCGCCACAACGGTTCGGTCATATCTCCTATAAGATTTCTATTTTCCTTTACAATAGAAATTGGGGCAGAGTTTTTGAGGGACTAAAAAATTCTCAAGAAGAGGATCTCTCCAACAAGTAAAGAATGAAGATACAATACGAGTTGCAACTAGGATAGAATTTTTGAGAGGGTCTCAAATTCTATAAGTCATATATCAATAGTTTGAGATACGCCAAGACATCAAACAGGGACAATTTTTTTTGAGGATGGCCTAAAAAAATTTCTTGAAGCATCACTAGAAGATTGTAATAAATTTTGAATATCTCAAGCATGATTAGAAGTATAAGGCTAACTTCAAATGATCTCTGGCATCGTTAAAGTTCATAGTCAACTTCAGCAATCTCCGACACTATTATAGTTTAGAGTCAACTACAAAACTTTCCAATTATAGTAGATTTCAGGAGGACCATGTTAGAAATTTCTCAAGCTTTAAGGATCTTTTGAATTCTCAAGAATAAGGTATCAGACACATCAAAAGTTTTGAACCAATGATGTTCACTTAAGCTATGCATGACATGACATTTGACAGACCTTTTTTCAAATTGATTCACATAAAATTCTTTTTCCTTAAAGATTTTTAATATGTGAAATATTTTGTATAATTTCATCTTATGTCTATCGAGAAGAAAGAGATCGGAGTGATCAACCAAAGATAGCTAGACAAGGAGCAAGCGATCGAAGAGCTTACACAAATAAGTTTGTTTTAAAAACTAACAATTTTTCTGTGGATGCATGTCTATAAGATTACCTCAAGATTATCACATTCCTCTATTCAACGAATATGGAGAATTCAAAAGGTAAAAGAGCTCCCCAAAATTGACAATCTCTTTTGTAGATGCAGGAAATTTTTTGAAGTTATTAAGATGAAAGGAAATAGCTTGAAATATGATTAATATCACCTCGTTCAAATTCCTAGTGAAGCATGAGTCACAATGGAAACAAAATGTTCAAAATAGGAACAAGTTAAAGAATCACTCTCAACATGTACAAGCATCTACAATGACATCAAATTACATTTGTCAACATCAAGAACGTTTGAAAAATATTCACAAATACCATTGATATCAAACACGGTAATGTGAACCATCCAGAGGGTTATTCATGTCGTATTATCAAATGAGATAATACCGCCACCCAGAGGGACATTTATTTTATTAATGGAGCATAAATGTCATTGCCCAATGAGGCCTTATCTCCATTCAACACCAGGAAGTCATCATCATTGTTATTTCCCAGTGAGGCCTTATCTTCATTTAGCACCAGGAAGTCATCATCATTGTCATTTCCTAGTGAGGCCTTATCTTCATTCAAAACAAGGAAGTCATCATCATCGTCATTACCCAGTGAGGCCTTATTTTCATTTAGCATTGAAAAGTCATCATCATCGTCATTGCCTAGTGAGGCCTTATCTTCATTCAGCACCAGGAAGTCATCATCATATTCATTGCCCAGTAAGGCATTATCTTCATTCAGTTCCATAGTGTCATCTTCAGTTCATTTCTCAGTGAGGCATCATCGTCATTGCTCAGTGAGGCCTTATCTTCGTTTAGCACCAGAAAGTCATCTTGAGCTCATTTCTTGGGAAGTCATCATTATTGTTACAGCCCAGTGAGGTATTATCCTCATTGCCCAGTAAGGCACCAACTTCATTCCATCACAAGAAAATTGTTATCATTATCATTTCCTGGTGAGGCATTATCAGTCAACGTACTACATTAGTCTATTTATTATTCATATCAAAATAAGAGTATATTGAAGAATTATATTGTAAATATGAGATATAGGCTTTATTTGCACTGCTTCAAATTGAAAGAGGCTGGCATAAAGTATTTGAATGGAGCAACTAAGTGTCGATATGGTAAAATACACTATTTCTTGATTTGAATTAAATGTTTATACTAATCAGTTTTATCTCAGTCTTTATTGAGAGCATCCAAGAGGATGAATTCAGAAACAAACCACAGGTGCGTACGACATCACAATGATGCAGCACAACATGAAACTTTTTTCTGAGCAGCGAACTGAGACATAGTCCAAAAAGGAATTCCAAACTCTTAGGACATCAGCTGAGGAGCGACTTCCACCACAGTCAAACCCCACCCCTATCAAAAGGCATGTTGATATTTCGTTGGGCTTATTAGTTTCATTTTCTCATCCGGAAAGTTTGGCTCTCCCTAGTGGCGACTTTCCAATCTGAGTTACAATGCACCAAGAGCTTTGGAAATTATGTGTGTGTAAGTTCTTACTAATGGATGTGAAGAGGTCTACATTCATGGCTAAGATATTGCAAGCCTTTTTTTCATACTTGATTTATTTGTCACTCTTCCAAAACCAAAGATATCTTGCATAAAAGATTTTCTTTTCAACCGATTAAGTTGAACTACAAAGAACCTGATTCCCTAATTTGAGGGATATGTAGGCGGGATCAATGTTGAAAACTCGGCTGTACTCTAACATTCTCTCTTAAATCTTATTTCTAAGTATTCAGATTTCTTCATAATTGGATGTCGGGATAACTTTTAAATTTTTTCATAATCGTGCGTCAAATTAAGCGTATTGAACTACAAGTAGTCTGAATTCTCATATGACCTGAGATATGTAGGAAACCCGATTCCAGGGTTCGACCATAATTCCTAAAGTTCGTACCAAAGTCCCTCTTCTAAAGGATGAAGATGTGGTCGGTCAAAATTAGATTTGTCAATTTCATTTACCTCGAATTTTCTTGATCAATCAAAGTCAAACAAGGGACAGTTGTTGACACCCAATTTTGACCCTTCATTATATGAATTAATCATTGAGCTTCTTAAATTGCAAATGAATTGAAATAAATAATGTTTTTAAAGTTCAAAATATTTTTAGTTATTTTTAATCACTTTAATTATTTTTGAATAATAAATATGTTTTTCAGATAATTATGTATATAATTAGTATATTTTATAAGTATTTGAAAATTATCTCAAAAGATTTTACATTTTAGTTAAATATTTTTTAAAATTAGTTATAGTTTATATATTTGGTTTAGTTAATTTATAATTAAGTTAATTATTTTATTTCGTTAAGATTAAGAAGTTCACTAATTAATCATATCAATTCATCTTATTTAATTATTAGCCGAGTTTACTAAATTTGATCAATTTGGCTACGTTTGGGATTTTGATTGGTTATAATTGCAACCCATTTGGCTATTGTGTAATAGCAAGTTTAACCACTCATTCCTTTCATTAACTTCATCTCTTATAAGGCAACTTTGGGCCTTTTATGCCCAAATTGCAGCAACCCATTCCAATCTTTCAAACATTATAATTCTTTCTAGCCGACCCAATTCAATACCAAATACCCCAACCCATTTTTCCTTTCCAAATAACCCCAACACATCAAATGACAAGACCAGCACAACGATATTCCCTGTCATCATTCATCACCAGCTACATGACAATAACAAAAGATACATATAGGGAAATTCAAGACGATTTCAATTCATAGTGAAGTTATGATGTCAAGACGGAGATACACGACAGTTCACAACGCTGTGTGTCGCCTTCACAACTAGATGTTGCAATCACGTGTCTCTAGTTTGTCCTTGCCAAGAATCGGGGGGATCTCATTGTTTATCTTGGAATTGGTACAATAATAAGTCATTTCCTTATCCAATAAGGGGATTTTAAAATTCGAAATTGAAAGAGGACAATCCTTATCCGAATTCTCCAGTGGTTTCCCCCATTTTAGAACCCTAACTTCCCTCTATGTAAATCCCCATCTTCTATATTGTTGAGGGTTAGAAAAATATAGGAAAAAGATAGAAGAGAGGCACAAATTTTATAAGAAGAGAAACCAAATTATAATGAGTCACAACAGAAATACACGTAGTATACATTTTTTTCTTCTTGTTTGTGGGTGACGAGGATTCATCGAAATCGTTGAAGTTTTATCCTAGTTGAAAGAATCTTCATCTCGTTTGTCCCAGGTTGATGCTCCAGAATAGATAGTGGAGCCTCATTTGGACTCAGATGTTTTCCCTATTCACATTTTGGATAAGATACAAAAGGGCATGTAGCATTATTTCTTGACTCATCCTTGTTGGTGTTCAAGACACAGAAGTAGAAATACAGGCTTAGAACCTAAATTACAGGTCCCAGGAACCAAAAATTCACTACTATACAGTGTGATACAGTCTATATACAACAGTAAATGGTTATGATATAGCTGATATACATAAAAAATGGACCAAAAGCCTAAGCTTTAGTGAAGTAGTCCTAAATGAGTGAAATAACATGATTCATGTGCTGTTATATAAGGACAACTGTAATATATGCTATATCAAAGGCAGCACAAATGGGCTTAAAAGCCCCAAGAAACTTTAGGAAGCTTTTTGATAATACTTAACTACACTTCATCCAATTCTAAATTTAGGCGGTTGCTAACAAGTATAAACCCAACTAAGAGTTGGGGTCGAACCCATAGAGAGCGATACAGTAAAGAATTCAATTAATAAGTAAAGTTGTGTCCTAATTGTTTATAGAGGTTACACTTCGCAACATTAAAAGAAATCACAAAGTTTCAATGATTAATATCAGATGGGGGAATTGGGTAACCAATTTTCGACAGCTAATACAGGAAGTAAACGAGTAGAGATTAGACCTTAGGAGTATGATAAGTTGAATGCTAATTTCGTGTAATGGGTGATTACTAATTACTCAAAGGTTTTGAATCTTAGTGGGTAAGCTAATTTTTGTGTGCAATACCCATTCTCAATCACTATTGCATTTCAAGTGAGCTTTTTTGAACATCAACGAGCATAACACAACCAAACAACCAATTCCTTAATTAATCCACTCTTTCAAGCTGGATCAGTAAAGACGCAACCAAACTCAGTTTCTCAAGCTAGATTCTTAAGGACGTAATCAATACAATTATCAATCAATAATTCTACTCTATTACCTCTTTCTCAAACAAGTATATAGAACTAAGCTAGAATTGCATTTGCAACTACAATCCCTCAATTAAAACATGAACAGTTAATCGAACCCACTTCAAAGCAGTATTAAAATTAGTAACTAAAAACACCCATTAGCTAATTAATGCATTCAACTACATAATAATACCCCCAAGGAAGGGGGTTTAGCTAAGCATAGTGAAAAACAAGAAATCGTTACCAACAAAGTTTTCCATCTGATTTGCTAACGATATGAAATTTTCATATGCTGAAATTTAAGCTAAAAATCTCACAATCTCTAAATCTCTACTAAAAATGTAAAGACAATGCTCTAGAATGTAAAAACTCAAAAACCTAGAGGTAAACAATGTGGGAACTCCCTTTCTTCTTTCAAAAATTGTATTTATACGTTCCCAAAATTTTAGAACGGAGTCAACTAGGTGAAGTAAGTCAGGCTCGGTGAACACTTAAGCGACTCGCCGAGTTTCTGCTCTTTTCTCTTTTTTTAGTTTGGCTCTTTCATTAAATTATTCTAGAACTTTCGGCGAGTTAGATCGCCATCACCGATCCTTTCGGCATGTCGCTGATTTATCCATTTGCTCGCCAAGTTGGTGTTTTCCATGGGCTGTTTTGCTGGAACTTTAGGAGAGCTGAAGGTCTACTCGGTGAATCGCCGAGGGGCTTTTGCAAGTTCCAGCTTTTCTTTCCTTCAATATTTATTAGCTTTTTCGTTCAATTTTGCATCATAATGTTCTTGCCTCACTCTTGAGCCTTCATTGGTGCACATTAACATATTAACATCATTATGAGCGTAAAATAGGCATTGAGGACACTAAATCCTTGAATTATAAGCCTTGAAAAAGTCAAAATCCCAGACTCATTAACACCCCAAACTTAAGCTTTTATTTGTCCTTAAGTAAAACACAAGATCATGCCAACATGGATGTCTACAGATAGTGCTACTTGAGATTCAACATGAATGCACACGAGGTTCAATCTACACATGCAATTTCAATTGTGCACTAAAACTTTCAAACTATGACTAGCCTTCATCAAAAAAATTTCAAGCTCACAATGCTCACTTCAAATGCAAATTCATGCTCGAAAAGTGTATTCAAATGCCCTAACATCAAAAATGATTCCATGCTTTCACAAAGCCCATCAAAGATTATAACTTAAGGAATCAAAATCAACTCTCACACTCTCAATGATTTTATCCATAGGCTTGCCCGTATTTTCTGATCAACTTATCATTCGGCTTATGCAAGATCACCAAGGTATTTCAAGGCTTGTAACTGGGGTGAGGGTAAAGGTGTAATCATTTTGGTTTAGTGACTTCTACCTTTGTGAAGCATGACTTGAATTTCACTTCTTATTTTTTTGTTTCATTCTTTTCATCTTCACAATCCACCCTTGGTATATTTAAACACAAAAAATCTTGTATAGCTCATCGGATATCCCTTTTCTTTCCACCAATGCACAAATTATGTAAATTTATTTTTCAATTCTTTTGTCATGCTTTTTTTTATATGGCAGGGTTCCATCATTTCATCTTTTTCAACATAAGTCTTCAAGGATGGATTTCACAAAATTCTTGCTCAATTTCATTGCTCATTTTTACAACACCCCCAGCTTAGGCTTTTGGCATAAGTTGGCTATTCAAATAGACCAAGGCTTCATGAAGGTTTTAGGTGGGGAGGAAAGGGTCAAATGTGTTCGTGTTTCATCCAAAGAAAAGGTTAGGCTCAAATGGTTCCAAGCTAGGTTCACACTCTCACAAGGTGGTCACAAAGAGGTATAATAGCAATTTGGTCCACTCTCAAAAATTTGTGCCTAAGATCATTTCTTTCATTCACCAATGCTAGTCAATTGGAAAAATGGGGCAAGTTCTGAGTATCACCAAGAACATATTTTAAGTAAACCTCACCACACAAGGAATTCAACACAATTATCAATCATGATTCTACAAGTTAAACTTGTGTGTAACGATCATTACAAGACTCATTCGACAATTGACTAGTCACAGTAGATGCTAAGAGTTCACATATGACTTTTGCAACTCAAATTTGCCTCATTGGACTCGTACAAACATATCATGCAATTAAGAGAACTATTCAAGTCATCGGTATTCATCACAACCGACACTCAAATGCATAAGAGAACATCAACATCATTCAACAAAGAAGAGTATAAGGAGATAGATCAATGAGATAAAACCAAACAAACAAAGGTGAGACCTTCACCCTACCAAAAGAACTAAGAAGTGTCCTCAATTAATAAACATAATAATTGAAATAATAAATGAGAGAGTAAGGGTCAAAGAATGAAAGGATTGAAATGAAAGAGACTTCTTCAATTCACATGCCATTCAGTGAACAGTGATGAGTTCAAGATTTAGAGTCATTTAGGGCTTTATTTGTATAGGTTTAGTCTCCTCAAATGCTCATTTTGTGCCAATAACTGATGAAAAATCCTTGATTTTTAGGATTATGGATTAAGGAGCAAAGCAAGGACACTAAGTTGCAAAAGGAACAAAGTAAGATGAAAGAGTGAAGAAACAGAAGCGTGATGCTCGCCCAGTCTACTTGGTGAGTCACCAAGTGGCCTCAATGACCGCCTAAAGTTCCAGTGTGCTAAGCCTTGAAGGAGAAAATCAAGTTGGCGAGAGAAAGGAGCAGTCGGCAGATCGCCGAGTGGTTCCACGATGCAGTGTTAGAACGCCCAAAGTTACAAACCTGGAGGATGCTGAAGGCCAAGGCAAAAAGAAGATGGAATTGACCTAAGGGTGGATCTCCGAGTTGATCGACAAGCACGACTTACTGCGCCGAATGGCTCTTTGCAGCATATTTTTGGCAACTATAAATGCATTTTTAAACATTTCGTTTAAAAAGATCATTATTATTATTATTGATCTGAGTTCATAGTTTGGAACTGAGAGACACGTTTTCCTTAGCTTTTAAGAATTGAAGTTTTTTAGTTTTGAGATATTGAAAGTGGGTCTTTGAGATTCTTCAATTTGGACCTTTGTAAAGACAAATCAATCTTACCTAGTTGATGGAAACACAATTTGGTAATGATTTTTATGTTTTCATGATATCTAGCTAAAACCCCAATTCTTGGGGTGTGATTATGTGATTATAGGCTGATTTAGCTAATAGGTATTGCTAATTGTTAGTCTAATTGCTATTTATAAGTGAGTTAAATCATTTATTGTAGGTTAATTTAGGAATTGCAGTTGCAAATGTGATTCCACCTTTGTGTTCTTGGCTTGCTCGAGAGAGAGGTCTTAGAACTAAGGTATTTGATTGATGATCTGTGGGTATTGGGTTGACCTGGGTTCAGCTCGAGAGAGTGAATCCTAAACCCTTTTCCACACATTTAGCTTAAGCGAGTGAATGGACTAAGGTGTGGGCTGGTCTTATTTTGCATGCTTGTTGATGTTTGAGAGAAATCAACTTGATTCGGGATAAATTATTCGAGAGAAAGTTTATCATCTCTATAGTCTAGCTTACTCACTGATTTCCAGCAGTTTTCTAATAGTTACAACTACTCATTTGTCTATAATATCCTGTAATCGAATCATATCCCGAGAACCTGTCTCATTATTGTTATTTCGTGTTATTTGTGGCTGTTTGTATTTGTTAATTTCATAACCAAAACCCCCAATTTGACATTTGTGTCACCTCCTGATTTGAATTATGTTTCTATTCGATAATATCTATTCGTATGACTGATTCGAACATGTTTGTACTTTACTATTGAATCTTAAACATGTGCCACTCTCTATGAGATTCGACCCCAACTCATTTAGTTGGGTTATATACTGACTAACGATCGTTGATGCTTAGAACTGGATTAGGAGTCTTTGATAGCGTTATTCAATCAAAATGGTACCGCTGCTGGGGAGTGGTGTTGGTTAAGATTCTTTGGTGAAGCTGAATTTTGTTCTTTTTAGTTATAGTCGAATACTTACTTTTAGTTTTGGTTTTCATGTTTCTTATTTAGAACAGAAGGAAGAAGCATGTCTTGTAGCAACGGTGACCAAATGGACCACACTCCTTTGAGAATGATGATTCTTAGGGATAACATCCTATGCTTCAAGTAATTGGAGGGTGAGTCAATCCATGAGTTATGGCTGAGATTTAAGTCACTATTGCTGTAGTGCCCAACTCATGGAATTCCAGAAAACATGCTACTAGACTGCTTCTATAGAGGCCTTAGTCTGGAGAACAAATGAGTGGTTACCTAAATTTCTCCAAGTGGTCTTACACGACTACCTTACGCAATAGCAGCCCAACTCCTGGATCATATGGCCATGGCCAAGAAGGAGACTGAAAAGGACCAAATTTTGGCCACACTGTTGACTCAGCTGGATCTCGTAGCCAAACAAATTCTAGAATTGGAGGTACCGAACAAAAATAAAGATCGGTACATTCCCTATCATGAGCGTAGAAAGTCCAAAGAATGCGAGGGTGGATAACTAGAAGAGATACTCTTACTCATTCTCCACAAAGTTGAAGAACACGGCAAAGTGTTGAGTGAGAAAACAGAGAATGTTTTCACTAGTGAATCAGATAACTACCTCCCATTCCATGTCTATTCAGCTATTGGAGACCTAAATGGGTCATGTGTTGTCTCTTCTCTACCCGCGAATCAAAATTGAGTAGGTAATTGCATCGTGCCACGATGTTAAATAACGCTCTTCTTGGGAGGCAACCCAAGGTTTACTGCTTTCATTTTGTTTTTGTAATAACGTGTGTTGATTTTGCAAGTTGAAGTGTAGAATGTGTTGAAAAATGAAGGTTAGCGAGTCAAATTTCCAGTCGGCGACTCGCCGAAGAGGTCGGTAAGCCCGATTTATACCACCATTGGATTCAAGAATTTCCAAGGTTGGGGTTTGTAAAACTCAGCGAGCCCAGGAGTGAATAGGCGTGTTGCCGAATTGGTCGGCGATCGCTACTTTGTCCGCCGTTCGGACCGCCATATTAATTGGAAGTCCTGTAAAACTTGGCAAGGTAAGTACCCACTCGGTGAGCAAAACTAATGACACTGAATGTGCGAGAACTGAATGATTTTAAAGGCCAAAGGTTTAAACTTTCATACTCTTTTACATTCCCTTACTTTTCAATTTCCCAAACTCACACCCGCACTATATTTTCCAATATTTTTGCAATATTATCGCTTTTTAGTCGTTGATTGTGTGTTCGGAGTTGGATTTCTTTGCCGCCTAGCTTTTCAAAGTATTTATTTGGCATTAAAGGTTGGTTGTTTGAACCCCGAACTCGTATTTAGTGATTTTACTCATTTGCAATTGTGTTTATCTTAATGATATGTGCTGGGCCTTTTTGATATGTAATTATGTGCTTAGTTGTCAAATTTTAATTTGAATATCTTGTCTAAAATGATTGCATATTGATTTCCTAAGTTTCGTGCCTTTAAATTAATTGAAATTTTGTTGGGTTGTGTTTCATTGTTATTGGGTCTAGTCGGGTGAAGTCTAAGTAACCCACATTTGTTCCAAATGACGTGCTTTGCCCAATGATGGGGCGGTTGACATCATTCTTAGGGGCTAAAGGCGTCAAATGGCCAAATTTGGCAAAATCGAGAAAAGTCTAAGTATCTCGGGGGCATGGCTCACATGGGTCTAAGCCCATTTGAACTAGTGTGTGGTTTGATTTTGTTTTCTGGGGATGCGAGTTGGATTTGGAAGTCGGGGTGGAAAGTAGGCATGTTGAGCAGTTTGGTGAGCTGGGTTGAGCTTACCAAACTATTCGACGATTTGCCGAATCCCTCTATATCGCCTTTAATTTCAAGCAATTGTTAAGTTTAGGTACTGTAACTTTCGGTGAGAAGCCTGAGTTCGCCGAGTGCACTCGGTGACTCACCAAAAGTCTTTCTTAATCGCCCTTTCTGTGCCCCTAACACTTAAAATACACTGTAACTTTTGGTGGGCTAATCCTTGCTCGCCGAATGTTGTCGGTGATTCACCGAAAGGTCCCTCCCATCGCCGACATTCCAAATTTTATGGGAAATTTTGAGTCAATCCTTTCGGCGTGCCCGATCTAGCTCGCCAAAGAGATTCAACGACTCACCAAAATGTCTGCAACTGTTTTTTGCAATTTTTCTCGAATTGAATCTAACTCTTTTTGATGTTTTTGCAGACATGGTTAGAACCAACCTCGACATGCCACCCCTTAAAAGAGCGTAGGGCTTAGTGATCAATGAAGGGGCAGCAAATCCCCCCTAAAAAGGGAAAGACTGTACTTCCCAGTGGAGGCACAAGCAAGGGAAAGAGGCTTATATCTGAGGTCCTGGAGTACAAGTCCAATAGAGAGAAAGAGTCCAATAACTCCCAGACTGCACTCTTCGAGCCGGATGATGACCAACCTTTACATTCCAGGCGAGCAGAGATCCGTGCTTGGTCTCGTCCTGACCTAGCGAGAGACCCAGCAGCCACCCTTCCTCCAGCAGATACAGTGCCAGCTTTGGCACTACCTGTGGCCCCAGTGCCACAAGTATAGGTTCCTCCTCGGCTACTTAATAGATTGAAAGCCAATGGGTTGCAGACAACTATAGGAGAGAAGCTTCTATCCATAGAGGGCCTAGAGGACAGATACTCCAGCGGCACATATTCCATATCTTCACCAGGCCTTAAGGCCCATATATCCCCACTTGGGTCTATGAGTTCTACTGTGCTTACGGTGATCTGGTTCCTCAGGGGAAGCAGAAGGCCAGTGCCTTCTGACCGGTGACGTTTGTAATGGTTCGAGGAAGAGAAGTGGGGTACAACAAGACTACATAAATGTTGTGCTTGAAAGATCCATATGATTCGAGCAGGAGTATGAGGGTCTGGCAATTGCTCAATCCCTGGATGACCTTAAGGGCTGGCTTGCCCCCTATTTCTGATGCCACTCTAAGGTGGATTGAGGCGGGAGCCTAGATATAAAAGGAGGATTTGAATGTAGCTGTACGGTATTGGTTCGGATTGATTAGCAGCTCCATCATGCATTCACATAATGAATCCATCCTCGGTCATGCAAAGGCAGTCTGTTTAGGATCAATCTTAGCAAAGAAGCGGCTCAACTTGGGACTTATTATTGAGTAGGAGATGTCCATGAGGGCCAAACAATGCCAGACATCCTTGCCTTTCCAAGTTTTGATTACGGAGCTGTGCTGGAGTTCCTCGTGATAAGATGAGAGATTTTGAGGTTACTCCTACATCCTCTATTGATATCCAACTTATAGAGGTTGAGTCCCCCGGGAGGAGGCTGGCAAGAGGAGAGCAGCTCCGGTGGATACATCCTAGGAGGTGGATATTGATGCTATACCTGCAGAGGCATCTGGACCTTTAGGTACTTCCACTACCTTACAATCTCCTGGTACTTCTACTGCATCCCAGCCTACCATGTTCACTCACGCCATGCTCCTGAAGATGGGGCACTTAGCCTATTTTGCGGATGTGAGGGCTACTTGATTGGAGGCTGTAATACCATGGATGATAGGGGGTGCTATTTTAGCTGTACTAGCACCTCTACGAGAATCGATTGACACTCTCACTGTGAGTTTTTTGACTTGTGAGAGTAGATAGAGGGCGACTTTAGAGGTGACGGCTTTGAGAGCCGAGGTGGAAGATATGAGGAAGGATGTAGACTATCTCAAGTCTATAGAGTTCATCTCTTTATTTGAGGCAGCCAAGACAGAGGGTGTTCCGACTATATCTGAGGTTCCTCCGACTACCACCAGAGATGTACAAATGGATGACATATTAGATGATGAGTCGGAGGCAAAGACCGACGAGGAGTAGATATAGGTGCGAGATGCTGAGGTATATGATGATCTCACAGACCTTGAGGATGTGATGTTTGAGACCACTCGCCATACCTCTTTGAGAGACACAACCATGGTTTGGTCCAGTGGAGCTTACACTTCTGGGGTGATCTCGGGCACTGATGCCCAAGCTCAGAGTGTGACACCGAGTATTGATGCCCCGACAGATAGAGAGATTGTGTAGACAAGACTTTTCTTTACCTCCCTCTCTGTCCTGTTTATTTACTTTTGGATATTTTTATTGCATTTGAGGACAAATTTCTGTTTATTTGTGGTAGGGTGAGGTATTTACATACCCACCTCTTGTGATTGTTACTTTTGTATTTATTGAGTTTTTCGCTAAAAAGTGTGTTTTGACACTGTTTTTGTGGATGTTTGAGCTTGTGGCGCCTTATTTTAATGCGAATGGTTTTTGGAGCCTTCTAAAAAAAATTTTCCACCTCTTGTTTTGTGTTTGAATGTGGCTGTTCTTGTGCAAATTTGAGTATCGATTATGATCAATACTGATGACTTAAATAGTACTCTCAATTGAAAAAACATGAATGTGTGGCTACGATAAGGCCAAATGAAGTTGAATAGGTAATATGTGAACTCTTTGCATCTCGTTGTGACTAGCCAATTTATTGAATTGAGTCTCTTGTGATGAACATTGCAAACTAGCGAAAGTGTGGAGTCTTGTTTGATATTGGGGTCAATGCCCTATGTGATGTGCTTACCTTAAGCCATGTGTGATGACACCTAGAATTTGCCTCGTTGGTCCTGTTGACTAAGTAATGCAAGCTCTTGACATGATCTTAGGCAACAATTTTGAAGAGTGAAACAATTTGACAATATACCTCTTTTGTGGCTAACCTTGTGAGTGTGTGACCTATGTTGAACCCCTTTTAGCCTTCTCCTTTTCTTTGAAGAAACTTGAGCAAATGAGAGCTCTCCTTATCCATTCACCCATAATCCTCATGAATTGTAGTTTGTTTGAATAGCCAACTTAGGCCAAATGCCTAAGTTGGAGTTGTGGTGAAAAGAGAAGGTAAATCAAAAAGTGCAATGAAATCCCCCTTGACTCATGGTTTTGAAAAAGATGGAACCCCTCCATATCAAAAAAACCAGAGAAATGTAAAGAATAAAGAAAAAGAAAAAGAATGAAAAAGTTGTGAAATAAAATTGTGAAGGTGCAAAAGAAATGGGGTGTTCGGTATTCCATGAGAAGTGAATAATGGGGTGGATTTTAAGCATGAATGAAAATGATGAAGAAAAGGAAAGAAAGTGTTGTGCATACCACATTTCATAAGGATAGTAGCCATTGAGCCTAGATGACCATACCTTTACACTCAGCCCCATTATAAGCCTTAAAGTGACCTTTTTGATCTTGAGTGAGCTGAAACAAATGTTGGCCAGAAAATAAGGGCAAACCTATGGGTGAAGTCATGCATGTGTTCATCTTTTTGAGTGTGAGAGTTGTTTTTGATTCCAGAGCTATAAATTGTTGAACTATTGTGTATGAATATGGAATCATCTTTGTGAGAGGGCATTTGAGTACCTTTGTTAAGCTTGAACTTGCATTTGAAGCAAGTATTGTGAACTTGAGAATCTTTGATAGTGGTGAGTCACAACTTGAATCTTTGAGTGCACAATTGATCCTTGCATGAGTAAGTTGAGTCTTGTTATGTGCATTCATGTCTTGTGTAGCACTATTTGAGACATCCTTTTTGAAATGCTAAACTTGAGTTTTACTTGACGACAAGCAAGAGTTTAAGTTGGGGGTGTTGATGAATCCGAGATTTGGACTCATTTAGGGCTTTATTTGTATAGGTTTAGTGTCCTCAAATGCTCATTTTGTGCCAATATCTGATGAAAAATCCTTGATTTCCAGGAATATGGATTAAGGAGCAAAGCAAGGA
The DNA here is from genome assembly GCA_035578085.1 of Solanum pinnatisectum. NCBI lineage: Eukaryota > Viridiplantae > Streptophyta > Magnoliopsida > Solanales > Solanaceae > Solanum > Solanum pinnatisectum. Next base: position 25,855,308 of record CM069087.1, read on the forward strand.
CACTAAGTTGCTAAAGGAACAAAGTAAGCTGAAAGAGTGAAGAAAAAGAAGCCTGATGCTCGCCAAGTCTACTTGGCGAGTCACCGAGTGGCCTCAATGACTGCCTAAAGTTCCAGTGTGCTAAGCCCTAAAGGATAAAATCAGGTTGGCGAGAGAAAGGAGCAGTTGGCAGATTGCCGAGTGGTTCCACGATGCAGTGTTAGATCGCCCAAAGTTACAAACCTGGAGGATGCTGAAGGCCAAGGCAAAGAGGAGATGGAATTGACCTAATGGCGGATCTCCAAGTTGATTGACGAGCCCGACTTACTGCACCGAATGGCTCTTCGCAGCATATTTTTGGCGACTATAAATATATTTTTGAACATTTAGTTTATAAAGATTATTATTATTATTATTGATATGAGTTCATAGTTTGGAACTGAGAGACACGTTTTCCTTAGCTTTTAAGAATTGAATTTTTTCACTTTTGAGAAATTGAAAGTGAATCTTTGAGATTCTTCAATTTGGACCTTTGTAAAGATGAAATCAATCTTACCCAGTTGATGGAAACACAATTTGGTAATGATTTTTATCTTTTTATGATGTCTAGCTAAAACCCCAATTCTTGGTGTGTGATTATGTGACTATGGGCTGATTTAGCTAATGGGTGTTGCTAATTGTTAATCTAATTGTTATTTAGAAGTAAGTTCAATCATTTATTATGGGTTAATTTAGGAAATTGCTGTTGCAAATGTGATTCCACCTTTGTGTTCTTGGCTTGCGAGAGAGAGAGGTCTTAGAACTAAGGTACTTGATTGATGGTCTGTGGGTATTGGGTTGGCCTGGGTTCAACTCGAGAGATTGAATCCTAAACCCTTTTCCACACATTCAACTCAAGAGAGTGAATGGACTAAGGTGTGGGCTGGTCTTATTTTGCATGCTTGTTGATGTTTTAGAGAAATTAACTTGATTCGGGATAAATTGTTCGAGTGAAAGTTTATCCCCTCTATAGTCTAGCTTACTCACTGATTTCCAGCAGTTTTCTAATAGTTACAACTACCTAGTTGTCAATAATAGCCTGTAATCGAATCACATCCCAAGAACCCGTCTCCTTATTGTTATTTCATGTTATTTGCGACTATTTGTAGTTATTAATTTCATAACCAAAACTCCCCATTTGACATTCGTGTCACCCCCTAATTTGAATTATGTTTGTATTCGATAATATCTATTCGTATGACTGATTCGAACATATTTACACTTTACTATTGAATCTTAAACACGTAGCACTCCCTGTGGGATTCGACCCCAACTCATTTAGTTGGGTTATATACTTACAAACGATCGTTGACACTTAGAACTGGATTAAGTGCCTTTGACAGCGTTATTCAATCAAACAGTACTGGTGACGCCGAACCAATCATAGGATCTCGTGTAGAATTTGGCTCATTGAAATTTATAGAAAGTTAGCTTTACAATTGAAGAGAAAAGGTGAGATAGTTTGACCTCGTCGATTTAACTCGGCAAACCGCTGAAATTAATGTAATCTCACCAAATATTCTAGATCAATTCTCACCTATGGCCTTAGAAAGGGCGTTGCATTTGAGCGATCTCAAGGCCTAGTTGGTGATTTGTCGAAAGGGTCAATCCCTCGCCCAATTTCCATTCTTTCAAAATAAGGGCTCCAACCTACACATTAAGCAAGCGTTATTCAAAAATGACTAAAACTTGGGTTGCATCCAAAGAAGAGCCTTAGTTAACATCGTTGCATGACATGGAAATGTGTTTAAGCATCTTCTAAATACACCACTTCAATCACTGACAAGTCCATGCATTGTCCAAAGTAAAGCTTCAAGCGTTGCCCACATACCTTGAACACCGACCCCTCATTGTTTTCAACTTCAATTTCCTCATTCGTGAACATACGAGTTACTTTGAACAGGCCTGACCATTTCGACTTGAGTTTCCAGGAAAAAGTCTCAAATGGGAGTGATAAAGCAAGACATGATTGCTTACTTAAACTCTCGCTGAAGGATTTTGGCATCATGCCCCTTCTTCATTTTCTCCTCGTAAAGGGCTGAACTCTCATAAGCTCGCAACTGAAACTCTTTCAATGCATGGAGTTGTTTGACTCTATCCCTTGAAGCATCCCCCTAATTTAAGTTCAATGCTTTCAGTGCCCACAATGCTTTATGTTCAAGATCAATTGGTAGGTGAAAAGACTTGCCAAAAACCAATTGTTATGGTGACATGCCAATCGGGGACTTGAATGTGGTGCGGTACACCCAAAGAGCATCACCTAACTTTCGAGACTAGTCAGTCCGATTTGCATTGACTCCTTTTGCCAAAATCCCCTTAATTTCCCAATTTGACACTTCAACCTACCCACTTGTTTGTGGATGATAAGGGGTTGCAACTTTATGCTTAACTCCATATTTTCTCAACTAGTATGCAAACAAAATGTTACAAAAATGATATCCTTCATCGCTAATAAATGCACGTGGAATGCCAAACCTTGTGAAAATGTATCGCTTAAGGAATTGCACAACACTTCTCCCTTTGTTGTTGGGTAAATCTATAGCCTCAACCCATTTGGAAACATAGTCAACAGCCACCAAGATATACTTATTGCCATATGAACTTACAAAAGGTCCCGTAAAGTCGATTCCCCATACATCGAACAATTCTACCTCTAGAATAGGATTGAGAGGTAATTCATTCCTTCTCGATATTCTTCCTTGATTTTGGCATTGAACACATGAAAAGACTTGCCAAACACTAATTGGTATGGTGACATGCCAATCGGGGACTTGAATGTGGTATGGTATACCCAAAGAGCATCACTTAACTTCCGAGACCAGTCAGTTCGATTTGCATTGATTATTTTTGCCAAATCCCCTAATTTCTCGATCTGACACTTCAACCTACCCAGTTGTTTGTGGATGGTAAGGGGTTGAAACTTTATTCTTAACTTCATATTTTCTAAACAAAGATGCAAACAAACGGTTACAAAAATGAGATCCTTCATCGCTAATAAAGGCATATGGAGTGCCAAACCTTGTGAAAATGTATCGCTTAAGGAATTGCACAAAACTTCTCCCTTTGTTGCTGGGTAAAGCTACAGCCTTAATCCATTTGGAAACATAGTCAACAACCACCAAGATATAATTATTTCCATATGAACTCACAAAAGGTCACATAAAGTCGATTCCCCAAACATCGAACAATTCTACCTCTAGAATAAGACTGAGAGGTAATCCATGCCTTCTCGATATTCCTCTTTGCTTTTGGCATTGAACACATTGTTTAACAAGATAGTGTGAATCTTGGTATGACTTCGGCCAATAATAACCACTTTGAAGTATTTTTGCAGCCGTACACACCTTGCTATGATGCCCAGAAACTGGTGACGCGTGGCAAGCATCAAGAATTGCATTTATCTCTACCTCCGGTACACACCTTCTAATTATGTGATCTGCGCATTCACGAAATAAGTAAGGTTCATCACAAAAATACTTCTTCACATAGAACAAGAACCTCTTCCATTGATAGAAATTCAGTCCATCGATAAGAATCCCGCACACAACATAATTTGCGAAATCAACATAAGAAGGTGGATTGGCATGAGATACAACAAATACTGACTCAATGGGAAACGCATCCTCAATATCCCTCCCACCGGGAACAACAACATTGTTTTCTAGCCGTGACAAGTGATCTACCACTTTGTTCTCACACCCTTTTCTATCTTTGACCACAAAATCAATTTCTTGCAACAACAACACCTACCGAATCAACCTTGGCTTTGCATCTTTCTTAGCTATCAAATATCAAATTGTAGCATGATTTGTATGCATCACCACCTTAGTGCCCAACAAATACTCTATAAACTTTTCAAAAGCGTACACTACAACTAGCAACTCTTGCTCGGTGATAGTGTAATTCCTTTGAGCTACATTCAAAATCCTACTTGCATAATAAACCAGTGAAACAGTTTCCCTTTTCATTGACCCTGAACAACTCCCAAAGCTACACCACTTGAAACACACATTAGCTCAAATGGAATGCTCCAATCAGGAGCACCAATGATTGGAGCCGATACTAGTTTTTCTTGCAAGCACAAAAATGCTTAAAGGCCAGCTTCATCAATGTTTAAGGCACGTCCTTTTTTGAGTAGCTTACAAAGAGGAAAAGCTACCTTACAGAAACCTTTTATAAACCACCAGTAGAATCCTGCATGACCTAGGAAACTCTGAACGCCTTTTACCAAAACAAGAGGAGGTAGCTTGACAATAACTTCAACTTTAGCTTGATCCACTTGGATAACTTCTCCTGAAACTTTGTATCCTAAGATGATACCTTTTTTGACCATGAAATGACATTTCTCCCAATTGGGAGCAAGGCTGGTTTTGACACATCTTTGTAATACTTTCCTAAGATGTTCAAGACAAGTTTCAAGTGTGTCACCCACAACTGAAAAGTCATCCATGAAAACCTCCATCGAGTCTTCAACAATATCGGCAAAAATAAATAGCATACATCGTTGAAAAGTTGCCGGAGCTTTGCACAAACCAAAGGGCATTCTTTTGAAAGAAAATGTCAAATAGGGACAAGTAAATAATTTCTTTTTGTGGTCTCCCAGTGCAATGGAAATTTTACTATACCCAGAATAATCATCTAAGAAACAATACCATCCACGCCTCGCAAGTCTATCAAGCATTTCATCCATAAAAGGCATTGGGAAATGATCTTTCTCGGTCCATGGATTCATGTCACAACCCAAGGGTATACCCTAGGTGTAACATGGCATACTTGACCCTGAAAGAGGTCTCATACAAGCCCTTAGCATAATCATAACATAAGATAATAGAAAAGTATGGAAAATTTAAAAACTTAATCCATACAATCGAAAACATTTCATAAAGCAAGTGGAAATCTTTACTAGACATTTGTCTCAAACCATCTACTAGAAACTCTTGAATAAAAGTCTTGGGACGCAGCCCATACTAAAGTTTAAACATAAAGATATGACATATTGGGTTTGTCCTCGAAGCTATAAGGACTCATCAAAATCTTCAACTCTTTTTGCTCTTTAGAAATCTTGCCTTCAAACGAACTCATTCTCCGAAACCATACATTTGATTAGAATGTAGGCAAAGTATGCGTTAGTATAAAATGTACCAAGTATGAAAGCTAGCACAACATCATAAGAGCATATCAAAATGGTTAGTCAACATAAGACATAGACATAAGAGATAGTAACATAAGAATAGCATAATCTCGAACATAGGCATCATATCATCGCAAGTCAAAGTAAGACATAGTTAATGAGCATATTAGATAAACATATTCATGGCATAGTCTTTACTTAGACTTTCATACTTACATACTTCAACCTTTAGTCTTTCATATTACAAGAGGATTACTTGACAAGCCACGTCAAAGCATACTTGTGCAAGGCAAGAATAGCATCCCATAATACTATCCAAGCTAAGTACCTCTTTTTGGTCATTCTTGAGCATAGTCCACATTCATAGTAAAGGCCAAGGTTTTCATGTTATAGGAGTACTATACTCCTAAATAACCTCAAGATACACTTGTGCAATGCATGGGTGGCATCCCATAATACCTTCCACACTAAGCATATCTTTGAAGTCACTCTATTCATGCTTAATAATAATAAGTATCATTATTGACCTAGTTCATAAAGACAAGGAACTACCATATTAAGTCAATCATATCATGGAAGTCCACTATAGCAACAATCCAAGCTAATCATACATCACATAAGAGGACACTTCATAAGTAGCTTCAAGTCATACTTGTGCCATGTATGAATGGCATCCCATACTACCATTCCCACTAAGTACTTCTTTAGGCTAGATTACTCAATGCTTACTATTTATCATTTTAGACTATCAAAGAATAGCACCCTAATAGGCTAGACCTAACAATCATGGAAAACACACCATAATGCAACCCAAGCTATTCAAGGGAGAATACAAGTATTCCAACCTAGATACCATGAAAACATTCTATATGGCGCATGCTACCCTTAGGGCAGTATAATCCCTCAACCCTAGGCTATCCTTAAGAGAGTATGAATCCTCAATCCTAAGCTATCCTTAGGAGAGTATGAATCCTCAATCCTAAGCTATCCTTAGGAGAGTATGAGTCCTTAATCCTAAGCTACCTTGAAATGGTCTTGGCCTAACCAAGTCAAGCTACCATGAAGGCATTCTTACAATGCTAGTTCAATCTACCTTTAGGTGTGTATAAGTCCTCAATCCTAGGCTACCGTGCCTACACTAATGCAAGCTACAATGAATAGCCTCCCACAAATACTAATTCAAGCTACCATGAAAAGCATCCCATCAATGCTAAGTCAAGCTACCATGTAAAACATCCCACCAATGCTAATTCAAGCTACCATGAAAGCATCCCACCAATGCTAATTCAAGCTACCATGAAAAGCATCCGACCAATGCTAATTCCAGCTATCATGAAAAGCATCCCACCAATGCTAAGTCAAGCTACGATGGAAAGCATTCTACCAATGCTAATTGAAGCTAACCTTAGGAGAGTATGGTTCGTCAATCCCATGCTAACATGAGAATTTCTAATTCATGCTACATAAACAAGCTATACATGAAGGGATCATATATCACAACTTCAAGCTATTATGTTCTAACATGCTTTGATTCATTTTAGGTGATTAAGCATTTAATCTAGAATCGTTCTATGTGAGAAAAGCTTTCACATTCTACAGACAAGCATTCATATAGTTCTAGGTAGGTCGTGTAGGTAAAAACGTTCCACTACAACACTATCTATTAGTATACCAATTCATGCAAGATATCTAATCATATTACACTTACTCTATAAACCCTAGTGATCACCAATATGGCTTCAAGCCCTACTATCAAGATTTACTTTACAATCATCATACTAGACTAGATCACAAGACATATTGGTAACAAGCCTTAATCATAGGCAATTCTATGCATAATTAATCATAAATTCCCAATTTCAATCATTACAATTTATGATCTATCATACATTCAGAAGTCTTGTTCAATGCATGATTTCATATCCCTATTATTGAATAAGTTCTATGCATGATAACAATTCTAGAGAATCTATCAAGAATCATCAATTTCTCATCACAAGGCATAAACCCACATACTTTGATTACAAGGGTTAATCATGGAATTCACATAAATTCCTCATAATATCATGAATCAACACTAGATAACCATAAATAAGTATTATCCAACCAATTGGAGTCATACCCACCTATACCCACTCTTGGAAGAAACCTTAGCTTAGATTGGGGTTTTTCTTCACAAATATGGGGAAATTCTAGGGGACTCTATGGGTGGAAGAACCCATAGATGAAAAGCTAAACATACGTTTAATCAAAGCCCTAACACAAGCTTTCAACAATGGAGGTTTGCACTTGGTCCAAGCTTCAAGCTCTATCTCTTTCTTTAATGGAGGTTTTCTAGAGAGAGAAATATTCTTTGGAGGGGATGAAGTTGGGTTTTCTTTGGATTCTAGGGAAAATGACAAGGAAACTTAGGTCTAAAGAGCCTATATACTCACTAGGAAGGGAATAAAATAATGCAGGCTCAACTTTGGAAATAACTAAGGACCCTTAAAGTTTTAACTTAAAATTTCCTAACCCCTACGACTTGGCTCACCGACTTACCCCTCTTGGCTTGCCAAGGGCACTTGGCGACACGCGTAATGTACCTTTGGCTCGCACAATTTTCCAGTGTGCTCCCCAAAAGGGCAACTCACTTAGGCGATGGAGGGGTCTCTTGGGCGATTTGCCAATCCAACCAGAGAGCCCTGACTTGGCTCGCACAAACTTCTAGAACCTAGGCCAAGGGGACAACCCACTAGGCGACCCCGAGTGCACTTTGGCGCCACACCAAGTCTCTTGGGCAATCATGTTGCCCCATCGCCAACAAGGTCCAAAGAAGAACAAGTTCTCCTTTCTTTTCCTTGATAGCTTAAGCCCTTGCCCGCTTCCTAGGCTTGACAACCCTAAATACTAAGACCTAGGTTAGTCTATAAGATTACGGGGTGTAACACATGACTTGAGGTTCAGCAACTAAACCCTTCCTTCTATGCACAGGAAGTCTTATCTACGACTCTAACCCTCATACCAAACTTTAGAACCCTAACTTAAGGCCCTGGCTTCTACTAGTCTCCGAGGTATTACAATATCTCCTCCTTGGGAACATTCATCCTCGAATGACGATTCTAAACACTTATTAAAGGAAGCAACTCTAGACTAGCAGTCCATCATGCATGCAATACACCTAAATGCACACAACCAAGGAGGAAAACTTTAACTCCAAGCTAAACATACTCAATGCAACACAAGGGAGTAGGAGCTACATCTAACAACCCAAAATGCATGAAATTCTATATCTATTCATTTTCAAGGAGGAACTAATATCTCCTAGCTAAAACATGCTCAACATACACTCATGGATCCTAAATGTAATTTACTCATAAAAGTCATTTATTCAAGGAGGAGTCTTTCAACTCCAAATCTAAGGCATGCTCATATAATCATCTCATGAAGTCTTTATGCAACTCTACTCAATGCACTACAACATGAGGAAATCAATGCATATAAGTCATTTCTAACAAGATATAAGCATTTTCATGAACATGCATATAAGGAAATCATGGCAACACATAATCACATAATGACCTTATTAGATAGGCACACTATCTTTCCCTTAGGAGTAACCCTACTCAAGCTCTTCTAAACATAAACCATACTAAAGACAACTTTAAGTCCAAAATAACAAGTCACAAAAGATAAGAAATCTTGAAATTTACTAAAGCATAAAACACATATTGGAAAGGACATGAGGAGATCACTCTTGATCTTCTCTAGATTGGAGAGCATAAAACCTACTCTTCTTTTGAGGTTCCACATCCCCACACTAGGGGCAACTTGCTTACCCTCTCTTATTGTAGCCTTTGCCTTTGGGAAATCTTTGTTTATGTGACCACTCTCACCACAACTATAGCAACCTTCTCTATTGCCTAAACACCTACCCTCATGCCTCTTACCACACCTAGCACAAGTAGCCCATGGGGACTCATTACTTTTCCCTTGAGACCTAGGGGTAGACACCCTCTCATTCTTATGCTTAGGAGTATTAGAAAAGCCTTGTCCGAAAAACTTTTGTTGATTCCTAGAACGACAATGTCCATCGAACCCATAATGAAATGACGTATCACCATCCATCCTAGACCTCTTTTTCTCCCTAGATTTCTCTTTCTTGAGTTTTGACTCTTCTATTTGTTGGGCAAACACCATGAGGCGTGAGATATCCATACCATCAACAAGCATTGCCATACGTCATTCTTCTTCTACCATATCGGACACCTCCGTCACAAACCTATTCATCAAATCCCTTTGATTTACTACCGAAGATGGAGCATACTTAGACAAAAGAGTAAATTTCAAGGCATACTCCTTAACACTCATGTTATGTTGCTTAAGATGGATGAACTCTTCCATCTTACCTCCCTCAACTCCCAAGGAAAGAACCTATCAAGAAAAGCCAACTTAAATGCTTTCCACTCTATAGGACCCGCTTATACTGGCCTAACATCTTTCCATTCCTCATATAGTATTTGGGCAACATCCTTTAATTGATAAGCGACTATCTCCACTTTCTCTATTGAAGTCAACCCCATGACAGCTAACACTTTATAAACTTATTCTATGAACCCATTCGGATTCTCTTCCAACTTGGAGCCTCTAAACTTCGGAGGATTCATCCTCAAAAACTCTGTCACTCTAGAAGCAACCATCCCTCTTATAGGGTTGCCGGAGCCACAACCTTTCTATTAGTTTGCGCCGTCAAGGCTTGAGCCAACAATTGCGTAGAAGCCCTCAACTCCGCAAGATTGACATTCTCAATTAGAGGATCATTTGGTGCTTGAGGAGGAGCTTGGTTTGGAACTTGAAGAGGAACCTCTTGTTCTCCATTGTCTTCTTCATCCCTCCTAGCATTAGCCCTTGTATTAGCCATACCCTGAAAAACCATAGGGCACGGATTACAAGAAGGTCCTAACAAAGCTAAACTCTATGGCATGACTAAGAGAATGAAGAAGTCAGATTTCCTAAACAGCCAATAGCCTCCTAATCATAAATGTGGCGCACTTCACATTTATGAACAAGGCTCTTCTAGACGTAGTTTGAAACAATCCTAGAACCATTCTAAACCTTGTGCTCTGATTACAAAGTTTGTCATGACCCAAGGGTATACCATAGGTGTAATATCGCGTACTTGAACCCGAAAGGGGTCTCATACAAGCCCTTAGCAGAATCATAACATAAGATGATAGAAAAGTACAGAAAATTTAAAAACTTAATCCATTCAATCAAAAACATTTTCATAAAGCAAGCGGAAGTCTTTGCTAGACATTTGTCTCAAACCATCTACTAGAAACTCTTGAATAAAAGTCTTGGGACACAGCCCATACTAAAGTCTAAAACATAAAGAAATGACATAGTGAAAATAATGGGTTTGTCCTCGAAGCTATGATGACTCACCAAAATCTTCAACTCTTCTTTCTCCTTAGAAACCTAGCCTGCAAAGGAACACAATCTCCGAAACCCTACATTTGATTAGAATGTAGGAAAAATATGCATAAGTACAAAATGTACCAAGTATGAAAGCTAACACAACATCATAAGAGCATCTCAAAATGGTTAGTCAACATAATACATAAACATAAGACATAATAACATAAGCATAGCATAATCTCCAACATAGGCATCATATCATCGCAAGTCAACATAAGACATAGTTAATGAGCATAGGAGATAAATCATATTCATGGCATAGTCTTTACTTAGACTTTCATACTTACATACTTCAACCTTTAGTCTTTCATATTACAAGAGGACTACTTCACAAGCCACCTCAAAGCATACATGTGCAAGGCAAGAATAGCATCCCATAATACTATCCAAGCTAAGTACCTCTTTTTGGTCATTCTTGGGCATAGTCCACATTCATAGTTAAGACCTAGGTTTTCATGTCATAAGAGTACTATACATCTAAGTAACCTCAAGACACACTTGTACAATGCATGGGTGGAATCCCATAATATCATCCACATTAATAATATCTTTGAAGTCACTCTATTTATGCTTACTAAGCATAAGTATCATTCTTGACTTAGTTCATAAAGACAAGAAACTACCATCTTAGGTCAATCATATCAGGGAAGGCAACTATAGCAATAATCCAAGCTAAGCATACATCACATAACAGGACACTTCATAAGTTACTTCAAGTCATATTTGTGCCATGTATGAATGACATCCCATACTACCATTCACACTAAGTACTTCTTTAGGCTAGCTTACTCAAAGCTTACTATTTATCATTCTTGACTATCAAAGAATAGTACCCTACTGGGCTAGACCTAACTATAATGGAAAAAACACCATCATGCAATCCAAGCTATACAAGGGAGAATACAAGTATTCCAACCTAGCTACTATGCAAACATTCTATAAGGTGCATACTACCCTTAGGGGAGTATAAACCTCAACCCTAGGCTATCCTTAGGAGAGTATGCATTGTTAATCCTTAGCTATCCTTAGGAGAGTATGAATCCTCAATCCTAAACTACCATGAAATATGGTCTTGGCCTAACTAAGTCAAGCTACCATGTAGGCATTCTTACAATGCTAGTTCAAGCTACCCTTAGGAGAGTATAGGTCCTCAATCCTAGGCTACCATGCCTACACTAATGCAAGCTAACATGAATAGCATCCCACAAATACTAATTCAAGCTACCATGAAAAGCATCCCACCAATGCTAATTCAAGCTACCATGAAAAGCATCTCACCAATGCTAATTCATGCTACCATGAAAAGAATCCCACCAATGCTAATTCAAGCTACCATGAAAAGCATCCCGCCAATGCTAATTCAAGCTATCATGAAAAGCATCCCACTAATGCTAATTCAAGGTAACCTTAGTATAGTATGGTTCCTCAATCACAAACTACCATTAGAACTTCTAACTCATGCTACATAAACAAGCTATACATGAAGGGATCATCTATCACTACTTCAATCTATTATGTTCTAACATTCTTTGATTTATTTTGGGTGATTAACCTTTCAATCTAGAATCATTCTATATGAGAAGACCTTTCTCATTCTACCTGCAACCATTTATATAGGTCTAGGTATGTCATGTGGGTACAAACCTCCCACCACAACACTATATATTTGTATACTAATTCATGCAAGTTATCTCATCATATTAGACTTACTCTATAAGCCCTAGTGATCAGCATTATGGCTTCAAGCCCTACTATCAAGCTTTCCTCCACAATAATCATACTAGACTAGATCACAAGACATATTGGTCAATAGCCTTAATCATAGGCAATTCTTCGCATAATTCATCATAAAGTCCAAATTACAATCATTAGAATTCATGATCTATCATACATTCCTAAGTCTTGTTCAATTCATGATTTCATATCCCAATTCTTGAATAAGTTCTATACATGATAACAATTCTAGAGAATCTATCAAGAATCATCAATTTCCCACCACAAAGCACAAACCCACATACTTTGATTTCTAGGGTTAATCATGGAATTGACATAAATTCTTCATAATATCATGAATCAACACTAAATCAACCATAAATAAGTATTATCCAACCAATTGGAGTCATACCCAACTATACCCACTCATTAGAAGAAACCCTAGCTTAGATTGGGGTTCTTCTTCACAAATTTGGGGAAATTCTAGGGGACTCTATGGGTGGAAGAACCCATAGATGAAAATCTAAACATACCTTTAATCAAAGCCCTAACATAAGCTTTCAAAAATGGAGGTTTGGTCTTGGTCCAAGCTTCAAGCTCTATCTCCTTCTTCAATGGAGGTTTTCTAGAGAGAGAAATATTCTTTGGAGGGGATGAAGTTGGGTTTTCTTTGGATTCTAGGGAGAATGAATTAATTCAAGGAAACTTAGGTCTAAAGATCTTATATACTCACTAGGAAGGGAATAAAATAATGTGGTCTCAACTTTGGAAAAGAACTAAGGACCCTTAAAGTTTTACTTAAAATTTCCTAACCCCTATGACTTGGCTTGCTGACTTGCCCCTCTTGGCTCGCCAAGGGCACTTGGCGACACGCCTAATGAACCCTTGGCTTGCCCAATTTCCTAATGTGCTCCCAATGAGGGAAGCTCACTTAGGCTATGGAGGGATCTCTTGGGTAATTCGCCAATCCAACCGGCGACCCCCAACTTGGCTCGCACAAACTTCCAGAACCTAGGCCAAGGGGATAGCCCACTAGGTGACCTTCAGTGCACTTTGGTACCCCGCCAAGTAACTTGGGAGATCATGCTGCCTCATCGCCAACAAGGTCCAAAGAAGAACAAGTTCTCCTTCCCTCTTCCTTGATAACTTAGGCCCTTGCCCGCTTCCTAGGCTTGACAACCCCACATACTAAGACCTAGGTTAGTCTATAAGATTACGGGATGTAAGACGTTCCTTGATGTTTAACCACTAAACCCCTCATTATATGCATGGGAAGTCTTATCTACCACTCTAACCCTCATACCAAACTTTAGAACCCTAACTTAAGGCCCTAGCCTAGTCTACTAGTCTTCGAGGTATTACAATTCAATTTTTGGTAGTCCATGCATACACACCAACCGGTGACCGGGTGCATTGGTACAAGTTCCCCTTTTTCACTTGGGACCACGGTGATACCTCCTTTTTTTGGTATACATTGCATGAGACTCACCCACTTGCTATCCGCAATAGGGCAGAAAACATCCATATCGAGCCACTTGATGACTTCTTTCTTCACCACTTCTTGCATTGGAGGATTTAGTCTCTATTAGTTTTCAACACTTGGCTTGTATTCACTCTCCAATTGGATTTTATGAGTACAAATCTAGGGAGGAATTCCCAAAATATAGGCAATCATCCATCCGATAACCTTAATGTATTGTTTCAACACATTTACAAGTAATTGCACTTGTCATTCAAGCAAATCTGTAGTGATAATTACGGGAAAGGTGTTGTTTGCTCCCAAGAATACATACTGAAGGTGAGGTGGGAACACCTTAAACTCAAGCTTTGGTGGCTCTTCAGTGGATGGTTTGGCGGGAGGACTTTCTCGATTTTTTAGATCAATATAGAGCTTCAATGTGTTTTTAGAATAAGATCCTAAAAAGATAGAGTAGCAACGACCTCATCATAATCTTAAATTTCTTCACCATCACAGTTCAAAAGGACGATAGTTTAGGGATTCACCCACACAAGACACTTCACTCACACTAGCAACTACTTCGTCAATCACATCAATGACATATACCACATGAATGTCAATAAGTTTCTTCATCAATTTGGATATATTGAAAGTAACATCCTCATCGTTTACTTGAAACTTTAACTCACCGCTTTCAACATCCACAAGAGCTCTTCCGGTAGCCAAGATTGGCCTACCTAGTATATTAGGTACTTCGACGTCAGTCTCGCAATCATGAATAACAAAGTCGGTCGAAAATATGAACCTTTCCATTTTCACCAAAATATCATAAAGAATGGCAATAAGATGCTTGATATATCGGTCGGCCATGAAAATACGCATCGTTGTTAACTTAGGCTTGTTGACACCCAATTTTGGCCTAACATTTTCAAAATTCGTAACTTTTAAGTTTTATTTATTTAATAGTGCAAAATAATTTTTTTTTTATAATTTTAAATAAGTTTATCGATAACTATCCTTATTTATCAAAATTTAGGATTTTTTATCAGTTAATTCTAAAATTGTATTTTTTACATTACATTAATTATGTTCATTGTATTTTTTTTTTACTATACGCTTTATTTGTTACATTTGTTAATATTAATTTTGATATTTTGTACAATCTAGAAATTCATTCAAATACGGATAAAATTTACACACACAGATTGATCGATATTTTGGGCCACAATTTCAAGCCCATGACTTGAGCCCATTGTATAACAATTTTCTATTTAAGCTCTATTAGGTCAAAAAATGAAGTGGTGGTGAATCAATTTTAGAATTTGGGGTTCAATTTTCTGATGTTTTTATTTTTCTATAGTTCATTATCTGTCTCCGGCGAACTTCGCTGGAGCTCCGACCAGTCACCACCAAAATGAGACCCCACTGGTAAACCCACCCCTCTTTTCTCTTTTCCTCTCTTCACTGACTCTTCTCTTCTTCAACAATACAACCAAGCCAGAAAGAAGGCGAGCAAAATCCAAGCAGCCGGACTCCGGCGACCTCAAAACCAACAGCTTCCCTCCACCACCTCAAATCCACCAGTCCTCTACCAACTCTGGCAACAAACAACAACCCAGAAACAACACACCAACAGACCCAAAACCAGCCAGCCAAACGACCCCCACACCACCTATTTTACTCATTTTCCAGATCCACCGACAAGGTCGAAGCTCGCCACCACCCAAATCCAAAACCCTACTGAAATAGACCAAAAACAACAGCCAAACAACCTCCGAGAAACCCCAACACAAACAACCTCAAAACCCCATGCCGTCTCCGATCGAAAACAAACAACAATACCTTATTTCCAGCGAAATCGAAACCCCAGACCAACAAACGAGCTTAAAGCTCCAGCAAATTTGGGCGAACAATCAACTAAGCTCCAACGGAGCAACAATAACCGGAAACAACCATTCAACCTCTAAACTCGCACCAAGTTCAACCAGCAAACTCATCAGAAAAGCCCACTGGCGAAACCCACAAAACTCTAACGAACATTCAACAACAACAGCGCCTTCTCCGGCGAAACTCCGCCATTCAGGTGACCCCTTTTGATTTTTTTGATTTTTTTAATTTTTTTTATATTTATTTGTGTTTATTTTTCAGCTTGTATTGTTATTGCTTTTTGATAAATATTTTCATTCTTATTATTATTATTTTTCACCAGTTTCACACTAATTATATTTGTTCAACATTACTGGATTCTTGTTTGTTTTTGGTTTTTGGTCACTATGTTGTGTTAGCTTCTATTTAGTATGGGTTTGTTTTGATATACAAATGTCTCTGGTTGTTTGCCAATTACTTTGATTTTAGTGTACTTTATTTTGTTTATTTATTGCTACTCGAATTTTGGTCATATATGATACCCTTTTAATTTATTAAAATTGATAGAATTCACTTTTCTTAAAGTTTCCAACTTTGAATTTGGCCAGAACCATTACGTTGCCAAGCAAAAGGTTTGCAACCTTGATAGTGCTCTTTGTCATTCCTTGTTTGGGGTTTTACAATTGATATTCATTTTTTATTTTGTTTTATGTTATATGTCAATTTTATATTTAAATTTATTTAGTGTTATGTTTACTTAATAATATTGCTATGTTGTTATTGATTTAATATATTTATTAAATTTTAGTCACTTTCATATTTTGAGCTAATTGTTTATTTGTCCCGTTTATCCATTATTTGCATTAGTTATTAAAGTGTTCATTTAAGTTGTTCATTAATTGTTGTTTTTTCTGTTATCTTACCACCTTTGTTTCTTCTAATTGATGTTACTAGTCTACTAATTTTAGATATTCTTAATCTTTTTAAATGAATTGTGTAGTTATGTGATTTTTTATGTTAATTTTTATTGTATATCTTATCATGCAATTACACTAATGTATATATGTTAAAAATAGCCGATGAAGAAATTACCGTCGATTTTCAAGGCCTCCCATTTTAATAAGAC
The DNA here is from genome assembly GCA_035578085.1 of Solanum pinnatisectum. Lineage (NCBI taxonomy): Eukaryota > Viridiplantae > Streptophyta > Magnoliopsida > Solanales > Solanaceae > Solanum > Solanum pinnatisectum. The sequence goes on from CM069087.1 coordinate 25,872,078, forward strand.
GGGTTTTTATTTTAAGTTATTATTGATTTCATTTATTTTTATTCGTATTTATTTACCACTAACACTTTTACTAAGTGTCTTTACAGGTACACAGAGTTGCTTCTCATTGGAGCTATTAGAACGAAGTTCGAATTATATTATTTATTCATTATTTTGTATATATCGATGTTAGGCAAACTTTATGCCGTGTCTTATATTATCGTCTTTATTTCACTATTTGTGTATATTGTGTGTTTATTACACTTGTATATTGTTTTTATCTCCTCCTCAATTTGAAAAAATGAATTCAGTCGGGACCCACAGTTGTGGATTTCGAAGGATGCCTAATACCTTCCCTTCGGAATAACTTGAACCCCTTACCTAGAATCTAATGGTTTCGTAGATTATTTAATGGGTTTCCTATTTTTCCTAAAACTAGGTAGCGACTCCTTTAAAATTCGTTTATTCTTTAAATTCTTTAACATTGAATTAATTGATCATTTTTTAAGTCATCGCAACATTTCACCCTATTTGAATAGAGTAGGGATGTAAACAGAATGGCGACTCTACTGGGGACATAGAGATTTTAACCATTATGAGTTCATTTTTCAAATGGAGGAGTTATTTTTTTTTGTTATGTTATTGATTATATCTTGTATATTTTGTTGATTATTTGTATATTATATTTGTTATTTGTTCATTATTTGTTTAAATTGTATATAAATTGTCATTGCATTCATGACATTTTCTGTTGTATGTATAGTATATTAAAGAACGATTTTGCGGAACCGCAGTCGGACTTTTTTATACTCAACCCTTTTTCGAAATGATCGGCAATTTGTTGGTTCATCATGCGTCTAATGGTTGTCGTGAGTTCTAGCCTAAGTTGTCCACTTGGGTTTCCGGTCTTTCAAAGCCACTCTTAGTCAACTAGTGTAGAGCGAAACTGAATCCCGATTTAGCACATTTTGAACTAAGTCGACCGAACACTTAAGGCGTGTTGGGCCCATTAGAAGCCCACCTTATGTCTGCTTGGCCAATTGGTCAATAAAAGACAATCATGCTTATGTGTTTAGATTTGAAGGATGTATAAGTCATTTGACAAAACATTTGTTTCTTAGGGTTGGGAGTCTAATAATTTATTCAAGTCGAAGAAGGATCAAGTTATCCTTTCATCCAAAGCATAGCCATTCGGAGATGACAAGAAATCAAAAAGAAGGATTGTTCATGAAAGCATAGTTTAGGATTATACCCTTGCGTGGGTTTGATTAGTTGTATCCATTTTTCCTTGTTATGTATCCTCATTCAGTTTATTGGTGAAACTTGTATAAATTTAGGTTTTGGGGCAATGTAATGTTTCAAATGACGTTATACATCCTTTCAGATCGATAGGTCATCCTTGACAAAAAAGGGTCACATATTTGTATAGGACGCGTAATAATTATTTGCATGCTATGTGATATAATTGAGTTTGTCTTCTGTCAAAGCAGTATTTATGTGTTTACTTAATTCTTCGTATGATATTTTGCATTATTCATTATGAACATGAACTAACATTTTATCTTTTGAGTTTTTCTTCTTTTTAGCGAGAGTTTGATTTATGTGAATTTGGAAGTAATTGTTCGTTCAAAGTTGCAAGACACAAGATGACTCGTGAAATTCAAATCCTTGTATTTCACAAGACATTAATATCAAGTCAAAAAGATAAATCAGGGGAGTCTTTGACTATAAGGTCACATTCATTTTTTTTAATTATTATTATTTTGCATATTGGCTCTGCTTTCACACATTTCTCATATTTTTACAGGAAAACCATGCCCGACAGCAGTCGGGGATGGTCATAAAAATGTCTGATTCTCGTAAATAATTAGAAGAAGACATAGTTCCAAGAGACATTAAAAAAAAATACAACAAGTGGTTACTATAAGAAAAATGAGAGACCACTTTCTACAAACGGTACAAAGATCGACTGTTAAGAGGATACAATGAATTGCTCTGAGTTTTTATAAATTTTGAAATTATTTCATGCCATATCTATCTGAACTACACGAACTTGATTCTTATCTTGGTGAGATACATAGGCAGCCTTTTTTGGGTCTGTTATTCATTCTTTTAAATTCAAAAAAAAAAAATATATATATATATATACATATATATATATATATTTAAATAGTTTGTGCATATTTTCTAAAACATATCTGCATGAACTACGCACACCTGATTCTCATCTCGATGAGATACATAGGCAGCCCTTCTTGGGTTCGGTAGTCATTCTTTCAAAAGAAAAAAAAAACACATCGTGTACATATTTTAAGAGTCATGTCTTTAGCTTAGTTGGGATCAATGCAGTTAGGAGCATGTAAAAATATTCGATAGGATGAAGAGGACTGACTTTTTGGTAAACCATAAATTCTTTTGTGATGCTTGAAAATTATCTTGCATGCATTCAAGATAAGAATAAAAGCAACCTCATGATTTCATGTGCATTGTGTGGTGAGTTTTTAGATCAAAATTCAATTGCATCGCACTGTTGATCTAGTACTTGGCTTGAATGTTTATTGAGGCGAAATCCTGAGTTATGTTTGGTTTAGGAAAGGATTGTAGGCCTTCTTTGACCCGATTGTGCCTTTCAAAGCCTACCAAATGACATTAATTCCTTGTTTTCCCATTTTGAGCCTAAAGTCTTTCCTTTGGACAACCACATCTTAGCCACTGCCCCTTTTGAGTGCTTACATGCACTATCCCTCTTTTGGCCCAACTTTCTTGAGTGCACCAAAGATGTATAAAATATAAGAGATGATCCAAATTTGAAGATGCCAAAGGCGAAAGAGACTAAGTCTCCCAACATCAAAGAAAAAAAAAAGAGGGACTTTTAGAAAAAGAAAAAAAAAGTGGAAAGAAATAAAGAAAGACAAAAACACCCTTACAAGGTCAATGAAAGATGGAAAGGAAAACAATCCAATAAAAGAAGAGAAAAATTCAAAAGAAAGGGGTGAAATAAAAGGAAAACTTCAAAAAATAAGGACTCAAAAGAAGTCAAAATGAAGGGGTGAAAAAATGAAAAACTCCAAAGAATAAGGATTCAAAAGAAGTCGTAATAAAAAGAGAGACACTGAAGAGGATCATACGTCAAAAACGTATCAATCGTCAAGAGCACAAATTTAGTGTGACGCTCAAGATGGAATTAAGTCACTCTTATTCCAAATAAATATCCTACCCATCCCTAAGCCTACATTACAAGCCAATAATAAGCCCTACATGATCTCATTCCAAATGTTCTCACATTAGTGGAGATTTACATAAGGGCCAAGCATATGGTATCACAGTTGCATGCATTGAACATTCTTGTGAGTGTGAGTGCACTTCAAAAAAAAAAAAAGTCCTCAAATAATATGCTTCAAATATGTGTGAAATAGGACTTTTCTTTTGTGAGGGCACTTGAAACATGGGGATTGGTACAATTCAAATCTTTGTTTGAAGAAAGATGAATAAATCTTGTTGATACTTAAGTATGTTTGAGGTACCACATGAAGCTGGATGAGTTACCTTGAATTCAATCTTAGTTAAAAAAAAATAATAATAATTAAATTTTTTTTTACATGCGATTCTAACTGCTGGTACCAATTGTAGTTAAGATCTGACTGTCTCTTTATATTATTTATATTTCAAAAAAAAAAAAAAGGGGGGGCAAGCACCCACTCTTTAATATTTTTCAAAACATTTTTTTTAAAAAAAATTCTTTCCATTAAAAAAAAAAAAAAGATTTTTGCTTTCCTTTTAGGGTTGTTCATTGTAAAAAGTGTCATTAGGTTAATCATGTCAATGTGAGACGCCTATTTTATTTCATTGGATTGTCTGTCCCAAAAATGTAATATATCTCGTCTTTAGGCATTGAATATAGCAAGAAATATTATTTTCTTATTTCATCATGTTCATATTGTGCATTTTCTACTGATGATCTTGTCTCAGATTCTATGCAGTGTTCATCATCTACAAGATTGGAACTACATTTGACCTGATTCCTGGCTCAACAGGATATGTAGACGCCGCGATGGTTCGGTTATATTCCCAGTGTGATTTTCTTTTCTTCTTGTAATAAAAACTGGGACAGAATTTTTGAGATTCAAAATCTCAAAAATTCAAAATAAAGATGCTATCTCCAGCATGTCAAGAATGGAAATCATTTTGAGATTTGCCAAAAGTTCTAATTGGGACAGAATTTTTGAGGAAGACCTCAAAAACTCCAACGAGTACTGTCAGTAGCTTAATAGTCAACTTCAAATGATCCATCATCGCTTGAAGTTCAAAGTCAACTTGCAAATCTTTAGCAATCATCAAGCCACCCACCTCGTTACAGTTGGACAATCATTGAGCCATCCACCTCACTACAGTTGGACAATCACCGAGCCATCCACCTCATTTACAGTGGAAAATCATTGGGTCATCCATCATTTGCATTTTTTATTTTGCCGAGAGAACCATTGCATATTTCATTTGCCGAGAAGGCCATTGCATTTTTTATTTTTGCCGAGAGGGTTATTGCATATTTTATTTGCCAAGAAGGCCATTGCATTTTTCATTTACCGAAAAGGTCATTGCATTTTCATTTGCCAAAAAGGCCATTGCATTTAAGTCGCATCTATTTGGAGGTAAAGGATGCGCACTTTATCTATTCAACGTTCAAGTCGAAGGAAACTTGCATTGAAAAATCATTTGCATTAAGTCACATCTATTCGGAGGTGAAGGATGTGCACCCTATCTATTCAACATTTAAGTCGGAGGAGACTTGTGTTGAAAGAATTTTTATTCGTCCTACCGATTGACATAGATTTAAAATCCTACCGATGGATCATCATCTTCCTTTGTCCTATCGATGAACATGCATTCGTCCTACTGATGGATCATTTTCATTCGTCCTACTAATGGACATACATTCAAAATCCTACCAATGGATCATCATTTTTATTCATCCTACCGATGGACATAGATTCAAATCCTTTCGATGGATCATCTTTCTTCATCCTATCGATGGACATACATTCCAATTCCTACCGATGGATCATCTTTTTTCATTCGTTCTACCCATGGACATAGGTTCAAAATCCTACCGATGGATCATCATTTTCATTTGTCCTACCGATGGACATACATTCAAATCCTACTGATGGATCATCGTTTTCATTCGTCCTACCGATGGACATACTTTCAAAATCCTACCGATGGATCATCTTTTTCATTCGTCCTACCGATGGACATACATCTAGATCCTACCGATGGATCATCCTCATTCATCCTACCGATGAACATGTATTTATACCTTACTGATGGATCATCTTCATTTATCGTATTGTAAAAGATGCTACCTTTTTCTTTAATTTTGTCTCTAATAATGAGTTTCATCTTTGTTTTTTAGAGAACATCCAAGAGGATGCATTCTCAGTTGAGCCACAGGTGCGTACTACTTCAACAAGGACGCAATACAACATGAAACCTTTTGGAGGCAAGTCCGGGATCGACTTCTATCACATTCCAACCACACTTTGATATGAAGGTCATGTGTTCGGCCAAAATCAGGTTTGTCAATTTTCGTTGTCCATGATTTCTTTCATCAATCATATCCAACGAAAGGGACAGCTGTAGACACCCAATTTTGGCCTAACATTTTCAAAATTTCGTAACTTTTAAGTTTAATTAATTCAATAGTTTAAAATACATTTTTTTATATAATTTTAAATAAGTTTATCAATATGTACGCTTATTTTTTCAAAATTTTGGGATTTTTTTATCAATTAATTTTAGTTACATTATTTTTCATCATAGTCGGTTGAATACGTTCAAATATTTGTTCATTTTGATTAAATAATTATTTTTTGTTAAATTACATTTTTTACATGTTATTGGTTACGTTGATTACCATTTTTTAATATTCGTTTTATTTGTTACATTTGTTAATATTCATTTCGATATTTTGCATAGTCTTGAAATTTATTTAAATATAAATAAGATTTACATACACAGATTAACCAACGATTTTGGGCCTCAATTCCAAGCCCATAATATGAGCCCATTACATAATTATTTTTTCTATTTAAGTTATTGATTAGGTCAAAAGGAAAGGGGAGAAACATTTTTCCATATAGAAAAAACCCTGATTTTTTTCCCTCTCCCATTCTCTTCCCTTAGCCGCCACCACCAAAATCCCGTTCATTTTCTTCTTTTTCCGGCAGTCACCTTCCTCTTCTTCATTTTTCCGGCGAAACTTCGCCGGAATACAACCAGAAAACCAGCCAGCATACAACTTGAAACAACCTCCGTTTATCACCCTTTTTCCGGTCAAACAGTTCTCATATCCTTCACTGTTTAGCCACCAAATCAGTAGCGAACCACCACCTTCTCCACGCCGCTAACAGATCACAAACAACCACGAAAACTACCCCAGAACCCCTTTCCTTTTTGTCGGCGAACCAGATCTCTTCCAGAGAACAGCCATCTCAAACCCCATCGTTTTCTCTCCCCCCGTTGCTGTTTCAGACCATCCATGAACTCCGAGTTCAACAGCTTCAACACAGCCACACAACAACAATCAACTACTAGGAGCTTTAATCTCCAGTGCAACTCCAACAACTAGGAACCACTGTGACTTCTTGTTTTTCCCCTTTTGGTACATTTTTAAAGGTTTATCATTATTATTAATTTTGATAAATGTTTGCTTCTATGATTTGTTGGGCTGATATTATTTTGTTCTTGTTCTTATTTTGGGTTGCATTTCACCATATTTTGATTCCTATTTGATTTGCTCTTTTCTAGATTGTATTGATATTTTTATGCTCTGTTATTTAGGTTCTGGTTTGCACTGAATTTGAACATATTTTGTTATTGTTAATGACGTATTTTATTATTATTTGCTATTTTGGTGTTACCTATTTTATTATCTTAATATTATTTTACCTTTTAGCATTTTTATAATATTCACGATGAACAAATTTCAATGTTTAACTTTTTGTGTTGTTGTTTCTAAATTATGTTATTGTTTAATGTTGTTGTTAAGCTTTCTTATTACTGAATGTTGCTGTTGAGTTTCCTTATTATTGAATTGAATGTTGCTTTTAATTTTAATTTTTTTCTTTTTATATTTTATTATGTCCTTTTTTATATTTTTGTAGTCAGATTTAAGGGTGGATACTTATATATCTTTGATGTATTATTGTTCTTTCTAATTAATTCAAGCAAAACAAGTTAAAGTGGCCAATGAGAAAATCTCTCCGTCGATTTTGGAGGCCTTTACATTGTAAAAGACGAAAATTTAATTTAAGTTTATATATGTTGTATGATAAAATTGGCCGATGAAGAAATTACCGTCGATTTCCAAGGCCTCTCATTTTAATAAGACGGGTTTTTATTTATAAGTTATTAGTTGATGTATTTATTTTTATTCATTACTAACACTTTTACTAAGTGTCTTTATAGGTACCCAGAATCGCTTTTCCATTAAAGCTATTCGAATTAAGTTTGATTTATATTCTTTATTTATTATTTTGTATATATCGATGTTAGGCAAATTTTAGGCCGTGTCTTATTTTATTATTTTATTTTATTAATTTGGTATATTGCATGTTAATATGCTTGTATATTGTTTTTATCGCCTCCTCAATTTGAAAAAAAGAATTCAGTCGGGACCCACAGTTGTGGATTTCGAAGGATGCCTAATACCTTCCCTTTGGAATAACTTGAACCCCTTACCTAGAATCTAATGGTTTCGTAGATTATTTAATTGGTTTCCTATTTTTTCTAAAACTAGGTGGCGACTCCTTTAAAATTCGTTTATTCTTTAAATTCTTTAACATTGAAAATGGCATGCAACAACAAATTAATACTTGCCCTCAAATCACACAATGCTTTGGCAAGTTGAAATATCCCAATAGTGCATGGAATAGTGAATGCATTTCTTGACAACCACATTGCTCGTCATAATGGCTCTACAACTATGAGACACCTCAACCGTTTCAAAATCTATACTCCTCTTCTCCGTAACCAATTCTTTCATGAACTTCCCATAGCCTGACATTTCCAACAACGCTTCAACTAGAGGAAGATTCATAGATAGAGTTTTGATAACAGAGAGAAATTTTTGGAACTTTGCATCTTCATCCCTTTTTTTCATTCTTTGAGGTAATGGTGGGTTGACTTTAGTCAACGGTTTTGCTGGTATTGAAGAAGAAACAGCCCTCTCATTTGATGTTTGCACCTCACCGGTGGTAACTTTTGTTGGTACCTCATCAGTCTCTTTCAGCGTTTCATTGTTTGCTTCTTCGGCGAACCCATCTATAACAATGGCATCATCTACTTTTCTAGAATTTGCCTTACCATCAATTTTCACTCCGAGTCATCATTGCCATGCATTTGGCATGATTGATCTATGAACTAACCACAATATCATTAGCAATATTCTCTTGTGGTTTATATTTTAATTGATGACTCATTTGGGATTCAATTTGCTTTATGGAGACCGTGTGAGAGGTTGCCGTCTTATTTAATGATGAGAAGTCTACCTTAATTGCCTTAAGCACTACATCTGATCCCTCCACTTTGTTTAGAATACGAGCCAACACATCCTTAGTCTAAGAGTTTTCAGAATCATACTTTGAATTTGGGCTATCATAAATGTGCACATAGCGAGCATTATCATAATCTTCTCTCCTCCATATGTGTTCTAATCAAACCAATTTCGATCTTGATTTCTCCAACCATCCTCACAAGTTATGTTCCAACCTTGATTCCTGCCTAGCTAAAAAGACTTGAATGAGAACACTCAACTAGTTTTCTGTCACATCCCAAAGGTACCCCCCTTAGAAGTAACACGACGTACTCGACCTCGAAGGAGTCTCGTACAAGAACTTAGCATAATCATAAACATAAAGCCATAGAAATGATACAGAATTAAAAATTTGTTTACAATCAAAGTCTTTCATAAAATCGATAGAAGTCTAGACATAGTTTCCACAAGCCATCTATTACAATCAAAGTCTAAAAGTAGGGTCACAGATCATACAATCGAAAACTGAAAGGCTAACATAGTGAAAAGAAAAGAAACATCAACATAATAATCGTCCTCGGATCCATAAGGACTCAGAACAAGTTTTGGGGAAAAGACTATCCAAGCTTGTCTCAAGAGAAGAACACTTCATTGCCCGGAACCTACACTTTGGAGAAAATGTAGAAGAAATATGGGTTAGCACAAAAATGTACTAAGTATGATAGCCATGCCTAAAATCATTGAAAACATGCTAAAAAGGACATTTTTGTTGAAGTCATGCTCATTGAAAAGTTGAGATTTAGTATGCACTTTTAGTGTTAAACACAAGACATAACATATACATCATATAAACCCTCATAACATAATAGAACCATCTTTTTAGTAAATCTAAGGTGTACTTGTGCAATATAAAATTGGCATCCCATAATACCAACCATATTAAGTACTCCTTTGAGGCCACTTTAGTCATACATAACAAACTAAGACCTCATCATAATCAATACTTATAGACAATGGACCATTCATGTTCTTTAACATATAAGAAGTAAAGTCACTCATAGCAACAACACACAACATCCATGCATAATTCAAAAGTCTTCATAGCATAGTACAACCACACCCTAAGACCTTTCCAAAGCCTACTTGTGCAATGTATAAGTGAAGTCCCATACAACCACTAACACTATGTAGAAATCCTTCAAAAGTCTTAAGTATAGTTCATGTCATATTCTTAATCTTGTCATCTAGGGAAAATAGCCTTAACCGACATAGATCATGTGAGCTACATGGAATCCGGTGGCATCTAACCCCACACTGAAAGAAGGTGTCCTACTTGCCTAAGGTAGAACTAATGTATTAGCTTTTAGGTGGATCCAATAGCTAAAGACCTATGTGGGCACATAGTTAAGGGATAGGGAGATTGCTTTTAGAAACCCGAACTAAATTAGGTATAAGGTTTATATCTCATGAGATAGTCGTGTTGGGAACTTGGACTTTCTAACTATAAGGAACCCATGTGGAAAGTTGGACTAACTTGCATAAAAGCTTCCATCTCATAACCATATCCACTCGGTGATAAGCATAATTCCCTTTAAGTCAGTGTTAAGTCTTTACTTAAGTTCATGTTCATGGTAGGATGCCTTACCAACTCAAACCAACATAGTATCATGGTATATCATAGATTCATTAGGTGAGAATTAGCCCTTCAACCTTAGAATCAACAATATGTGAGTAAACCTTTCACATCAAGTGCATAGTGTGTTCATGAAAATGACCTTTCAATCAACACCACAACCTTATCATAACATACATACATACATACTTGATGCATAATCATGTGTAGGGGTATAGGGGAGAAGATCCTTTCAATCAATACCACAAGTACACCATAGTTATAGAGTCTTCACTTTCTATGTGAATCATGAACTTATGCATAGTTCTCATCAACATAGAAAAATCCTCCTAAATTGCCCTATAAGGGTCATGGATCATGATTCATCAATATCTTTAGAATTACTTCATTGAACATGTATAATAACCTAATTCAAATAAGCAATCCATCACATGCATGATTCGAATACAATCTACTAACAAAGACCCATATTAATGCTTCAAGATCCAATTTAGGAAAAACCTAGAGATTCATGGACTCTTAGATAATTACTTAGGAAAACAGTAGTAATTTTGTCAAATTTACTATATTATAAGACAATAAACACTTTGAAATCGTTTGGAAAGTGAAGCCATGCCATAGATTGAAAACCCTAGTTTTTGGGGAAATTCAACATCAAGATATAGAGTTTTGAAGGGCTTTATGGAAGGAGACTATTCATAAATCAAGACTACCATACATTGATTGGAGATCCTCCACAAAATTGAAGAAGAAAGGCTGCTCCTTTAACCCTAAGCTTGACCTTGTTCTTGCTCTTCAACAGTCTTTCTAGAGAGAGGATATTTGGAGAGGGGAGTTGGTTTTTATTTGAGTCTTGTGAGTTATGAGGTGTAAAAAGAGTTGGTTAATATTAAGAAGTACTTATAGATGTCTAAATAACTAGTAAGAACTATCCCCCACCCTTAATTAATTAAATATTTACTTAACTTGACTCACCTTTGGGCGACTTTGAGGCAGCTTGGTAGACCCCATCCATGACCCCCACCCATGGGGCGTGGATGGAACCATGGACCGTACTGGTCATTTGTGGTTTGGGTTTGCAGCCCCTCATGTTGTTCAACTCAAGCCTTCCACTCACGAGACCCCACCCATGGGGCGTGAGTGGGTATATGGATTGTGCTGCTAAGTCGTAGCTTGGATAGAGATTTTGGGAGAGTTGGGGGAGGTCTAGCCTAGACTCACGACCCTCACCTATGGGGCGTGAATCCACCCACGGGGCATAGGTACCCATTTCACGGATCACGCTGTTTTTGACTTCTTTTTGGGTAGTCCCTTTGTCCTCCTCAAGGACCCTTGGTTGGTCCTTGTGGGGGGGGGGGGGAGGGGTCATGTCTTGACATTTAGTTCCTAAAATATTAGTACTTAGTAGGGGAGGTTATTTTTCGACTCTTATCTTTATGTTAAACTCCATTTAGGCTACTAGACTACATATTTGGCTCTTGCTTTGGTCAATAACTTTTCAGAGTGTTACATTATCTCCCCCTTGGGAATATTCATCCTCAAATGATGACTTAGGCACCTAAGGAGATTAAAGACTCAATACTAGCAGCCCATCATGCATGAAACACCAAAATAACACACAACTCAAAGTTACACTATACACAATGTTCACTATTCAAAGGAGGAAACTTCATCTCCATTTCAAACATAATTAATGCAACATAAGGAAGTAGGAACTACAACTACCAACCCAAAATGCATGAAATTTAACATTTCTCATGTTCATAGGAGGAACTACCTTCTCCATCAAAAGCATGCTCAACACTACAACATGGAGCCAATATGCCATCTCATAAAAACATAATAAAGTATGTTCATCAACACATCTCATGAAGTCAAATATGCAACATCATACTAAAATGCACAATAACATGAGGAAACACATAAATCATGAAAAATCATTTTATCACTAAACATGAATATCATCAAGAACATGCATAACATAAGGAAATCATGAAACAACTCAAATAGCAAACATGACTCCCAAAACACTAAAACTCAACAGGAACTACTTACCTCAAGCTTGAGTAGGAGTAGAAGGAAAAATATTAGGATAGTGGGACTTCATATCGGCCTCGGCCTCTCATGTCGCACCCTCAACTAAATGATTCTTCCATAAAACTTTCACAAAAGCTACTTTCTTATTTCTCAACCTTTTAACTTACCGATCTAAGATCTCTACCAGAATCTATTCATACGAAATACTCTCATCAACTCCCAAACCTTCTAAAGGAATGATGGATACCGGATCACCAATACACTTTTTGAGCATAGAAATATTTGGCAAGTCTAAATCATAGGCAACTTTCCCAATAAGCTTCAAAATTTGATAAGGACCCACATACCGGGGACTAAGTTTCCCCTTCTTGCCCAATCTCATCACACATTTCATAGGTGAGATTTTTAAATAGACCCAATCATTGATTTTGAATTCTAGATCCCTCCTTCTAACATTAGCATAAGACCTTTGCCGACTTTGGGCCATCCTCAACCTTTCTCTAATGAGTCGGACCTTTCAATGGCCTCATAGACTAATTCGAGACCAATAAGAGCAATATCACCTACTTCAAACCAACCAACTGGAGATCTACACCTCCTACCATATAATGCTTCAAAAGGCACCATGTCAATACTTGAGTGGTAACTATTATTGTAGGAAAACTCTATCAATGGTAGATGGTCATCCCAATTACCCTTGAAGTTAATAACACATGCCCTCAACATATCTTCTAAGGTTTGGATGGTACGTTCCGCTTTACCATCGGTTTGGGGATGGAAAGTCGTGCTAAGCTTCACCTTAGTACCAAGCCCTTTTTGGAATGCCTTCCAAAAATGTGAAGTAAATTGAGTGCCTCGATCTAAAATGACAGATAAAGGAACTTTATGCAACTTCACTATCTCCTTGATGTACAATTGGGCATAGTCTTTCGCCAAAAAGGAAACCTTGAGGGGAATAAAGTGGGTTGATTTTGTCATTCTATCCACAATCACCCAAATAGAATCATGTTGCCTTCGTGTACGAGGCAAACCCACAATAAAATCCATGTTCACATCCTTCCACTTCCACGTGGGAATATCTATGTATTGAGACAAGCCTCCCAGTCTTAAGTGTTTGGCCTTGAGTTGTTGACAATTCAGACATTTGGCTACAAAACCCGCTATATCCTTCTCCATACCATTCCACCAGTAGACTTCCCGTAGGTTACATTACATCTTGGTGGATCCTAGATGAATAGAATACCGCGAACCATGAGCTTCATCTCAAGCCATCAACTTTTGGAACACATAAACGACATTGGTACCTAAGAACCCCATCTCCCCCTTCGGAGAAAGCCTCAACGGACTTGTTGAGTATCGACTCTCTCAATTCAACTAGAGTAGGATCAAGGTCTTGTTTTGCCTTAACATAAATTACAAAGGATGATTCGGAGCCATTATGGACCGTGACACCACTCTTGGTGGAATCCACAAGTTGGACACCTAACCAGGACAACCTATGAACATCATGAACTAAATCCTTCTTTACATCTTCTATATGGGTCACACTACCCATGGACAATCGACTTAGGGCATCCACAACTACATTGTCTTTCCTGGGGTGGTAAACGACACTCATGTCATAATCCTTCAAAAATTGTAACCACCTTCTTTGTTGGAGATTCAAGTCTTTTTGGGTAAAAACATATTGGAGACTCTGTGATCAGTGAATCTATCAACATGCACCCCATATAAGTAATGTCTCCATATTTTCAAAGAAAATACTACCACCGCCAATGCAAGATCATGTGTCGGATAGCTTATCTCATGTACCTTGAGTTGCCTTGAGGCATAGGCAATTGATTTCCCATGTTGCATAAGGACACATCCCAAACCCACTCTTGAGGTGTCACAATATACAACGAAACCATCAGTACCCTTTGGCAAGTTCAACATCGGAGCAGGCTTTTCTTTCAATTCTTGGAATCTTTTCTCACAAGCTTCCAACCACACAAATTTAGACTTCTTTTGAGTTAAAGGCAGTCAAAGGAGAAGCAATAGAGAAAAACGCCTCAACAAACCTCCTATAGTAGCCGACCAAACCCAACAAGCTTCTAATAATAGTTGGTGATAGAGGTCTAGGCCAACTCTTGACCGAGTCCATCTTCTATAGATCCACCACTATACCATTGCTTGACACAATGTGACCTAGGAATGCCACGGACCTTAGCCAAAACTCGCATTTACTAAACTTTGCGAATAATTGATGATCCTTGAGGACTTGCAACACAACTCTCAAATGGTCTATATGGTCACTCTCATTTATAGAATAGATCAAAATATCGTCGATAAATACAATGACGAACATGTCAAGAAATTGCCAGAAAACCCTATACATAAGGTCCATAAATACCGCTGGGGCATTAGTTAGGCCAAATAACATCACAAGGAACTCATAGTGCCAGTACCTAGTTCGGAAAGCCATCTTGGGAATATCAATATCCCTCACCTCTAATTGGTGATAGACCGAACGTAGATCAATCTTTGAAAAATAACTAGCCCCTTGAAGTTGGTCAAATAAGTCATCAATTCTAGGAAGTGGATACTTGTTCTTAATAGTCACCATGTTCAATTGCCGATAATCAATGCTCATTCAAACATTTCTATCCTTCTTTCTTACAAACAATACCGGAGAATCCCAAGGAGAGATGCTTGGTTGAATAAAACCATTCTCTAGCAAATCCTTTAGTTGCTCTTTTAACTCGTTCAACTCCGCTAGAGCAATTTTATAAGGAGGAATAGAGATAGGCTGCATATCTAGGATAAGGTCAATACCAAAATCTATTTCCTGTTCAGGAGGAATAGCGGGTAAATCATCGGGAAAGACTTCTGGAAACTCATTCACTACCCGAACCGACTCTAGAGGAGGGGTTTGGAATTAACATCCTTCACCCTAACAATATGGCAGACACACCCTTGTGAGATCATCTTTCTAGCTTTAAGACAAGAAACAAATTGACCTCTAGGTATTGAATTTTCACCCTTCTACTCTAAAATAGGCTCATTTGGAAATCAAAAATTGACCACCCGAGTTCTACAACAAATAGAAGCATAACATGCATGCAAGCAATCCATACCAAGAATTACATCAAAATCTAACATGTCAAGTTCTACCAAGTCAACAAGAGTAACTCTATGGGACAAGGAAATGGTACATCTTCTATACACCCTCTTAGCCACCATGGAGTCACCCACTGGGGTAGAAACCGAAAAAGTTCCAATAACTCTTCTGAAGGAACATCAAACCTCATTGCCACATACTGCATCACAAAAGATAGAGTGGCATTGGGATCCAATAATGCATAAACATCAATAAGAAAAACTTGCAACATACTCGTAACCACATCTGGGGAGCTCTCTTGGTCACCTCTAGCTTGAAGAGCATAAAAGCGGTTCTTTTTGGGAGCATCAGAATTTGAACCACTTGGAGGAGTTTGCTTGTTCTTTCTTCCTTGGATCTTGAGCATGGGACAATCTCTCATCATATGACCACTCTTCCCACATCCATAGCAACCATCTATGCCAACAAGGCACTTACCCTTGTGTTTCTTACAACACATAGCACATGTAGGCCTTACTATAGAAGATCCACCACCATTGCCTCCTTGAGGCTTAGGTCAAGACACCTTGTCTTTGTTGGCCCTCGGAGCACTAGAGGAGCCTTGGTTGGAGAACTTTCTCTTAACCTTGGTCTACCTTGACCCTCAAATTTACCCTTGGAAGAATTTCCATCATCGGGTCTAGTCTTGTTTACTTCCCTATTTGCTTACTTTAGCTTTTGCTCCTCAATTTGTTCGGCATGAACCATGAGACGTGAAATATTCATACTTGGAATGAGCATTGCCGAACGACATTCATTGACTACCAAGTTGGATATCCCATGACAAATTTGTTCATCTTGGCCTTAGAATCCGCCACCAATGTTGGAGCATATTTGGACAATTAAGTGAACTTAAGGGCATATTCCTTCACACTCAAACCCCCTTGTCGAAGGTTTATGAACTCTTGCATTTTTCATTCCGTCAACTCTAAGGGAAAGAACCTATCAAGAAAGGACGACTTGAACGATTCCCAATCTACCCAGCCCGTTCCTACGAGTCTATCACCCTTCCATTGCTCATACCATACTTGAGCCACATCCTTTAATTGGTAGGCGGCTAGTTCCACCTATTCTTGTGAAGACACTCTCATAAGATCTAGCACTTTATAGATCTCATCGATAAACCCTTGTGGATACTCTTCCACTTTGGAACCAAAGAACATAGGAGGGCTCATCCTTGTGAAATCTCTCAACCTTGAAGACACGGTGTTCACATTAGGGTTCATATGGGGCGCAACATCTCGATTGGCTTGGGTGGTCATAACTTGCGCTTGAGTTGTCATGGCTTGGGTCAATACATGAAGAGACAACCTTATTTCCACATTAGTCATAGCCCTCTCATCAATAGGATCTTGAGGATCTTGAAGAGTTTGGGGAGGAACTCTTTCATTCACATTCTCCTCTTCCATCCTCCTTGCATTCACCCTTCTTGTATTAATATCCTATAAACACAAGAAAGGGTTAGGAAAAAGGACTTCATAGAGTTAAAACTCTATGGCACGACTAAAGAATAATGAAAGAAGTGAGATTTCCTAAAATATTTTATAGCCTATCATTCATAAATGTGGCGCGCTTCACACTCATAAACAAAACTCTACTAGACGTAGCTTGTGAGACTTAATCCTAGAATCATTCTAAACCTTGTGCTCCGATTACCAAGTTTGTCACATCCCAAGGGTACCCCCAAGAAGTAACACGGCGTACTCTACCCCGAATGGGTCTCATACAAGGCCTTAGCATAATAATAAACATAAAGCCATAAAAATGATGCAGAATTAGAAATTTCTTTTCAGTCAAAGTCTTTCATAATATTGACAGAATTCTAGACATAGTCTCCACAAGCCATCTAATACAATCGAAGTATCAAAGTAGGGTTACAGCCTTTACAATCGAAAACTGAAAGTCTAAAATGATGAAAAGAAAAGAAACATCAACATAATACTCGTCCTCAGATCCATGAGTACTCCCCACAAGCTTTGGGGAAAAGACTATCCAACCTTTTCTCAAGAGAAGAACACTTCAATGCCCGGAACCTACACTTTAGAGAAAATGTAGAAGAAATATGGGTTAGCACAAAAATGTACTAAGTATGACAGCCATACATAAAATCATTGAAAACATGCTAAAGAGGACATTTTAGTTGAAGTCTTGCTCTTTGACAAGTTGAAAATCAATATGCACTTTTAGTGTAAAACACAAGCCATAGCATATACATCATATAAACCCTGATAACATAATAGAACCATCTCTTTAGTAACCCTAAGGTGTACTTGTGTAATATACAATTGGCATCCCATAATACCAACCATATTAAGTACTCCTTTGAGGCCACCTTAGTCATACATAACAAACTAAGACGTTATCATAATTAATACATATAGACAAGGGACCATTCATGTTTATTAACTTATAAGAAGTGAAGTCACTCATTGCAACAACACACAACATACATGCAAAATTCATATGTCTTTATAGCATAGTACAACCACACCCTAACCCTTTTCCAAAGCCTACTTGTACAATGTGTAAGTGAAGTCCCATACCCCTACTCACACTAAGTAGAACTCCTTGAGAAGTCATAAGTATAGTTCATGTCATATTCTTAATCTTGTCATGTAGGGAAAATAGCCTTAACTGACATAGACCATGTGAGCTACATGTAATTTGGTGTCATGTATCCCCACACCAAAAGAAGGTGTCCTACTTGTCCTGACTTAGAACTAATCTATTAGCTTTTAGGTGGATCCACTAGCTAAATACCTATGTGGGCACATAGTTAAGGGATATGGAGATTACTTCTAAAAACCTTGACTAACTTAGGTATAAGGTTACCATCACATAAGATAATCGTGTTGGGAACCCAGACTTTCTAATGTATAAGGAACCCATGTGGAAAGCCCGACTAACTTGCGTAAAAGCTTCATGGTAGCTCATAGATTCATTAGGTGAGAATTAGCTTTTCAACCTTAGTATCAACAATATGTGAGTAAACCTTTCACATCATGTGCATAGTATGTTCATGAGAATGACATTTCAATCAACATCACAAGCTTATCATAACATACATAGATACTTCATGTATAATCATATGTAGGGGTATAGGGGAGATGATCCTTTTAATCAATACCACAAGTACACCATAGTTATAGAGTCTTCACTTTCTAAGTGAATCATAAACTTATGTATGGTTCTCATCAACATAGAAAAATCCTCATAAATTTCCCTACAAGGGTCATGGATCATGACTCATCAATATATTTAGAATTACTTCATTGAACTTGTATAATAATGTAATTCAAATAAGCAATCCATCACATGCATGATTCAAATACAATCTACTAACAAAGACCCATATTAATGCTTCAAGATCCAATTTAGGAAAAACCTAGAGATTCATTGATTCTTAAATAATTCCTTTGGAAAACAGTAGTAATTTATCAAATTGACCATACTATAAGACAATAAACACTTTGAAATCATTTGGAAAGTGAATCCTTTCCATAGATTGAAAACCCTAGATTTTAGGGAAATTCAACTTTGAGAAATGGATTTTTGAAGGGCTTTATGGAAGGAGACTATCCATAAATCAAGACTACCATACCTTTATTGGAGATTCTTCATGAAATTGAAGAAGAAATGCTGCTCCTTGAACCCTAAGCTTGACTTTGTTCTTGCACTTTAATGGTCTTTCTAAAGAGAGGATATTTGGAGAAGGGAGTTGGTTTTTTATTTGAGTCTTGTGAGTTATGAGGTGTAAGAAGAGTTGGTTAATAGTTAAGAAGTACTTATATATGTCTAAATAACTAGTAAGAACCATTCCCCACCCTTAATTAATTAAATAGAATTTACTTAACTTGACTCACCTTAGGCCGACTTTGAGGCAGCTTGGCAGACCCCATCAATGAACCCCACCCATGAGGCGTGGATGGAACCATGGACCATACTGGTCATTCATGGTTTGGATCTGTGGCCCTTCATATTGGCCAACTAAAGCCTCCCATTCACGAGACCCCATCCATGGGGCGTGAGTGAGTCTACGGACTGTGCTGCTAAGTCTTAGCTTGGACAGAGCTTTTGGGAGAGTTGGTGGAGGTCTACCTCAACTCATGACTGCCACCTACAAGGCGTGATTCCACCCATGGGGTGTGAATGCCCATTTCGTAGATCAGGCTGTTTTTGACAGTCCCTTGGTCCTCCTCAAGGACCCTTGCTTGGTCCTTGGGGGGGTTATATCTTGACGTTTAGGTCCTAAAACATTAGTACTAAGTAAGGGAGATTATTTTATGATTCTTATCTTTACGTTAAACCCCATTTATGCTACTAGACTACATATTAGGCTCTAGCTTAGGTCATTAGTGTTCCAGAGTGTTACATTTTGACACACAATGTATCTCTTCATTCATATCCTTGCAACCACTTTCAATGACATGTTTCGTCAATTGATCCATTTGGGTCATCATTTTGGCCATGTTTTCATACTACTCTTGGTTCTTTTCAGTTTGTTCCTTTATAAGCCCAAAATTCAAAGGAGACACATGATATTCTCTAGTTTACCATGCACGATTACTTTTAGTCATCTCGTCAAGAAATACCGAACTCACATCAAAGGGTTGATTAATTATATCACCTCTAATCCGTTGATCAACTACACCTTTGTTGATTGTGTCAAGGCTCTGGTAGAAATATTGCAATAACACATTGTTTGGAAGCCCAGTAGTTGGACATTGAAGTATCAACTTTTGGAACCTTCACCATGTTGCATGGATAGGTTCGCTATCAACTCGCTTGAAGTTCTGAATATTATCCTTCAACTTAACCATCTTTGAAGGAGGGAAAAACCTTTCTTAAAACACCTCGGTGAGCTCATCCCAAGAAGTAATTATATCCCTTGGGGTAATTTAGTCAACCACTTCATTGCCTCCCCCATTAGAGAAAAGGGAAACAAATGGAGTTGGACTGACTCTTTAGTGATGTTCTTGAAATAAAATGGCCCACACACATCCACGAAGTTTTGGATGTGGTCATGAGGGTCCTTTTGAGAGAGTCCTACAAAGAGACCCTTCATTTGCAACAACTACAACATTGTGCTGGTCACACGAAACACCACATTACCCAAAGTCGGAGGCAATCGAATAGCACCCTCACTTCCCAACTAATCCTTATTGACATCATGCGAATTCCCGATGTAATCATTGTTCCCAAATTGACTGGCGTTGCTCCAATTTACACTCATCTCTTCCCCTGTATTCGAGCCGCATACAAGAACACAAATAAGATAATTCACCTACAATAAAATCAGTTCACGACTATATTTCAATAAAAGAATACTAAACGCCACTCCCCGGCAATGTCACCATTTTCGTTAATGCTCAACTACCCTTCATCCAATTCTAAGTATAGGTAGTCACTAACAAGTATAAACCCAACTAAGTGTAGGGGTTGATCCCAGAGAGAGTGATACGATATATAATTCCATTAAGAACTAAAGATGTGTCGTCATCATTTGTAGAGGTGACACTTTCGCAACATTAAAACAAATCACAAAGTTTCAACGATTAATATCAGATGGTGAGAATTGGGTAACCAATTTAAAAAAGCAAACACGGGAAGTAAACAAGTAGAGATTAGACCTTAGGAGTGTGATAAGTGGAATGTTAATTTCGTATAATGGGTGATTACTAGTTACTCAAAGGTGTTGAATCTCAGCGGGTAAGCTAGGTTTTGAGTGCAATAGCCATTTCTCATTAAACTATTGCGTTTCAAGTGATTTCTTTAGAATATCAACGAGCATAATATAGCCAAACAACCCAATTCCTTAATTAATCCACTCTTTCAAGCTGGATTAGTAAACACACAATCCAACCCACTTTCTCAAGCTAGAATAGAGAACTAAGCTAGAATTGCATTTGCAACTACAATTCCTCAATTAAAATATGAACAATTAATTGCACCCACTTCAAAGCAACATTAAAATTAATAACTAACAACACCAATTAGCTAATTAAGGCATTCAGCTACATAATCACACTCCCAAGAAAAGGGGTTTTAGCTAAGCATAGTGAAAAACAAGAAATCGTTACCAACGAAGTTTTCCATCGGATTTTTTAACGATATGAAATTCCCAAATGCTGAAAGTTAAGCTAAAAATTTCACAATCTCTACTCAAAATGTAAATACAATGTTCTAGAATGTAAAAACTCAAAAATCCAAAGGTAAACAGTGTTGGAACTCCTTTCTTCTTTCAAAAATTGTATTTATACGTTCTCTGAATTTCAGTATGAAGTACACTCAATGAAGTAAGTTGGGCTTTCCGACCACTTCGACGACTCACTGAGTTGCTCCTCTTCTCGCCTTTTGGTTTGGCTCTTTCATCAAATTACTCTAGAAGTTTCAGCGAGTTAGATCGCCATTGTCGATCCTTTCGACGTGTCGCAGATTTAACCATTTTCTTGTCAGGTTGGTGTTGTCCATGGGCTGTTTTTTGGAACTTTAGGTGAGCTGAAGGTCGACTCGGCGAATCGGCGAGTGGCTTTGGCGAGTTCCAGGTTTGCTTTCCTTTGACTTTTTCAACATTTTTTGTTCCTTTTTGCATCATAATGTCCTCGCCTCACTCTTGAGACTTTATTGCTGCACATCAACATATTAACATCCGTTATAAGTGTAAAATAGGCATTGAAGACACTAAACCGTTGAATAATAAGCCCTAAAAAAGTCAAAATTCCGGATTCATCAGTTTTTGAAGACAAATGGGCCAAAGACAATATATTTTTGGCATTATATTTGTTAGTTTTAGGACATGTTGAAGTGGGCTAAGAAGCGCTAAATCAGAATTAGGACAAAGCGTTGGCCCAAGCGGACATAAACCAGACTTGGGCCTCAAATCTCTCTCTCTCTTTATTATATTTCATTTTTTTTAATTTTCACTATGTGCTTATTTGTCAATTATATGTAAGGTTCCCTAATTGATATTCCCAAAACATAGACATTTTGAATTAGTTATTTATAATACCTTATATTAAAAAATTAATAAGTATACTTCTCTTCCTACTTGACTTCTAAAAATATCTTGAAAATTATTTACTTAGTAATACTTTTTTTAGATAATATTCCCCTTCCCTTAAATTGTTTGAAATGTAAAAAGTTGATTATTTTCTTAATTAATTAAGAATGCCTACTTTCTCGAGTTATCCAAATATTATAAATTATCGGATTACTACGTGTTAGCGAACACTTCAAGTGTCTAACACCTTCTTGAAGTGTACATGTGAACCCCGAACCCCCTTTTATAATTTCAATTGATTTTCGTTTTTGAATCATTTGAAATTAAGGTTTCTTTATTTTCCTTTAAAAATTAAGTGGCGAATCTTTTCCAAAATAAAAGTACCTTTAGATTGAAAACACTTATGACCACTCTTTCCACAATTGAAGCAACCATTCGTACCGACCAAACATTTACTATCATGTTTCTTGCCACATCTATTGCAAGTAGACACCAGAGATCCACCACTATTTCCTCCTTGAGGCTTAGGGTTAGGCAGCCTATCTTTGTTGAGCTTAGAAGTTAGAACATTAGAAGATCCTTGACCAGAAAACCTTCGTCGGAATTTAGAACGAACTTGTTCACCGGACCTACAATAAGAAAAGTCACGGTTACCGGTCCTTTCCCTCATGGACTCTCTTGCTCTTTTCTTTAGCTTTTCCTCTTCAATTTTTTGGGCATGTATCATAAAACAAGAGATATCAATTTCCTTAATCAACATGATGGTACGAAAGTCTTTGAAAATCAAGTCAGAAACACCCGACACAAACTTACTCATCCTTGCCCCAGAGTCGACAACCATAGTTGGAGCATACTTAGTTAATTGAGTAAACTTCACAGCATACTGCTTCACACTCACATTGCCTTGACGAAGATTAATAAACTAAATCAATTTTGCTTCTCCCATTTAAAGTGGAAAGAAACAATAAAGAAAATCTCTTTTGAATTTCTCCCAATCAAGAGGACCTACATCAACAACCCTCTTAGTTTTCCATTGTGCAAACCAAAATTGAGCCACACTCTTGAGGTTATAAGCAAACAATTTTGCCTTCTTCCACAGTCCCTTAACTCCTACTATCTTATACACCACATCAATGAACTCTTGATGATCCTCATCAACCTTGGAACTCTAGATTCATCCTAGTGAAATCTCGTATCTTTGTCGCTACCTTACCTACATTTGGGTTCATGGGAGCAATGACTTCTCTATTTGCTGAGGCCATCATAGCTTCAGCCAATATTTGAAAGGTGGCTCAGAATTTAGAATGAGTAACTTTCTCGGCCAAAGGATCCACAACAACTTGAGGAACCTCGAGCTCTATATTTTCACCCACATTCTTTCTCATATAATCTCTTCGAAGGGCCAAATCCTGAAGAACATCAAACAGGATTTAGGAGAAGGATCTTTATAAAGATAGACTCTATGGCATGACTTTAGAGTAATGAAAGAAATGAAGTTTCCTAGGACAAGACTCTACTCAACGTGGCTTGTTAGACATCCTAGGACCTTTTCTAAAATTTTGTGCTCTAATACTAAGTTTGTCACGACCCAAAGAATACCCTATATTTGACAGTTGTATAGGACCTTGAGAGGCCCTACACAAGCCACTTGGAATGCACACTACACAATATATAGAAATAAAGAGGGGTCATATCAAAGTAAAGTGTTTGACATACAAGAGGAAGTTTAACATAGTCTTGACAAGCTAATCTGATACATCAAGAGTGGTTGAGACGTAACGCATACACCATGTATAAACGTTGTAACTAAACACATATGAAAGAAATAAAAGTGATAGGGTCTTCAAAGCATGATTACTCACCCAGTCTTCAAATCCTTAAATTGACCGACTAGCTATGAGCGGGAGGAGAAGGAGCATCAAACCCTACATTATTAAAATAATACAGACACAAGTATGGATTAGTACATGTAATGTACTAAGTATGAGAGACATAATAAAATGTAAAACATGTTCATAAGAGGACATAAGGGGAAAACATGATATGCATGACCGAACTAAAACATAGGGATAACAATCGGGTTAATAATAAGTCCTGGATTCTGAATAATTTAGAGATTTGTTTATATAGATTTAGTTTCCTCAAATGCTTAATTTGTGCAAATAACTGATGTAAAATCCTTGATTTTCAGGTATATTGATTAAGGAACAAAGCAAGGACACTAACAGGCAAAAAGGAACAAAACAGGGTAAAGAAACGAAGATGGGCGAGCCTGAGGATCGCCAAGAGCACTCGGTGTGTCATCTAGTTGCAAATCAGACCACCTAAAGTTCCAATGTGCCTAGCTCAGAAGGAAAGAACTAAGGCGGCGATAAAAATAAGCAGTCGGCAAATTGCCGAGTGATTTTGCGAAGCCAGGATAGATCTCCCAAAGTTACAGACCTTGAGGATGCTGAATGCCAAGGCAAAAGGGTGATGGAAGAGACCAAAGGGCGGCTTGCCGAGTGGTTTGGCGACCCCAACTTACTTTGTCGAATGGGCTTTCGTAGCACATTTTTGGCGACTATAAATATGATTTTGAACATTTAGTTTAGGATCTTTAGTTTCTTTTGATTTTTTAGTATCTTAGAGACATCTGAGATAGTTTTATAGAGAGTTTTCTTTAGCTTTGAAGGATGGAAGGAATTCACTTTTGAGAAATTGGAAGTGAGTTTTTGAGATTCATCAAATGGGAGCATTTTAAAGATGAAATCACTCTTACCCAATTGATAGATAATCAATTTGGTAACTATTTTTACCTTGATATAATGTCTAGCTAAAACCCCAATTCTTGGGGTGTGATCATGTGATTATGGGCAGATTTATCTTATGGGTATTGTTAATTGTTAGTTTAAATGTTATTTAAAAGTGATTTCAATCATTAATTGTGCTTTAATTTAAGAATTGTAGTTGCAAATGCAGAATTATGTTTGTGTCCTTAGCATGCTCGAGAGAGAGATTTTATAACTAAGGTTTTTGATTGATGGTTTGTGGGTATTAGGTTGATCTGGGTTTAGCTCACGAGAGTAAATCATAAAATCATTCTCACACATTTAGCTCGAAAGAGTGAATGGATTAAGGTGTGAGCTCCTCTTAATATGCATGCTTGTTGATGTTCGAGAGAAATCACATGATTAGGGGTAATTGCTTGAGAGAAAATTACCTCCCTTATATCCTAGCCTACTCACTAATATCTATCTATGTACTAATAGTTTCAATTACCGATCTGTCTATATTTGCTTATTGATCACATCCCATGAATTCGTCTCATTATTGTTAATTTTTATTGTTTGTGACTGCTGTTTGTGGTTGATAATTACAACCAAACCCCCCATTTGACATTCGTGTCACCCC
The DNA here is from genome assembly GCA_035578085.1 of Solanum pinnatisectum. Taxonomy (NCBI): domain Eukaryota; kingdom Viridiplantae; phylum Streptophyta; class Magnoliopsida; order Solanales; family Solanaceae; genus Solanum; species Solanum pinnatisectum. The sequence goes on from CM069087.1 coordinate 25,897,792, forward strand.
TTTACCTAATTATGTTTTTAATCAATAATTTATATTGATATGGCTGATTAGATCACATTCATACTTCCTAATTGAATATGAAACACGTACCACTCCCTGTGGGATTCGACCGCAACTCATTTAGTTGGGTTTTATACTAATTACGATCGTTGAACACTTAAAATTGGATGAGGTGTGCTTGAAATGTTAAATCATAATGGTATCGCTGCTGGGGAGTGGTGTCATTTGAAATTCTTTTGGTGAAGTTGAATTGCATTCTTATTAGCCATAGTTGAATCTACTTATTTTTAGATTTAGTTTTTGTGTTGCTTGTCAAAACAGAAGAGGAAATAAGTGTCAACTGAAGCAATGGTAGCCAAGTGGGCCCCAAGATGACATTAGGAATTTCAATGATGTCAATGAGCCAAATCTAGTGGGTGGAGTTGGTGCCATTCGTTTACCTCTGGCAGAGGGAAACACAGTGTTTCACATTACAAGCACCATGTTGCAGCTCTTACAATTGAAAGGTTTGTTTGGTGGGCTGGCTAATGAGGATCCCCATGAGCATATTAGGAATTTTGTTGATGTTTGTGGACCATTCTCCTTTAAGAACATATCTCAAGAATCGGTCCAGCTGAGGTTGTTCCCATTTTATCTAATGGGAGAACCATGTAAGTGGTTGGCTGAGTTGCCAAGAGATTCTATCACTTTGTGGGATGAGCCTATTACCGCATTCCAAGTGCAATTTTGCCTCCTTCAAAGATGATGACACTTAGGGACAACATTCAAAGCATCAAATGTTTGGAGGGTGAGCCAATCTAGGAGAGTTGGCTAAGTTTTAAGAAGATAGTGTTGCAATGCCCAACTCACGAACTGCCCGACAATGTACTTCTGCAGTACTTCTATAGAAGCCTTGATTTGGTAAAGAAGGGAGTGGCTGATTAAATTTCTCTAGGAGGTTTAATGCAATAACCTTATGTGATAGCAGCCCAACTCCTTGATGGTATGACCAAGATTAATCGGGCATGGTACACCCGTGAAGATCAAGTCTCTCCTCTTACTTACAAATTGACAAAGGAAAAAACTAAAAAAGATTAAGAGAGAGACAAAAACATGGAAAATATGATGACCAGCTGGACATCTTAGCCAAGAACGTCATGGGTGCTGGTACTAAGAGTGCTATTGTTATCTATGTTGGTGGTGTAAACCCCAACAAGCCAAATTTGAAGCATTGTACAATGAGGAAGTGAACTTCCAAGCCAATCAAAGAGGAGGTTATCGTGCAAACGACCCAAGGTCGGGTGGTAATAAAGGTTGGAATAGAGATGAGGGCTGGAGAGACTGTGATAGAGAGTGGCGTGATCGTAACAGCACTTGGAAGGAAAGAGAAGAGGAGAAGGATAGGTATGTTCCTACCCACGAGCGTCAAAAGCCCAAAGATTCTCAGGGTGGCTGGACTGAGGATATGCTCTCGCATATTCTCAACAAGGTTGAAGGGTCCGATAGAAGTTTCAAAGGAAATAAAGAAAGATGTATTGACTCTCAACCAGACGGTGACCTTTCACACCGTATGTATCAAGTAGTTGGAGACCCAAATGGGTTAGATTTCTTTGCATTTAAACCCAAGACAACAAGGGGGGCTGCCTAGTGATACTATGTCAAACCCCAAGAATGAAGCTTGAATGGTTACTTGCATCGTGCCACAACGTTAACTATGGTGCTTCTTAGGAGGCAACCCAAGTTTTTATTGCTTTATGTTTGTTTTTGGAATAACGAGTGTTGATTGTGCAGGTTGAAGTGTGGAATGTGTTTGAAAAATACAGGTTGGTGAGCCAAGAGTCCAGTCAGTGACTCGTCGAAGAGGTCGGCGAGCCCTACTTGGACCACCGTTGGACTCATAAAAATCACAGGTGAGAGTTTGTAAAACTCAGCGGGCCCGTAGATAAGTCGGTGATGTTGCGTAATCAAGGACAAAACTTCTGATGCAAGTGTCTACGATCGTGCAATACTATACTTAGTTGTTAAGTGCAAATGTGCTAAAGCTAATCATAGCTAAATACTTTGGCGAATAAAAACATTGTAAATGAAAGGGGGGAGGACACAAAAGTCAATTATCAAATGGGGGTTTGTAAGCAAGAAACAAATAAAATAGTGAAAATAAGGAAAATACAAGTATGGAGACAAGATTCTTGGGATGTGATAGGAATACGGGATAGACTAAATCATTGGATACATTCTTTTGATAGTAAATTCATTGAGTATTTGTGACTAGGCTAAACTTTAAGAGGGATAAGCTCTCTCTTGAGCAACTTACCTTGTTTCAAATGCGTTCCTCTCGGACACCCACTTGCTACATAAAGAACAACCTCCATCTTAACTCACTCACTCTCTCGAGCTTAGTGTGTGGAAATGGGACTAGGGTTCACTCTCTTGAGCTGAACCTCATGTCGACCCACTCACACTAGCCATCAATTTAGTGGTCTTAGTTTTATGACCTCTCTCTCGAGTAAATCGAAAACACATACATACGATTATATTTGCAACTACAACCTCATTAAGTTAATCCACAACCACTAGATGAAATCACATTTAAACTACAAATAGACTATCATCAAGCAAGACCGAATAACTAATCTAACCCATATTCACAAAATCACACCCCAAGAATTGGCGTTTTAGCTACGCTTGTAAAAGAGATAAAGAATTTTACCAATCTCAATTTCCATCAATGGGTATGAAAAATTAAGTCTTAAAACAGGCAAAAAGTGAAGAATCCCAGAGATCCAAGTCCAATTCTTTGAAGACGAAACCCTTGAAAGCTCCAAGTTTCCAAGACCCTCTCCAAAACTTAGAGAGAACATCTCCAAAACTCTGTCTCTACCTTAATAATCTAAAAACTAGGTAAAACAAGGTAAAATTCGCTACTAAGAATAAAAACTGAACTAGTATTTATAGTTTTCAGAAAATGTGCTTCAAAGGATCTTTCGGTGACGTTAATGAGAATTGCCGATGCATTCGACGATTCTCCCTTTGGTCTACTTCGTCGCCTTTCAGCAGTTGCCTTCAATATCTTTGTGTCCTGGATAATTGGGTGATGTAGCACTGCTTCGCAGAGTCGTTCAGTGATGCATCGACTGCTCCTTTTCACCATTGATTTTCTCCTTTCCTTTAGGGCTCAGCACACTAGAACAAAAGGCGAATATGCAATCTGTTGGCGATTTGCCAAATGGAGCATGTGTTATAGATTTCAAGGGAAATTGGTATGATTACTTTCCATTGATAGAGTTTTCTTATAATAATAGCTATCATTCTAGTATTGGTATGGCCCCTTTTGAAGCTCTTTATGGTAGGAGTTGTAGGTTTCCTATAGGATGGTTCGAGGTGGGTGAAGTTGCCTTTATAGGACCTGAATTAGTTCATGAGGCTATGGAGAAATTCTGGCTTATTAGAGAAAGGTTGAGAATAGCACAAAGCTGACAAAGGTCGTATGCCGATGTTAGAAACGAGACCTTGAGTTTCAGGTTAGTGATTGGGTCTAATTGAAAATCTCACCCATGAAAGTTGTGATGAGATTTGGGAAAAAAGAGAAGCTTAGTCCCCGATACATATGCCTGTATCAAATTGTGAGACGTGTTCATAAGGTTGCTTCTGAACTTGATTTGCCAAATTATTTAGCAACAGTGCATCCGGTGTTCCATGTCTCTATACTTAAAAAGTGTATTGGAGATCCGACATCCATAGTTCCCCTTATTGGTTTGTGGGTTGATGAAAGTCTCTCTTATGAAGAGGTACCGGCTGAGATCCTAGACCGGTAAGTTAAGAAGTTGAGAAACAAGGAAGTTCCTTATGTGAAAGTTTTATGGAGGAATCATTTAGTTGAGGGTGATACTTGGGAGGCCGAGGACTGTATAAAGTCCAGATATCCTCATCTTTTTCCTTCTACTCTAGCTTGCGGTAGTTAGTTTCCTTATGGTACACTCCTTGTTTATAGTCATGTGTGTGGTAGATGTTCCCATGATTTCCTTATGTTATACATGTTCATGAAAACTTGTGTTTTGAAAGAAAATGAGTTTATATGATCGATTTTCCCTATGTTGTAATGCATTGAGTATGATTTCCTATAGACTTCATGAGATGAATTGATGAACATGTTTTAGCTATGGTTTTGAGATCGCATTGCATATGAACCCCATGAGATTGTGTTGAGCATGCTTTCAGTTTGGAGACGGTAATTCCTCCTTGAACATGAGAAATTTTGAAATTTCATGCATATTGGGTTGCTAGATGTAGTTCCTAGTTCCTTACAATGCATTTGAGTATGATTAGCTTGGAGTTTATATTTCCGCCTTATATATGTGCATTGCATGCACAATGGGCTGATAGAGTTAGTTTCATCCCTCTTATGATGTTTTGAGAATGTCCTAGCTTGGAGTCGATAGTTCCTCCTCGGATACATGCATTGCATTATTAGGTTGGGTTGTTAGTTCATGTCCTAATCTTTTAGAACCAGTTTAAATCTCATTCAAGGACGAATGGTCCCAAGAGGGAGAAATTGTAACACCCCAGATTCGAAAGATGGAAGCCTAGCAAAATTTCAAGACTTACAGGTGCCATCCACGAGGGCCAAGCACGGCCCATGGGTTGAACCATGGACCATAGGTAGGTCTATGGAAAGGGTTACCAAGGAGCCTATCTAGGCCATGAACCACGGTTGGACGTACGAGTTATCGATAGGTCCATGCCCCGTGGTCCAGTGGCCGTAGGTCCAGGAAAAAGCCTCTAACCAGCACCAAAAAATGTGCAGGACGAACTGTTGGCTTTTTATCCATGGATTCCTTCCATCCATATAGTCCCTATGATTCCCCAACTGAGAAGATGATATTCCCTAATTTGAATTAGGGTTTCTTCCAATGTTGTGGGTATTAATGAATGTTGATCCAATTGAGTGGATTATGATTGTTTATGATTAAATTGATAGAATTACATGTTTTTAGGATGAAATTACATGTACACATGCCTAACCCATGTCTAGAAAGATGAAATTGATGTAAATGGGTTTTATGCCATGAAAGGAGAATTTGTGGGTTAGATGTATTAAATCTTGGATTGATGAGATACATTAGAATTGAAGCTTATCTAATAAATCATGATTATATTGCTTTGAGATTGAAGCTCATGAGATGATTATGATGTTGAATTGCTTGAGATTGATCATATAGAATGACTATGAGATATAATGCTTTGAGAGTAAAGCTTATGTTGTCAATTGTTGACTATTGATGTAATTGTTGTGGAAGAGATAGTGCCCACATGAATTGCTTATAATTATGCATGTGAAAGGTTTGCTCATATTGAATGATTCTAGGTTGAAAGGATTGCTCCCTTAAAATGAATCTATGGTAATGAATAAGATATTGATGAGGCTAGAGGCAATTATCCATGACCTCAAAATGACATGGATATGAGGTGATTACCCGTATTCCATGAAGTAGGATAAAGAGGCGATTACCCTTATTCCTTAAAGTTGAACAAGAAGCGACTCTCCATGTTCTTAAGATATGATTGGACAAGAGGCAAGTGCCCATCATTGATGAGTCCGAGATTTGGACTCATTTAGGGCTTTATTTGTATAGGTTTGGTGTCCTCAAATGCTTATATTGTGCCAATAATTGATGTAAAATCCTTGATTTTTAGGATTATGGATTGAGGAGCAAAGCAAGGACACTAAGTTGCAAAAAGTAACAAAGTGAGCTGAAAGAATGAAGAAAAGAGAGAATGGTGATCACTAAGTCCATTTGGCGAGTTGCCGAGTGGCCACTTGACTGCCTAAAGTTCCAGTGTTCCAAGCCCTCAAGGAAAGAACCAAGTTGGCGAGAGAAAGGAACAGTCAGGGGATCACTGAGTTGTTTTGCGATGAAGTGTTGGATTGCCCAAAATTACAGACCTTGAGTATGCTAAAGGCGAAGGCACAACGGCGATGGAATTGACCAAACAGCAGATCGCCTAGTAGATCGTCGAGCCTGACTCACTATGCTGAGTGGCTTTTCGCAGCACATTTTTGGCGACTATAAATACATTTTTGAACATTTAGTTTCTCATCATTATTAATTCTGAATTGGACCTGTGTAGATATTTTTTAGAGTTTTTAACTGGGAGACAAGTTTTCTCTAGTTTTACCTAAACTTTGAAGTATTGAAGTTTTTCACTTTTGAGAAATTGGAAGTGGGTCTTTGATACTCTTCGAATTGGAACATTGTAAAGACGAAATCAATCTTACCCAGTTTATGGAAACTCAATTTGGTAACATTTTTTATCGTTTTATAATGTCTAGCTAAAAGCCAATTCATGGGGTATGATTATATGATTATGGGATGATTTAGCTAATAGGTGTTTCTAATTGTTAGTGTAATTGATATTTAATAGTGAGTTCAATCATTTATTGTGGTTTAATTTAAGAATTGTAGTTGCAATTACGATTCTACCTTTGTGTTCTTGGCTTGCTCGAGAGAGAGGCTTTAGAACTAAGGGGTTTGATTGATGGTCTGTGGGTATTGGGTTGTCATGGGTTCAGCCCGAGAGAGTGAATCCTAAACCCTTTTCCACACATTCAGCTTAAGAGAGTGAATGGCCTAAGGTGTGGGTTGTTCTTATTTTGCATGCTTGTTGATGTTCGAGAGAAATCAACTTGATTCTGTGTAAACTGTTCGAGGGTCGAATCACATCCCAAGAACCCATCTCATTATTGTTAATTTGTATTGTTTGATGCTGTTGTAGTTGATAATTTCAAACAAAAACCCCACATTTGACATTTGTGCCACCCCCTGATTTGAATGATGTTTTTATTCTTACATTTTTATTCTTATGGCTGATTTGAGCATATTCGTACCTTCCTATTGAATCTTAAACACATACAACTCCCTGTGGGATTCGAACCCAACTCATTTAGTTGGGTTTTATATTGACTAGCGATCGTTGATACTTAGAATTGGATGAATTGTCCTTGAAACATTAATCAAAATGGCACCGCTGCCGAGGAGTGGTATTGGTTAAGATTCTTTTGGTGAAGTTGAATTTTGTATTTTGTTCTTTTTAGTCGTAGTTGAATCTACTTACTTTCAGTTTTGGTTTGTGTGTTATTGTTTAAAATAGAGGAAATGAGTATTAATGGAAGCAACGGTAGCCAAGTGGGCCACCAAGATGATATTGACAACCTCAATGATGTAAATTAGCCAAATGTTAATGACCCTCATCTAGTTGGTGGAATTGGTGCCATTCACTTGCCTCCGACTGAAAGGAACTCTGTGTTCTACATTTCAAGCACCATGTTGCAGCTTTTGTAATAGAAAGGGTTGTTTGGTGGATTAGCTTATGAGAATACCCATGAGCATATAAGAAACTTTGTTGATGTTTGCAGGCCGTTCTCCTTCAAGAACGTATCCCAAGAGTTAGTCCGGTTGAGGTTGTTCCCATTTTACTTAATGGGAGACGCATGTAAGTGGTTGGCTGAATTGCCAAGAGACTCAATCACTTCGTGGGAAAAGTTGGTCGCCACATTTCAAGTGTGATTTTCCCTCCTTCGAAGATGATGACACTTCGGGACAGCGTACAAAGCTTCAAGCATTTGAAGGGTGAGCCAATTCATGAGACTTGGCTAAGATTTAAGAAGTTTGTACTGCAATGCCCAACTCATGGTTTGCCCGACAACATTTTGCTACTATATTTTTACCGAAAACTTGATTCAGTGAACAAGGGAGTAGCTGACCAACTTTCTAAGAGAGGTTTGATGCAACAACCTTACATTATAGTAGCCCAACTCTTGGATGGAATGACCACAATTAACCGGGCATGGTACACCTGTGCAGATCATGTCTCCCCTCTCACTTTTAAATTGACAATGAAGTAGCTTGAGAAATATCAAGAGAGGGACCAAATCATGGCAAAGATCATGACCCAACTTGACATTTTGTCCAAAAATGTAATGGGTGCTGGTGCTAGAACTGTCAATACTGTGGGTGTTGGGTGTGTAAACCCCAATGAGGCCAAGTTTGAAGCGTTGTACAATGAAGAGGTGAACTTCCTTGCCAACCAAGGAGGTGGTTATCGTGTAAACTACCTAAGATAGGGTGGTAACCAAGGTTGGAATAGGGATGAAGGTTACAAAGACCGTGATAGAGAGTGGAGGGATCATAATCCCACTTGGAAGGAAAGTGATGGGGAGAAGGATAGGCATGTTCCTCCCCACGAGCGTCAAAAGCCCAAAGATTCTTACGGTGGTCGTTCTAAGGATATGCTCTCTCGTATTCTTAACAAGGTTGAAGTGTTTGATAAGATTTTGAAAGAAATGAAGTAAGGTGGATCGACCCTTAGCAAGACGGTTACTTCTCACTCCATCTCTATTAAGCAGTTGGACACCCAAATGGGTAAGATTTTGTCTCATTTAAACCCGAGACAACAATGGGAGTTGGCTAGTGACACTATGGCTAAGACCAAGAATAAAATTTGAGTGAGGACTTGCACCGTGCCATACCGTTAACTAAGGCGCTACTTGGGAGGCAACCCAAGTCTTTTATAGCTTTCTTTTTTAATTTGGAATACTCATGTGTCGATTGTGTAGGTGAAAAAGTGGAATGTGTTTGAAAAGTATAGGTTGGTGAGCAAAATGTCCAGTCGGTGAGCCCGACCTGGACTATCATTGGACTCAAGAAATCGGAAGATGGAGTTTATGAAACTCGGCGGGCCCAAGGATAAGTCGGTGAATCACCGAGCAGGTTCATGATCATGACTTTTTCTACCGTTTGTACCCCCACATTAACTTGAGGTCCTGTAAAACTTGGCAAGGTGACACGCAGAGTGGTTTGGCGAGCAAAATTAATATCACCAAAAGGCCGAAAACAGGACGGTTTATAAAGGCCAAAAGTTTAAAATTTCAAACTCTTTCACATTCCCTCACTTTTTAACTTCCCAAGATCACACCCACACTATATTTTCCTGTATTTTTTGTGTTTTTACCACTTCCTAATCGTCAATCGTGTGTTTGGAGCTAGATACTTTGCTGCCTAGCATTACAAATTCTCATATTCGGCATTAAAGGTTGGTTTTCTGAAACTCTCAGCTTGCATTTAGTAGTTTTACTCAATTGCAATTGTTTTGATCTTAGTGATGTGTCTTGGGCCTCTCTAAATCCATGTTTTTGTGCTTATGTGCCTGTTTTAATTTCGATATTCGTGCCTTGAATGCCAAAGTTGTTGATTTCCCAAAATTTTGTGCTTTAAAATTGATCTAAATTTGTGGGTTGTGCTTATTTTTTGTTGGATCTAGTCGGGTGAAGTCAGAATAACCCATATTTGTGCTAAATGACATGCTTTGCCCAGTGATAGAGCATTTGACGTCATTCTTAAAGGCTTAAGTCGTCAGATGGCCAATTTTGGCCAAACCAGGGAAGTCTGACGACCTCGATGGCATGGGTCTTGTGGGTATGAGTTTAATTAAACTAGTGTATGGGTTGATTTTGCAAGTTGGGGTAGAAAGTAGGCACGTTGGGCAGTTTGGCGAGCTAGGTCGAGCTCGCCGAACCACTCGGTGGTTCACCGAATCCCCAATTATCGCCTTTAATTTCATGGTTTTAATTGATTTTGGTTTTATAAATATCAGCAAGAAGACTGAGATCGCAGAGTGCACTCGACGACTCACCAAAAGTCTTCTTTAATCGCCCTTTCTATGCCCCTAACCCTTAAAATAGATGGTAACTTTCAGCGCGCTTGTTTGTGTTTGCCAAAAGCTATTGGTGATTCACCAAAAGGCCCCTCCCATCACCAACATGCCAATTTTTCTGGAAAATTTTGAGCCAATCCTTTCAGCGAGCCCGGTCTAGCTCGGGAAAGTGATTCAGCGACTCATGGATCAGTTCAGTGAGCCTGTCTAGAATATGATTTCTGTGATATTTCATGAAATATTTTCAAACATTCCACGATGTTTTTGCATATATTGGTAGAACCAACTTGGACATGGCACCCTGTAAAAGAGCACGGGGCATAGTTATGAATGAAGGGGCATAAAATCCCCCCTAAAAAGGGAAAGACGACACCTCCCGATGGAAGTAAGGGTAAGGGCAAGAGGCCCATATCTGAGGCTCTGGAGCATAATTCTGACAAATAGAGAGAGTCTGTTGACTCCTAGGCTGCACTCTCCGAGCCAGATAATGACCAGCCTCTACAGTCCAGGCGAGCAGAGGTTCGTGTTAGGTCTTGCCAAGACTTGTCGAGAGCTCCAGCAGCCACCCCTCCTACAATAGATACAGTGCCAGCTCTGGCACCGATGGTGGTTCCTGCACTACTAATTCAAGGTCCTCTTCCCCAACTACTAAACAGATTAAAGGCTGACGGGTTGAGGACAATTTTATAGGAGAAGTTGCTATCTATAGAGGGCTTACTTGGTTGATACTCCATAGTGAGGGACACGCTTCAGTATCATCGGTTCGAGTAGTTCACCAAGCCTCGAGGCCCCTATATTCCTATATTGGTTCGGGTGTTCTACACTGCATATGGAGCCTTGGTGCCACAGGGGAAGCAAAAAGCTGCTGCATTTAAGTCGATGGATTATGTGATCATCCGAGGCAAGAAAATGAAATGTGAAAGCACTGATATAAATGTTGTGTTGGAATGCACCGACAATATTGTAAACAACTATCAGTACATGATAAGGACAATTTAACTTAAGAAACTGAAAGCATGGTTGCCCCTACATAATCTGATAGTGCTTATCGGTGGTTGGAGGCTGGAATGCCCATAGAGAAGAATGACCTAAACGTAGCAGTAAGGTACTGGTTTGGTTTTATTAGCAGCACTAGCATGCCATCCTAGAATGAATCTATTCTCTGCCACACAAAGGCAATATTTCTTGGGTCCATCCTTTCAGGGAAGCGCACCAACTTGGGTGTGATTGTTGCATAAGAGATGGCCATGAAGGCCAAGCAGCGCCAAACCTCTTGACCTTTTCCGGTGCTGATCACTGAGCTGTGCAGATGAGCTCAGGAAACAATTTTGAAGAGTTAAACAATTTGACAATATACCTCTTTTATGGCCAACCTTCTGAGTGTGTGACCTTTGTTGAATCCCTTTGAGCCTTGCCCTTTTCTTGGAAGAAACTTGAGCAAATGAGACCTCTTTTTATCTATTCAACCATAATCCTCATGAAGTGTGGTTTGTTTGAATAACCAACTTAGGCCAAAAGCCTAAGTTGGGGGTGTGGTGAGAAGAGAAGGAAAATCACGAAGTGTAAAGAAGTTCCCCTTTGACCCATGGATATGAAAAAGATGGAACCCCTCCATAAAACAAAAGCAAAGAATAATGAAAAGGAAAAAGAATGAAAATATTGTGGAATAAAGTTGTGAAAATTGCAAAAGAAATGGAGTGTTAGGTAGTCCACGAGAAGTGAATAATGGGGTGAATTTTGAGGTTGAATGAAAATGCTGAAGAAAAGGAAGGACAGTTGTTCATACCACATTTCATGAGGATTGCAGCTATTGAGCCCAAATGACCATACCTTTACACTCAGCCCCGTTACAAGCCTTGAAAAGACCTTTTAATCTTGAGTGAGCTAAAAGAAATGTTGGCTGGAAAAAAAGGGTAAACCTATGGGTGAAGTTAGGCATCTGTTCATCTTTTTTAGTGTGAGAGTTGTTAGTGATTCTAGAGCTCTAAATTGTTAAATAATTGTGTGTGAATACGAAATCATCATTGTGTGAGGACATTTCAGTACCTTAGTTGAGCTTGAACATGCATTTGAAGCAAGTATTATGAACTTGAGAATCTTTGATAATGGTGAATCACAACTTGAATCTTTGAGTGCACAATTGATCCTTGCATGAGTAAGTTGAGTCTTGTTGTGTGCATTAATGATTTAGTCTTTTGTAGCACTGTTAGAGACATCGTTTTTGAACTATTGAACTTTAGTTTTACTTGAGGACAAGAAAAAGTTTAAGTTGGGGGTGTTGATGTGTCTGAGATTCGGACTCATTTAGGGCTTTATTTGTATACGTTTAGTGTCTTCAAATACTTATTTTGTGCCAATAACTATTGTAAAATCCTTGATTTTCAGGATTATGGATTGAGGAGCAAAGCAAGGACACTAAGTAGTAAAAAGGAACAAATCGAGCTAAAAGAATGAAAAAAAAGAGCGTGGTGATCGCCAAATCCATTTGGCGAGTCGCCGAGTGGCCACTTGACCGCCTAAAGTTCCAGTGTGCCAAGCCCTGAAGGAAAGAACCAAGGTGGCGAGAGAAAGAAGCAGTCAACGGATCGCCGAGCAATTCCGCAATCCAGTGTTGGATCGCCCAAAGTTACAGACCTTGAGGATGCTGAAGGCCAAGGTAGAAGGGCGATGGAATTGACTAAAGGGCGGATCATAGAGTGGATCGGCGATCCCGATTTATTGCACTGAGTGGATCTTCGCAGCATATTTTTGGTGACTATAAATACATTTTTGAACATTTAGTTTCTCATCATCATTCATTCTAAATAGGATCTGTATTGATATTTTTGAGAGTTTTGAACTGTGAGACAAGTTTGCTCTAGTTTTTCCTAAGCTTTGAAGTATTGAAGTTTTTCAGTCTTGAGAAATTGGAAGTGGGTCTTTGATATTCTTCAAATTGGAACATTCTGAAGACGAAATCAATCTTACAAACTCAATTTGGTAACAATTTTTATCTTTTTATAATGTCTAGCTAAAACTCCAATTCTTGGGGTGTGATTATATGATTATGGGTTGATTAGCTAATGGGTGTTGCTAATTGTTAGTCTAATTCCTATTTAAAAGTGAGTTCAATAATTTATTGTGGTTTAATTTAAGAATTGTAGTTGCAAATGATATTTTACCTTTGTGTTCTTGGCTTGCTCGAGAGAGTGGTTTTAGAACTAAGGTGTTTGATTGATGGTCTGTGGGTATTGGGTTGTCATGGTTTCAGCTCGAGAGAGTGAATTCTAAACCCTTTTCCACACATTCAGCTCGAGAGAGTGAATCCTAAACCCTTTTCCACACATTCAGCTCGTGAGAGTGAATGGACTAAGGTGTGGGTTGTTCTTATTTTGCATGTTGTTGATGTTCAAGAGAAATCAACTTGATTCAGGGTAAACTATTCGAGAGAAAGTTTATCTCCTCTATAGCCTAGCTTACTCATTGATATTTAGCCATTTTCTAATAGTTGCAATTACCCATTTGTCTATAATAGCCTATAATCAAATCACATCCCAAGAACCCATCTCATTATTGTTAATTTGTATTGTTTGCTGCTGTTGTATTTGATAATTTCAAACCAAAACCCCCCATTTGACATTTGTGCCACCCCCTGATTTGAATGATGTTTTTAATAGTTCATTGTTATTCCTATAACTAACTTGAGCATAGTTGTACCTCGCTATTAAATCTTAAACAGTACCTCTCCCTATGGGATTCGACCCCAACTCATTTAGTTGATCGTGGGGATCCTCATGAGCAAGTGTCCTCGAGAATTCCTTTCATCTGATGCAATTGGATAATAGTTTCGGTGATGTGAAACACCATCCTCCCGGTTGTAGGGGCTATTCGGATTGTTCTAGTGCTTTGAATTACTTAAATAGGTATGCCATTCAACTCACCCATATTATCATTTTGACCATAATGACTATCATTTTCACTCCCATAATCACTAATCTTGTTAACCTGCATATCAGCCAACAACAACAACAAACAACAACTCTACTACAAATAAACAAAATAAAATCTAATTTCTCAATTAGAATTCTCAACTATCGCTGCCTAAAAGCGGCACCATTTTCTTTAACGCTCAAATCATCCTTCAAAACAAATTAATAAGGTGAGCGATCATAGTCAGAAAAACCCAATGAAGGGTCAGGGTCCAATCCTGCGGGGAATGGTATATTGTTGAGAATTCTTTATCGAGAGATTTAGATTTTAAATCATCCCATTTGGAAGAGTAATAACAATTGGGTGGTTGGTACCACAAACTTAATATAAGGTGTTTTTTTTTTTTTAACCAATTATCGCAATTAACTTAAGATTTAAAATAAATCAGGAATTAACAAGCAATCTAGGGGTGTGAGGATTGGATATCAATTTCATATATAAGTAAATGTGTTGCTCTATAGTGATGTGTGTACATGAATAGGCCAAGTCATCTTCAATGACGCTAATCATATTTCTATCCGAAAGCATCTATGCCTATAATCTCCTTTCAGTCTCTTTCAATGCAAATTCTTAATAACCCAATACCTTAATTTATTCCCTCTTTCATGAATAGGGAAAATAGATCCGACCCATAACCTCTCTTTCAAGCAAGTCAAGGACATCAAACCTAAATTGCTAGTATTGAACTAATCACCCACTATAATTGATCTCTTTCGAGCATCAACTGGAGATAGGAGGTAGGAATTAAGTTTTCAACCTTAACCATTAGGTTAACCCATGCCAATTAGACAAAATTCATGCATGAACTACAAAAAAACGGAGCATAAAACAATATCCACTTTATTAAATTAATAACCAAACCCCATTAGAGCACCCCTAAATCTTGAGATTATAGCCACCATCACAAAAAAGTAAAGAAAGTATACCTTCCATGAAAGAAGCCATGGGTTACTAGAGAATCAAGAACTTAAGAGTAATCCTACTTTGGATTTTACTTCAAACTATTGAATTCAAGATTCAAATTGGAAAACCCTAAGAAGACTTGAACAATTGTTCTGAAAAGTAAAGTGTTCTTTGTCAAAACTTCCTCTTGAACTCGGTTTTTCCACTCTCCAATTCAACTACCTTACAACTCTATCATTTGGGCTATTTATATTTTCCCAAAATTTGGCTCAAAAATCCACTTCGCAACCAACTCGATGACATTAGCTGGGCTGGCCTAACTCACTCGGTGAAATCGCCCTTCGTTCCCTAGCTCAACTTTGTGATGCACTAGGCTTTAGGTGTTTGAACCTTAGTTGGTGAACTCGATTGAGTTAATCTTTCACGTTCGGAGAATCCCTCAATACCACCTTAGGTTGCCGTATGAGCATTAAATCTTTGCCTTGCACACCATCAGATTTGTGGGTGTGGTTTAGGTCCCCCTTTATCATTTGGTGTATCTCCCTTTCAGTTGGAGTCCATTGACCCTCTTTGGTAGAAAAAACGGCTATGCACTGTCAGATTGTTCGGGGTCTTGCTCATTCGCTGACCTACCCTTCATTCTAGGCGTTCAACAATGTTTTTTTGCACTTATTTTGCATTTTTGGCCACTCTATCCATCTTAAGTCCATGCCTTGTCCAATTACCTTCATAGGTGCAAATTATCAACATTTGATTATATGAGGACAAGGTTAGGCATTGAGATCTAAATTGACCTCAAATGAGTAAAAATTGACCACTCATCAAGTAAGCATTAGATACACATATGTTCATTATTTTTGACTTCGAAAAGATAAATTTGGGCTTAATTGTTTTGTATTCACTCAATGTGTTCTATGTGAGCATGTTAATTTTATATCCTTATGTGTTTTTCATGGCGCCATGTGGTGAGTAATGCCTTGTTATTACGTAAAGTTTCATCTAGAACTTACCCCATGTGTGCTTAACTCCATGATGTTATCCTTAGTGAAACCCCTTTGAGCCTTTTAGCCTACAATTCTTTGATTAACCTCATGATAAGTTGAATCATTTTTGTTGATACCATGTCATTTTTTGGGGAAAAAGGACAAATATACCCCCGAATTATCATAAATGGTGCGTCAATACCCTTGGTTATACTTTCGTGTTGTGTATGCCCTTACCGTCAATATTTTGGAACATATATACCCTTAAAATAAACAGAGGGACACGTGTCATGATCTTAATGGATAGACCATCAAGATCATGACATGTGTCCCTCCGTTTATTTTAAGGGTATATACGTTCCAAAATATTGACGGTAAGGGCATACACAGCACAAAAGTATAACGAAGGGTATTGACGCACCATTTATGATAATTCGGGGGTATATTTGTCCTTTTTCCCCATTTTTTGAGCCAAATGTTTATCCTTAATCTACTAAGTAGTGAAGCAAGGGTTGAACAAATTGTAGAGTGAAGCAAAGAGCAATAGCTTCCGTGGTTGAAAGAGGATTTACGTGAAAAGAGCTCAATATTTAATTGAAAAGGTACTTGCTATGTTGGAAAAAATGAAATTATATATATATATATATATATATATATATATATATATATTGTATGATGCTTTGACAGCTTGAATTGAAAACAACATTGCTAGAAGTGCTTGATTCTCTAGAGGGTGAGATTGAAAGATAAGAAAAGAGTGATTAAGAGGTGTGAAGCACAGAAAAGAAAGTTGTTAAAGTGTTGAAATGTTAAAACCAGTGCGTTAAGAAGGAAAGTCACTAATTGTATAATAAATGTATCCTCCGTATCCTGAAGCCGACATTACAACCAAGTTAAGTCCTCTTGATTCCATAAATGGTTAAAGTTAGCATACACTAAGGGAAAGTCTATGGCATGTGGCAATATGTGGGAACATCGTTTGTGAGAGTGAGAGTGTTAAATTCTGAAAATTAGCCTTGTCAAAGTGAAATTTCTTGAACATGATTTAGGTTAGGAGAAAAGGCTATACCAAAATAGTGAGGGCACTCATGACGCATGCTTGGGTGTATTTGTGTTTGCATATTTATATATTATTACATTGGCCCAATCAAAATTGTAACGAGTGAATCATTGAGGTTATGTTGTGTCAAATGGGTTATTTGATAGCCCAAAGTATACCCTAGACGTCACATTATGTATATGACCTCAAGAGTCCCTACACAAGCCACTTGTCATACATTCCACACAATATAATAGATAAAAAAATAGAGTAAGTAAAGTACTCTCATAGCATGAAAGAAAAAGAACATATGTGTGGAAATCATACTAAGTACTGAAAAGCAATTCAAAACATTAAAATGTACACCATATAGGTAATGCCTCTAGACTTTAGAGCAAACACTACTGCCGCTTACTCAAAATAATGAGTCCTTTCTTTTCATGCACCTTCAATTTCCTTGAAGCATATGTGATGACTTTCCCATGTTGCATCAAAACACATCCAAGACCGATCTGTGAAAAATTATAATATACCACAAAACCATCTGATCCTTCTAGTAATGTCAACATAGGGGATGAAGTAATTCTATCCTTCAACTCTTGGAAAATTTTCTCACAAGAATCGAAACATAGGAATTTTACCATCTTTTGAGACAATGTCATCAAAGGCACAACAATAAATGAAAATCCTTCCAAAAACATTCTATAGTAACCAGCCAATCTGAAGAAACTCTATAGATCCAAAATTAACAAAGGTCTAGGCTAACTCTTAATCCCCTCAGTTTTCTTCGGATCAACTTGAATACCTTCATTGGAGGTAATGTAACCAAGGAAAGCAACAGACCTCAATAAAAACTCACGTTTTCTAAACTTAGCATACAATTAATGATCCTTAAATATTGGCAACACAATCCTCAAATGCTCAACATTCTCATCCTCACTCCATGAGTAAATCAAAGTATCATCAAAAAACACAATCACGAATATGTCAAAATATTGCTTAAATATCATATTCATCAAATCCATGAATGTCATTGGGGATTTAGTCAAACCAAAAGACATAACCAAAAAACTCATAGTGAAAATATCGAGTTTGAAAAGCCATCTTCAGATTGTCACTCTCCCTCACCCTTAAATTGGTGATAACCTGACCGAAGATCAATCTTAGAGAAGTAACTTGATCCTTAGAGTTGATCAAACAAATCATCTATTCTTGGAATATGATACTTATTCTTTATTTTAACCTTATTCAATTAGCGATAGTAAATGCATATTCAAAGGAATCATCATTCTTATTAACGAACAACACTGTAGAACCCCATAGAGAGATACTTGATGAGTCGTAGAATTGCGCTCATTTGATTCTCTTTTCATATTATTTTTTTGGCACTCAAAGTGATGTAATTCTTGCTACAAATTATGCATAGAAATGCAAAAATTAAAGACATGAAATAGAGATAGATATATTGACACAAGAAAAGAAAATAAAAAGCAACCTAAAGGCATATTAAACCTAAAGACCACAACTGATTAATATGAATCAAGCACTGAATCTCTCACCATGCCCTCGAGGGAATTGAATTCACCTTGCAACCGATGTTTCTAATCAAAAGTCAACCAAAGCTTGTACCAAGCTATCAAAACACATAGAAGAGCTTCAAACCATCAATATTCAAAATAATCTACCTAAAAGAAGACCCAAACTTGCTATTTACAGTTTTTAGGCTATTATTACATAAGTGGCCCAAAAGGGACCCAAAAGGGATGAAGGGCGAGCTGGATCGTACTCGCCTAAGGGACTTCGAAAGTCACCACCCGTCCTTTGAAGCCTTCTGTCAATTTGGGTGAGCTGGGGTCCTCGCCCAAGCCATTAGGCATGTCACCGAATGGCTCCTGCTCGTTTAAAGTGATAGTTTCTTCAAATTTCTTCCCATTACTTCCCTAAGTGATCCTCAAAGCATGGAACACTTTCTTTGCCATCAATACAAGCTCAAGGAACTCTAACTTCATGAACAAACCTTGCATTCTTTGAAGGTCTCGAGCTTTACTTCGTGTGAACTACCATGGTGCAATTGGAATTGCATTATTCTCTCCTTCTTGGAAAACATTTGTCCTCAAATTCAACGGATCATCATCATCAAGAGTTGAATATGGAGAAAGGTCTCAAACATTGAAGGTGTTGTGAACTTGAAACTTCGAAGGAAGGTAAATTTTGTATCCATTGTCATTAAGTTATTTAAGCACGTGAAATGGACCATCACCTCTTGGCATCAACTTTTTCTTCCGATGAGTGGGAAATTGCTCCATCAAAAAATGCACCCACACCCACTCACCCAGTTCAAGCACAATGTTTTTGTGACCCTTGTTCGCCTTTTGGCTACCTCTTGGTTCTCTTTTCATAGTGAAGTCTAACCATCTCATGAAGTTTCTTCATCGCTTCCTCTATTTTTCTCCCATCTAAGCTTACGACAACATCTTGAGAAAGAAGAGTGAGATCTAAAGGGGTTAGGGGAATAAAACCATACATGACTTCAAATGGAGTCATACCAATAGTTCGATGAATAACTCAATTATAAGAAAACTCAACTAAAGGCAAATGTTCCTCCTATGAGACCAACTTTCCATGCACCACGACACGAAGCATAGAACCCAAGGTCCTATTCACAACTTCAGTTTGGCCATCGTTTTGTGGGTGACAAGAAGCTGAGAACAACAACTTAGTATAAAGTCTACCCCATAATTCTTTCCCAAAGTGACTAAGGAATTTTGGATCCCTATCACTTATAATGGTTTGAGGAGTTCCATGAAATCTAACAACATTTTCAACAAACAAAGATGCCACATTGGAAGCATCATCACGTTTATGACATGGAATGAAATGAGCCATCTTTGAAAATCAATCAACAACAACAAAGATGCTATCTCTACCTCTTTTTGGTCCTTGGCAAACCCAAAACAAAATCCGCTAAAATATCAAGCCATGGTCTTTGAGGGTTTGGAAGTGGAGTATATAAACTGTGGGTAAGGAGGCATGACTTAGCACTTCGACATTCAATACATTGGACAAAAAATTGAGCAACATGTTTGTGCATTTAGGCCAATGAATTTTTCCTTGAGAATTCCCCTTGTTTTATCAACACCAAAATGGCCCATTAATCCCCCATTGTGTGCCTCCGATACAAATTATTCTCTCCAAGAGCTCATCACACATAGTCTATTGCCTTTTAACAAGAAATCATCAAATTTAGAATAGGGTGTCGAAGATCTATCCCTAAACCATCTTTCCCTTTCCCTTTCCTCATAATCTTCGAAGATTTGAGCAAACATGGGGTCCTTGGAATACATTGCCTTCAAACATTCAAAGCTAAGAATTTTAGAAGATAAAGTGGTTATCAACACCTATTTCCTAGACAAGGGATCGGCCACAACATTTTCCTTACCCTTTTTGTATTGAATTACATAAGGGGAAGTTTCAAGGATTTCAATTCATTTGGTGTGCCTTTTGTTCAACTTTCCTTGGGCCCAAATATGCTTTAAGGGACTCATGATCAATTTGAATGACAAATTCTTCAGGCCATAAGTAGTGTTGCAAATTACCGAATGCTCTAATAAAATCATACAATTCAATATCATAAGTGGAATAGTTTAAAGTTCACCTTAAAACTTTTACTTAAATAAGCGATGGGATTTTGGTCTTGCACTAAGACGGCTCCAATGCCTAGTTTACTAACATCGCATTCAACTTAAATTTTTTTCTCAAAATCTGGTAATTGCAATAAAGGAGTGGAGCTAAGCATTTATTTTAAAGCCTCAAAAGCTTTGGCTTGCTCTTCCCACGACTTAAAAGGCTTATCCTTTGGATTACCTCAGTCAAGGGAGCGACTATAGTACTAAATACTTTGACAAACCGCTTATAAAAACTAGCCAACCCATTAAAGCTTCTAACATCACTTATGGACTTTGGAATTGGCCAATTCTTAATAGTGTTTATCTTAGATTCATCAAACTGAACCCCGCTTAAACTCAAAACAAATCCCAAGAAACCAACTTCATCAACATAGAATTAATATTTTTTCAAGATTAGCATAAATTTGTTCCTTCCTAAGCACATCAAACACACATCTCAAATGATTTATATGCTCATGGATGGTTTTACTATGAATCAAGATATCATCAAAATATACAACCACAAACTTCCCTATGAAGGGATTCATCACATGACTCATGAGATGCATAAAAGTACTAGGAGAATTTGTGAGACTGAAAGGCATCACCAACCATTCAAATAGACTAAACTTGGTCTTCAATATGATTTTCCATTCATCATTGAAGTTCATCCGAATTTGATGAGAACCACTCCTAAGATCATTCTTTGAAAACACACAAGAGCCACTGAGCTCATGAAGCATATCATCTAATCTAGGTATAGGATGATGATACTTTACCGTGATATTGTTGATGGCCCGACAATCAACAGACATACGCCATGTTTCGTCTTTCTTTGGAACCAAGAGAATCGAAACGGCGCACAAACTCATACTTTCTCTCACATATCCCTTGTTGAGGAGTTCCTCAACTTGCCTTTGTAACTCTTTGGTGTCCTCTGGATTACATCGAAAAGTTGACTTGTTTGGCAATTGTGAGCCCGACACGAAATCAATTTGGTGCTCAATTCCACGAAGAGGGGATAATCTACATGGGAACTCCTTTGGGAAGACATCATCATAATACTGTAAAAGAATGGAAATAGAATGGGGTAGATAAGAAAGAGATTTGTTAGTTTGCAACACATGATACCTATGTGTGATAAGGTTCAAAGAACTTTTGGCCTCCACTTCATCCCTTATCTCTTTATAATTAGCTAACATTTAGGCTTTTTCCCTCAACTTCCTCCTTTCTTCATCTTTATTGCCCCCGACCTCCACATGGTCTTCCTCACCCTTCCTTTTCTCCCTTAACTCACTTATCTTTTGATACACTTCATTTACTTGAGAGGGCGGCATAGGATGGACATATTTATGATCATCCAACACAATTGAATATTTGTTGGTTCTCCCCTCATGTTTGGTTGAACGATCATATTTCCAAGGTCTCCCAA
Organism: Solanum pinnatisectum; assembly: GCA_035578085.1. Classification (NCBI taxonomy): domain Eukaryota; kingdom Viridiplantae; phylum Streptophyta; class Magnoliopsida; order Solanales; family Solanaceae; genus Solanum; species Solanum pinnatisectum. The sequence continues at coordinate 25,919,473 of CM069087.1, forward strand.
GTAGAACATATTGCATTTGGACTACATCACATAGAATCTCATCTTGGTACTCCCAAATTTTAAGCTTGATCGACACTTGTCTATGAATCCTCAATTCTGCACACTCACTCAACCATTGAAGCTTTTAAGGTGTAGCATGCTTAGTGGTAGGAAGTTTTGAGAATTTCGCTAAAGGGGTGCTAGCAGCATTTGCACAACTCCCAATATCAATGATCAATGAACACACATTATCTTTGATGAGGCACTTGGAGTAAAAAGGTTCTATTTTAGACTTGGATCATCCATGTCCTTGCTAATTATAACTCGCCTCATCACGTACATTGGTATGGTGAACTCTCCTTCTTGAGCGTAAGCTTCTTCAATAGGAACCTTCCTTATCAAACCATTAGGAACGGCGACTTCATTCCCTCATTTGGGTCTTGTTCCTCATCTTCTTCAACTTCAAATTCATCCTCTTCTTGATCTACCCCTTCAAAAAGATATAATTCCCTTCCTTGAACTAGAAAATTCAATCGATTGGGACATTCACGCATCATATGACTCCATCCTCTATATTTGTGACATTGAATGTCTTTAGAAAATTTTGTTGGGTCCTTATTACCTTCTTCTCAGGGTGGGTACTTTGGAGTGTTTCCTTTAAAGGGTTTCTTCTCATAAGGTTTCTTGAAATACTTATTTTTGTTCCAACCCAAAGATGTTTGAGCTCCCCCCTTGCTCTTAGTCCAAGAATTTGAAGATGAATTACCCTTGTACTTAGGTACTTTCTCCTATTTGAGTTCCCGCTCTACCTCATTGGCCACTCAAAGATGTCATTCAAGCTAAACTTGTGAACAGCTATCTAGGAAGAGATCTCCTTGCTCAACCCTACCTTGAAGTGAATAACGACATTCTCTTCATTCTCAATGTATTCTAGCTTCAAGTTCAAATTTTGGAACTTATCATAGTAAGCCGCAACACTTTTGCTTCCTTGCCTCAAGTTGTACAACTTAGTAAGTAATTCTTGTTGATACCTTTCCTGCACATACCTGACTCTTATAAGGGCTTTCAATCTGGTCCATGGAGGGTGTCCCTCTTGAAGTACTAGATGATACCTTTTCATGTATTCCCACAACGTTATAGCAAACCCTTCAAATTGAGTAATGGAAAAACAACTTTTCTTGACCTCGATCAAATCATTGACTTGGAAGATTCTTTCACAATGCGACTCCCATTAAAAAAAAACATCAGGATTACATTCCCCTTTGAAACGTGGGAGACTTGTATTGATAGAGTTGATTCCAACATATTGGCCTCCATTTCCACCTTGGTCCCAATAATAATTTCTTCGGCCCTCACCCACTTGGTTGTTGTTATAGTAACCTCTTTGGATTTACCCTTGATATTTGTTACCATGTTCTCCTCTCAATTCTTGACCATACTCTTGATTGGCATAGTCTTCCTGTGGTTCTCCACCTTGAGGTTGGTTCCCATATTGTCTTCTCCCATGTGGTACCAGACCAACTCTACCTCCTTTCCCTCCATGCCTCATTTGTCCTCTTGGCCTATTCTTTTGTGCATCATTCCATGGCGCTTCTTCCCCTTCACCTTCATATCCCCCTTGGTACTCATAATCTCTCACCTCTATTATGGGAATTGGTTGGGTTTGTGGCATTTGGTAGGGTGGATTCTGGTTTAGTCATTCTTGGTAAGGTCGGTTTTTGTTTGGTGGACCTTACTGATTTAGTTGGGCTTAGAATGGTCGGTTGGTATTTTAGACATTAGACCCAAAATAGATTTGTGTTGGGTTGAACGCTTGATGGAAGGCTCTAGTGTGATAGTAGGAGAAATAATGTGGTCGTCCCCACTTGTTGAAGCACAAAATGTAGCTTGTGGGGTTGAATTAGTAGAGTTAATTAGACCCTCCACATTGTTCATACGATCATTCATCTTCGGCACACTACCTTTCATGGTGGCTATTTTTCCTTCCATGTTCTCAATCCTCCAACCCGTATTAGTAATTCCTTCCATTATAGATTCCAAAGTAACCCCTCCCATAGGTGGTTGGATTTCACTTCTGGTTTCCATGGTACCTAGCAATAAGAAATAATCAACAAAAACAACAAAAAATGTTAGCGTTAGTAAACTGAACTCACAATCACTCGAGTTTACACACCTTTGATTGCCTCTCAAACTGGCTCGACTAAGGTTGAAGATTTATTATACTCGGCTGATCACAAAGTGTCAGTTTCTACTCTTGGCCGGAAGGGAATCTTGTTATAAGAAAGACAGACAACTAGAATAAAGCAAAATGGACTTGAATAAAAAATTTAACTATGAAGTAAAAACAAATAAAAGCATGAAAAAAGTGGCACTAAAAAGAAGAGAATTGAAGAACCAATAATCAACAAATAGATAAATTACGAGTTGAAAATTAGTTTAGGAATCTTGAGAACGATTGAGAATATAGGAAAGGAAACTAAGGAATTAGAACCTGGGATTAGGGGAATAAAATGAGTTTCTGATTACAAAATGCATTGTTTTCTTCGCCAAAGTTGAAGTTCAGCTCGCCAACTTGAAGTTTCACTCACCAAATTTTACAGAATGTTAAGGCAATTCGGCGATCAGGGAATCAATTTGGCGAGTCGCCCATTGGACTTTGGCGAGCAAAGTCGGGCTCGCCAAATGGATCAGCGTGTGCACGTGAACACCTCCAAATTTTGGGCTCCCCCCTTACTCCTTCCTTTATTCCTTACCCCTTTTGGTAAATTCGCTTGTTCACTAACACTTATCAACTTTGTCTTTTTTTTACTTTTGTATAAAACACCTTCTTTTAATAGATTCCTGCTTCTTGAAGGTTTGAATATTCCCCAAGAACACTATGAACAGGATGAAGACCCAAAATAAAACCCTCAGTAGTTTTAGCTTAGAATTTCACAAAAAATGAGATATAGGTTCCTCTTGATGTAGGAAACAAACTTCAATACTTTTTATCTTTCAATTCCTTCTGATTTCAAAACCCATTTGCACCTTCTTCAAACTTCTTCAACCAACAATGGTGGATTCTTCAATAGTACCCCCAAACTACACCAAATCTTAGATTAGACTAAAGTAAGGCTAGATAATACTATTCTAGCTTTAGAAAATTCAAACAAGACTCAAATCAACAAAATATTTTTTTCGGAGTTTTGTTGAAAAACCATTATGACACTTTTTTTGTAGTATCAAATCCAAGAATAGAATCGTATGAACGAATCAAAGAACAACTCTGATACCAAATGTTATATTTCTTAACACGAATTTCAAATAGAAATGCAGAAATTAAAAACAAGAAATAAAGATAGATAGATTGACAGAAGAAAAGGAATCAAAAGCAACCTAAAGGTATATTAAACCTAAAGACCTCAATCGATTAATCCGAATCAAGCATCAAATCTCTTAAGAAGACCTCGAGGGAATTGAATTTACCTCACAATCGATGTTTCTAAACAAAATTCAACAAATGATTGTACAAAGCTCTCAACACTCATACAAGATTTTCAAAACATCAATATTTAAAATACCCTACCTAAAAGAAGACCCAAACTAGCTACCCAAACTAGCTATTTATAGTTTTAGGCTATTATTACATAAGTGTCGCATAAAGTATAAACGGAAAGCAGGGTTGTGCTCGCCTAAGGCACTCGGCAAGTCGCTAATTGGTTCGGCATAGTGACCCTCCTTTGAAGCCTTCTGTAAATTTCGGCTAGCTGGGGTCCTCGTCCAAGTCATTGGGTGACTCACCAAATAGCTCCTGCTCGCCTAAAGTGACAATTTCTTTAATTGTCTTCCCTTCACTTCTCCAAAAGTTCCTCAAAGCATGGAACCCTTTATTTTCCATCAACACAAGCTCAAGGACCTATAACTTCATGAACAAACCCTGCATTCTTTGAAGGTCTCGAGCTTTACTTTGAGTAAACGACCTTGGTGCCATCTTAATTGCATCACAAAGTAGAGAGAGAGGCTAATTAATTATCCTTTAAAATTTGCTAATTTCAAGTGTTTGTTGTTCGGATGAAGAATGATACAAAAAAGTGGAAAAAGAAGCAAAACCTGGAAGAAAAAATACCCTCAAATCTCAAACTTACAGAAGAAGGTTAACTTAAGTGAACAAGTCAACAAAGTTAAGTGGTCGCTTCTGGTGTTCGCTATTGTCAAGGAGGCCAAAATGGGCAGAGGTCACTTTTACAACTTGAAGGTTGGTTTTGTGGTGTTTGCTTTTGGGAACTCCTCTCTACTTAAGCATTGCTCACCTATCCAAATAGGGACATGACTAGAATTTCTCAAGCATTAGACCCATATTCAACATATTAGGCTAGAGGAACCCAATATGGTATGATCCACCATCCAAGAATAGTGAGAGATGGAATATTATAGAGGGAAAAGCTCATCTTAAAGTAGATTTTAAATTGTTCTTAAGTTTAGGGTTGAGACATTGAAGGTAAGTTGCCTCACATTTCATTTGTTGATTTGGAGATCCTGTTCTATCTTAGTAAATTATTTTACCCTTCTTCACTTTCTTGTTCATAAATGCTCAAAAATTGGGTATAATTATTTGAATGAAATTGAGACTTTTTTGTTAGAAATAGACAAAACTATTTGGGTATTTGATTTATTGCTCTATTGCTTTTATATTTCCTTGTTTCCATGCTTGATTTCTTGAAATAGGTTCAATCTAGTTTTCATGTTTGAATATATGGGTTGAGAGAGAACACTCTATCCTAGCTTTCAATCTTCGTGGATTGCTTGAAAATAGATTCTATGAAGTGGAGAATTAGATTGATAATTGCATTTTAGCATTGATTTGTCACAACCCAGGGGTGCACCTAGATGTAACATAGCGTACTTGACCCCGAAGGGGTCTCATACAAGACCTTAGCATATTATAACATAAGATAAGAGAAAAGTAGGGAAAATTTAAAAACTTTATCCATACAATCGAAGACTTTTCAAAAAATGCAAGCGGAAGTCTTTACTACACTTTTGTCTCAAACCATCTAATACAACATTGAATAAAACTCTTGGGACATAGCCCATACAATGGTCTCATGACATTAAAATAAAACACATAAAGGAAATAGTGGGTTTGTCCTCAAAGATATGAGGACTCACCAAATCCTCAACTCTTTTTCTACTTAGAAACCTAACTCCAAGAATAGAACTCAAGTCTCCAAACCCTACATTTGATGAGAATGTACGCAAAGTATGCGTTAGTACAAAATGTACTAAATATGTTAGCTAGCATAATCACAAGAGCATAAGACATAATCCATAATCATATGAAACACTTCATGAAACATAAACTATAAGCATAAGGGACAATATCATAATATTAAGCAAAGTCTTCAACATAAGCATCATATAAGAATTATTCAACCCTTTAGTCATCTATACCATAATAGAACTACTCTTAAATAACCTAAAAGCATACTTGTGCAATGCATGAATAGCATCCCATATTACCACCCAAGCTAAGTATCCCTTTTGGGCCATCTTAATCGTAGTCTATATGCATGGTCAAGTTTTAGGCTCTTCTACCATAAGGGCACTGTACTCCTAAGTAACCTCAAAGCACACTTGTTCAATGCCTGAAAGGTATCCCATAATACCATTCACACTAAGCATAACCTTGAAGTCATCCTAGTCATACATACCCTCCTTTGGTCTCACTATTAGCTTACTTCATATAGACAAGGGAACTATCACCTTTAGTCAATCATATCATAGAAGGCAACTATAGCAACAACCCAAGTTAAGTCTACATTGTATAAGAGAACACTTCATAGGTAGCTTCAAGTCATAGTTGTGTTATGAATGAATGACATCCCATACTACTATCCACACTAAGTACCACTTAAGGCTATCATACATGCACACTAGTTGGGGACTAGTCCCTCATTTCTATTTTCCATTAGTCATTTAAGGTACTTCTCTATTTATTACAAGGCAAGTCACAACACATGAATGAATTCTATTACTCAATTCAAGGCTACCAAGGAATAGCACCCTAATAGGCTAGACCGTTCTATCATCTTGCTAACATAACTATATTATGCTAAACTAACTACCTTGGAAGGCATACTATCATGCAAGTCTAAGCTATTCTAGGAGGGGTACAAGAGTTCCATCCTCTCTACCATGAAATAATCTTAGACCAACTAAGTCATGCTACCCATACAAGCACACTAAGATGGCAATATAAGCTACCCTTAGGAGAGTATGATTCCTCAATCCTAAGATACCCTTTGGAGAGTATAACTCCTCAATCCTAAGCTACCCTTAGAAAAGGATAAGTCCTCAATCCTAAGCTACCGTTAGGAGAGTATAAGTCCTCAATCCTAAGCTACCATGAAATGGTCTTCGCAAAACCAAGTCATGCTATCATGAAGGCATCCCAATAATGCTAGTTCAAGCTACTCTTAGGAGAGTATAGATCCTAAATCATAGGATACCTTGACTATCCCTAGCTGAAGCTACCATGAAAAGCATCTTACAATGCTAAGTCAAGCTACCCTTAGGAGAGTATAGATCCTCAATCCTTAACTATCAATCTTGTCTTGTCTTCCCAAGTCAAGCTATACATGAAGGGATCATAGATCACAACTTCAAGCTACTCTAGTCTAACATGATTTGATTCATTTTAGGTGATTAGATTTTTCAACCTAGAATCATTCTATGTCAGAGAACCTTTTATAATCTATCAAATTCATGCATCATACTATATCTACAATTCTACATTAGACATGGAAATCCTCCTGACTCAAGTGATTCTATCACTTCATATATTCAAGCATTCATTAGGTAGATTAAGTAGGTAAAGATCTTCCACAATAACTCTATCCATCCAGCTTCTATTCTCATATAGACTTTACCCTCAAAGCTTTGACATACCTAGCTCATCACATTGGCTTTACTCTCAAAACCCTAGTAATGAATATTCATGACTACAAGCCCAACTCTCAAAGCTTTACTTCTACAACCATCATTCATACCTAATTTTCAAGGCATTCTAATCAAATTTTTCATTAGTAGGTGATTCTACTCATAATTGATCATAAAGGTTCAATTTCAACTTTAATAGTTATAATCCTTCATATACAATAAAGTATAGTTCAATTCATGTCTATATGTTACTAACGTTGAACAATTACTACACATGATATTAATTCTAGAAGATGACCTATGTATCCTCAATTGCATCTCTCACGGCATAAACCCACACAATATCAAATTCATCAATTAGACTAGGGTTAACAATAGGAATAACATAAATTCATCATAATATCACAATTTAATTCTAATTTCAATCATAATTAAGCATCATCTACTAAATTGGAATCATACTTCAACACTACCCACAATGTAGGAAGAAACCCTAGCTAGATTGGGGTTTTGTCTTCACAATTGGGGGAAGCCTAAGAGGGCTTTATGGGTGGAAGAACCCATATATGAATAAGCTAACATACCATAATTCAAAGCCCTAACACAAGATTTAAACAATGGAGGAAATATGCCCTGCTTCCTTCTCTTCTTCTTCTTCTTCACTTCTTGAGAGAGAATTATTTGGAGAGAATTTGGGGTCTTGGAAGAATGAATTAATTCACTTAGTTTAGGAGTCTATTAGGCTTATATAGGTGGTTTAATAACAAAATAACTAACCTTACTTAAGCCCTAACTAATTCCCAATTAACCCCTAAGCCCCTAACTTAAAACAACATTACTAAAAATCTGCCCCACCCATGAGACCACACCCACGGACTGTGGGTGGGTCTACGGGCTGTACTACACCCTCTTGGGTGGTGGTCCACAGCTGAAATTTGCAGGTGAACTCAGGCCTTGACCCACGACCCCTTCCCATGGGACGTGGGTCCACCTACAGGGCATGAGTCCCAACCTTAGGTGGCCTTTTTTGGGCAGATTTAGGAACTATTTTGGGGTCCTCCTCAAGGACCCTTTTGGTTGGTCGTTGGGGAGTTGTACCTTGAAGTTTGACCCCTAAAGCCTTCATTCTAAGTTTGGTAAGTCATTTTATGATTCTATCCCTCACATCAAACTCTAAAACTCTTACGAAAAGCTCTGAACTCTCTAGTCTAACTTACTAGTTTCCGGGGTATTACAATATCTCCCCCTTGGGATCATTCATCCTCGAATGAAGATTCTAAGCACTTATTAAAGTAAGAACTCTAGATTAGCAGCCCATCATGCATGCACTACATCTAAATGCACACAACCAAGGAAGAAAACTTCAATTCCAAGCTAAACACATTCAATGTAACACAAGGTAGTAGGAACTACATCAAACAACCCAAAATGCATGAAATTCTATATCTACTCATTTTCAAGGAGGAACTACCATCCCCTAACTAAAACACGCTCAACATATTCTCATGGAGCCTAAATGCAATTTACTCTCAAAAGCATTTATTCAAGGAGGAATCTTTCAACTCCAAACTAAGACATGCTCATCTATTCATCTCATGAAGTCTAATATGCAACTCATACTAAATGCACAATAACATGAGGTAAAACAATGCATATAAGTCATTTTTAGAAAGACCTAAACTTTTTCATGATCATGCATATAAGGAAATCATGGCAACACATAAACACACAATAACCTTGCTAGATAGGCACACCATCTCCCCTTTGGGAGTAAGCCTACACAAACTCTTCTAAACATCATTCATACTAAAGACAACTTTAAGTCCAACATAACAAGTCACAAAAGACAAGTAATTTGGAAATTACTAAAGCATGAAACACATATCGGAAGCTACATGAGGAGATCACTCTTGACCTTCTATAGATTGCAGAGCATAAAACCTATTCTTCTTTTGAGGCTCCACATCCCCACTACTAAAGGAAACTTGCTCACCCTTTCTTCTTGTAAACCTTGCCTTTGGACAATCTTTCATCTTGTAGCCATTCTCACCACAACTAAAGAGACCCTCTCTACTGGCCAAACACCTACCCTTATGTCTCTTACCATACCTAGCACAAGAGGGCTATATGGACTCATTAATTATCCCTTGGGGCCTATGAGTAGACACCTTGTCATCCTTATGATTAGGAGTATTAGAAAAAACTTGTCCATAAAACTTTTGTTGATTCCAAGAATGACCATGTCCATCGGACGCATCATGAAAGGACTTATCACTATCCACCCTAGACCTCTTTTTCTCCCTAGATTTTTCCTCTTCAAGTTTATCTGCCTCTATTTGTTGAGCATACACCATAAGATATGAGATATCCAAATCATCATGGAGCATTACTGTACCACATTCTTTTGCTACTATTTTGGACACATCCGTCGCATATCTACTCATTATATCCCTCGGACTTGCTACCATAGATGGAGCATACTTAGACAATAGAGTAAATTTCAAGGAATACTCTTTAACACTCATACTACCTTGCTTAAGGTTGATGAATTCTTCCACCTTAGCCTTCCTAAACTACTAGGGAAATAACCTATTTTGAAATTCCTCCTTAAACATCTCCCAATATATGGGACCCGTTTCTACTGGCATGCCATCTTTCCATTGCTTATACCATATTTGGGCAACATCCTTCAATTGGTAAGCAGCTAGTTCCGCTTTATCTAACGAAGTGACCCTTATGATAGCTAGCACCTTAAAAACCTCCTCTATAAACCCATTAGGATCCTCTTCCATTTTGGAGCCACTAAACTCTGGAGGGTTCATCCTTAAAAACTCTCTCACCCTAGAAGAAACCATCCCCCTTATTGGGTTAGCCGGGGCCACTACCTCTCTATTGGCTTGGGCCGTCATGGCTTGGGCCAACATTATAAAGGCTGATCTAATCTCCACATTAGACATATCCAAAGGATCAATTGTAGCTTGACGAGGAGCTTGGTGTGGAACTTGGAGAGGAACCACTTGGTCCACATTCCCTTTCTCTTCCCTGCTAGCATTTGCCGTGGTATTAGCCACACCCTGAATATTAAATGGCACCGATTAGAGAAAAGGCCTAATTAAGCCAAAATCTATGGCACGACTTAGAGAATGAAGAAGTTAGATTTCCTAAGCATCCAATAGCCTCCTATTCATAAATGTTGCGCGCTTTCACATTTATGAACAAGACTCTACTAGACATGGTTTGAGACAATCCTAGAACCATTATAAACCTTGTGTTCTGACACCCTGGGTCGTGACATGGCGTACTTAACCCCAAAGGGGTTTCAAAGAATACCTTAGCATATCATAACATAAGATAATAGAAAAGTACATAAAATTTAAAAACTTTATCCATACAATCAAATTCTTTTCATAAAATACAAGTGGAAGTCTTAACTACACTTTTGTCTCAAACCATCTAATACAACTTTGAATAAAACTCTTGGGACATAGCCCATACAATAGTCTCATGACATGAAAATAAAGGACATAAAGGAAATAGTGGATTTCTTCTCGAAGCTATAAGGACTCACCAAATCTTCAACTCATTTTCTCCTTAGAAACCTATCTCCAAGAATAGAACTCGAGTCTCCAAACCCTAGATTTGATGAGAATGTAGGCAAAGTATGCGTTAGCACAAAATGTACTAAATATGTTAGGTAGCATAATCATAAGAGCATAAGACATAATCCATAATCATATGAAATACTTCATGAAACATAAACTATAAGCATCAGAGACAATACATAAGCATCATATAAGCATTATTATACTCTTTAGTCATCTATACCATAATAGAACTACTCTCAAGTAACCTAAAATCATACTTGTGCAATGCATGAATAGCATCCCATAATACCACCCAAGCTAAGTATCCCTTTTTGGCCATCTTAATCATAGTCTGTATGAATGGTCCAGTCGTAGGCTCTTCTACCATAAATGCACTATACTCCTAAGTAACTTCAAAGAACACTTGTGCAATGCATGAAAGGCATCCCATAATTACCATTCGCACTAAGCATAACCTTGAGGTCATCCTAGTCATACTTACCCGCCATTGGTCTGATTATTAGCTTACTTCATATAGACAAGAGAACTATCACCATAGGTCAATCATATCATGGATGACAACTATAGCAACAACCAAACCTAAGTCTACACTATATAAGAGAACACTTCATAGGTAGCTTCAAGTAATACTTGTGCAATGTATGAATAACATCCCATACTACTATCCACACTCAGTACCACTTTAGGCTATCATATATGCTCACTAGGTGGGGACTTGTCCCTCTTTCTATTTAACGTTAGTCATTTAAGGTACTTCTCTATTTTTAACAAGGCAAGTCACAAAACATGAATGAATTCTATTACTCAATTTAACGCTACCAAGGAAAAGCACCCTAATAGGCTAGACCATGCTATCATCTTGCTAACATAACTATATTATGCTAAACTTACTACATTGGAAGGTATAGTATCATGCAAGTCCAAGGTATTCTTGGAGGGGTACAATAGTTCCATCTTAACTACCATGAAATAGTCTTAGACCAACTAACTAATGCTACCCTTACAAGCACACTAAGATTCTAACGTAAGCTACCCTTAGGAGAGCATGATTCCTCAATCCTAAGCTACCCTTAAGAGAGTATAAGTCCTCAATCCTAAGCTACCCTTAGGAGAATATAAGTCCTCAATCCTAAGCTATCATGAAACGGTCTTGGCAAAACCAAGACATGCTATCATGAAGGCATCCTAATAATGCTAGTTCAAGCTACCCTTAAGAGAGTATAAATCATCAATCCTAGGCTGCCATGACTATGCCTAACTCAAGCTACCATGAAATGCATCTTAAAATGCTAAGTCAAGCTACCCTTAGGAGAGTATAGATCCTCAATCCTAAGATACCAATCTTGGTCTTGTCTTACCAAGTCAAGCTATACATGAAGGATCATAGATCAAAACTTCAAGCTATTCTAGTACAACATGATTTGATTCATGTTAGGTGATTAGCTTTTCAACCTAGAATCATTCTATGTGAGAGAACCTATTATAATCTATCATATTCATGCATCATACCATATCTAGAATTCTACATTAGACATGGAAATCCTCCTAACTCAAGTGATTCTATCACTTCATATATTCAAGCATTAATTAGGTAGATTAGGTAGGTAAAGATCTTCCACCGTAACTCTATCCATCAAGCTTCTATTCTAATAGAGACTTTACTCTCAATGAATTGACATACCTAGTTCATCACATTGGCTTTATGTCACGATCCAGGGGTACCCCCTAGATGCAACACGACGTACTTGACCTGAAGGGGTCTTATACAAGCCCTTAGCATAACCATAAACAAGACTATAGAAATGATGCAAAATTTAAAATTTCTTTACAATCAAAATCATTCATAAAAATGAGAGAAATCTAGACATAGTCACCACAAGCCATCTAATATAATTGAGGTTTCAATATAGGGTCACAACCCTTATAATCGAAAAACAGAAAGTCTAACATAAGGATAGGAATAGAAACATCAACATAATACTCGTCCTCGGATCCATGAGGACTCACAACAAGCTTTGGGGAAAAGATTATCCAAGCTTGTCTCAAGAAATGAACACTTCAATGCCCGGAACCTATACTTTGGAGAAAATGTAGAAAAAATAGGGGTTAGCACAATTATGTACTAAGTATGGAAGCCATGCATAAAAATCCTTAAAACATGATAAAAAGGACAATTTATTTGAAAAGCATGCATTTGTCAAGTTTGAGAATCACTATGCATTTTTAATGCAAAACGCAAGTCATAGCATATTCATCAAACAAATCCTTATAACATAATAGACTCTTCACTTTGGTAACCCTAAGGTGTACTTTGTGCAATATATGATTAGCATACCATAATACCAACCATACTAAGTACTCCTTTGAAGCCACCTTAGTCATACATTTCATCCTTAGACCTCATCATAGTCAATACACAAAGACAAGGAAACATTCATGTTCATTAACTTGTAACAAGTAAGGTCACTCATAGTAACAATACATAACATACATGCATAATTCATAAGTCTTCATAGCATAATAAAACCACACCCTAACCCCTTTCCAAAGCCTACTTGTACAATGTACAAGTGAAGTTCTATATCCCCACTCATACAAAGTAGAACTCCTTGAGAAGTCACAAGTATAGTTCATGTCATACTCATAATCTTCTCATGTAGGGAAAATAGTCTTTAACCTACATAGGCCATGTGAGCTACATGGAATTCAGTGTCTTGCCCCCACACCGAAAGAGGTGTCCTACTTGCCTAAGGTAGAACTACAGTTTTGTAGCTTAGGTGGATCCTCTAGCTAAAGACCTATGTGGGCACATAGTTACGGGATAAGGAGATTGCTTCTAGAAACCCAGAATAACTGAGGTACAAGGTTTCTATCTCATGAGATACATGCTTTGGGATCCCGGACTAACTGACGTATAAGGAACCCATTTAGAAAGCCGGACTAACTGACGTACAAGCTTTCATCTCATTTTCCTAACCACTCGGTGCTAAGCATAATTCCCTTTTTGTTTAAGTTAAGCCTTTACTTAAGTTCATATTTATGGAAGAATGCCCTAGCAATCCAACCAACATGGTATCATGATAGCTCATAGATTCAATAGGTGAGTATTTTCCTTTCCACCTTAGAATCATTTACATATGAGTAAACCTTTCACATCATTTTCATAGTGTTCGTGAGAATAGCCTTTCAATCAACATAACAACATTATCACAGTCCTAGACAATTCATACATGGTCATGTGTAAGGGTAAGGGGAGAATGATTCTTGAACAATACCACAATTTACACAATAGTCATAGGATCTTCACTTTCTAAGTAAATCACAAATTCATACACAATTTTCATCAACATATACAAACCCTCATAATTTACCCTTCAAGGGTCATGAATCATGTCTCACAATTACACCTAGAAATTCTACAATAGGGATGGATAATAACATGATTTCAATGACTAAAATATCATAGACACAATTCATAGTATTCATCTTGCATCAATACACCCATCACAATTCATGAAATTGGGTCATGGGGAAATTAATGGATTCATGGGGAAATTTATCATAAAATCACCATAAAACAACAATTCCATTATAATATAAGACAATTAACTCATTGAAATCATTTTTAGGAAGAACCCATGACATAGATTAAAAACCCTAGGTTTTGAAGAATCTACTAAATTGAAATTGAGAGTTTTAGGGCTTCATGATAGAAAGCATTCCATGAATCAAGACCCCTATACCTTGATTGGAGATTTCCCCATGAATTGGAGTTGAGAAGATGAGTTCTTGAGCCCTAGCCTTCAAGTTCTTGTTCTTCTTTAATGGAGGATTTCTAGTGAGAGAAATATTTGAGGGGAGAGGATTTTGGAAATATTTTGGGTGTTTGAGTATTATGACTTACTTTGGGTGAATTTGGACTTAAAACAACTTATATAGTACCCCTAAAAATACCCAAAATGACCCTACTTTAATTGGACTAAAATAGGAAATGACTTAACTAACCCTCATTAACTAACCACGCCCAGGTGTCATGAGCACCTTCACGAGCCATGGTGAGGACCACGACCCGTGGTCCTGCCCGTGAAGGTTGGGCAGTGGCTAGGAATTTGGTGCCTTAACCCACTTGCCCAAGTCATCTTCACGAAGGGCTCCATGAGTCGTGGTCCCTTTTATGAAGTTAAGGCAGTAGCTAGGCTACTTTGTGCCACAAGCCACTTGCCCAAGTCATCTTCACGAAGGGCTCCACGAGCCGTGGTCAAGACCAAGAGCCTTGGTCCCTTCTGTGAAGTTGAGGTAGTAGCTAGGACTTTTGGTAGCAAATTTTCCAAGGCCCAGAAAGGCTCATGAGCACCTTCACGAGCTATGGTGTGGACCATGACCCATGGTCCCACTCGTGAAGGTGGGGCAGTAGCTCTAAGCTAGGGGCAGCCTTGGCCTTTGGCTTTGGCTTGGCCCCTTTTGCCCTGGCACTTGCCCATTAGCCTTGACTCCTGTAACCCTCATACTTGACGTTCACCCTCACGTTTAGGCTCTATTTTACCCTATCATTTTCCAGAGTGTTACATTATCTCCCTTTTGGGAACTTTCGTCCTCGAATGAAGATTTAGACACCTTATGTAATAAAAGACTCAAGACTAGCATCCCATTAAGCACGCAACATCAAAATAATGCATAAATCAAAGGAGGAAACATCAACTCCATCTCAAGACATAATCAATGCAATACAAGGAAGTAGGAGCTACATCCACCACCCATTATGCACAAAACTCATAATTTCACATAATCATAGGAGGAACTACCTTCTCCAACTAAAATAAGCTCGACACAACATTATGGAGCCAACATGCCATATCATCACAAGTATAGCAAAACATGTCCATCAAATCATCTCATGAAGTCAAATATGCAATCATCATACTAAATTGCACAACAACATGAGGAACATATATGTATCACGAAAACTCATTTTAAGCTAAACATGAATTCTTACAAGAACATACATATCATAAGGATATCATATAAAACATATGAAGCACACATGACTCCCAAACACCAAACTCAAGAGAACAACTTACCTCAAGCTTGGATAGGAGTAGAAGGAAAAAGATGAGGATAGCAGGACTTCATATCGGCCTCAGCCTCCCATGTAGCACCCTCAACTAAGTGATTCCTCCATAAAACCTTCATGGAATTTATTTCCTTATTCCTCAACCTTTTAACTTGCCGGTCTAAGATCTCTACCGGAATCTCTTCATATGAAAAACTCTTATCAACTCTCAAACCTTCTAAAGGAATGATGGATATCGGATCACCAATACACTTTTTTAGCATAGAAACATGAAATACCGGGTGAACCAGAGCCAATTCATTTGGCAAGTCTAACTCGTACGCAACTTTCCCAATACGTTTCAAAATTTGATAAGGGCCCATATACCGGGGAATAAGTTTCCCCTTCTTGCAAAACTTCATCACACCTTTTATAGGTGAGATTTTCAAGTAGACCCAATCATTGACCTCAAATTCAAGATCCCTCCTTCTAACATCGATCGGCATAAGTGTTTTTTCGAATTTGGGCCGTCCTCAGCCCCTCTCTAATGAGTCGGACTTTTTTCAATGGCCTCATAAACTAATTCGGGACCAAATAGAGCAATTTCACCTACTTCAAACCAACCAACCAGAGATCTACACCTCCTACCATACAATGCTTCAAAAAGAGTCATGGCAATACTTGAGTGGTAACTATTGCTGTAGGCAAACTGTGTTAACGTAAGATGGCCATCCCAATTACCCTTGAAGTCCTATGCGGGCGTACTGGAGTTACTCATGATGACAAGAGGGACATTGAGGTCACCCCTACATCTTCCATAGATATCCAATGCGTTGAGGCCGAGTACACTCAGGATGAGGTTGATAGGAGGATAGCAGCTCCAGTGAATGCATCCCCGGAGGTTGATGTTGATTCTATACCTACAGAGGCATCCTTGCGTACTCCGGCCTCTAGGCCTTCAAGTACACCTGCTGCTTCCTAGCCCACCAGGATTAGTCAGGCCATGTTTCTGAAGATGGAGCACTTAGCCCATTCGGCTAATGTCGGGCTACCCTACTAGAGGCCGACATGACTTGGATGATTGAGAGGACCCTCCTAGCTTCTTTGACACCCCTCTGGACGTCTATTGAAGCTCTCATTGTAGATTTGAGGAAGGATGTGGACTATTTGAAGTCCACAGACTTCACTTCTCTATTTGAGTCAGTTGAGGATAAGGATGCCCCAGCCAGTTCTGCGATGCCTCTGGTTACCACCGGAGATGTACTTATGGATGATGTGGCAGCTGATGAGTCAGAAGCAGAGACAGATGAGGAACAGCTGAAACATAAGGACACGAATATCTATGGAGACCTGCCGGCTTTAGAGGAGACAATTGTACAGTTGGTCATTCAAACATCGCTGACAGAGACGTCCATGGCAGGCTCTAGTAGAGCTAGTGTAGCTCTGACCCCGGGCAGTAATGCCCCGACAGATGAAGCGACTGTGTAGACAGGACTTTTCTTCACCTCCCTTTTTGTCATATTTATTGACCGTTGATTACTTTTGTTGCATTTGAGGACAACTGCCTTTTTATTTATGTTGGGGTGAGGTATTTCCATACCTATCTCTTGTGACTATATTTTATATATATTGAGTTTCTGTGTCTTAAATTATGTTCTAGTTTCTATTTTATGGATGTTTGAGCTTGTGGCTCCTTGTTATGAGTGAAAATGGTTTTTGATCCATCTGAAAATTTTTGCCACTCTTGTTGTGTTTTCATATGGCTGTTCTTGTGCAAATTAGAGTATCGGTCATGATCAATACCGATGACTTGAATAGTGCTCTAAATCAAAAGAAAATGAATGTACGGCTACGATGATGACAAATGAAGTTGCATAGACAATGTGTGAACTTTTTGCATCTTGTTGTGACTATCCTGTTATTGAATGGAGTCTCTTGTGATGAACATTGCACATTAGCAGAAGTGTGGAGTCTCATTTGATATTGGTACCAACGCCTTGTGTGATGAGTTTACTTTGAACCTTGCGTGATCGCACCTAGAATTTGCCCCGTTGGTTCGGTTGACTAAGTGATGAAAGCACTTTAAATGATCTTAGGAAAAAACTTTGTTGAGTGAAACAATTTGACAATATACCTCTTGTTGTGGCCAACCTTGCGAGTTGTGGGAACCTTGCTTGAACCTTTTTTGAGCCTTACCCTTTTCTTGGAAGAAACTTGATGCAATTGCGACCCGTCTTTAGCCATTCACCCATAATCCTCATAGAGTGTGGTTTGTTTGAGTACCCAACTTAGGCCAAAAGCCTAAGTTGGGGGGTGTGGTTAAGAGAGAAGGTGATTCAAGAAATGTAAAGAAGTCCCCCCTTCCGATCCATGGTTTTAAAAAAGATGGAACCCTTCCATATAAAAAAATAGAGAGAAAGAAAAGAAGAAAGAAAAAGAAGAAGAATAAAAAGGTTGTGAAATAAAGTTTTGAAAGTTGCAAAAGAAATGGGGTGTCCGGAATGTTAAATAATGGGGTGAATTCTGAGCATGAGTAAAAATCCTGAAGAAAAGGAAGAAAAGTGATGTTCAGACCACATTTCATGAGGATAGTAGCCACTAAGCCTAAATGATCATACCCTTACACTCAGCCCCGTTAGAAGCCTTGAAAAGACCATCTTGATCTTGAGTGAGCTGAAACAAATGTTGATTGGAAAATAATGGCAAACCTATGGGTGAAGTCATGTTTGTGTTCATCTTTGTGAGTGTGAGAGTTGTGTGTGATTCCAAAACTATAAATTGTTGAAGAATAGTGTTGAATATGGAATCATCTTTGTTGTGAGGGCATTTGAGTACCTTTGTTGAGCTTGAACTTGCATTTGAAGCAAGTACTATGAACTTGAGCATCTTCAACAATGGTTAGTCACAATTTGAATCTTTGAATGGAAAATTGATCCTTGCATGAGTAAGTTGAGTCTTGTTGTGTGTATTCATGATTGAGTCTTATGTAGCACTGTTTGAGATATCCTTTTTGAACTGTTGAACTTGAGTTTTACTTGAGGACAAGCAAAAGTTTAAGTTGGGGGTGTTGATGAGTCCAAGATTTGGACTCATTTAGGGCTTTGTTTACATAAATCTAGTGTCCTCAAATGCTTAATTTGTGCCAATAACTGATGTTAAATCCTTTATTTTCAGGTATATAGATTGAGGAACAAAGCAAGGACACTAACAGGCAAAAAGAAACAAAACAAGCTGAAAAAATGAAGAAACGAGAGCCTGAGGATCGCCAAGAGCACTTGGCGTGTTGCTGAGTGGCTTATCAGACTGCCTAAAGATCGAGTTCACAAAGCCCTGAAGGAATGAACTAAGTTGGCGATGAAAAAGAGCAGTCGGCGGATCGCCGAGTGATTCCGCAAAGCTAAAGTAGGTCGCCCAAAGTTACAGACCTTGAGGATGCTGAGTACCAAGGCAAAAAGGCGATGGAAATGACCAAAGGGCAGTTCGTCGAGCGATTGAACGAGCCCAACTTACTTCACCAAGTGGCTCTTCGCAACACATTTTTGGTCACTATAACATTTTTGAACATTTAGTTTAGTAACAATTATTGTATCACTTATCACTTTTTACTCTTTAGAACAATCTGGAGACAATTTTTTCTATTTTTCCTTAGCTTTGAGGGATTGAAGTAATTCACTTTTGAGAAATTAAAAGTGGGTCTTTGAAGTTCATCAAATTGGAGCATTCTAAGGATGAAATCAATCTTACCCAATTGATGAATAATCAATTTAGTAATGCTATCTTTCTATGATGTCTAGCTAAAACCCCAATTTTTGGGGTGCGATCATGTGATTACGTGGCAATCTAGATTATGGGTATTGCTAATTGTTAGTTTAAATTCTATTTAAAAGTGAGTGTAATCATTAATTGTGGTTTAATTTAAGAATTGTAGTTGCAAATGCATTTCTATGTTTGTGTTCTTGGCTTGCTCGAGAGAGAGGTTTTAGAACTCAAATTATTGATTGATGGTTTATGGGTATTGGGTTGACTTGGGTTCAGCTTGAGAGAGTGAATTCTAAACTCAATCCCACACATTCAGCTCGAGAGAGTGAATGGATTAAGGTGTGGGCTACTCTTATTTTGCATGCTTGTTCATGTTCGAGAGAAATCACTTGATTCGGGTTAAATTGTTCGAGAGAAAATTTATCTCACCTATAGCCTAGCCTACTCACTAATAGTTTCAAGTACCCATTTGTCTATACTTGCCTATATTCAATCAAATCCCAAGAACCCGTCTCATTATTTTTAATTCTTATTGTTTGTGACTGTTTGTAGTTGATAGTACAAATTAAAATGCCCTCATTTGACATTCATGTCACCCCCCAATTTGAATGATGTTTTTATTCAATAATTTCTATTCCTATGACTGACTTGAACATGTTCATATTTCCCAATTGAATCTGAAACACATACGTCTCCCTGTGACATTCGACCCCAACTCATTTAGTTGGGTTATATACTGATTTACAATCATTGACACTTAGAATTGGATAAAGTGTCTTTGAAATGTTATCAAATCACAACCCCCAAGTTCTTTCTACCTATTTGGTTATTTTCAGTTATTTGTTGAGGTTGTTTGCTGAACTAAGAAACCCTTCATCTTGACAGTGTTGTCAACCTTCAAATTTCATTAATAATATTCGAACATATTCAGCCCTTTTAGCTACAATAATTGTTGTTGTGACTTTATATTTGAGTTTGAAACACGTACTGCTCCCTATAGGATTCGACACCAACTCATTTAGTTAGGTTTTATGCTTATTTACGATCGTTGACACCTAGAATTGGATGAGCTGTGATTGAAACATTAAATCAAAATGGCGCCGCTGCCGGGGAGTGGTGTTGTTTAGAATTTTCTTGTCAAATGTGATTTGTGATTTTGTTAGCTGAAGTGGAATTGATTTGGTTTGTTTTGTGTTGGTTGTGTTAAATTTTAGAAGCAATGAGTGAGGCAAGGAGTAACGGTAGCCAGGCAGGCTGCCAAGGTGATATTGATGATCTCAATAATATGCATAATCCAATCCAATTGAATGGGATTGGTGCAATCTGTTTATCGTCAACCGAAGAGAATATTATATTTCAGGTCACTAGCACAACTCTCAATCTCATACAAATGAGAGGACTCTACGGAGGGTTGGTTCACGAGGACCCACATGAGCATATGTGGAATTTTCTAAAAGTTTGTGGTCCATTCTCATTCAAGAATGTATCACAAGAATCGGTCCATCTTAGATTATTCCCATTATCTCTGATAGGTGAAGCTAGCAAATGGTTGGCTAAGTTACCAAAGAATTCCATCACATCTTGGAGCGAGCTTACCACGGCATTCAGTGCGACGCTCTTCCCCCCATCGAGGATGATGAAACTTAGAGACAACATTCAAGGTTTCAAGCGACTTGAAGGTGAACATATCCATGAAACACGGCTGAGGTACAAGAAGCTACTACTTCAATGCCCGACTCATGGGCTCCCCAACATTATGTTGCTTTAATATTTCTACCGAAGTCTTGATTCAGTAAATAAAGGAGTAGTTGATTAATTAGTTCGAGACGGAATAATGTTGCAAACATTTCAGGCAGCTTCATTTCATCTTGATGACATGAAAAAAATAAATCAACCATGGTACACTTAAGAAGATCCAGTTTTGCCTTTTTGCTTTCAAATGACGCAAGCGCAACTTGATAAAGAAAAAGAAAGGGATGAGAACATCAAGAAGATGTTATCCCAAATGGAGCTGTTACAAGTTTAAAGTTGAGGAGCATTCTTTATCGGGCTATTCTAAGATGGGGAGAATCAAGGTTGGAACTTTTATAGATTTGAGGAGGGTTTCCCCCCACGCTACTTGAAGCAGGGTGGAAATCAAGGTTGGAACTTTCACAAAGAAGAAGAGCAGAGAAGATACTATCAAGAATGGGCTAAGAAAAGTGATCCTTGGAAAAGAGAGGATGATCACGAAAAGGATCACACTCAATCAAGTGAGAACCCAAAATCAAAGGGGAGTTCAAGTAGTCTCCGAGTGGACAATTCGTTATCTCATATCCCTGATAAAGTTGAGGGCTCGGATAACTTACTAAATGGGATGAAAGCAAAATTCTTGTCACTAAAAAATTGAGAGAACTCTCATGCTGATGTTATCAAGGTACTTGAAGGTCAGTGGAGTCAACATTTGGCACAATTGGGACCAAACATTAGGGGGACGGTGAGACCTTAGACATAGCAGCTTTAGTGGATGATGGTGATAAAGACTTGGTTGTGGTTACTTGTTATGGAAAGGTGGCAATAGGTGATATTAAAGGTAATGATGAAGCACAAGGTCATGAAGAAGACAAATGTATTGAGGAAGAAGAGATGCTCATCCATCAAAGTGTTGCTAAAGAGTCACAAAAAGAGGTAAAAAAAAACATTCCAATCTCAAAATTGGTGCAACCTCTCCCAAAAATACCCCCTCCATTCCCCCAACGTCTCAAGAACAAAAATGAAGATGAAAAGTTTAAGAAGTTAATCTCGGCGTTCAAGACATTATCAATTAATCTCCCTTTAGTGGAAGAATTGTTGGAGATGCCGAGATATGCCAAGTTTATGAAGGAGTTAGTCACAAAGAAAAGAACCTTGGATATTGAAACAATTGAAGTCTCTCATAGTTATAGTGCAATTATGACTAATGAGACAATCAAAAAGAAAGAAGACCCGGGAGCTTTCACCATTCCTTGCACTATCGGTATGTTACAATTTGCCAAGGCCCTATGTGATTTAGGAGCAAGTATAAATCTAATGTCATATGCAATTTATAAACAACTCGGCTTGGGTGAATCGAAATCCACAACAATGAGGCTCTTGATGGCTGGCCGATCGATCAAACACCCCGTGGAGATACTCTATGACATCTTGGTGAAGGTTGACCGATTCATATTCCTGGCTAATTTTTCCATTCTTGATTGTGAGATTGATGCTGAAATTGTCATTATTTTGGGAAAAGCATTCTTAGCAACAGGGAGAGCGTTGGTGGATGTTGAAAGTGGAGAATTGATGTTCTGGGTGAACAAAGATGAAGTCACCTTTAATGTGTGTACGTCAATGAAGCACCCAAGTGATATTCATATGGTTTTGACTATTGATGTAATTGATGATGCGGTGGCTACTGTGAGCCATTTGATGTGTATGAGTGAACCACTTGAGGCTATGCTTGCAAATTATGATGAGTATGAAATCCAAGTTTACGATGAGGTGGTAGTAGCTCTTTCGGGTTTCGGGGGATATTCAAGGACTCCATTAAAGCTGGATATTGATGTGAAATATTGTGCGAGTCCTCCCGTAAAGCCATCAACGGAAAAACCACCGAAGCTTGAGTTGAAAGTGCTCCATTCCCATCTTTGACATGCATTCTTGGGGGAAAATAACACCTTACTCGTAATCATTGCAACTGATTTGCTTGAATAGCAAGTAAAGTTGCTTCTTGAAGTGTTGAGAATATACATCAAAGCTATTGGATGGACTATTGCTGACATAGTGGGTATTCCACTGGGCATTTGCACTCACAAAATTCAGCTTGATAGCAAATGTAAACCGAGTGTTGAGCATCAAAGGAGAATGAACCCACCAATGCAAGATGTGGTAAAAGAAGAGATACTAAAGTGGTTGGATGCAGGTGTGATCTACCCTATTGCGGATAGCAACTGGGTAAGTCTGGTACAATGTGTACAAAAAAATGAAGGCATCACAGTAGTCCCAAATGAAAAGGGGGAGCTTGTGTCTATGAGATCGGTAACCGTATGGCGAGTATGTATAGATTACCAAAAGTTAAACTCGTGGACCGAAAAAGATCACTTTCCCATGCCTTTTATGGATCAAATTCTTGATCAACATTGAGAAAGAGGATGATATTTCTTTTTGGATAGTACTCTAGTTATAATTAAATTTCTATTGATCCAGAAGACCAAGGGAAAACCACTTTCACTTGTCCATATAGAACTTTTGCTTTCAAGAAATTTGGGTTGTGTAATGCTTTGGTAATGTTTCAACGTTGTGTGTTATCTAATTTCGCTGATATGGTAGAAGATTCGATGGAAGTCTTCATACATGACTTCTTAGTTATGGGTGTCACTATTGACGCATATTTGGAACACTTCGGACAGGTCCTTCATAGATGTGTGGAGACAAATTTGGTCCTAAATTGGGAGAAATGCCACTTCATGGTTAGGGAAGGAATAGTCCTTGGTCATAAAGTGTCACAAAAAGGGCTGGAGGTTGATAAAGCACAGATCAAAGTAATTGAGAAGCTACCACCAGCAATCTCAGTGAAGGGTATTCGTAGTTTCTTGGGCATGCTGGCTTTTACCGGAGATTCATCAAAGATTTTTCAAAAATTGCACACCCTTTGTGCAAACTTTTGGAAAAGGAGGTGAAATTCAACTTTGAGGATCCATCTATGGTAGCCTTCAAGTGATTGAAAGATAAATTGATTTCCACTGTGATTATCATTAGTCCTAATTGGTTAGCACCCTCCGAAGTGATGTGTGATGCAAGTGGTACAACATTAGGTGTCGTGTTGGGGCAAAAATGCAACAAACTATTTCATCCCATTTACTACGCAAGCAAAACTCTGAACGGTGCTCAGCGTAACTGTATAGTTAGAAGAGGTTTTGAAAATCAGGTGGTTGACCACCTATTAAGGTTTGAAGGCCAGGAGAATGACGAGCTGGAGATAGACATAAATGATGCCTTTCCCTATGAACAAGTATTCCAGGTAATTTTACAACATACTCCTTGGTATGTTTATTTTGCTAACTATGTTGTATGTGGGTTGATACTGGAAGAACTGAACTTCTATCAACAAAAGTGGTTTTTGTTCGATGTCAAGAAATACTTTTGGGATGAACCATTCTTATTCAGAGAGTGTGCAGACCATATCATTAGGAGATGTGTGCCAGAAAAGGTATTCAATGAAATTCTTCATGCTTGTCATGCTTCTCCGGTTGGTGATCATCAAGGTGGAATGCGTAAACTGCTAAAATGCTTCACAGTGGTTTCTACTGGCCATCCCTTTACAAAGATACTCATGAATTTGTTAAGAAATGTGTACAGTGCCAAAAATAAGGAGGAGTGTCTAGAAGGCATGAGCTTCCTCACAAACCTATTCTGGAGGTTGAGTTATTTGATGTTTGGGGAATAGATTTCATGGGTTCATTTGTGAGTTTGTTTGGTACTAAATATATTTTGGTATTAGTGGATTATGTGTCCAAATGGGTTGAAGCTATAGCACTACCAAACAATGAAGGGAAAAGTGTTGTTCAGTTCCCAAAATGCTACATCTTTGCTAGGTTTGGCACCCTTAGGCTATTATTAATGATGGTAGATCCCATTTCTGCAACATCCTTTTTGCATGTGCATTGAGCAAATACGGGGTGCGACATAAAGAAGCAATGCCATATCATCCTCAAACTAGTGGCCAAGTGGAAGTTTCGAATAGGGAGATAAAGAGTATCTTAGCTAAGACTATCAATTCCAACAGGACTGATTGGTCTCAAAAGCTGGATGATGCTCTATAGGCATATTACACCACCTACAAGACACCAATTGGTATGTCTCCTTATCAACATATTTTTGGGAAATCTTGCCATTTGCCAGTTGAATTTGAACACAAAGCATTATGGGCATTACATGATCTAAATCTGAACTAGTCCAAGAGTTCAAAAGAAAGAGTGGACCAACTAAATGAATTGGATGAATTCAAGTTTAGGGCATATGAGAGTTCAGCCCTTTACAAGAAAAAATGAAGAAGTGGCATGATTGTAAAATCCTTAGGAGGGAGCACCGAGCTGGAGGTTAGGTGTTGCTATATAATTCTCGACTGAGAATTTTCCCAAGAAAGTTGAAATCAAAGTGGTCAGACCCATTTAGAGTAACACAAGTGTTCATAAATGGA
This sequence comes from Solanum pinnatisectum, assembly GCA_035578085.1. Taxonomy (NCBI): domain Eukaryota; kingdom Viridiplantae; phylum Streptophyta; class Magnoliopsida; order Solanales; family Solanaceae; genus Solanum; species Solanum pinnatisectum. The sequence goes on from CM069087.1 coordinate 25,944,983, forward strand.
ACCATTCAAGTCGAAGGCAAAGAGGGTCCTGCCTTTAAGGTGAATGGGCAATGCTTGAAATTGTATTTTGGAGAATACCATGAAATTTCCATGATTGAAGTAGTGTATCTGAAAGATGCTTGAGAATATTTCCACGTCGTGTCATGACGTTAAATAAGGGGCTTCTTGGGAGGCAACCCAAGTGATAGTTGTTTTGAATAAAGTGTGCTGAATGTGCAGGTGTAGGTGATTCTGTGAGGCTAAAATCCACTCAACGATACGCCTAGAAAGCTCGGCAATCACGAAGTTGATCACCTTCCTAACGTCAACAGTTGGCTAAGACACTGGAATATTATGTGGGATACATGCCCAGTCGATGCATCACTGATATGATAGGGCAACCTAATTTACTCCGCCTTTTGGCACCATCCTGATATCCTGAAGTCTTAGATGGTTTGGCAAGATCTCACATCCAGTAGGCGATGCACCGATGTGAGTCAGTGGACTTGCTCTTGTACCTAGTGAAGATTCCTTGTCTCCCTACTTTGTTTATTTTAGTGCCATTGCTTTTTCTTTATTTTTTTTTGTTAATGTTTGTTCTATACTCATATTGAGGACAATGTAAATGATTTTTGTGGGGGGTGGTAGGAGTTTGTGAGAAATATTAATTATTGTTGTTCTTGTGCTAATTTGAGTATCAGTTATGATCAATACCGATGACTTAAATTGTGCTCTTAATTAAACAAAATGAATGTGCGGCTATGATGAAGCGAAATGAAGTTCCATAGACAATATGTGTAAATGCTTTTTGTGGGGAGTGGTAGGAGTTTGTGAAAAATTTTAATTATGGTTGTTCTTGTGCTAATTTGAGTATCACTTATGATCAATACCGATGACTTAAATTGTGCTCTTAATTGAACAAAATGAATGTGTGGCTATGATGAAGCCAAATGAAGTTACATAGACAATATGTGTACTTTTTGCATTTCGTTGTGACTAGCCTGTTGTCAAATGAAGTCTCTTGTGATGAACATTGCACACCGCTTGAATGAGTCTTGTTTGACATTGGCACCAATGCCTTGTGTGATGAGCTTACCTTGAACATTGTGTGTGATGACACCTAGAATTTTCCCCGTTGGTTCGGTTGACTAAGTAATGCAAGCACTTGAAATGATCTTAGGCAACAATTTTAAAGAGTGAAATAATTTGACAATATACCCCTTTTGTGGCCAACCATGTGAGATGTGTGAACCTTGTTTGAACCCCTTTGAGCCTTACCCTTTTCAAGGAAGAAACTTGAACAATTGTGATCATTCTTTAACCATTCACCCATAGCTCTCATGAAGTGTGGTTTGTTTCAATAGCCAACTCAGGTCAAAAGCCAAAGTTGGGGGTGTGTTGAAAAGAGAAGGTTATTCAAGAAGTGTGACAAATTCCCCTTTGAACAATGGTTTTGAAAAAGATGTAACCCCTCCATATAATAAAAAGAAGAAAAGAGAAGAGAAGGAAAGAAAATGAAAAAGAATGAAAAAGTTGTGAAATAAGTGATGAAAATTGCAAAAGAAATGGGGTATTAGGAAGTCTATGTGAAAGTGAATAATGCGGTGAATTATGAACATGATCAAAGTATCAAAGAAAAGGAAGAAAGTGGTGTGCGGACCATATTTCATGAGGGTAGTATCCACTAAGTCCAAATGACCATACCTTTTCACTTAGCCCCGTTACAAGCCTTGAAATGACCTTTTTGATCTTGAGCAAGCTGAAGAGAATTTTGATTGTAAAATAAGGGCAAACCTATGGGTGAAGTCATGCATGTGTTCATTTTTGTGAGCGTGAGAGTCATATGTGATTATGATATTGTAAATTATTGAGAAATTGTGTGTGAACATGGTATCAGCTTTGTTGTCAGGGCATTTGAGTACCTTTGTTGAGCTTGAACTTGCATTTGAAGCAAATATTGTAAATTTGAGCATCTTTGATAATGGTGAGTCACAATTTGAATCTTTGAGTGCACAATTGATCATTGCATGAGTAGTTGAGTCTTGTCGTGTGCAATCATGTTGAGTCTTTTGTAGAACTATTTGAGATATCCTTATTGAAATGTTGAACTTGAGTTTTACTTGAGGACAAGCAACAGATGAAGTTGGGTGTGTTGATGATTACGAGATTTGAACTCATTTAGGGCTTCATTTATATAGATTTAGTGTCCTCAAATGCTTGATTTTTGGCATAAACTGATGTTAAATCCCTGATTATCAGGTACATAGATTGAGGAACAAAGCAAGGACACTAACAGGCAAAAGGGAACAACACAAGATGAAAAAGGGGTGAAAAGAAAGCCTGATGATTGCGAAAACAACTCGGCGAATTACCAAGTTGCTCCTAGACCGCCTAAGCTTAAACACTGAGCCAGAAACAGAAAAAACTTAGGCCAACAACATTTTCTATCGACATATTGCTGACTGCATCAGCGAAGGGAGATTGTGTCACAGAATGAACTAGGTGAGAGATGAAATTGAAATGGCGAGCTTAAGGACTCAAAGGCGCATCACGGAACTGATCGGCGATCCCGATCTAGATCGTCTAAAATTACAGTGTCTAAAGGAAGATAATGTGATGAAAGAAGGTGATAGACAAAGAGGATCAGCGATTTGGTGAAGCCCGAGTTACCTCGTCGATTGACCCCAAAGAGTTATTCCTCAGATCGGTATAAATTAATAGTTGGAAGAGAGAAGGCATTCAGTCATTTTTGAAAAGAAGAGAGAGAGCGAAAACATTATTGTTGTTGATTTTTAGAAATTTAGGCAAGAAATTTCAATTGGGTATTGTAATAGAAGAAATTTTATTCATCTCAGAACTTTGATTTTCAATACCCAGCTATGGAGCATGTGATAGGTATTGAATTTCTTTCTTTTATGATGATTAGCTAAAACCCCAATCTTGGGGATTTAACAATGTGACTAATTGCTACGTTTGGCTTAATGGGTGTTAATTACTATGAATTATAGTGCTAATTCATATTGGGTCTGATTTATCGTTATGGTTCAACTACTCTATTAAATGTTTATTGCAATATATTTTTGTGCTTTATGCTTTATTGAGAAAGAGATTTAATGCCAAAGTGATAAGTTGGCTCTCATGGTTAGTGGGTCAAGATGGATTTAGCTTGAGAGAGTGAATTGCATGACTCGTGCTATGTATTTAGCTCGAGAGAGTGGATGTAGTGAGATTGTGGACTGGTCCTTATGTTTGAAGCGTTGTGGTTTAAGAGAACTCAATTGACACGGGGTAATTGTTCGAGAGAAAATTGTCTCACTTAAAGTCCACACTACCCATGAATAGTTGACACTCTTTGTTAGAAATTTCACCTATCGGCTGAATTTAGTAATTGATTTGTCAACCCCATAAGTTCCTTTTTGGTTATTTTCAGTTATTTGTTGAAGTTGTTTGCTGAACTAAGAAACCCTTCATCCTGACATTGTTGTCAACCTTCAAATTTCATTAATAGTCTCTAAACATATTCAGCCCTTTTAGCTACAATAATTGCATTTGTGACTTCATATTTGAATTTGAAACACATACCACTCCCTGTGGGATTCGAATCCTACTCATTTAGTTGGGTTATATACTAATTTATGATTGTTGACACCTACAATTGGATGAGCTGTGCTTGAAACCTTAAATTAGTGCACAGACTTGCACGTTTGGGAGTCCATTTTATAGATTCAAATGAAGGTGTAGTTGTGGTGATGAATGAGGTTGAATCATCAGTAGTGTCTAAAGTGAAGGAGAAGCAAGACCACGACCCTGTTTTACTTGAACTAAAATCAAATGTTCATTAGCAGAAAGTAATGGATCTTGGAAAAGTGGGAGATGGTCTATGAAGATATCAAGGTAGTTTTTGTGTACCAAGGATGGATAAACTCCAAGAGAGGAACATGGAAAAAACTCATAGTTCAAGATATTCAATCCATCCAGGATCTAAAAAGATGTACTGTGACTTGAGAGAAGTCTATTGGTCCAGGAGTATGAAGAGGTGTATTGTAGTTTCATTGCCATGTGCCCAAATTGCCAACAAGTCAAGGTAGAGCACTAAAGGTGCGGTGGTGTGGCTCAAAATAAAGCTCTTTAGAATTGAAGTGGTAGATGATCAATATGGATTTCATTACTGACTTGTTGCGATCTCGTAGGCAGCATTATTCGATTTAGGTAATTGTAGATCGAATGACAAAATCAGCCCATTTCTTACTGGTAAAGACTACTAATTCAGCAAAGGATTATGCTAGATTGTATATTTAAGAAATAGTGTGACTTAATAGGGTTCCTATGTCTATCATTTTAGATAGAGGTGCACAATTCACCTCCTAGTTTTTGAAGTCTTTCCAAAAAGGTTTGCGTTCAAATGTGAACCTTAGTGCGACTTTCCATCCATAGATTGATGGTCAAGCAGAGTGCACAATTCAGACCTTAGAAGACATGTTGAGGGCATGCGTCATAGACTTCAAAGGTAATTGGGATGATCACTTGTCTTTCATACAGTTTGCTTACAATAATAGTTATTACTCTAGTATCCAAATGGTTCCCTATGAGGCTCTTTATGGGAAAAGACGTAGATCTCCTATTGGATGGTTTGAGGTTTGTGAAGCTGAGTTGATAGTGCCAAACTTTGCTCATCAAGCCATGAAGAAGGTGAAGATTATCCAAAAAAGGCTAAAAATAGCGCAAAGTCGTTAGAAAACATATACAAATGTTAGGAAAAGAGACTTAGAGTTTAAGGTTGATGATTGGGTCTACTTGAAGGCGTTACCCATGAAGGGTGTGATAAGATTTGGTAAGAAAGGAAAACTCAGTCCCTGTTACATTGTTCCTTACATGATATCAAAGAGAGTTGACAGTGTAGCTCATGAGTTGAAGCTACCATCAGATTTAGTAGTAGTCCATCCAATATTCCATATTTCTTTGTTGAAGAAGTGTATGGGTGATCCCTCGCTTATTGTACCTATCGAGAATATTAGTTTTAAGGACAACCTATCTTATGAGGAGATGTCTGTTCAAATTCTAGACCGTCAAGTTCGCAAGCTGAGAACCAAGGAGGTTGCATCAGTCAAAGTTTTATGGAGGAATCAATTTTTTGAGGAGGATACTTGGAAGGCTAAGGGGGATATGAAGAAGATATGATAATTCCAAATCAAGGTACTAATTCTTTGTAAAGTACTTTTAAGTTGATATGTTGAGTATGTGAATTGTATGTTATGTGTTTGAGTTGGGGTGTTTAGATTCTTCCCACCCCTGTTCTACTAAATGTAATCTAATTAGAGGACGAATGTTCCCAAGGGGGAGATATTAACACCTTAGGCTCTAATGAGTTTTTAGTTTTCGGTCAACCTCAAGCTACCATATCTTTTAGCACATAAAATGTTAGGTTTCCCATGAGGTATTAAATCAATGGTCTTTGAGTCCTCTTTCCAACGCAGCCAAGTTTGCTAAATTTCTAGCTCCGAGTAAAATGTTATGACTTTTTGATCAAGTAAAGCCTCTCTAGCTAAGGCTTTTCATCCGTTTAAGGGAAGGGGTATCTTTGCGTTTTCCTTACCCGACTAAGCCTAAAACGTTTTTCACACCCAAGTTAAGGGTCTAATCTTAATTACACCACTTTTCATTATTCTGTAGCGCTTATAGATTTTAGAACAAGTTTTAAGAGGAGAAAAGAGAAGGGTTTTAAGTGCTCTTTCAAGAATTGAGAATTTCGCCAAGAACAAGTGTTTTTTCAACGTATTTCAGCTTCTTATAATGTTGGGTTTGTTCTTCGTCATGCCAATCATGTAATTTCAATTGTGAATTCATCCATGGGTTTGTTTATATTGCGATTCTTGAGAAGTTCTTGAGTTTTAACCCCACTCTTTAACAATGGAGGTTTTGAGTTCTTGAGATGAGGGTCTTACAGATGAGCTTTTTTTCTTAGTTTATTTTGTGTGGGTTTTCAATAATTTTGGTGGGTTTATAAATTGAAAGAAGTTTGGAGGAAATCATTCGATTCTAGAGCAGTTGGGACCTACAAAATTGAAGAAAAATTTGTCAAATTTCTAGGCATGGGTGTGGGGCGGCGCACCACCACAGCACTACAATTATTGCCTAATAATTTGAGGTCTAGCATGACGTGCCACTCAGTGTGCCCCAAACACTTTTCAATAGTTCAGGAGTTGGCACCCCGCGCCACTCAGTGCACCAGGGTCGCCAGGTCCCTTACCCTTCCATCCTTCTTTCCATGTGTGTTCCCTCAAATCGCAGCTATGTTCTCTCCTTGATATTTACTCTTAAAGGCTTCACAAATCCTTGAGGGATCATCCATATGATAATCACATATGTTAATTTACATTTTTAAATTAAAGTAAAGTTAAGAGTAAAAGTCAAGAGGACCGTTTGAATCAAAGTTGAGAGCCCTTTTAAAATTAACTAAAGAGTCAAAGTATATCCAAGTATGCAATACTTCTAGATTTAAAAGAGAGAAACACTAATTTCTTACTGAGTTTACAAGTTTAGAGGAGTTTTAGAGTATTACCTCTTTTAAGAGGATCTTTTCAGTAATTACCTCAAATTGAGAAAGAATTATTCTTTAAACATTTGAGCATGAGTTAGATATTATTGGTAGTATTGAGCACCGATATGGGGATGAGTTCAGACAACTCAAAATCCTCATAAACCATGTATGCCAACATAGGTAGAGAATCATACTTTTTAGATAATTCCTTATTTTTTTAAGCGTAGCTTAATGGATTTACTTAGTTGAGGTGTTCTATTCCCCGACAAGGTGTAGGACATTTATGGAAGCATTGGTGAGACGTTGTATCATCATGTAGTTCATAATGATTGTTGTAGGTTAGAGAATCTCCCAAATAAGAGTAAAGAGTATGTTATTGTATTTTTATACATTATTGAGTTTTATCTCCTATTTTATAAAGTTTAAATATTTCCTCTATCATTGTTGCTATATATTAAGTTGAGTTGAGGTGAGTACTCCTTCCAGCCTTGTCAGTTCAGTTAGCTATTGCTTTTAATTTTCTCCTTACATGCTCGTACATTCAATGTACTAATGTCATTATACCTACATCTTTTTTTTGATGCAGATACAAGTGTTTAGAGTCATCAACAAGCGCTTCATTAATACCATTTGCATCCCAGTTAGCTTTGTTGAGCCTCCTTACTTTTCGGAGGGTTCCATGTTTATATTTCAATTTTGTTAAGATTTGTGGCTCTTGTCCCGGCATCTATCATAGATAGTACTTAGAGGCTTCATAGATAGTAGTAGTTGAGGAGTGTTTTCCCATTTCTTTGTTAATGTTTTGAGACTTAAGTTGCCTTCTTAAGACTATCTGTATATTTCCAGACATTTCTGAGTTTATCTATTGTTGAGACAATTGAATTAATCTTTGCATTTGAAGTTCTTCGTGTTGAATATTGTCTTCCGTTGATTAGTAAGCTAGGCCAAGGGTTCACTTGGGACCAGCAATAGTTCTCGAGTGTCGACCACGTTCAGGGTGTAGGCTCAGGGATGACAGCCCCATTACATTGGAGGATCAACAAAAAACAAATCCAAGGTTGTGGGTTGGTTAGAATTGCATGTAGATGAGACCAAAAGGATATTCTATGCAAGGAAGCTATGAGATCGACAGAAGATTGACATCGTTGAAGATGACCTAGCCTATCTTTGATTGTTTAGTTCTATTGTGCAATTCTAAAACACCCCTCGTGAGATCAACATTCAATCCCCATGCTCTTACAGTCAATTAATTTTGTGGAACTTCATTTTGTGTAATATTGTTAATTTTGTGCTTGAAATTGCATTGTTGAATTTAATAGAATCATCCACCCATTTTATATTTGATTACATTGAGATAAGTTGGGGTTTAATTCACTAATTGAATCATTATCCTCGTACCATTCCCTTTACAATTCGACCTCGACTCTTAGTTGGGTATTTTTATTGATGATTACTGTTGTCTCTTTTAATAGGTTTAAAAGGGCATATTTGAGTGTTATCAGTTAGTGTTATAAACCCAATCCTTGTTGAACTTAGAGTCGGAGCATGTGACGAGCCTTGAGCGGAACACTTTCGCCAGAATTGATGATGACCATTTCCACCTAACCTAGAGTGATAACAGTCACCATCACTAGTCTTTTACCTCTTTGACTCCCTAGATTTCTCTTTTAGCTTTTCCTCTTTAATTTGTTGTACATGTGCCATAAAATGAGAGATTTCAATCTCCTTGATAAACATGGTGGTAAGACACTCTTTCACATTATTTCGGACGTACCCGACATAAACTTACTCAACCTTGCCCTGGATCGGCAACAATAGTCAGAGTATACTTAGCCAACTAAGTGAACTTCAAAGTATACCCTTTCACACTCATATTGGCTTGACAGAGATTAATGAATTCAAGCACCTTTGCTTCTCCAATCTCAAGATGTAAGAAACGATCAAGAAGAGCCCCCTTAAATTTATCCCAATCAAGAGGACCCTCACCAATAGTGCTCTCTTCCTTCCATTATTTAAACCAAACTTGAGAAACACACTTATGTTCATAAGAGGCTAATTCCACTTTCTCCACTATTGACACTCCCTAATTTCTACTAAATTATACACCTCATCAATGAACTCTTAAGGATCCTTATTAATTTTTGACCCATGAAACTCCAAGGGATTCATCCTATTGAAGTCCCTCATCCTTGTTACCATCGTACCCAGATTTGGATTCACAGGAGCAATGACTTCTTTGTTAGCTTTGACCATTATAACTTAATCCAACACTTGAAAAGTGACTCTAAATTTTGCATGTTTAACTTGTTCGACCAAAGGATCGACCGAGGCTAGAGGAACCTTGGGCTCCACATCATTAGCCACATTGCTTCTCACATAAGCTCTTGTAACAGCTCGCTAAGTGAAAGAGCTAGAATTAGAAAGAGCCATTTTTGGAAAGAATGAAAAATCTAGAAGTTTGTTTAAGTTATGTTAAGTTGGAGTTTGGGTCAACTTCAAACAACCATAACTCCTAACTCAGAATGAGTTAGGTGTGCTACAAGATATCGTAAGAAATATCTTTCAACTATCTTTCTAATGCCACCAAGTTTGCTCAATTTTGAGTTTTTATGAGGAAGGTATGCCCATTGGAAGTTGGGTTTTCTAGATAAGGAAAGTCAAAACCTGATTTTAAGGGGTGGTATTTTTGTCTTTCCATACCTACTTGATTTAATTCATTTTTAGTGAATTAAGTAGGGTCAAAACTATATTGGTTCAGTTTGCAAAATTGAAAATTCATGCTAGGGCTTTAGAGAGAAGAGAAGAGGAAAATCAAGATTCGTCGTCTTCGTAAGGAATTGATTGCGGATTTCATCAAGGATTTGATCCAACGAGGTATGTGAGACTTTCATAATGTTGGGTTCATTCACCCACGTGCCCAACAAGTTTATTTCAGTGTGAATTCATCCTAAAAAGATTGGAAGTTTGAATGTTCTTGATGGGTGTTCTTAAATTGCTTTCGTTCTCGAATTTTGGTTGAGATTGAGGATTTCTTGACAGTTTAATGTCAATTATTAGAGTTACTTTGAGTTAGATTCTTGTGTATATGTTTTAGGTACCTGAATCTAAAGAGATATTGAGAAAAAAATCAGAAAATGAGAGGAAAAGTTCGTCAGTTTTGCCTGGGGCAATGCTAGAGCGACGCACCCCTATTGCACCACGAAGGCTGGGGCGATGCACAAACAATGTCTATATATGAGCCCCAGTAACTTAGAGGCTGGCCAACACTCTAGGAACGCGCCCAGGTCGTATGCCCCCACCAATTTTTCATTGTTTTGCCTGTCTGAGTCCTTCTAAAGTGTACTAACACTTCCGATTGATTCTAACTACTCCAAATGACTTATAACCATCTAGAAATCATCTAGAAACATGAATCCTAACATTGAACCCATAAATTCAAATTCAAGGAAATTTAAGAGCCAAGTCTAGAAAGTTCATAGATCCTTACAAGATGTCTTTTTCAAATGTTATAATCTTGTGTTTAAGACTTGAGTTTTGAGTTAAGTAAGAGTAACAAATGAAGTTCATTTCTTCAGAAAGAGTATGTGGGACCTTAGTATTCCCATAGAGTAAATGTTTTCACATTTAAACAAGAGAAGAAACACTGATTTCTAAGAGAGCCTTTGAGCTAGTTTTTGAGTAATTTTATCAAACCACAAAAAGAGTTTTTGTTTTTAAACATATGAGTTGAGTATTTTTGGAGTAGTATTGAGCACCGATGTGAGGACGAGTTCATAACAACTCAATGTCTCCATAAACCATGTAGCCAACGTAGGTAGAAAAGGGTAATAATTTTTAGATGATTCCTTAGTGCTTTTTAGCATAGACTAGTGGATCTACTTAGTTGAGGCATTCTATATCCCGGCAAGTTATAGGACAGTTCTGGCAGCATGGGTGAGACGTTGTATCATAACATAGCTCATAGTGATGGATGTCGGTTAGAGAAACTCCCACAAAGTTATATTACTTTATTGTATATATGTATATTGAGTTGTTTCTTAATGTTTAAAATGCTTTATATAAACTGCATCTTTACTGTTGTTTATTTCTACATTGAGTTGAGTATCCATGAGTTGAGTATTGCTGAGGTAAGTGTTTCTTTTAGATTCCAGTTCAACTTTAAGTGTTATTTAGATTTCCCCTCGCATGCTTGTACATTCAATGTACTAACACCATTTCGCCTGCATCGTTTTATGATACAGATATAGGTAACCAGGATTAGCACCCATCGCCTCATTGATCCAGTTGAGCACTCAGAGTCAGTTGGTGAGCCTCATTGCTATCTGGAGGATTCCTTTTTTATTTCTTTGATTAGTTAATTGATCAGGATGTCGTGGGTCTTGTCCCGCGATCCATCTCAGTTGTTCAAGGCTTCATAAACAGTTAGTAGTTCATTTGTCGTTATCTTGTTATTGGCTTATGTTTTGAAACTTCAGTTGTCATCTTGGCTAGTTGAATATTTTTTTAAGACATTCTAAGTTATTTCATGAGTTTATCTTCTGAGACTACATTCTTGTTATTTAAGTCTTCCACTATGAGTTAAGCCAGGCCAAGGGTTCGCTTGGGGCCAGCAATGATTCTCGAGTGCCAGTCTTACACAGGGTGTAGGCTCGAGGCGTGACAAAATTTGTATCAGAGCTATAGAAGGTGTTTGTGTTTATGCACGTTGCTGATTTTGAGCGAGTGGAACCAGCTAGATATCAACTAAGAGTGTTGTTAGGACATGGTTTGACCAGTGGAAGAAGGGTGGAGTTGAGGGTGAACCAATTTTGAGTTGGGCTATGATTAAGGAGAATTTCTTGGGGTGTTTCTTTACTTGTGAACTGAGATAATCCAAGGTATGATAATTCCTTACTCTTTAGCAGGATTCAATGAGTGTTCATGAGTATAGTTTGAGGTTCACCCAACTTTCCTGATATGTTCCGGAGATGGTTACGGATATGAGAAGCACGATGAGTCTATTTGTTGCTGGGCTATCTCGTCTGTCAAGTACGGAGGGCAAGGAAGCGATGCTAATAGGGGACATGGATATAGTGAGACTTATGGCTTATGTGCAGCAGAATATGGAAGAGAAGCTGAGAGATAGAGAAAAATTCAAAAACAAGAAAGCTAAGACAGGAAATGAGTCCAGACAGCAAAGGAGTAATGTGAATCGGTCTTCCTTTCAATATAAACAGAAGGGACCTGCTCCATCATCTGCTAGTGCACCTGCACCAAAGAACAAAGTTGAGTACAATAGTCAGAATTTCAGAGCTAAACCTGTCTATTCTCAAGGTAGTATGGAACAATGGGGTAGTAAGCCTCATGCATTTGCTAAGTGTGGTAGGAGCCACTCAGGGATTTGTCGTAATTGCTCCACTAATTGTTTCAAGTGTTGTCAAGAGGGTCACTTCATGAAAGAGTGCCTTAAGAACCAGCAAGGTAATGGGAATCAGGGCAATAGAGCCTAATATTCATCAGTTGCTTCACCAAACAGAGCTGAATCTAAGGGAGCTACTTCAGGTACTGGCAGAGGAGAAAACTGCCTATAAACCATCACTAGTCACCAAGAGCAAGAGAATTATCTAGATGTTGTCACTGGTATGATCAAAGTCTTTACTCTTGATGTTTATTCTTTGCTAGACCTAGAAGCGAGTTTATCTTTTATGACTCCTTATGTTGCAATGAATTTTGATGTTCTTCCTACGAAACTTTGGGAGCCCTTTTGTGTTTCTACACCTATTGGGGAGTATATTATAGCTGAGTGAGTCTATCGTGATTGTACCATTTCTGTTAATCACAAGATCACCATGGTTGATTTAGTTGAGTTAAACATGGTTGATTTTGATGTTATTCTGGGTATGGACTGGTTTCATGCCTGTTATGCCTCCATTGATTGTAGAATTCAAGTTCTCATGTTCCAATTGCCTAATGAGCCATTTATAGAGTGGAGTAGCAGTTCAACAATGCCTAAGGGTCGCTTTATTTCGTACCTTAAGGTGAGGAAGTTAGCTCAATGGTTTTACCTATCACTTAGTATGATTTAATGATTCTAGTGTTGAGACACCTCCTATTGAGTTAGTTTCATTTGTGAGTAAGTTTCCAAAATTCTTTCATGATGATCTACTCGGAGTCCCTCCTAAGATGGAAATAGACTTCGGTATAGATATTCTTCCTGATACTCGTCCAATATCTTTTCTGCCATATAGAATGGCTCCAGTAGAGTTGAAAGAGTTAAAAGAACAGTTGAAAGATCTCCTTAATAAGGGTTTTATTCGACCAAGTGTCTCACCTTGGGGTGCTCCGGTCTTATTTGTGAGAAAGAAAGATGGTTCCCTTAGTATATGTATATATTACCGTGAATTGAACAAGATTACCATCAAGAATAAGTATCCTATTGATGATCTCTTCGATCAACTTGAGGGTGTAACTTTTTTTTTGAAGATAGACCTCAGATCTAGCTATCATCAGCTAAGAGTAAGGAATGTGATATTCCAAAGAAAACCTTCAAGCCCCGTTATGGTCATTTCTAGTCATGTCGTTCGATTTGACTAATGCACCTTCAGCGTTCATGGATCTTATGAATAGAGTATTCAATCCTTATTTAAATATGTTTTTTATCCTGTTCATTGATGACATTCTAATCTATTCGAGGAATGAGGAAGATCATGCTTGCCATCTCATAATAGTTCTCCAAACACTAAATGATAGAGAATTGTATGCTAAGTTCACTAAATGTGAGTTTTGGTTTGAGTCTGTAGCATTCTTAGGCCACATTATTTCTGGTGATGGTATTAGAGTTGACACTCAGAAAATAGAGGCAGTGCCAAATTGGCCTAGACCCACATCTCTGACTAATATTAGGAGTTTCTTGGGGTTGGCTAGATATTATAGAAGGTTCGTAGAGGGATTTTCATCTATTTCATCTCCTTTGACTAAGTTAACTCAGAAAACAGTGAATTTTCAATGGTCTGAATCTTGTGAGAAAAGCTTTCAGGAATTGAAAAAGAGGTTGACTACTCCCCCATCATTGACCTTACCAGAAGGTACGCAAGGCTTTGTTTTATATTGTGATGCGTCTAGAGTTTGTTTGTGTTGTGTGCTAATGCAGAATGGCAAAGTTATAGTTTATGTCTCCAGACAACTTAAGGTTCACGAGAGGAATTACCCAACCCAAGATCTAGAGTTAGCTGTCGTAGTATTTGCTTTGAAAACATGGCGTCATTATCTTTATAGTGTTCATCTGGATGTATTCACCGATCACAAGAGTCTTCAATATGTGTTTAGTGAAAAAGAGCTTAATCTCATACAGCGAAGGTGGTTAGAGTTACTCAAGGATTATGACATGAGTATTCTTTATCACCTAAGAAAGGCTAATGTTTTTGCTGATGCATTGAGTAGATTGTCTATGGGTAGTACCACCCATTTCGAGAAAGATAAGAAAGAGTTAGAAAAAGATGTGCATAGACTTGCACGTTTAGGATTTCGACTAATGGATTCCACAAAAAGAGGAGTGGCGGTGATGAATGGGGCTGAATCATCATTAGTGTGCAAAGTTAAAGAGAAACAAGACCAAGATCATATTTTGCTTGAACCGAAGGCAAATGTTCATAAGAAAAAAGTAATGGCTTTTGAACAAGTGAGAGATGGTGTATTGAGGTATTAAGGTAGGTTGTGTGTACCAAGGGTGGATGAAATCCAAGAGAGGATCATGGAGGAAGCTCATAGCTCAAGATATTCCATTTATCCGGGTTCCATAAAGACGTATCGTGACTTGAGAGAGGTTTATTGGGGGAATAGTATAAACAAAGGTATTGCTTAGTTCGTTGCTAAATGCCCGTATTGTGAACAACTTAAAGTAGAGTACCAAAGGCCCAATTGTATGGCTCAGAATATAGAACTTCTAGAATAGAGGTGGGAGATGATCAATATGGATTTCATCACAGGTTTACCAAGGTCTCGCGACAACATGATTCTATTTGGGTGATTATGGATCGAATGACCAAATCAGCCCACATTTTACCGGTAGAGACTACCTATTCAGCAGAGGATTAAGCCAAGTTATAAATTCAAGAGGTAGTAAGATTTCATGGAGTCCCTGTTTCGATTATATCAGATAGAGGTGCACAATCTACTGCACTGTTTTGGAAATCTTTTCAGAAACGCTTGGGTTCAAACTTGAACTTAAGTACTACTTTTCATCCTCAAATAGAATGTTAAGCAGAGCACACTATTCAGACTTTAGAAGATATGTTGAGGGCCTGTGTGATTGATTTCAATGTTAATTGGGATGATCACCTACCTCTCATTGATTTTGCTTATAACAATAGTTACCATCCTAGCATTCAGATGGCTCCTTATAAAGCTCTTTAAAGGAGAAGATGCAGATCTCCTATTGGATGGTTTGAGGTTGGTGAAGCTGGGTTGATAGGACCAGACTTAGTTCATCAAGCTATGGATAAAGTGAAGGTTATTCAAGAGCGGTTGAAAACAATGCAGAGTCATCAGAAATTGTACACTAATGTTAGGATGAGGGATTTAGAGCTTGAAGTAGATGATTGGGTATACTTGAAAGTTTTACCCATGAAGGGTGTTATGAGATTTGGTAAGAAGAGGAAACTTATCCCTCCGTATATTGGCCCTTACAGAATATCCGAAAGGATTGGTAATGTGGCTTGTGATTTGGAGCTACCATAAGAGTTAACAGCGGTCTATTCGGTATTTGATATTTCCATGTTGAGGAAGTGTATGGGAGATCCTTCACTTATCGTACCTACTGAAGATATTGGTATTAAGGATAACTTGTCCTATGAGGATATTTCGGTTCAAAGTTTAGATCATCAAGTTTGCAAGTTAAGGACAAAAGAAGTAGCATTAGTAAAAGTTCTGTGGAGAAATCAATTTGTTGAGGAAGCTACTTGGGAAGCTGAGGAGGACATGAAGAAGAGATACCCACATCTCAGAACCTTCTAATTGTTCTACAGTCATATAGTCTAAATCTTTAGACTCATCAATAGAACACACCACATAATCAAATTTAGGTGTTAAAGAACGAAGGATCTTTTCTACCGCAAGCACATCATCTTCTTAGTTGATTTACAACAGCAAACAATCTTGAACAGAAATATGATATGGATTCAAATTCTTTCATTTTTAAAACTTCTAAGTTAGCCCTTAGAGTTTAAAGTTTTATCTTCTTTACTTTATCAACTCCTTGGAGAGAATTTTGTAAAATCTCCTGAGCTTCTTTTGAAGTAGTTGCATCAACCACCTTCTCAAACATGCCATCATCCAAACATTGATGGATAAGAGTGAGGGCCTATTGATCTTTCTTATTTGTCTTTAACAAGACCTCCTTTTCATTTGAGGACAAAGTTTCCTCATTAGCGGGTTTTGTATACCCTTTATCTACAATGTCCCAAACATCTTGAGAACCAAGAATGACTTTCATTCGTAGACACCATTTTTCATAATTTTCTCTTGTGAGACGGGGGTACTGAAAGGACAGCGGACTATTATTTGTCATGGCTCTGATACCACGTCATTGGATAAAATGATAATCACACCCAGGATATTGTCCAAATTAAATAACAATAAGAAGAGAGTAACAACCACACCAAATATTAAAATGGGGTAAATGTGACACCCAAATAAGTAATACAATAATATACACAAAATACTACTACTCTTTTATAAGAAACAACAATCTTTTATTTTTTACAACTCACAATAATATTACTCCATTCTATTTTCTCACAAACTAAGAAATAGCTTGTCGATTACTCTCTCTACTCTCTATTGCTTCTCTCAATTTTGATGTGTTTCAAGTGTTCAATTACACCTCTATTTATATAGTTTTGAACCTCTTGATTACATCATTAGTGACATAAATATGGTAGCCAATTTCCACAAAGTTTGACTACCAAACTCTACCAAAATTCTACCAAACATTGACTACCAAAACTCTACCAAACTTTCACAAATGTGGCTGCCAGCTTTCACATTTGTGTCTTGCCAATCTTCACATTTGTGGTAAGTAATTTCAACAAATGTGGTTGCCAAATGAGTTGTTGTTTTATTCCCACAGGAAATACTTTTGGAGTGACTAATTAAGTTGCAAATACTAGGATGCAAAAGTTTTGGGATTCAGCTATGGAATTGTCTCCAGATGATGAGGAAGAGACACAAAGGTCAGAACCTTCCTTTCGTACTATATCTGTCCTAATTACAAAATTTATAGTTAACTCGAACATTTATTTATATGACATGATGTCAGCATTTCTTCCTTGAAATTGGCTTCTGAAAGGGCAGAGTTGAGAAGATGTATTTCCTATCCTTTGTCAAGCTTGCCTAATACTTTTGCATTCAAGATTCAAGACAGAACAGGAAGAATGCACAGATTCAACTGCAGTATGTTATTTTCAATCTTATTTGTAACTTAATAAGAACTTGTCATGTATATATGACCTTGAAATATATACAAATCAGTAAAGGTGATGTTTTGAGTTGCATACTTATGCAGATATCGGGAGCATGAGAGATCTGATAACAACAATTATTCAAAGAGTGGGGGATGACATAAAGTGGAAGAGCCTTCCTCAAATTCTAGTGGGGATTGATTGTAATTGTGCATGTGTTTCTCCTGACTTAATGATATAATCATTGGTAATATATACCCTGTTGCAGTATGAAGATGAAGACCATGACAAGGTTGTTCTAGCAACAGAAAGTGATCTCACAGCTGCAGTTGAGCATGCAAGATGTGCATTTTGGAAGGTATATTCGTTAAATCACTACATTTAATTAACATGATATGATGTAATGAGAGAAATGATGAACTTCAACAGGGACTATATTGCACTTAGACTATTCAGGAAAGCATGGGCGTAGGTAGGGTTCAAGCTCCAACAGTTTGGATACACAATCTGCATGGACTTTAGCATACAGTGCCATAGCAACTGGTGCTGCATTAGTTGCAGGTTTAGGTGTAATAGCATTCCTAAGGAGATCTACTAACTGATTATTATTTCACTAATTAAATACATTTGACATCTCTTGTACATTTCAAATACATTTTCCATCTGCTTTAGCTTTTTAATACATATATACTTGCACGAAAAGTTTTATCATTGTAGAGACACAACCAACAAAAGTTGTGTGAGGTTCCATTTACTTTTTGACACATGGATAAGTGGGCCATTTATCTACTTTAAACCTAAACTAAAATGACATCTACATCAACCCGGTAGGTTCGCCATTTCCATTTTTAAATCTATTTTTTTATTATTATTAGCATGCATAAAGTAATATTAAACAATGATAAAATTATTAAGTCTCAAAATTACTTTACTGTGGAATTACAATCACATACCCCAAAAGGCCTGGTGATAAGGCTGTACATAGGTTACGTTGGTTTGAATTTTTCAAATACCATATCAAATTAATTATGTCAGTTTTTAAATCTATAGACCAAACCAAATCAATAAAAGTGGAATATTTCAACCTTGGATTCTATTTTTCGTCAGTTAAGTCTCCAAACATAACATATAACTTGTACTTCAAATTTTTCCCTTGAATCATTGTAAGATAGAATGAAAATATGACATGAGTGATGACATTTAACAAAAATATAGTTAAATCGTAAAATAAAATATTGATAATTAATATGTTATGTAACACCCCATAAGTTTTTAACATTTAAGATAGCAACTTTATATTTGACGAGCTAATTTATCGTATAACTTGTCAACCATCATTGAGATGTCAGAAAAATAATGGTAATTAGACGGTTATATCAAGGAATAACTATATAAAGTCATTTGAAATTCATAGACTGAAGTTAGAGGCTAAAGGGAGTCTTCAAACAAAAATCTCAAGTGATGGATTTACTATAAGAATGTTTTAGTATATTTCTTTTATGGGCTAACTTAGGATGAGAATATCTCCCAATATATAAGGATTTATAATACCTATAGAGTGACAAATTAAATATCTTTTGAGTCTAGTTTACAAAATATCAAACTGTTTGTGAATATGACATCTATGGAAAGAGTTATGACCATTTTATCGCGTGTTGTACGGGCAATCGGGCACATTGGGTCGGGTTACGTTTGGACGCCTTTTAAAGGGGCTTTTGGACTTCAAAAAGAGCATGTTCATATTTTCTCAAAGTATAAACATCCATCATCCATTGATGTAAGAAAACACCATCTTCTAACATGATAGAAATAATAGTTCCATTCATTTTTCATTCTAGACCTACATTCAAAGACGAATGATCCCAAGGGGGAGACATTGTAATACCTCGCAAATCCTAGGCTAAGATTCAAACAAGTGTTCATATGCATATATATTTGAACCCTATAATTTCTAGTTGTACATAGGTGATAAAGTCAACTTTTTAGTGTGGGAAGAATGTATTAAGGTCAAAGGAACCTGTTAGGTCAAAGTCGAGTTAAAAGTATCCATATAAATTGAGTTTCAACTTATGTTCTTACTTGGATCAATTTCAAATAAGCATATCTCCTAGAATATAAAAAGTTAGGTGACCTTTAACCCACAAGATCAAGGGTTTTTGAGTGTTCTTTCTAGCGCCTCCAATCACTCATTAATCCAACTTCTGAGTTAAATGTTATGCATATTTTATTGAAGGACAATCAGATTGGCCGTGCACGACGCATGCCTGGTAGCATGGGTGTGCCGCATCAAGCCATTTTCAAGTGTAAATGATGTTAACTTACTATATTTATTAAGTGTTGGTTCATTATGAAACTCATCTTGAAAGGCATATTGTTTAGCTTTTCTCAAATAATCTCCTCCACCTCCAACCATATTATATGTTCCTCCCATGTATCACAAGTGTTTCAAAATATTCTTAATTTCTAATCATAAATCTTAACAAGGTTATAACATCAAACACTCCTCTTATCTCTAGCAAAATAAAAAAACTCACTTCTAGAGTTCAAGACTAGGTTTTGATCAAGATTACCATATATCAAAGAGATTATACCTACTTCCACATCAAGGTAATCATACTTTTATACTTTTGAATTGACTCTAATATATAATTGTGTATCCTAAGAAAGATCTACCATCAAAAACTAGGATCTAAGGGAACTCATCTCAAAGTTCAAGAAGGGACTTTACCAATTCCTGTTCAACGTTTGAGTTTTAACTAGTGTCTGGACACATGCAACACACGTGTGTCCCATAATTATTTTTTTATAGATTCATTAGAATGATTAATATTCTATGTGAACATGCTTGTGATGATTAATAAATTGTAACAATTACAAATAAATCGTAACAATTACAAATAAATCTTTTAAAGTATGAGAAAAAAAACAAATAATCTAGTGTATTTTGATGTTTCAAATCAGTTCCTTTTAAGCATCCAAGTATCATAGACTTTTAACTTTGGGCAATAGTTAACAAACATCCAATAAAGTCATATATGATTAATTTGGGTCCAAATAAAAGTACAGACAATAATAAAAAAAATTCATAAAATAATTAATTTAAAGAAGTCTAATAGAGACAACACAAAAATTCAATAGAGAAGAAAAAATACAATATACACAATATCCTCCGTCACACTTTAATCATACCACCAACAGGCAGACTGAAGGTCAAAACAGATGGGAGATGTAGAGATAACCCTTGGAGGAGTTCATACAACTTCTGCCTAAGAGAGGAGAGAGGAAATCTGATTTTTTTCTCAAGCACAATAGATTCACAAGACTACTAATACAGATGCAGGGATAATGCCAATACTAGAATCTACGAAATATTGTAAACGAATCAATCTTCACAATGTTATCATAGAAACATATTCATTAGGCAGTACATACATGATTCATAAGCGATGGAAACCCCCGTGGAAGCTGCCAGATATGATAGAGGAAATACTAAAGTGCATACGTTTAGAGAAGGTAATCGATTAGCAAATTTCCTAGCTAACCATGCTATGAACTATAAAGGTTTGATCTAATATACCACATTTCTAAAACTCCCAATACAAGCTAGGAAGATCCTAAATAATGATAAATCTCAACTTCCAAATGTGAGAATTAAAACTAGAAGAATTAACCTGGTAAACAATTCGAGCACACATACCCAATGCCAAACCAATGGATAAATAATGATACACTCATGGAAGAAATAAATACAGCACATGAAGACCTCAGTACAAGTTCTCATAGATTCAGTTCAATCTTACCTAGATCTAGTAGAGACAATACAAATTTACAAGATGAATGTGGAAGCTTCGACCAAGTCATTCCAGATACATTTAATATCTCAGAGACGGGCTAGCAAAAACAATAGAAAGCATGGAATCAAGTCAGAGTCATGGAGAAGCAATTGAAAGAAAATAAATCGAGAATCAAAAGAAGAACTTACCGTTTCAATGGAGAAGAAGGAACTTAAGATGAAACACACGCTTGAGCTCCCAAATTTCTTTTAGTTTGCTTTCCTCAATGTTTTTAGTTGGATTGTGTAGGATATGGTCTTTGGTCTTTTGTTTATTTGTTTTCCGGCTTAATTAATAAAATGGGCCTGACCCAACATAATTTAACTAAAAAAAATAATAACAATTATGAATAGAAAAATAAATACACCATCATTACATAATTTTTCTACTGGAATCCACAAGGTACTTCTATATTTCAAGCTTGACAAGTTGATTTAAGAAAGCATACAAATATATATATACACTATCATCAAAGTTAGATTGCCATTTTACTCCTGTATTAGAGTTTTTAATTATTTTAATTATAAAAATGTTAAATTAAATGTAATTCTTCAAAATTAAAAATATATCTCTAATAAATAAAAAAAATTCAATTCCATTAGATGCGGGTTGAATATAAATGTCATTACTTACATTTGTAACATCGATCTTTTCCCATTTCAACTTTTATTTGTTTGTTGTTCTTCTCATTTATCTTCTATTTATTATACTTTAACTAATAAAATTCAATTTAATGAACCTTGCGGCAAATATTCTTAAATGTCAATTATAATATTAACCTTTTCCCATTCTAGTTTTTATTTTTTTCGTATTCTCAATATCTATCAATTAAACAATTTATTCTTATTCTCAACGCACTATATAAAGTACACAAATATCCGTCACTTCATTAGTGTGTTCCTATTCATAAAATGCTCTATCACCAAGATATATGGCATAATTTTTACATAACCTTAACCAACCAAGATCCTAATAAATAACATCTACCAACTATGCCACTCCACATCATATACTCCCGTTCATAACAAACGCAGAGTGCCTACTACCATTGGAACTCCATTTAATTTTTGGAATATTTGGGAAACAAAGAACAATAAGCGCCAACCGTGTATCCAATGTTATTCACTCCATCTCATTCCATGCGCTAGAATTCTATCACCTAGTATACACTCAACATCATAATCCTCCTAGGCACATGTCACAATCTGATTCCTCGAATCATGAAGACACCTACTATAATTCATCTTTAGGTAAGTTAACCTGTAACCGAAAATGATAAGCAATGAGTATAAGGGTAGAAATAAGCGGAAACAAGAGCGGGAGCAAACTAAAACTATATACATAAGATCCCTCCCAGAACCTGGAAGTCACAAGTAATGAGTTGTGCTAACAAAAGACTGCAAGTCCCAAAAGTTGACCTAAAACAAAGCTTATCTCAAAATTTAAAAAAAAAAAACTAGCTATACAACATATAAAAGGAGACAGACAAGTCTAGGACGTCAAGTGCTCACCCTCGGTTATGATCCAAAAGCTAGTACTGATACGAACGATCACTGTTGGTTGCAAGTACTAGGACCCGCATCACGAAATAGATGAAGAGTGTACCATGAGTACCAAAAAAAAGGTACTCAATAGGAATCCTAGGACGATTGACGAGAAAGTTAAATACAATATGAAAAGATAGAATCTAGACACAACAAAGGTCCAAGCAGAATTTTAAAAAAGCACACGAGAGTACCAGAAGTAAAACTAAGAGCAACTAAACTAAACCTAACTGGACACCATAAGCCCAGAAGGTACACTTATGCGCAAGTTTAAGTAAACCCAAACAGACCCTGATAATGCTCAACTACAATTTATCTGATTTTAAGTGTAGGCGGTAGCTAACAAGTATAAACCCAACTAAGAGTTGGGGTCAATCTCACAGAGAGTGATACGGTAAAAAATTTGATTACGAAGTAAAATAATGTTTTAATCATTTGTAGATGTAGACTTTTTCGCAACAATAATGTAAATGACAAGGTTTTGATAATAAATGTCAAATTGGGGGATTTTGGTGAACAATTAACAACTACAAATAATAGGAGTAAACAAGTAGAGAGGGTTTCTAGGGAATGTGATAAACTGAATGTCAATTTTGCTAAATGGATGATTATTACTTACTAAAACTTGTTGAGCCTTAGGGGGTAGGCTAGACTATGAGTGCAATAGCCATTTCTCAATCAACTATTACATACCAAGCGAGTTCTTTGGAACCTCGACAAGCACAACACATATTAACAATCAATATCTTAATCAATATAATTTTTCAAGCTAGATTTGTAGGACCGCATTTAGACCTACTTTCTCAAGCTAAATATGTAACAACACAATCACTACAATAGTCAACTAATAGTTTTAACTCTAATACCTCTTTCTCAAGCAAACTTAGAGTACTAAACTAGAATTGCATTTGCAACTACAATTCATCAATTAAAATACAAACTATTAATTAAACTCACTGCAAATTAACAATAAAATCAGTAAATATTAACACCCATAAGATAATTGAAATATTCAACTACATAATCACACCCCCAAGAGTGGGGATTTTAGCCAAACATAATAAACAACAATAAATCGTTACAAACTATGTTTTCCATCAGGTTGGGTAATAATCGACAAGTCTTCAAATGCTCAAATTGAAACTAAAAATCAAACAAACCCTAAATCTCTACTCAAAAAGTGTAAAAATAATGTTTAGAATGTTGAAGATCAAAAACCTAGAACTGGACAATATAGAAACTCCCTTTTTTCTTTTAAAAATCACATTTATATGTTCTCAAAATTTCAGCATCGGAGTCACTTAGCGAAGTAAGTTGGGCTTCGCAGACCTGGTCGGGGATGCGCCGAGAGTCCCCCTTTCACCGCCTTTGTCACGACCCAGGGGTACCCCCTAGACGTAACATGGCGTACTTGACCCCGAAGGGGTCGCATACAAGCCCTAGCATATCATGAACATAAGATAATAGAAAATACGAGAGAATTTAAAACTTTTACAATCGAAGTCATTTTCATAAAAATCAAGCGGAAGTCTTTACTAAAATTTTGTCTCAAACTATCTATTTAAATCTTGAATAAAACTCCTGGGATGCAGCCAATACAAAGTCTAATACATAAATAAATGACATAAAGAAAATATGGGTTTGTCCTCGAAACTATGAGGACTCACTAATTCTTCAACTCTTCTTGCACCTTAAAAACCTAGCCTCCAAAGCAAGTCAATCTCCAAAACCTTACATTTGATTAGAATGTAGGCAATATGCATTAGTACAAAATGTACCAAGTATGAAAGCTAGCACAACATCATAAGAACATCTCAAATGGTTAGTCAACATAAGACATAAGCACAAGAGATAATAACATAATCATAGCATAATCATCATAGTCATAGCATGATCTCGAACATAAGCATCATATAAACATAAGTCAACATATGACATAGTTAATGAGCATAGGAGATAAATCATAATCATAATAAGCCAAGTCTTCAGCATAGGCATAATATAAGCATAATTGACTCTTGGTCATCTTTACCTTAATAGCATCATTCTCAAGTAACCTCAAAAGCATAAAAGTGCAAAGCATGAATAGCATCCCATAATACCACCCAAGCCAAGTATCCCTTTTTGGTCATCTTAATCATAGTCTATATACATGGTCTAAGTCTTTAAGCTTTTCTACCATAAGGGTACCATACTCCTAAGTAACCTCAAGGCACACTTGTGCAATGGATGAAAGGAATCCAATACTACCCTTCGCACTAAGCATAACCTTGAAGTCATCATAGTCATATTTACCCTTCTTTGGTCTTACTATAGGCTTACTACATGTAGACAAGGCAACTATCACCCTTAGTCAATCATATCTTGGAAGTCAACTATAGTTACAACCCAAGTTAAGTCTATACTATGTGTGGGAACCCTTCATACCTAGCCTTAAGTCATACCAGTGAAATCTATGGATAGCATCCCATACTACTACCCTCACTAAGTACCCCTTTAGACTA
Organism: Solanum pinnatisectum; assembly: GCA_035578085.1. NCBI lineage: Eukaryota > Viridiplantae > Streptophyta > Magnoliopsida > Solanales > Solanaceae > Solanum > Solanum pinnatisectum. The sequence goes on from CM069087.1 coordinate 25,969,817, forward strand.
TCATGAATGCTCACTAGTTGGGGACTAGTCCCTCTATTCTATTTACCTTTATTCATATAAGGTACTTCTCTATTTAGTACTAGACAAGTCACAACTCATGAATGGACTTTATTTCCCAATTCAAGGCTACCAAGGAAAAACCCCCTAATAGAACTACCTTGGAAGACACACTAACATGAAAGTCCAAGCTATTCTAGGAAAGGTACAAGTATCCTATCCTAGCTACCATGAAATAGTCCTATCCTTAGGAAAGTGTGATTCTCAATCCTAAGTTATCCTTAGGAGAGTATGAGTCGTCAATCCCAAACTACCATGACTAACCTAACTCGAGCTATCCTTGAAATTCATCTTACAATGCAAAGGCAAGCTACTCTTAGGAGAGTATGGATCCTAAATCCTAAGCTACCCTTAGGAGATTATAAGTCCTCTATCCTAAGTTATCCTTGAAATGCATCTTACCATGCATAGTGAAGCTACCCTCACAAGCATCCCAACATGCTAATGTGAGCTATCCTTAGGAGAGTATGTGTCTTGACCTAGGGGTACCCCCTAGACATAACACGGCATACTTGACCCCGAAGGGGTCGCATGTCATAGAATAATGCGTAAAAATTTAAAACTTTTACAATTGAAGTCAACTTCTTTTTCATAAACAAAAATAGAGTCTAGATTTGTCTCAATCACCATCTAGTACAATAGAGAGTACAAATATGGTCAAAGCCCTATACATCAATAAAGTCTCAAAAAAAGGAAATACAATAGAAGCTAAGAAATGATAACATCTTGTCCTCGAACTTGACGACTCACAAAGCCTAGGGAATAGTCAACCCAAGCATCACTTGAAGTAAGAAGTATGTCTCAACGACCTGAACCTACACTCATAGTAAAAAGTAGAATATAGGTTAGCACATAAATTACTAAATATGGAAGCCATGAACTAAAATCACTAAAATATGCATAAAAGGGACATTTAGTTGAAATCATGTCTTTATCAAGTTTTCAAAATCATTATGCACGTATATGAAGAAACATAAATCATACCAACATACAAGCAACCCAAAGTCATAATAGTGAAATGTAAAGGTAAGATCCCATTAATCCTACCAAATGGTAAGTATCGCATTTAAGTCACCAACAACATACATATCTCAGCTTTTGCATCATTCATAACCAACATACATAAGTAAGGAGACCTTTATGGTCATAACTTCTAACAAGTATAGTCAACCTTAACATTCCTACATAACATATATACATAATTCATAAGTCTTCATGACATAAAAGGACCTTACCACAACCTCCCTTGAAGTTCACTTCTGCAATGTAAGGGTGAAGTCCATACTCCCACTCCTACTAAGGTGTACCTCTAAAGAAGTCATAATTAAAGTCCATGTTCTTATAATAGTTCATACTCGTATTATATAGGGATAATAGCCTCAACCGACATAGACCATGTGAGCTACATCGAATCTAGTGTCTTACTCCCACACCGAAAAGAGACGTCCTACTTGCCAAAGGTAGAACTTACATAATTGCTTTTAGGTGGATCCACTAGCTAAGACCTATGTGGGCATATAGTTATGGGACATGCAGATTGCTACTAGAAACCCGAACTTCTAACGTAAAAGGTTTCCATCTCATGAGATCACATACATAGGGAAGCCAGACTTTCTAACGTAAAGGCTCCCATCTCACTTTCATATCCGCTCGGTGCTAAGCATAACTCCCTTTAAGTCTTTACTTAAGTTTAGGTTCATGAAAGAATGCAGTAGGTACTCAAACCAACATACATCATAATAGCTCAAGATTCATTTGGTGAGAATGCCCTTTCAACCTTAGAATAATCAACATGTGAGTAAACCTTTCACATCATATTCATTGTGTTTTCATGAGAATTGCCTTTCAATCAACACAACAAGCTTAACATAAACATACATACATACTTCATACATAATCAAGTGCAAAGTTATAGGGAAGAAGAATCTTGCATTAATACCACAATTACACATTAGCCATAGGTGCATCACTAACTGAGTGAATCACAAGTTCATATACAATCTTCATCAACACACATAAACCCTAGTCATTGCCCTTCAAGGCTAGGAATAAAGATCAACCATAACTTCAAGAATTAAAACACTAGATAGGGGAATTTGATGATTCAACAACATAATAAACATAAACATAGTCAATTGACAAGCTTACATGATCAATCAAACCATACCCTAATTCACAATTTAGGAAGAAGGGGAAATCATGGGTCCAAGGGAGATTTTCATCAAAATCCAATAATACTCCATTAATCCAAACCTAAATTATCATAATCAGTCACAATAAATCATAATTAAACAATTGACTTCAGTTTGGAAGAAGACCCATGACTAGATTTGAAATCCTTGGAATTGGGGGATTTGAAAACATAGTTTGAAGGGGCTTCTTGAGTGATAGCATCCCAAGAATGAAAAGCATCCATACCTTAGGTTGAAATCCTAACGAAATTGGAGTGAAAAGTTTGGATCTTGAACCCTAAGCTTCACCTTTTTGATGTTCTTCAATGGAGTCTAGAGAGAGAAATATCTTGAAGAGGAGAGTTGCTTGAGTTTTGAGTTTATGAGTTCTGAGGTGATAAAAGAGTTGATTAATAGTTAAAAGTACTGAAATATATCTAAAATGACTAATAATAACGTCCCCAACCCTTAATTAATTAATAGTAATTTATGAAAATACCCCCACTTAGGCCGAACCTAGGCACCAACACAGGGGTGATCCACGGAGCATGGAGGGTTCCACGGACCGTCCTGGCTGGCTGGGTTTGGGTTAGAGAGGGGTAAATGGGGACCAACTTGGGGAGACTAGGTCTCGACCCATGCCTCCCAACCATGAAGCGTGGGTCTACCCATGACTTGTGGGTGCCCAATTGTGCTCACAAACTGTTTTTGGCGTCTTTTGGACCTTCCCTTGGGTCCTCCTCAAAGACCCTTGGGGGGGTCCTAGGGGGTCGTTCCTTGATATCTAGGTCCTAAAACATTAGTACTAAGTTAGGGAGGTCATTTTAGGACTTTAATCATTACGATTAAGTCATTTAGGACACTAGACTACATGTTAGGCTCTAGCTTAGGTCATTAGTTTTCCGGGGTGTTGCATTATCTCCCCCTTGAGAACATTTGTCCTTGAATGATGATCAAAACACCAAACTAAGATAGAAACTCTAGACTAACAGCCCATCATGCATGAAACATCAAAAATGTGCAAAACTCACAAATGCACTATTCACTTTATGCACTTCTTAAAAGGAGGAAACTTCAACTCCATTTCACAACATGGTCAATGCAATACAAGAGAGTAGGAACTACATCTACAAACTAAATATGTATGAAATTCAACATACAACATGTTCATAATAGGAACTACCTTCTCCAACTAAAATAAGCTCAATACAACAATATGGAGCCAATCATAAGGAAATCAGGGAAAAACTCATACAATACACATGACTCCCAAAACACTAAAAACTTAAGAGGAACTACCTACCTCAAGTTTGCTTAGGAGTAGAGGAAAAAGATGAGGATAACGGGACTTCATATCGGCCTCGACCTCCCATGTAGCACCCTCAACTAAGTGATTCATCCATAAAACCTTAACCAAAGCTACTTCTTTGTTTCTTAACCTTTTCACTTGCCGGTCCAATATCTCCACCTAAACTTCCTCATAGGATAAACTATCATCAACTCAAAAACCCTCTAGAGGAATGATGGATACCAAATCACCAATGCACTTTTTGAGCATGGAAACATGAAACACTGGGTGAACCAGGGCCAACTCATTTGGCAAGTCTAATTCATATGAAACTTTCCCAACTCGTTTCAAGATTTGATAGGGACCCACAAATCGAGGACTAAGTTTCCCCTTTTTGCCAAACCTCATCACACCCTTCATGGGTCAGATTTTCAAAAAGAAAAAATCACCAACTTTGAATTCTAGATCCCTCTTTCTAACATCACCATAGGACTTTTGCAGACTTTGGGCCGTCTTCAACCTCTCTCTAATGAGGGGACCTTTTCAATGGCCTCATAGACTAATTTGGGACCAAGTAGAGAAACCTCACCTACCTCAAATCACTCAACCAGAGATCTACACCTCCTACCATACAATGCTTCAAACAGTGCCATAGCAATACTTGAGTGGTAACTATTGTTGTAGGCAAACTCAATAAAATAAAGATGTTCATCCCAACTACCCTAATCTATCACACATGCCCTCAACATGTCCTTTAAGGTTTGAATGGTGCGTTTCACTTGACCATCCATTTGAGGGTGAAAAGCGGTACTAAGCTTAACATTAGTACCAAGCCGTTTATGGAATGCCTTCCAAAAGTGTGAAGTAAATTGAGTACCCCCATCCGAAATGATAGAAAAAGGAACCTCATGCAACTTCACTATTTCCTTGATGTACAACTTGGCATAGTCTTTCGCCGAAAAAGAAACCTTGACAGGAATGAAGTGGGCTGATTTAGTCATTCTATCAACAATGACCCAAATAGAATCATGTTGCCTTCGAGTACGGGGCAAGCCCACAACAAAGTCCATATTTACATCCTCCCGAAAGTGGGAATATTTATATCTTAGGACAAACCTCTCAATTTTAGATGTTCGGCCTTAACTTGTTGACAATTCGGACATTTGGCCACAAAACCCGCTATATCCTTCTTTATGCCATTCCACCAATAGACTGCCCGTAGATCACGGTACATCTTGGTGGCTCCCAGATGAATAGAATACCGCGAACCATGAACCTATTCTAAAATTTGCTCTCTTAAGCCATCAACATCCGGAACATATAATCTACCTTGGTACCTAAGCACCCCCATCTCCCCTTTGGTAGAAAGCCTCAACGGACTTGTTGAGTAAGGATTCTTTCAACTCCATTAAAATAGGAACAAGGTGTTGCTTGGACTTCACATCAACCACAAAAGAGGATTCGGAACCATGATGGACCATGGCACCACTCTTGGTAGAATCCACTAGTTGGACACCTAATTGGGCCAACCTATGTACATCACGAACTATCTCCTTCTTCTCATCTTCTACATGAGCCACACTACCCATGGACATTCGACTTAGGGCATTGGCAACTACATTGGCTTTGCCGGGGTGGTAAAGGACACTCATATTATAATCCTTCAAAAGTTCTAACCACCTTCTTTGTCGGAGATTCATGTCTTTTTGGCTAAACACATATTGGAGACTCTTGTGGTCGGTGAACACATCAACATGCAACCCATAAAGATAATGTCTCCATATTTTCAAAGCAAACACCACCGCCGCCAACTCGTGATCGTGAGTCGGATATTTTTTCTCATGTGTCTTGAGTTACCTTGAAGCATAGGCAATTACTTTCCCATGTTGCATAAGGACACATCTTAAACGCACTCAAGAAGCATCAAAATATACTACAAACCCATCGGTACCCTCTGGTAAGGTCAAAATCAGAGCAGAGGTGAGTTTATCTTTCAATTATTGGAAGCTTTTCTCACAAGCTTCTGACCATACAAATTTAGCCTTCTTTTGAGTTAAGGTTGTCAATGGAGAAGCAATAAAGGACAAACCCTCAACAAACCTCCTATAGTAGCCTGCTAAACCCAAAAAACTTCTAATATTGGTAGGAGTTAGAGTTCTAGGCCAGCCTTTGACCGCATCCATCTTCTTTGGATCTACCTCAATACCCTTGCTCGACAAAATATGACCAAGGAAGGCAACCGACCTTAGCCAACACTCATATTTATTAAACTTAGCATACAATTGGTTATCCTTAAGAACTTGCAACACCACTCTCAAATGGTCCACATGCTCACTCTTAGAATAGATCAAGATATCGTCGATAAATACAATGATGAACATGTCGAGATATTTCCAAAAAACTCTATTCATAAGGTCCATAAAAGCCACCGGGATATTAGTTAGACCAAATGACATCACAAAGAACTCACCCTTAATTGATGGTAACCCAAACGAAGATCTATTTTGGAGAAGCAGTTAGCCCCTTGAAGTTGATCAAACAAATCATCTATTCTAGGAAGAGGATACTTATTCTTTATAGTCACCTTGTTCAATTGATTGTAGTCTACACATATTCTAATGGACCCATCTTTATTCTTTACAAACAATACCGGAGAGCCCCATGGAGATATGCTTGGTTGAATAAAACCCTTTTCTAACAAGTCCTTGAGTTGCTCCGTCAACTCTTTCAATTCGGCCGGAGCCATTCTATAAGGAGGGATGGATATGGGTTGTGTATCTAGCAAAAGATCAATGCCAAAGTCTATTTTCCATTCGGGAGGAATGCCGAGCAAGTCATCGAGAAAGACTTTTGGAAACTCACTCACCACGGGGACCGACTCTATAGAAGAGACCTTGAACTCAACATCCATAACCCTAACAATATGATACATGCACCCTTTTGAGATCATTTTCCTAGCTTTTAGATATGAAACAAATTGACCTCTAGGAATAGAATTCCCCCCTTTCCACTCTAAAATTGGCTCTTTTGGGAGATTGAAATTTGACCACCTGGGTCCTACAATCTATAGAAGCATAACATGCATGCAACAAATCCATGCCCAAGATTACATCAAAATCAAGCATGTCTAATTCTACCAAATCAACCAAAGTGACTTTATGAGACAAAGAAATAGGACAACTCCATGCCACTACCGAGTCACCAACCGGGGTAGAAACTGAAAAAGGTTCTTCTAACAAATTAGGGAGCATTTTAAATTTCATAGTCACTAAAGGTGTAACAAATGACAATGTGGCACCGGGGTCTAATAATGCATAAACATCAATGGAAAAGACTTGCAACATACCCATTACAACATTCAAAGAGCTCTCTTAGTCACCTGCATGATTGGAGAGCATAGAAGCGGTTCTTCTTGGGAACTTTGGAATTTGAACCACTAGGAGGGACTTGCTTGCCCTGTCTCACTTGAACCTTTAGCATGGGGCAATCTCTCATTAAATGTCCACACTTTCCAAAACCATAGCAACCATCTGTGCCAACTAGGCCCTTACCACTATGCTTCTTACCACACTTTACATATTTTGACCTATCAATGTAAGAACCACCACTATTACCTCCTTGTGGCTTAGGGTTAGACACCCTATGTTTATTGCTCTTGGGAACACTAGAAGAGCCTTGGTTGGAAAACCTCTTCTTGAACCTCAAATTTACCCTTGGAAGAATATCTATCATCATCCCTTACCCTCTTCACTTCTTGCTTTGAACTTTTGTTCCTCAATTTGTTCAACATGAACCATTAAACGTGCAATATTCATACTTGGAATGAGCATAGCCGAACGACATTCATTGACCACCAAGTTGGATATCCCCATAACAAATTTGTTCATCTTAGCCCTAGAGTCCGCCACTAAGGTTGGAGCGTACTTAGCCAATTGGGTGAACTTAGGGCCATATTCCTTCACACTCATTCCCCCTTGTGAAGATTGATGAATTCTTTCATCTTTCGTTCCCTCAACTCAAGAGGAAAGAACCTATCAAGGAAGACCAACTTGAACAATCCCTAATCTACCAGGCCGCTCTTATGGGTCTCTTATCCTTCCATTGCTCATACCAAACTTGAGCCACATCCTTCAATTAGTAGGCGGCTAGTTTCTCCTTCTCTTGAGAAGACACTCCCATAGCATCAAGCACCTTAAGCACTTCATCAATAAATCCTTGTGGATCCTCATCCACTTTGGAGCCATAGAACATTGGGGGATTCATTCTTGTGAAATTCCTTATCCTAGATATGGTTGTACTCACATTGGGGTTCACTTGAAATATAGCATCCCTAGTGACTTGAGCCGTTAAAGCATGTGTCAATGTTGTGAGAGCCGTCCTTATGTCCATATTGGTAATAGCCCCCTCATCATTAGTAGCTTGAGGAACTTAAGGATATTGGGGACCTTGGGGAGGAACTCCCTCATTCACCATCTCCTCTACCGTCCTTCTTACGTTCGCCCTTATTGTATTCATATCCTATATACACAATAAAAATGGTTAGGAAAAAGGACTTGATAGAGTTAAAAATCTAAAGCACGATTAAAGAGTAATGAAAGAAGGGAAAGTTCCTAAACATTTTATAGCCTCCCATTCATAAGTGTGGCGCGCTTCACACTCATGAACAAGACTCTACTAGACGTGGTTCATGAGACGTCAATCCTAGAATTATTCTAAACTTTGTGCTCTGATTACAAAAGTTGTAACGACCTAGGGGTACCCCCTAGACGTAACATGGCGTACTTGACCCCAAAGGGGTAGCATACAAGCCCTTAGCATAATCATACACATAAGTCATCGAATAATGCGTAAAAATTTAAAACTTTTACAATCGAAGTCAACTTCTTTTTCATAAACGAAAATAGAGTCTAGACTTTGTCTCAATCACCATCTAGTACAATAGAGAGTACTAATAGGGTCAAAGCCCTTGACATCAATAAAGTCTCAAAATAGGAAATGCAATGGAAGCTAAGAAATGATAACATCTTGTCCTCAAACTTGAGGGACTCACCAAACCTAGGGAATAGTCAACCCAAACTTCACTTGAAGTAAGAAGCATGTCTCAACTACCCAAACCTACACTTATAGTAAAAAGTAGAATATGGGTTAGCATATAAAGTACTAAGTATGGAAGCCATGCACTAAAATCATTGTAATATGCATAAAAGGGACATTTAGTTGAAATCATGCCTTTATCAAGTTTTACAAACCATTATCCAAATATATGAAGAAACATAAGTCATACCAGCATACAAGCAACCCAAAGCCATATTAGTGCAATGCAAAGGTAAGATCCCATAATCCTACCAAATGCTAAGTATCACATTTAAGTCACCAACAACATACATATCTCACCTTTTTCATCATTCATAACCAACATACATAAGTAAGGAGACATTCATGATCATAACTTGTAACAAGTATAGTCAACCTTAACATTCCTACATAACATATATACATAATTCATAAGTCTTCATAACATAAGAGGACCTTACCACAACCTCCCTTGAAGTCCACTTGTGCAATGTATGGCTGAAGTCCCATACCCCCACTCATACTAAGTAGTACCTCCTAAGAAGTCATAATTAAAGTCCATGTTCTTATCATAGTTCATATTCGTATCATATAGGGATAATAGCATCAACCGACATAGACCATGTGAGTTACATAGCATCCGGTGTCTTACTCCCACACCAAAAAGAGCCGTCCTACTTGCCAAAGGTAGAACTTACATAATAGCTTTTAGGTGGATCCACTAGCTAAGACCTATGTGGGCACATTGTTATGGGACATGCAGATTGCTACTAGAAACCCGAACTTCTAACGTAAAAGGTTTCCATCTCATGAGATCACATACATAGGGAAGCCGGACTTTCTAACATAAAAGCTCCCATCTCACTTTCATATCCGCTCGGTGCTAAGTATAACTCCCTTTAAGTCTTTACTTACGTTTAGGTTCATGTAAGAATGCACTAGGCACTCAAACCAAGATACATCATAATAGCTCAAGATTCATTAGGTGAGAATGCCCTTTCAACCTTAGAATCATCAACATGTGAGTAAACCTTTCACATCATATTCATTGTGTTTTCATGAGAAATGGCCTTTCAATCAACACAACAAGCCTAACATAAACATACATACATACTTCATACATAATCAAGTGCAAATGTATAGGGAAGAAGAATCTTGCATCAATACCACAATTACACATTAGCCATAGGTGCATCACTATCTTAGTGAATCACAAGTTCATATACAATATTCATCAACATACATAAACTCTAGTCATTGCCCTTCAAGGCTAGGAATCAAGATCAACCCTAACTTGAAGAATTACAACACTAGATAGGGGAATTTCATTATTCAACAACATAATAAACATAAACATAGTCAATTGATGAGCTTACTTAATCAATCAAATCATACCCAAGTTCACAATTTAGTAAGAAGGGGAAATCATGGGTCTAAGGGAGATTTTCATCAAAATCCAATAGTACTCCATTAATCCAAACATAAATAATCATAATTAATCACAATATATCATAATTAAAAAATTAAATTCATTTTGGAAGAAAACCCATGACTAGATTTGAAAACCCTAGATTTGGGGGATTTCAAAACATAGTTTGAAAGGGCTTCTTGGGTGATCGCTTCTCAAGAATGAAAAGAATCCATACCTTAGGTCGAATTCCTCATGAAATTGGAGTGAAAAGGATGGATCTTGAACCCTAAGCTTCACCCTTTTGGTGTTCTTCAATGGAGTCTAGAGAGAGAAATATCTTGAAGAGGAGAGTTGGTTGAGTTTTGAGTTTGTGAGTTGTGAGGTGTTAAAAGAGTTGATTAATAGTTAAAAGTACTTAAATATATCTAAAATAACTAATAATAACTGCCCCCAACCTTAATTAATTAATTAGTAATTTACCAAGCTACCCCCATTTAGGTCGAACCTAGGCGCAACACAGAGGTGATCCACGGAGCCCCCATCTACGAAGCGTGGATGGGTCCACAGACCATCTTGGCTGGCCGTGGTTTGGTTTAGAGAGGGGTAAATGGGGGACTAATTGGGGAGACTTGGTCTTGATCCACGACTCCTAACCACGGAGCGTGGGTCCACTCACAACACGTGGGTGCCCAATTGTGGTCACAAGCTGTTTTTGATAGCTTTTGGACCATCCCTTAAGTCCTCCTCAAAGACCCTTGCTGGGGTCCTAGGGGGTCGTGCCTTAACGTCTAGGTCCTAAAACATTAGTACTAAGTTAGGGCGGTCATTTTAGGACTTTAATCATTACGTTTAACTCATTTAGGACACTAGACTACATGTTAGGTTCTAGTTTAGGTCATTAGATTTTTGGGGAGTTACAGTAGGATTCTCAATCCCAAGCTACCCTTAGGAGAGTATAAGCCCTCAATCCTAAAGCTACCATGAAATGGTCTTGGCCAAACCAAGTCATGCTACCATGAAGGCATCCTAACAATGCTAGTTCACATAAGATAGTACAAATCCTCAATCCTAGGCTACCATGACTACTCCTACCTCAAGCTACCATGAAATGCATTTACAATGCTAAATCAAGCTATACCTAAGACAGTATAGATCCTCCATCCTAAGCTATCAACCTTGGTCTTATCCTACTAAGCCAAGCTATACATGAAGTGAACATATGTCACAACTTCAAGCTATTCTAGTCTAACATGCTTTGATTCATTTTAGGTTCTTAAGTCAACCCTAGAATCATTCTATCTGAGAGAACCTTGGATCTCCTAGCATCTTTATGCCTAAGTGTGTAAGAGAAAAGCAATACGCAACACAATCACATAATATTGGCTTTACCCACAAAGCCCTAACATTGATGGCTACAAGCCCTACCTTCAAGTTGAACTTCATTCATGTCTATATTACAAGTTATTCAATCACATTCTTTACTACTAAGTGATTCTAGTCATAATTGATCCATAAAGGCTCAATTCTAACTTGACAAGTCAAGATACTTCCTATTCAATAAAGTCTAGTTCAATTCATGATTATATGATCCTAACTTTGATCAATTAGTCTACATGACATTGATTTAGGAAGATCACCTTTGAACCTTCAACTTCGCCTCTAATGGCATAAACCCACAAATATCACATTAATCAATTTTGATTAGGGTTTACCATATAAATCACATGAAATCATTATAATATCACTAAACAAAGCTAAATCAATCATAATTAGGTATTATGCACTAGATTGGAATCATACCCGAACCCTACCCACAATGTAAGCACAACATTAGCTACAATTGGGTTTTTGACTTCTCAATTGGGGGAAAACTAAGGGGGCTCTATGGGGGAAGAACCCAAAGATGAATAAGCTAAACATACCTCTTTTCAAAGCCCTAATCAAGCTTGAATCAATGGGGGAAATCGACCTAGTTGCTGCCCCTCTTCTTCTTCTTCTTTGCTTCTATAGAGAGAATATTTGAGAGGATATTGGGGTCTTAAATGAATGAGTTAAAATGATTAGTTTAGTGGTCTTATAAGATTATATAGGTGGCTAATTAACTAACTAACAGACCTCCCTTAACCCCTAATTAATTACTAACTTAACTCCCAAACCCCTCACTTAAACATGAAAAACTGGCACGACCTACGCCCCTCCACGCATGGACCGTGGGTGGACCTACTGAGCGTGGCTCACCTCCGTAGGTGAGGTCTGCAACTCAAAAATTGCAGGCCACTGCAGGCCTTGACCCACGACCCCAACCTATGGGGCATGGGTCAATCTATGGCCAGTAGATGGCATCCGTAGGTGCTGCCAAATTACAGTTTTTAGGGGCTGTTTTGAGGTCCTCCTCAAGGACCCCTTGGGTGGTCCTTGGGGGGTCATACCTTGACACCCTAACCCTTAAACCTCCATTCTAAGTATGGGAGTCATTCCTTGTGATTTTAATCCACAAACCACACTCAAAAACTCTTACGAAAAGCTTTAGAACTCACTAGTTCAACTTACTAGATTCTGGGGCGTTACAATATCTCCCGCTTGGGATCATTCGTCCTCGAATGACGATTCTAAACACTTCTTAAAGTCAAAAAACCTTAAGCTATCAGCCCATCATGCATGCACTACGTCTAATTGCACACAACCAAGGAAGAAAATTTCAATTCCAAGCTAAACACATTCAATGCAACACAAGGGAGTAGGAACTACTTCTACCAACCCAAAATGCATGAAACTCTATATCTACTCATTTTCACGGGGAAACTAACATCTCCTAGCTAAAACATTCTCAACACACACTCATGGAGCCTAAATGCAAATTTCTTCTCCTAAAGCATTCATTCAAGGAGGAACCTTTCAACACCAAAAACTAAGGCATACTCAAATTAATTCATGAAGTCTATATGCAAATCTTACTCAAGTGCACTACAACATGAGGAAACAATGCAAATAAGTCATTTCTAAGAAGTCCTAATTATTTTCATGAACATGCATCACATCAAAAGATCATGGAAACATACAATTTACACATGACTTCATATAAAAGCAAATCAAGAGGAACCTATCATCTCAAGCTAGCATAGGAGTAGAAGGAAAAGGATGAGGACATCGGGACATTTCATTGGCCCTTGACCTCCCAAGAAGCACTCTTAACCAAATTCCTTACTAAAGAACACTCCTTACCACTTTATGGAACAACTTCATTGTTCTTCTATTTCTTGACTTGCCGGTCTAAGATCTCTACTGGTACTTCTAAATTAGAGAGGTTCTCCCTAAGCACTATAGTTCACAAGCAATCTTACCAATACCACTCAAGATATCATATGAGCCTAACAAACCCGGAATAAACTTCTCATACTCACTACACCTCTCAAGGTGAGAATTTCAAGCAATCCTAACTCATGAACATCAAGGACACTCAACGACCTTGCTATCTAAGCACATTATCTCCCCCTTGGGAGCAAGCCTATCCAAACTCTTCTAATCTTTTTTTCTTTTAATTCTAAGGTCGGAGCAAGTCATCACTATGTCTTAACACCCATCACACAACATGATTCTAAACCAAGGTGAATAACACTTTCACCCTTCTTAGAGGAGTCTATTCACTTAACCCATCTAGGCATTGTTGATGCTTACCGTGACCAACGACACTAATTACAGTTCAAGTGTCTACGACCATCGATAATATAGTAACCCAACCGAAGGTTGGGTTCGTGTTTCAAGGGAGTGAGAGTGATAATAGTAGTTAAACTACAATTTTATTCTAATTAGTTGTAGTTTAAGAAATTTGCAAATAAAAACAAAGTAAATTCAATGGGTGACACCAACGTGTCGAATATCAATGGCGGTTTTGTCATAAGTGTAGCTAAAACAACAAAAATAATAAGAAAATCAAGTATGCGAAGAAATTCATGGGGTGTGACTGCACTACAAGTTAATATAAATCGTTGGGTTCATGCTTTAGATAGGAAATTTGCAAGATAATAGTGACTAGGCTAAGCTTTAAATGAAAATAAGTTCTCTCTCGAGCAACTTAGCCCGTTTCGAATGGGTTCCTCTTAGACACCCATTTGCCGCATGAAGACTAGTGTACACCTTACCCTACTCACTCTCTCAAGCTGAGTGTTAAGATATGGGACTAGGGCTCACCCTCTCGGGCTGAACCTCATGTCGATCCACTCCTTAGGCTATCAGTTTGATGGTTTTGGTTTCTGATGCTTATCATGACCAATGAAACTAACCTACGATACGAGTGTCTATGATCATCAATAATATAGTAACCCAACTAAAGGTTGGGTCGTGTCCCAAGGGTGTGGTTTTGAGAATTAATAGAAAAGTAAAATTTAGTTCTAACTAGTCGTAGCTAAAGACATTAACGAGTAAAAACATAGTAAATTAAAGGGGGTGACACCAAAGTGTCAAACATCAATTGAGGGTTTTGTCACAAGTAGTAAAAACAACAAAAATAACAAGAAAATCAATTATGGGGAAAAATTCTTGGGGTGTGATCGTAATACAAGTTGAGATAAATCGTTGGGTACATCCTTTCGATAGGAAATTTGCAATATGATAGTGACTAAGCGAAGCTTTAGATGGAAATAAGTTCCCACTCGGGCAACTTACCTCGTTTCAAATGTGTTCCTCTCGAACACCCATTTGCCGCATGAAGTCCAGCCTACGCCTTACTCCACTCACTCTCTCGAGCTTAGTGTTAGGATATAGGACTAGGGCTACCCTCTCGGGCTGAACCTCATGTCGACCCACTCCTTAGGCCATCAATCTAGCGGTCTTGGTTCGCGACCTTCCTCTCAGGTAAGCCGAAAACACATGGGTGGTTTTGTATTTGCAACTACAAACCCATTAAATTAAACCACAACCTCTAGGTGAAATCACCATTAAAATACATCTAACATATCAGCAAGCAAGACCCAACAACAATATCAACACATATTTGCTAAATCACACCCCAAGAATGGGGGTTTTTCGCCACACATCAAGAAATACCAAAATACACCTAAAATGATACTAAAATCAAATGGGTATAAGGAATTAAACCTTTATTTAAGCAAAGGAAGAAGAATGGAGAAGACCCACTTCCAACTTGGGGAAGATGAAATCCTTCTTTCTTCAAGTCTCCCAAAAAAAGGCTCTCCAAACTTGTGAGAAAATATCCCAAAAAAGTACTATTCTATTGTGAAAATTATAGTAATGGTTCCACTCCCTAAAATTAATAAAGAGTTGAGTATTTATAGACTTCAGAAATTAGTGCTAGCGGATCGCTCGGCGAGATTAGTCGAAGTCGCAGAATGACTCAGTGACTTGCCCTTCTTCTGTCTCATCGCCGTTTCGTGCTTTCCTTCAGTATCTTCACATTCTGGACCATTGGGCAGTATGGCACTACTTCGTAAAACTGTTGGCAAAGCACCAACTGCTCCTTTCATTGCCTTTTTGATCCTCTTCCTTCAAGGCCTCGCGTACTGGAACAATGAATGGAATATGTCCCTTTAGCAATTCGCCAAGTGTGGTTGGCGGACCCCAGGCTTTAGTTTCTTTGTTCTTTTTGACCTTTTTGTTCCTTTTTGCACGTGAGTGTCCATGATTGTATTCAAACTTTAAATGCCTGAAACTTAAGAGTTTTCGTCAAATATTGAAACAAAATAAGCATGTGAGGAAACTATTTCTATCAAAATAAAGCCCTAAATGAGTCCAATTTGTGGACTCATCCACACCCCCAGCTTAAACTTTTTCTTGTCATCAAGCAAACTTGAGTTCAGCCGTTCAAAAAAGGTGTCTCAAATAGTGCTACATAAGACTCAATCATGAATGAACACAACAAGACTCAATTTACTTATACAAGGATTAATTGTGCACTCAAAGATTTAAGTTGTGAGACACCATTACCAAAGATTCTCATGCTCGGAGTACTTGCTACTTGTGCAAGTTCAAGCTCAAAAAGAAGTATCTAAATGCCCTCACATAAAGAATGATTCCATATTCACACACAGAGGTTAACCAATTCAAGATCAATAATCAGATGCAACGTTCACACTCAAAAAAGGAACAAAATGCATGTTTTCACCCATAGGTTTGCCCTTATTTTCCAATCGACTTTCGATTCGGCTTATTTAATATCAAAAAGGTCTTTCTAAGGCTTGTAATGGGGATGAGTAAAAGGGTATGGTCATTTAGGCTCAATGACTTTTTCCTTGTGAGATGTGGTATTCTCAAGGCATTCCCTTCTTTTCCTTTATCAATTCTTTTTCTAGTGCTTCTAAGTCATCTTTTTATTCACCCCCATGGATTGCTTGGAAATCCAATTTCTTTTGTACTTTATTCCACAACTTTTTTTAAGGTTTTCCATTGTTCTGCAACACCATGGGTTGAGGGGGACTTTCCTTGCACTTCTTAACTTCTCCTTTTCCTTTTTACCACACCCCCAACTTAGGCTTTTGGCCTAAGTTGGCTATTCGCTAAACCACAAATCAAGAGAATTATTGGTAGTGGGTCAAGTAAGGTCTTGGGTTAATCAAGGTTCTTCCAAAGAGAGGTAAGGCTCAAAGGGTGTTCAAAACAGTTTCACACGCTCACGGGTAAGCCACAAAAGAGGTATATATCAAATCTGGCTCACACTTTCTAAAGTTGCCTAAGATCATTTCAAGAGCACACCTTTCTAAATCAATCAGACTAATAGGGAAATATCTAGGTTTATTCATGCATGGTTCAAAGCAAGCTAATCATACAAGTCATCGACACTTAAGTCAAACAGGACGACACACTTTCGCTAGTGTGCAACTGTCATTACAAGAGAATCAATTCAATAAATGGCTAATCACAACGATACAAAGAGTTCACATATTGTCTATGCAACTTCATTTGGTCTCATCGTAGCCGTACATTCATGTTCGTTCAATTGAGAGCACTATTCAAGTCATCGATATTGATCGAAATTGAGACTTAAATTTTTGCAAAAGAACTGCCACTTTCAACACAAGCGATGGCGAAAATTTTTGAAATAATAATAATTTTTCAAAAGGTTCAAAATCATTTTAGAATTAAAAGTAAGTGGAGCCACAGGCTCAAACATCCACAGAAGAGGTATTGACACAATTTAAGACAGAACAGCCCACAAGTATACAAAAGAACACGAACATCAACACAAAAGGTGTGGGCCTCACCCCACCACAAAAAAAGTATTTGTCCTCAAATGCAAATAAAATTAGCTTAAAAGTAGATGTAAGTAAGATAGAGAGGAGGGTAGAGAGAGGTCCTATCTATGCATTCTCTCTATCTGTTGGAGCATTGCCCAGAGTAGTCTCAGATGGAAAAGTAGTGCCAGATCCACTAGGTACTGTTGTGGACATCTCGGTTGGCAAGGTCTGCATCACCAGCTGGATAACCGTCTATACTAGATTAGGTAGATCTCTGAATATGCTCGCATCTTGACTCTCTCTCATCTCCTCCTTATCTGTTATCAACTCCTCGTCGGTCTCTACATATGAATCTGCATGTGTTGTGCCATCCTTCTGTATATCTCTGGTGGTCTCAAGAGTATCCTCATCATCTGCCCTCTCATTAGTGAAGTGAAGTCAGTAGACTTAAGATAGTCTACATCCTTCCTAACACTCGTGATCTCGGCTTTTAAAGCCACCACCTCAGAGGCTTCCCTCTGTTTGCTCTCGCAAGCAATGACTCTCACTGTCAAGGCATCAACAACGGTCTGAAGTGGGGTAAGTGTTTCTAGTATGGCCCTGTCAATCATCCTTGGAACAGACTTCTCTAGTCGGGTAGCTCTTATATCAGCTGAATAGGCCAACTTCCCCATCTTTAAGATCATGTCCTGAGTGATCCTGGCAAGCTGAGATGATGACGAAACACCTGGAACTTGTGAGGATGAAGAAGAGGGAGCTGGTATACTTGAGGGCTCAGAGGCCGGGGTGGACGAAGGTGTCTCTACTGATAACGAGTCAACATTGACCTTTGGAGAAGTATCTGCTGGGGTTGCTCTTCTCCTGTCATCCTCCTCTCGCATAAATTCTGCCTCTATACGTCGAATATCAGTAGAGGAAGATAGAGTGACCTTTATATATCTAGCAGTATCTCGGGGTACTCCAGCACGCTGGCATAACTCAATAATCAGAATAGGAAATAGCAGGGATGCCAGTGTCTGTTTGGCTCTCATAGCCATATCTTGTGAAACCAGTAGTCCTACGTCCATCCGCCTCCTGGCCATGATAGAAAGAAGGCAAGCCACCTTAGGATGACATAGAATGGACTCGTTCTGGGATGGCATGAAAGTGCTGCTGATAAAGCCAAGCTAGTATCGGGAGGCGATGTTCATATCCCTCTTCTCAATAGGAGCTCTCGCATCCAACCACCTCAGGGTGATGTCAAAAATCATCGGAACTAACCAACCCTTCAAATAATCCAGGGATGGAACGATAGGAAAACCCTGGTAGGGCAGTATCGAGTGCAACGGTCGACCCAGCACAACATTAATATGCTCACTGTGACACTCTACCTCCTTGCCTCTAACCATAACCGACTTCACAGGTCGGAAATCACTAGCCTTTTTCTTATTTTTCAAAACCAACTCCCCATAGACTAAGTAGAATTCCCGGACCCAAGAAGGAATGTAAGGGCCTCGTGGCCTAGTGAAAGGCTCGAACTCATGATACTTGAGCGTGTCAAGCACCTCAGCATGTTTACCTTCCAAACCCTCCACATATAGTAACTTTTCTTCTAGAATGGTTCATAAACCATCGCCTTTCAATTTTTTCAACAATCTGGGTAGAGGTGGAGCTACGGGGAGTGCAGGGGCCACTGAAGGTGGTGCCTGGGTTGGCACTGATTCAGTGGTCGGAGGAGTTGCAGTTGATGTAACTCTGATAGGTGTTGATTGAGGTCTATCTCAGAGCCTATTCTACTAGTGAATCAAGGGTTTTTCATCTTCTTGCTCAGAAACATCTGGCTCAATAGCTTACCCTTTTCTAGTAATATGCTTCTTTTGTTTGCCTTTATCTCCCGGTGGGAAATCTTGCTTTCTTTTCTATGAGGGACGTGATCCTCCTTCATTGATTGTAATGCCCTTTGCCTTTTTCTGAGGTGGAGTGTTTAAGGTTGTGCGTACCATATCTGCAAAGGTTTGTGATTAGTCAGAAGAACAATCACACTAAAATATAAAAAATCTGAAGCAGAAAGGTCCGCCGATCAGTCGGTGAATCGCCAAATATCTTTGGCGAGGTAGATCAAACTTTCCAAAGGGATTAGCTTGAAATCTAGTCAAATAAGCGATGAAAAGGTCTAATTGGCTAGACATCGACTACTTTCGATGATGACGAAGTTGTCCACCAAAAGATACAATGAAAGAGGGTAAAGGGGCTATGCGAAGGGCGGTCTAAAGTCCTATTAGCGAGTCACTGAATACCTTCGGCAACCACGGATGTGTCCGCTGAAAGTTACAAATCTCTCAACACTATAGACATGAATGAAGGGCAATCTAAGACCAGTAGGAGAACCGCCGAATCATTTGGCGAGCACGACCAAGCTCGCTGAATGATTCGACGTGCCTATATTTCAACCCACTTCTTAAATTCGACCTTACAAGCCCTGGAAACGAAATCAAAGAATGCATGCACGCAATTCACTCAAGACCCATACTTCCCATCATCCTGGAATACTCAGACTTCTTCCGGTCCTACCAAATTTTGGCCATTTAACTACAATCACCCTTAAGAATGTCGTCACCCATTCTTTCATTGAGAAATTTGTTATTTAGCACAAATGTGGGCTATTTAGGTTTTACCCAACCAATATAACGATAATTAAGCAACACCAAATACAATCTTAATCAAATTAATGCACAAACAACAAGGCACTCGACTATTAAAATATTTCAGGCAACTAATTTCGAATTACGCATAGCATAACAACCTATTTCTATTAGAGAGGCCCAACACACATCATCGTGATAATAAACTTGCAAAAGAGTGCAAATTTATCAAAAATAAGTTTGGGGTTTTAGAGACTAACCTTTGATGTTGATAAATTTATTTTTGTAATGCTAGGCGGCAGAGAAATCTAGTTCTACGCACTAATTACCCACTAAAATACTAATGGAATGGTAAAAATCTAAGAAAATGTACCTTTGGTGTGATTTTGAGGAGTTTGAAATGAGGGAAAGTGAGAGATTCAAAGATTTGACCTTTGGCCTTTATACAACCATTCAGTTCACAGTCATTCGACGGCGTTAGTCTTGTTGCCGATCAACTCGTTGATGCGCCGAATGCATAATCATCTCGTCGAGTTTTATAGGATATCCCTTATTTTTGTAGGTTTGGTAATTCACCAATCGGTTCCTTGGCTCGCCAACTTGCACTTTTAAACACCTTCCTCACTTTAACCTACAAAATCAACACACCATTATTCGAACAAAATAACTTAAAGAAAATCACCTTGCATTGCCTCCCAAGAAGCACCTTAGTTAATGTTGTGGCACGACACAATTCCTGTCTCATTCTCTGTTATTGGGGTTAGCCCTAGTGTCACTAGGTGACCACAATATGTCATTTGGGTGGAGATAAGGCACTGTAAAACTCAGGAGTGACCTGATTAGCTGGGTTGATCTAGAGTGAGATCCAATCATTTGATTTAGCACTTCAATGTTCTCTTTCATTTCCTCCAATACCCGATCTTGATCGGTGATCTTTTGAAGAATGATTTGAAGTGTGTCCTCGACACGAGTTTTCTGCCCATCTGCAGACTTTCTCCATTCATTAGGGGTATATACCTCCCATTGTTGTTGCATTGGACTTCCACCTCTGAGATTTTGGTGGCCAATTTGTTTAGCTGAGATGCTAGTGCGGTCAGCATGAGGTCCTTTTGGACTCATTGGCTCATTTCAATCAATTTGCCACTACTCTGCTCAGCCATGCTCATCTAAATGGACAACTCAACAAAAAACAAAACTAAAAGTAAAGTTCGTGACACTACAACTAAGAAAAACAAAAATTCTACAAAATCTAAAAATTCTCAAATAACACCACTCCCCGGTAGCGGCGCCATTTTGATGCTAATCATGACCAACGACACTAACTTATGGTAAGAGTGTCTACAATCGTCGATAATATAGTAACCCAACTAAAGGTTGGGGTCGTGTTCCAAGGGAGTGGTTTGAGAATTAATAGAAAAGTAAAATTTAGATCTAACTAATCGTAGCTAAAGATATTAACGAGTCGCTTTGCTTTTATAAAACTTTAGACTTGAAATATTGTCTTTAATTCCTTTGTTCTATTTCATATGTTATGAATGCTAAGTGGCTTATATGGGGCCTCTAGGGTCCTATACGCCATGTTACATCTAGGGTGTACCCTTGAGTCGTGACAACTTGGTATCAGAACACAAGGTTTAGAATGGTCCAAGGATGTGTCATAAGCCATGTCAAGTAGAGTCTTATTCTTAAGTGTGGAGTGCACCACATTGATGAATGAGAGGCTACATGATGACTAGGAAACTCCACTTCTTCAATAATCTAAGTAGTGCGATAGAGTTTAACTCTATAAGGTCTCTCTCCTAATCCTTATTCGATGCTCTACAGGATATGACTACTCGAAGAGCTTATGCTAGAAGGAATATGAGTGATAATGCGGAACAAAAAGCTCCTCCCCAAGCTCCTCAAGTTCCAATCAACCTTTTGGCCCAGCAACTGACTAATGTTTAGTTTAAGGCTGCTTTTCAAGTGTTTGGTCAACCCGTGATGGCCCAAGAAAAAAGGAAGGTTTCGGTTCCCATACACCCAAATATGGGTACGGTGGCATCTAGAGTGAGGTACTTCACTAGGATGAATCCTCTAGAGTTTCATGGTTCTAAGGTTGAGGAAGATCCTCAAGAGTTCATTGAAAAGCTTTATAAGGTTTTGATGATCATGGGAGTAACTCTGATGGAAAAGGCAGAGTTGGCCTCTTATCAACTTAAAGGTGTTTCTTAAATTTTGTTCAACCAACGGAAAGAAGGGAGACCAGAACATGCAGGTCTTCTTGATTCGGAAAAGTTCAAAGTTGGTTTCCTTGATAGGTTCTTTCCCATTGAGATGAGATAGGCAAATGTGCTTAAATTCATCAACCTTTATCTAGGGAGTATGGGTGTGAAGGAATATGCTTTGAAGTTTGCACAACTATCTAGATATGCTCCCACAATGGTTGTCGATCCTATGGCAAAGATGAGGAAGTTTGTTTTTGGTGTGTGAGAAATGGTGGGTAAAGAATGCCATACCGCCATGCTTATTAGCGACATGGACATTTCTCATCTCATGGTTCATACTCAAAAGATCGAAGAGAAGAAACTTAAGGAAAAGTCTAGGTAGGCAAAAATAGCTATAACTGGTGATGGTAATTTCTCTCATGCAAGATCAAATAGACATGGTCGTTCTAGATTTTGAAAAAGGTTTTTTGGTAAAAGTTCCTCCAATGCTCCTACAAGGTTCAACATTGAGAGGGTGTCTAACCCTATGCCTCAAAGTGGGAATGGTAGTAGGTCTATATTACCTACTTGTTCTAAGTATGGAAGAAACCATGATGGCAAATGTCTAGCTGGCTCCAATGCTTTCTTTGGTTGTTGTAAGACAGACCACAAGATATGGGATTGTCCTTTAGTTTCTAAGAATAAAGGAGAAAATTGCCGAAAGGCTTAACCAGATCCTTTATCTGGTCCAAGTGGTTTAGGATCCAATGCTCCCAAGCAAAACCGATTCTATGCACTTCAAACTCGTGGTGAGCAAGAGGGTTCTCCAGATGTGGTCACCAATATGTTCAAAGTCTTCCAACTTGATTTTATGCTTTACTTGATCCCGGTTCTACCTTATGTTTTGTGACGCCATAGGTGGCTATAAGGTTTGATATTCTTCCAGATGTGTTGTTAAAACCTTTTTCTGTCTCTACTCCTATTGGTGATTCTATTATGGCTAAGAGGGTCTATAGAAAGTGTCCCATCACTTTGTCCCATAGAGTTACTTTTGTTTACTTGGTAGAGCTTGATATGCTAGATTTTGATATTATCCTCGGTATGGATTTGCTGCACTCGTGTTATGCCCCTATTGATTGAGGAACTCATTTAGTCAAGTTTTAGTTCTTGAATGAGCCTGTCCTAGAATGGAAAGGGGGAAATTATATGCCTAAGGGTCAGTATGTCTCTTGTCTCAAAGCTAGAAAGATGATTTCTAAGGGTTTCATTTACCATCTAGTTAGGGTGAGGGATGTAGATTTTGAAACACCTACTCTTGAGTGGTTCCCCATTGTTAATGAATTTCTGAAAATGTTTCCAGATGATTTACCTGGTATTTCTCCTCAAAGGTAAATAAACTTTTGTATGTCTCTTGTCTCAAAGCTAGAAAGATGATTTCTATGGGTTTCATTTACCATCTAGTTAGGGTGAGGGATGTAGATTTCGAAACACCTACTCTTGAGTGGTTCCCCATTGATAATGAATTTCTAAAAGTGTTCCCAGATGATTTACCTGGTATTTCTCCTCAAAGGTAAATAAACTTTTGTATGTCTCTTGTCTCAAAGCTAGAAAGATGATTTCTATGGGTTTCATTTACCATCTAGTTAGGGTGAGGGATGTAGATTTCGAAACACCTACTCTTGAGTGGTTCCCCATTGATAATGAATTTCTAAAAGTGTTCCCAGATGATTTACCTGGTATTTCTCTTGAAAGATAAATAGACTTCTATATTGACGTCCTACTAGAAAATAAACATATTTCTATTCCTCTTTATCGAATGGCTTCGGTATAACAAAAGAAGTTGAAGAAACAATCGAAATATTTGTTGGATAAGGGTTTCATCTAACCAAGTATCTCTGGATGGTGTGCTCCAGTTTTGTTTGTTAGAAAGAAACATGGTTCCCTTCGTATGTGTATTGACTATCGTAAGTTGAAGAAGGTGACCATTAAGAATAAGTATCATCACCCCAAGATAGATGATTTGTTTGACCAACTTCAAGGACCGAGTTAATTCTCTAAAATTGACCTTCGATCGGGGTATTACCAATTAAGGGTGATAGAGGATGACATTCCAATGATGGTTTTTTGAACTCAGTATGGTCATTATGAGTTTTTGGTAATGTCGTTTGGTTTGACTAATGCTCCGGTAGCATTTATGGATTTGATGAATAGGGTGTTAAAACAATAGCTTTACATGTTTGTCATTGTATTCATTGATGATATATTGATCTATTAAATAAGTGAGGATGAGCATATTGATCATTTGAGGATTGTGCTACAAATTTTCAAGGACCAACAACTCTTCGCAAAGTTTAGCAAATGTAAGTTTAGGTTAAGGTCCGTAGATTTTCTTGGTCTGACTGTTTCAAGTAAGGGTAAGAAAATGGATGCGGTCAAGAGTTGTCCTAGACCTCTATCTCTTTAAGATATTAGAAGTTTCTTTGGTTTAACTTGTTTCTATAGAAGATTTACTGAGGGGTTTTCTTCGATTTCCTTTCCATTGATAACATTGACTCAAAGAAGGCTAAGTTCATATGGTCTAAAGCATGTGAGAAGAATTTTTAGAAGTTGAAAGATAGACTTACTTCCACTCTGGTGTTGACTTTATCAGAAGGGACTATTGGTTTTGTTGTTTATTTTGATGCCTCGAGAATTGGGCTAGGATGAGCGCTTATACAAAATGAGAAAGTTATTGCCTATTCTTCAAGGGAACTTCAAGTTCATGAAAAGAATTATCCTACCCATGATCTTGAACTAGCGGCAGGTTGTTTTACCTTATAGATTTGGAGGTATTATTTGTATGGTGTTCGTGTAGATATATTTACTGATCACAAGACTTTGCAATATGTTTTTAATCAGAAGGATCTGAATCTTCACCAAAGAAAGTATCTTGACTTATTGAAAGATTATGATATGAGTGTTCTCTATCACCCTGATAAAGCGAATGTGGTGGCGGATGCTCTTAGTCTATTATCGATGGGTAGTGGTGCTCACATTTAAGATAATAAGAAAGAGTTAGTTCGAGATGTTCATAGATTGGCCTGACTGAGTGTTCAGTTAGTGGATCTACCAAGGGTGGTGTTATGGTTCACGACGGCTCATAATCTTCTTTTGTGGCAGATGTGAAAGCCAAGCAATGTCTAGATCAAATTTTGATTGACTTCAAGGAAGTGGTGCTTAAGGAATCCATAGAGGCTTTCTCCTAAACGGGGAGATGGAGTGATTAGATATCAAGGTCGTTTGTGTGTTCCTAAAGTTGATGCTTTTAGTGAACGAATCTTATCGGAAGCCCATAGTTCTCAAAATTTTGTTCACCCGGGAGCCACCAAGATGTACCGTGATTTGTCGGAGATCTATTGGTGGAATGGGATGAAGATGGATATTACGGAATTTGTTGCTGAATGTCCTAATTGTCAACAAGTGAAAGTTAACCATTGGTAATTGGGAGGTTTATGCCAAGACATTAGCATTCCTTCCAGGAAATGGGAAGATGTTAATATGGACTTGATTGTTAGGTTGTCTGGCGCACGGTGACAACATGACTGGATTTGGGTTGTAATAGATCGAATGACGAAATCAACTCATTTTATTCCTGTCAATGTTTCTTACTCAACAGAGGATTAGGCTAACTTGTACTTGAGTGAAATGGTAAAGTTGCATGGAGTGCCTTTGTCCATTATCTCCTATCGTGGTACCCAATTCACTTCTCAATTTTGGAGATCTTTTCAAAGGGGTCTAGGTACTCGTGTCAATCTTAGTACGACCTTTCATCCCTAAACCGATAGGCAAGCAGAGTGTACTATCTAAACTTTAGAAGATATGTTAGAGCTTCTGTAGTTTATTTCAAAGGTAATTGGGATGAAAATTTGCCATTGATTGAGTTTGCTTCTAACAATAGATACCACTTGAGTATTGGTATATCTCCATTTGAAGCATTGTATGGTAGGAGGTTTAGATTTCCTATAGGTTGGTTTGAGGTAGGTGAATTTACCCTAATAGATCTTGAGTTGGTACATGAGGCTATTGAGAAGGTTCGACTTATTAGAGAAAGGTTGAAAACGACTCAAATTCAGCAAAAGTCATATGCTGATGTTAGAAGAAAGGATCTTTAGTTTGATATTCATGATTGGGTTTACTTGAAAATGTCACCTATGAAGGGTGTAATGATGTTTTGTAAGAAAGGGAAACTTAGTCCCCGATATGTAGGACCATATAAGATTATGATGCGTTTAGGTAAGGTTGTTTATGAGCTAGAGTTGCCTAATGATTTGACATCGGTTCATCCAATTTTCCACGTCTCTATGTTGAAGAAATTTGTTGGTAATCCGACATCTAAAGTTCCCATAGAAAGTTTGGGGTTAAGGAGAATCTTTCTTATGAATAAGTTCTGGTTGAGATTTTAGATTGGCAAGTCAAGGAATTGCTTCTGTGAAAGTGTTTTGGAAGAATCAATTAGTTGAGGGTTCTACTGGGGAGGCAGAGGTCGATATTATGTCCCGATATCCTCATCTCTTTCCTTTTACCCCTACTCTAGCTTTAGGTGATGAGTTCCTCATGGTTTACTCTTTGTTAGGTGTCATGTGTCTTAAATGTTCCCATAATTTCCTTACTATGCATGATTCATGAAAAGGTTAAGATCTAAGAAAATGAGTCAATTTTATTGATTTATACATGTTTATGTCCATTAGAATATGAGTTGCATATAAACTTCATGCTTTTAGCTTAAGGATGGTATTTCCTCCTCAGATATGTGTAATCTTATAATTTCATGCATATTGGGCTGCTAGGTCTAGTTCATATCTTCATTATGATGCTTTGAATATGTTCTAGCTTGGAGTCGAAGTTCCTCCTTGGTTGTGTGTATTTAGATGAAATTGCATGCATGATGGGTTGCTAGTTTAGAGTCCTTTTATTTTTGTGATGTCTTGAATCTCAATCAAGGACAAATGATCCCAAGGGGAGATAATGTAAAACCTAAGATTCGAGAAAGGGAAAAATATCAAAGTTCTAGGATTTTTTGGTACCATCCTACGGAGGCAGCTATGGCTCGTGGACTGAGCCACAGATTGTGGGACTAATCCATGGATTAGCCACCCAATTAGGTCCAGAGGACCATGAACCACGGTCGCACCTACAGACCTTCGTTGGGTCCATTGTCCGTGGTTGGGGGTCTGTGGTCTAGACCCCAATCTCCATCTTCTGAAGCCAGATAACGGACTAACCGGACGGATCGTTAGTCAGACCACGGTCCGTTGGTCAAGGTCTATGGTTTGGGGGTCAGAACTTATTTTTAGGGGAAGGTTAGTCTTTTTCTAATTAGTTTATCCTAATAATATGTCGTTTTGCCCATGCCTAAAACCCTTATATAAGTATTTTAACTCTAAAATTTCCCTACTGAAAGTCCTTCTCTCAAATTCACCAAAAAGAAATCAAGATCTTCCTACCAAATATTTATCTCTCTAGAAAACTTGAAGAAGAAGAAGGGTCCAAGCCAGGGTTTGCAAGTCAAGTCTCCTTTCCTCCATTGAAGTTAAGTAATTGGCATTGAGGTATCATAATTTTCATCCATGGATTCCTTCAATTCATGGAGTTTACAAATTCTCCTATTTTCAAAGTAGAATTCCCCAATTGAGTTAGGGTTTTCTTCTATATTATGGGTTCTCCTTATTGTTTATCTAATTGATTGATTTATAACCTCTTATACATGAATTGAGTTGATCTCATGTTTTCTATGATGATTCCCCCATGAACCCATGTAATCTCCTTGTTTTCCAAGTTATGATCACATGATCTGGGTTTTGGATTATGAAAGAAGATTTTATGAAATCAAGCATGAATTGAAAGTACATGAAATTATGAAGAATTTTCATGAGACCATGCCTAACTTATGCTTTCTAGACATTGATGGTTGATAGTGGGCTTGAACCTTGAAAGGGTGAATTATGAAATTATGCATGTTTATGATGCCTATGTAAATGTTTTAAGGATGCTTTGAGAGTGAAGTATCAATGATGTTGTTATTTCTATTTGGTGTGTTGTTGAAAGGATTTCTCAAATACACATGTAATCATGACTTCTGAAAGGTTTTCTCACATAATAAGGGTTCTTAGGGTTGAAAGGCTTTCTCACCTAAAATGAACCAATGTTAAGAAGTCAAGCTAATGATGATGCAAGAGGCTATTATCCATGCTCTCTAATCGAATGACAAGAGGCAATTTCCCATATCATATGATGTAAGGACAAGAGGCGATTACACAGGTTCTTTTCTGAGCTATGATGAATAGGATTAAGAACTATTATGTGGAAGTTAAGCTTAGAACCAAGTGGACAAGTGGCTATTACTCGTGTACCATAACTATGTGAAAACATAGGATTGTCTAGATAGACATTAGCTAGTGGATCCATAATATCTAGAAGTTCACCGTCAATACCATGTCAAGTAGGACACCCCTTTTCACTGTGGGGTAGACAAAGGATTCCATGTTGCTAGCTCACATGGTCTTATATTGTAGTTAATGCTACTTCCCACAAGCAAGTAAAGGTATGATGAACCAAGGTTACTTCAAGAAGTATCGTAAGTATGTTTTAAGATGATGTTTACTTACATTTATAATGTTTTATGGCTTATGCATTTTAAACTCTCAACTTTCATTCTATAGCTTGATCATTGCATGTTCATAAAAATGTCCTATTTTAGTAGGACTTAAATGTTTATATGCATGGCTATCATAAATGGTACATTTTTTTAACTAACGCATACTCTTGCCAACATTTCCCCAAATATAGGGTCCGATGGTGAGTTTCGTGGTGAGTCCTCATTCTTTGAGGACATATTTCATTTTTTTAGTTTTAGACATGATGTATGGGCAAGGCCCAATTTCATTATATTGTATTAGATAGCTATTGGGACATGTGTTTAGACTTCCGTTTTGCTTTTATAAAAATTTGGACTTGATATGTTGTCTTTAATTCCTTTGTTCTATTTTTTATGTTATGAATGCTAGGTGGCTTGTATTGGGCATCTCAGGGTTCTATACGCCATGTTACATCTAGGGTGTACCCCTAGGTCGTGACAAAAACATACAATTTATGAAGGTTAGTTGAAATCTAACGCACATTGAATCAAATCTAAAAGGCATTCCTTAGGTTCACCTATCAAAAAGGTGGATCACCAAACATGATATGCGATCTTCACTGAGCACGCCAAATTATACAGTAGGAATATGTCAGGATTTAGGCACAAAAGGTGGAGTCGATTCTAACTTGGCGATTCGCCAAGTCAGCTTCGACGGGCTTAGAAAAGTCCCCAGAAAATGACAATGCAAATGGAAAAGACAAAGGCATCAAGGGCGATGTTCTCTCCCACTCGGTTATTCACAACGTGGGTTTGGCTGTCTAAGTCAAGTTTGTAGAATGGGACAGTACACAAGGTACTCAGATTACAATCCACCTATATATTTATTTTCCCTAGGCGAGCTAAGAGAAGCCCGCTGAATAGGAAGTGTTTAATCCAGTGCCAACTATTTAAAGATAACCCAAAACATACAACAAATACGAGTTTCCCCCAACATTACAATCCACCTATATGTTTATTTGCCCATGGGTACTTAGATTTCCCCACAGATATTGCTAAGTATTGCACAAATTGACGTTTTTCCCTTAAGAAGTTAGTGGCTCTGTATATCATTGGGAAAAATAATGAAGTTGGGTCAACACTAGGTTAATCAGACTTCCACCCACATCAAATTTGACTCAAACCCAACATATTTATAAGTTCAATTTAAAATTTTAACAAAAATAATAAAAAATTCAATGTACAAGCACACACATTAAAATATTTCATGGGTTATGTTAAAATCACACAATATGACACTACCCAACAAAAACTATCACAAACTAACACATAATTGCTTCAAAGCCCACAACCAATATTTAATTTATAGCTCAAAATCTCAAAAAAAATTCAAAGACCAACCTCAGTAGTAGCACAAGTCGAGAAAATCAAGTAAATAGTGTAGGGTCGACATGAAATAAAAGAAAATGCACTCCTCAAACATTGAAAACACACATTAAAGGATCACAAATCACTCACAATAAGAAATGTAAGAGAAAGGAATGAACAAAACTTAAAGATATCTAAGGGTTTGATTTTTGAATTTGAAAAGACTGAAAAGACCTTTCATATTTTTATGTCAGGACCGTTTGCTGGTCACGACTGACTTCACCAAAAAAGTTTGGTGAATAGCCAATTGGAGCTCAAGTTCGTCCAACCTGCTTGAACGAACCCCAAACCGAAGTCTAATTCAATAGACCTGATTGAGTCTGCATAGTTCACTTCAGTGGATAGCCTTTTGGAGTTCTGATCACCGGTTTTGAAAGAACATTTTTCCACATGTTAAAGCTCAGAATGAGGACAAGAATGAATCCACACAATGCTTTTGGAATATCATCATTTGGGTCTTGGAATCACCTCAACTTCCCTTTTCAGCCCTTTAACTTCTTCTCAACCTGCACTAACAACACACATTATACAAAAGTAATGAAAATAAAATTAAAGACTTGGGCTTCCTCCCGAGAAGCTTCTTATTTAATGTCGTGGCACAACATAGTTCTCAATCTCAATAATAGTTCTTAATGTTTGAGATGGTGTCACTAGGCAATGCTTACTTTTTTCTTGGATTGAGATGAGTGGCGATTTGGCCCAATTGGGTCTTTAGCTACTTAGTAGAAACTTAATGAGAAGTCACTAGCTGGGATAAAGTGGAGAAGTCATTTTCCAATTCCCTCGACTCTTTATCGGACCCCTCAACCTTGTTGTAAGTCCTTGCAAACATGTCTTCAGTACGACTTCCTTCTGGCCCAGCTGGTTCTTTTGGTGGTGGATTATCATGGGTAGGCACGTACCTATCTTTTTCCATATCCCTATCTCTGCAATTTCCATAGTGCAAGTGTTTCCAACCACCATCTCTACCTTATTCCAACCTTGGTTCCCACCTTGTCACTGCTAATTGGTGTGAGAACCTCCCATTTGATTTCCTAATTATTGAACTTCATCATTGTATAATGCCTCAAATTTGGCATCATCCGAGCACTGCCTACTGTTGATTCCAACCACATTTGCCCACTATAGTCCACTTCCCATGACATATTTAGACAACACATCGAGTTTGGTCATCATTTTGGCCATGTTGTCATCTTTATCATGTCCTTCTCAAAAATTGCTCTTTGCTTAAACTCAATTCTAGGGTAGGCACTTGGTCCTCTATTGGGTGCCATGATTGGTTAACCTTAGTCATATTATCTAGCACAAAGCAGCCACATCATATAGTTGTCTCATTGATCCACCTTGGACTAAGTGATTAGAAATACGTTTATCAACTGAATCAAGGATGCAATATAAGTATTGCAATAGTAAATTATCCAGAACACCATGCATTGGACGTTGCAAAAGCAGCTTCTTGAACCTCAACCACGTCTAATGTAAAGGCTAACCTCCAATACACTTGAAATTTTGGATCTGGCTTCGAAGTTTAACCATCTCCGAGGGTGAAAAAATCTCTCTGACAATACATCATTTAGCTCTTTCCCCAAAGTGATATAATCATTTGGCAATTCTACCAACCATCTTATAGCCTCTTCCGTTAAATAGAACGGGAATAAACTAAACCTTATGGACTCTTGAGAGATATTCTTGAACACAAACGACCAGCATTCCTCCTTGATATTCCTAAGATATTCATGGGGATCCTCATGAGCTAGGCCCCTAAAATTTCCTTTCATCTCGAACAATTGTATTATTGTTTTGGTTATGGGAAACACAACCCTCCTAGTTGTGGGAGGTATT
The DNA here is from genome assembly GCA_035578085.1 of Solanum pinnatisectum. Taxonomy (NCBI): domain Eukaryota; kingdom Viridiplantae; phylum Streptophyta; class Magnoliopsida; order Solanales; family Solanaceae; genus Solanum; species Solanum pinnatisectum. The sequence goes on from CM069087.1 coordinate 26,001,694, forward strand.
AGGATTGCACTTGTGGTTTGAATAACTTCCATGTGCATATCATTCATATTGCCAATGTTGTTATTTTGACTAAAGTGACTATCATTGTCACTCCCATGGTCACTCATTGTATAAACCTGCAAATCACCTAACAACAACACCAAACAACAATCTACTATCAATATACAAAATTAAATTCTAATTTCTCAATTGTATTTCTCAACCACCACTCCCTAGCAGCGACGCTATTTTTTATAATTCTCAAATGTCCTCATCAAAACAAATTAAAAAGGACAACATTCGTAGTCACTAAAACACCCAACAAATATTCGAGGTCGAATCCCATAGGGAATAGTATATTGTGGAGAATTTTTATCAAGAAATTTTAATTTTGAGATCGCTCATTTGCAATAGTAAGAACAGGTGGGTGGATATTTCCACCAATTTTGATATAAATCTTTGGTTATAATTTATCATAATTAAACTAAAATTTTGAAGAATTAAAGAGTTAACCAACAATCTTGGGGTGCAAAAATTGAAAATTAATGTCAGATAGGGGTAATTGTGTTACCCTATATTGATGAACATTCATGAATTGGCTATGTCATACTCATTCACGCTAATAATCTTTCGATCTCAACGCATCTATTCATAGAATCTGCTCTCGGTCTCATCTAATTGCTAATTAAAACAACGCAATACCTTACTTTATTCTCTCTTTTAAAAAAAGGAAATATATCTGACCTATAACCTCTATTTTGAGACAACTTACAGACATCAAACCTAAATTTCTAGTATTATACTAATTACCCACTCCAATCAATTGTGCCCGAGCGTCTACCAGAGATTGAAAGTAGGAATTAAGTTTTCAATCATAACCCATAAATTAAACTCATACTAATTAGACCAAATTCATGTATGAATAGTAGAAAAAAGAGCATAGCACAATACCCACTACATTAAATATACACTCAACCTCATAATTTCACCCCTATATCTTGGGGTATTAGCCTCCCATCATAAAAAGTAATGAGATTATACCTTCAATAAAAGCAGCAGGTGATATAATGGAATTAACAAATGACTACCCACTTTGTATTGAACTTCAATTTGTTAACTTCAAGGGCAAAGTTTTAAGATCCCAAAAGCTAGAAAAGTGTTCTTCACTAAACTAAAGTGTTCTCTCTCTAAACATTCTTTTTCAGAACACTTCCTACACACTATCATATAATATTTCTCTCTCCTTTGGAATTTTAATAATTTTCTCAAATTAGGCCCAAAATCCAATATGCGACTCAATCGACGATATTAGTCAGGCTCGCCAAGCTTGATCGGTGAATCGTGTGTTGCTCCTTAGCTCGCCTTTTTATGCTCTAGGCTTCATGTATTTGATCCTCAATTGACGAACTCGACTGAGTTAGCCTTACACATTCAGCGATCGATGAGTACCACTAAGATTCACCTTTCGAGTAGTCATTCCGTTCTTTTCACACTGTCGTTTTGGGCAATGTTTATCTAGGCTACCTTTCTCATTCGACGGATCACCTTGTCTACTACTGTCCACCGACCTGATTCAATAGACACAAGTGTTATGCACTTTCATTTTAGGCTTGGTTGTGCTCAATTGGCATTTCGTCCTGCTTGTTAGACGATCAACAATGTATAGTTTATACTTCTTTTTGTATTTTTTGCCATTCTTTCAATCATTAATCATTTCCTTGTCAAATTGCATTCATAGCTGCAAATCATAAACATTTTTTCAAAATAGAACAAAATTAGACATTGAGGAATCTAATTATTCAATTAAATGCACCTCAAATGAGTACAAATCTACCACTTATCAATCACCAAGCCACACCTTTTCTCTTTTTGGGGACTACCATGGCATAGGCCTCATAGAACTCATAGACTCACGATGGGGAACAAAGAGGTTTAGCTCTTGTGAAGTGCTAAAACCTGTGATATTTTATAGTATCCAATATGGAACGGTAGTCAGTCATGATCCCATCTGCAGACAATCAACACTCCTAAAAAATAGTTTGCTCACTAATCGCCTTCAGCATGTTAAGGGCTCTTGGAGGTTCTTGCATCTTTTGGAGTGGATTTTGATCCTCTATTATGGTACAACCTTCTTAACTTCTGCAGGGGCTGGTGTACTCTCAGCTGAAAATTTAAAACTCATCATCAGTCCATTTGAACTTAAGTGGGGGCTCCTTAAAGTTAGAAGAAGACACGTGCTCTTATCAATTAGTGCCTTGTTTTATACAACCTCAGTAACATCATCTTTATTTTATTTAATTTGACTCACATGCTTAGAAGTGTGCGGGTTGAGTTTTGGTTGTTCTGACAGCTCATTAAGTACTACCCGCTTTTGCCTTTCGAGAAGAGGTGGAGGAGGACAGTCAAAATCTTAAGGAATGACCCTTGAAGTGACTAGGACTTGAGGGTTAGAAATATCTTGTAAGGCACAACATAGCAAAGCAAACATCAGATGAAGGTTAGTTTAATATAATTTCAAGAAAATCAGAGTTGAAACAATTTTCCTAATGCTCACCGAATGGGTAGGCGATTTCTCTAAAGGGTTAGGGTAGTTCAGAAAAGCTAACCGAAGTTTACAGTAGCAAAAGTATTTAATTTATGCACAATGGGTGATGTCACCTAAAATCAGTGACTCACCGAGCTGGTTTGTTGGGCTAAGACAAGTTCGGAAAAAGTGACAGTGAAAAAAAGGAACCTCAAGCGTTATGGGGTTGTCTTCTCAAACTCAGCAATTCGCTTAGATTGTTCGACAAACTAAGACAAGCTCTCAAAAGTGAGGATACCCCCAGTCATAAATTCATAGATAAAAGATGATTAGGGACTTGTTCATTGATTTTCCTAATAACTTTGACAGGCTAAAACAAGCTCGCCAAACATGTGATTTTCAACCCGACACCCAATTTTCAATATTAAGCACAAAAATTCATCAATAACCACGCCCTAACATATATTCATAATACCCATAGATCAATCTTACCCAGGGTACTTAGACTTCTAAAAAAATCTACAATGTTTTGCCAATTTGATGATTTTAACTTATGAAAAATGTTAGCATATCTATCATTGGGAAAATTCAAGCCTATTGGACAACACTGGGCTACTTAAACTTCAACCAAAAAAATTCATACTAGACCCACAATATTCACCAAGCAATTACCGACTACAAACTAAATTATTCAATTTTTAGCAATTTGGGCTCAAAATCATCAAGTACAACTCTTATGGGCAACAATTAATCTAAAAATTTAACGCTTACTGGTATTGCTCAAATCACCCTCCAAGACCAATTAAAAGGGTGAGTGATCGTAGTACGTAAAAAACCCAATGAAGAGTAGGGGTTGAATCTAACTAGGAATGGTATATAGTGGAGAATATATATTTGGATTTAAAATCAGCTTATTTGGAATAGTAAGAACATTTGGGTTTATTGTACCAGACACTTTATATAAATGCTTTTTTGTCAATTATCGCAATTAGCCTAAAGTTCTAAGAAAATCAAAAGTTAACAAGAAATCTAGGGGTTTAAGGATTCGATATAATTGTCATATAGGAGAAAATGTACTGCTCTATAGTGATGTACATACATGAATAAGCTAAATAATCTTTAGTGATGCTAGCATCTATGCCTACAATATCCTTATGGTCTCATCTAATGCCAATTCAAAACACCACCCATTACCTTATTCTATTCTATCTTTTATGAATAAAATAATTAGATCTGACCCATAACCTTTTTATCATGCATGCCAGGGACATCAAATCTAAATTTCTAGTATCGAACTAATTACCCACTCCAATTAATCTTTTTTTAGCATAAACCGGAGAACGGAAGTAGAAATTAAGTTTGCAACATTAACCCTTATGTTTATAACATAATAATTAAAAAAAATTCATGTATGAACAACAACAAAATAGATCATAGCACAATACCCACTACATTAAATTATCAACCAACCCCATTAAAGCACCCCTAGATCTTGGGGTTTTAACCACCCATCACAAAAAGTAAAGAAAGTATACCTTCCATTAAAGCAACCAAGGGTAACTTGAAATGAAGCAATTAAGAGCAAACACACTTTGGATTAAACTTCAAGTTATCGAATTCGAGATCAAACTTTCCAAATCCCAAGAACACTAGAACAAGTGTTCTAAAAAGTAAAGTGTTCTCCGTAAAAACTTTCTCTTCGACTGAGTTGTTCAACTCTCTCCTCGAACTCCCTTAAAACTCTATTATTTCAGCTATTTATATTTTCCCATGATTTGGCCCAAAAATAGACTTTGCAACCAACTCAGCGACATTAGTCGGGCTCACCTAAATCACCTGATAAATCTCCCTTTGTTCCCTAACTTGCCTTTCAGATGTTGTAGGCTTTAGGTGTTTGAACCTTAGTTGGTGAACTCGATTGAGTTAGCCTTTCTTGTTTGGCTTATCACTGAATATCACCTTAGTTCTCTGTTCGAGCATTAAATATTTTCCTTGCACACAGTCACTTTGGGTGATGTTTTTTAGGTCCACAATTCTCATTTGGCGTATCACCTTTTCTACTAGAGTTCGCTGACCTTCTTTTGTATACAAAAGTTCTATGCACTATAAGACTGGGAAAGGTCTTGCTCAGTCGGTGATCCGCCGTTTATGCTAGGCGTCCAACAATGTTCATTTTGCACTTCATTTTGCATTTTTGGCCATTATTTCTAGCTATAGTCCATGCCTTGTCCAATCACCTTCATAAGTGCAAATTATCAATATTTTATTATAAAAGGACAAAAGTAGGCGTTGAGGACACCAATCATTGAGCTAAATTGATCTTAAATGAGTGTAAATCAATTATTCATCAACACCCCCAATCTAAACTTTTGCTTGTCTCCAAGTAACTCAAGAACACAATAAGCTCAATAAGGATGTCTATGACCGTACTCATTGAGAGTTAACTTGCAAGCGCCATGACAAAACTACTCACAATAGCATGTTACCCAAAATCATGATAAAAAAACTTCAACTAATGACTAGCTAGTCTCAATACAATCTCAATATCACTTTAGCTTCTTCTTTAATGAAAGAAAATATTTCAACAAATGCATTCAAGTACCCTCATATCAAGTTTGATTCCATGCTCTTACAAAGCAAATTAACATCGGTAATAAGAATCAATGCAACACTCATTCTCTAAAAAGAGAAATACATGCAAGCTTCGTCCCATAGGTTTGCTTATATTTTCCAATCATCAAACAACTTGGTTCATGTTAGATCTAAGGTCTTTTAGGCTTATAATGAAGTTGAGGGTTAAGATATGGTTAACTTGGATTAATGACTTGTATCTTTTTGAAGCATTCTTGCAATCATCATTACCTCTTCTGAAGTTCTTTTTCTTCCTTTTCAATTGAGAACTCAAATCTTGACTATCCACTCAATTTAATAGGAACTCTTCTTTCTTTCCTTCACTCCTCTTTTTCATTTTATCTTTTTTTCAAGCTATTCCCATCGAATTGATGACAAATGCGCACAACCTCTTTCTTTTTTTGTTTTATAAGGAGGATATCGTTCTTTTTGTAAAACTTTTAGATTTTAGTCTCATTTCTTCTTTCTTTGCCCTTTAATTGTCTCTCATTCATTTTTCTTTTCCAGACCCTCAACTTAAGATTTGGCCTAAGTTTACTATTCAACTATCGCATTGCTACAAAAAAGGATTTAATATTCGGTGAGAAAGTAGAGAAAATTTGGCTCAAGAGGTTTCTTCTGGATTGTCAACAAGCGAATTTGGCTCAATTGGTGCCAAAATGGTTTCACACTCGCAAAAGGTAGTCAAAAATAGTTTATTAAGAATTTGGTTCCCTCATTGAATTTTTACAAAAAGTCATGTCCTGCATTCACCAAGATTCACACAATTGGACTAACCAGGCAAATTTTAGGATTCCGCATACATGCTTTCAAGTAGAACCTCACCACACATGGCACTTCAAAATACACTCATCTAGCACATCACGAAAAGATAAAAAACGTAGGTGTGATGCTCATTTCAAGGCTCACATACAAATGTATCTAGTCAATAAAAGACTAAGTTGTTCATTTAAAAGTGTACCAACATCAATTTCATTCTCATAACACCAACACTACGTATTATGCTTATCATGATTACTATTCAAGACATCGATATTGAATAAAGTTGATTCTCAAATATTTCAAGATTTGAAAATTTATGGGGGATTTCATTCATCAAGAGAGAGAGAAAATTGAAGTAAAGAGACACACTTTACGAAAAGAAAAGCACTCTACTATAAACAGAACATTAACAACATAAGTTCAAAATAAAAAATGACTATAAAAAATAAAAAGGTGAAAATTGGAGCGAAGGCCCTAACACCACCAAAAACGAAAGGTAGTATCCTTAATGCTAAATAAATGAAATACTAGAAGGCTAAGATATAGGATCCCCGAAATAGACAATTCTTCTAGAGTACTCTCATCTGGAGTTTCTAGTTGAGATGCCACAAGTGTGGCATCAATGCCCGACAATAAGATCATACGAGGTAGTAAGGGAGGCTTAGCTTGGGCATCAGTGCCTGTTTCAACAATCGAAGTGTGGGGGTGTCTAAAGTGACTTTAGTAGACCCAACCGGTGAAGTCTATTGAAGAGACCTCTCTACAGTAGCCTAACTAATGACCTCATCATCCCCGTGTATCTGTTCTGGGCCTTAGCAATCCCATGCTCATTCTCTCTCAACCTTTCCTCATCAATTTCCTAAATTAACTCCTCATCCTCATCATCTACATCTAAAGAAACCTCACGTATAGAAGGGGAAGGTGTGGCACAAGACTTCTCCTATGTAGGGGTAGCAATATTTGAAAGGTTAACATCCCCTCAAAATGTCGAGATATCCATGGATTGAATCTGGACAACCTCGGCCCTCAATGTGGCAACCTCAGTCCTTAGGGTGTCCCAAACACTAGAACAACACTCGGTCTTCTCCAACGCTGCTATCCTCAAAGTAAAATCATCTAACCTCAGAGTGTAGCCCTCAATCGTCTCCTAAAACTCAACCTCCTGCTCAGTCAGAAGAGCCATGGTATTCTGTATAGCCTTGTAAATGAGTTGGGGCAAGTTCATCTCTACCCGAGCAACTCTAAAATCTGCTGACCAGGCAAGACTACCCCTATAGTATATAAGACCTTGGGTCAAGGGAGAATGAGAAACAAGAGAATGGGAAGGCCTCACACTAACAACGGTCACAGAAGCACATGATAAAGATGTAGTAATGGAATTAGAAAAGCCAACAACAAATAAAGTTGTAGGAACGTCATCCTACTCCACAGAAGCAGCAATTATGCTGGTCATAGGAGTCAAGATCGCAGGGTCGACCAGTGGAGTAGAGTTTGGAGGTGCGGCATCCTCCGATCCTCATCATCTCTCAAACACTCTGCCTCAATCTTCAGATATCAGTAAAGGAGACTAGGGTGATCCTGCCATCATTTTTCCCTCTATAAGGGACTTGAGCTCTCATGCAAAGCTCAGTGATGAGCATAGGGAAGGAAAGAAAGCTCTGCTCCTGTCTAGCTCGAATTAACATATCCTTCACAATTATGTGTTCCATATTCATATTTTCTCTCTAAGTGATGTGACCCACTAACCTAGCCTTCAGATGCTGGAGAGTAAACTCATTTTGGGATGTCATCACGTTGATAAGGATAAATCCAACCCACTACCTTGCCACTATGCTCATGTCCTTCTTTTCAATTTTGGAACTTTGAGCCATTCAAGAATGTGCAGACTGACCAAATATTAGATGGGCGAGCCAATTTTTTTTAGCTTTTCTAAAGGTTTGGCCACTTATGTCTTATACTTGGCAGTATGATTGTCTAGGGTGCCAATATTGCATTAATCAAGTGTTATAACACTGCACCATATTACCTCCGATTTCTACTCCATCCACTTTCTTCCAAATAATCCATTTTCGCTTCTTCGCAACGACTTGGCATAAGTTTCATAAAACTCTCGTACCTACTTGGGTATGTATGGTTACCTGACTCTTGTAAATTGTTCCTTTTTTGGAACTTCATTGCCTACAATATTGTGGGGTACTCACTCATAACCCCGTCAACGTAGATTTTTCACTCCTCCATTATTATTCATTGCCCCATCTTCCTTGAGCCTATTCAAAGCTCTTGGAGCTATAATAGGGAGAAAATGTGGAGCACGGTTGGTGTCTTCTTAAGGTGACACCAATTTTGAATAGATATTCACCTATTTCATGGCAATATGCTTCCGCTCTTTTTTACCTCTGCTTGTACGTGTCAGAGGGTTTATTTTTTTGGGTATTTCAGCCCCCAAAAGGCTCATTGACTGAAAGAACCTTTGGCTTCTTTTGAGGAGGAGGAGGAGGTATAGAGGAATCTATGTCTAACTTAGTATCAGAGGGGACCACAGTCTTACACTTCATTTTTGCCATTACCTGCAAGGCGCATATTAAAGCCCAAGATATGTGAAGGTTACCGAAATCGAAATAACTTTGATTCAAGGTTAAAAATAGTGTTGAGGCTCGCCTAACAGGAAGGCGTATCACCAGACAGGATTAGCAAACACCATTAAGCTCACCAAAATGACTAGCAACACAATACTAAAGGCTCAGGCACACTATGTGGAGTCAATTCCAACTTGGTAATTCGCTGAGTGTGTTTTGATGAGCTAAGACAAGTCTGCAAAAATTGATAGTGCAAAAGGGGAAGACACAGGGATTAAGGAAGATATCTTCTCCCAGTCGGTGATTTACCAAATGACTATAGCGGACTAAGAAAATCTCGTCGAATGGAACAGTACCCAAGGCCATGCACATGCTAAGCAAGGAAAACTAGGTCTTACTTGATGATTCATTTAAATTCCACGCGGGCTAAGACAAGCTCGCCTAACAGGAATTTTTAGCCAATGCCTAAATTTCACATCCAAATCTTACATGCACAACAAATATGTGTTTCCCTAACAAATACAACCCAACTATAAGTTTTTCTACCCATGGGTACTCAGATCTCCCCCATTAATCACTAATTGTTGCACTAACCGACTATTTCCCCTTTAGAAAGTAGTCACCTTGTCTATCATTGGGTAAAATCATGCAATGCTTCAATATTGAGCTACTCAGACTTCACTCACATACAATTTAGCACATACCCATTGAGTATATCAACTCAAATTAGAATTCAAACGAACACAAACCCTCTTCACAATTTGTACAAGCATTCACATTCAAAGTCGTATTAGTATAGTTATAATTTAAAAATTTGATGCTACCCAACAAAATTATTTGCTTAATCTCAGTAAAAGGGCTCAAGCCCACGCCCTATATATAATCCAAACTCAAAATTATCAACTAGAAGTCAGAACTCCAACGTTAATGCTAAAAAATAAGCAAAACTACTGAGGAATCGGTGATGGGTTGACTTGACATCCAATCAAATGAACTCCTAGAACTTTCAATACACTCACATGAGGCACACAATCACTTAAAAGGCATGTGAGTCCTTTTCTATTTTCTTTTTACTCAAGCCCACTTGTAGAAGGTGTTCTTGGTCTTCCCTAGTGAGTCATGCTCGTTTACCTTAGTCATATCATTTAACAACAATATAGCTACATCACTCGATTGTCTCATCAATCCACCATGGACTAATTAATCAGCCATACTTTTATTGACTGAATCAATGTTGTAATAAAAGTATTGCAACAATAAATTGTCTAGAGCACCATGCGTTGGACATTCCAAGAGTAACTTCTTGAACATCAGCCATGTTTGATGCAAGGTCTCACCTCCAAGACTTTTGAAATTCTTGATTTAGAGACAATGTTTGACCATCTTCAAGAGTGGAAAGAATCTTTATGAGAACGCCTCACTTAATCTCATCCCATAAAGAAATCGAATCATCTGGAAACTCCGCCAACCATCTTGTAGCTTCTCTCGTTATAGAGGATGGAAATAGTCTCAACCTAATTGATTTTCGATGGTTATTCTTGAACATAAAGGGTCTACACACCTACTTTAAATTCCTAAGGTGCTCATGGAGATCTTCAAGAGCTAGATACCCCAAAAATTCCTTTCATCAGGAGCAATTGGATCATAGTTCTGGTGATGTGAAACATTGTCCTCCAGATTGTAGGAAGTATTTGGATTGCTTCTGTGCTTTGACTAAAATTAATGGCCATCTCATTGAAGTTACTCGTATTGTAATTTTGGCCATAGTAACAATCATTTACACTCCCATGGTCACTCATCTTGTCAACCTTCAAATCAGACAACAACAACACAAAAAGACAAGTCTACTATAAATAGATCAAATTAAAATTAATTTCTCTATTAGAATTCTCAACTACCATTTCCCGACAGCGGTGCTATTTCTGAGAACGCTCAAATCACCCTCCAAAACCAATTAAAAGGGTGAGCGATCATAGTCAGTAAAAAACCCCAATGAAGAGTTGGGGTCAAATTCCATGGGGAATGGCATATCATGGAGAATTCCTTATCGAGACATTTGAGTTTTAAATTAGCTCATTTGGAATAGTAAGAACAATTGAGTGGAATTGTACCACAAACTTAATGTAAAGCTTTGGTGTCAATTATCGTAATTAAATTAAAATCCGAGCAATATAAAGAGTTAACAAGCAATCTAGGGGTGCGGGGATTCGATATCATTGTCATATAGGAGTAAATGTGATGCTCTATAGTGTTGTACATATATGAATAAGATAAGTCATCTTCAATGATGCTAATCATCTATCGATCTTATAGTATCTATGCCTATAATCTCCTTTTGGTCTTATCTAATGCCAATTCCAAACAACCCATAACCTTACTCTATACTCTGTTTCAAGAATAGGGTAGTTAGATCCAACCCTTAACCTTTTTTTGAAGAATTTCAAGGAAATCAAACCTAAATTTCTAGTATCAAATTGATTACCAACTCTAATTTATTTCTTTCAAGCATCAACCGGAGATCGGAAGTAGAAATTATGATTGCAACTTAACCTTTAAGTTTACCACATGATAATTAGACCAAATTCATGCATGAACAAGAACAAAACAGAGCATAGCATAATACCCACTAAATTAAATTAACACCAAACCTCATTAGAGCACCCTTAGATCTTGGGGTTTCAGCCACCCGTCAAAAAAGTAAAAAAATATACCTTCCAAGAAAGCAACCATGGGTAACTTGAAAATCAAGGAATTAAGAGTAAACCCACTTTGGATTTAGCTTCAAATTTTAAAATTCAAGATTTAACTTGTAAAACCCTAAAAAAAGTATTCTAAAAAGTAAAGTGTTCTCTCACAAAACTTTCTCCTCAACTTAGTTGTTCAACTCTCTTCTCGAACTCCCCTAAAACTCTTATCATTTTGGCTATTTATATTTTCCTTACAAGTTTCAAGAAAAACCACTTCACAACCAGCTTGGCGACAGTAGTCGGGCTCGCCTATCTCACTCGACGAATCACCCTTCGTTCCCAAGCTCACCTTTGTGATGCTCTAGGCTTGAGGTGGTTAAAGCATAGTTGGCGAACTCGATTGAATCAACCTTTATCATTAATATTATAACCGAATACAACATTATTTCACCTTTCTAGCATTCAATTTTTCCCTTGCACAGTGTCAGTTTGGGCGATGTGCTACAAATCCGCCTTTCTCATTCGACATATCACTTTTTCTACTATACTTCGCCGACCTTCTTTGGTAGAAAAAAAGTGCTATGCACTGATTAGGTGAGGACTTGCTTAGTCGGTGATTCGCCCTTCATGCTAGCTGATCAACAATGTTCATTTTGCAACGGTTCATGGAACAAAAAGGGAGGAGGGGCATGGATTGAGAATCAATCACAATCATTCACTCAACGAATGTAAATCAAAGAAAACAAGTACAACATAATGCATTTATAGTAACTGTAGAGAATGTAGGAAGTAAAAATCTCAAAAATTTCAAAGGATTAATATTTAAAATAGCAACGACCTTTTGCTTTCCAATGTTACGCGCAATTAGCGGACTACAACTAACATCACTGAATGGGTTTAACAGGAGTTGAAGCTTGTTGATAATACATGTACAAATACCCAAACTTAAAAGTTCAATTTGGCAGACCCGATATTGTTCACCAAATGCCACTCGGCAGATCGCCAAATAGGTCTATGTATGCCAAATATGACAAAACCATTTTTTAAAAATTCTTGTCCAAGAAGGCGAGCATGAAAAAACCTGCACAACCCACTAGGTGGATCACCCAATGGCTATATTCATTGCACACTTTATCTTTTTCAATTTTTCACGTCTTTAAAACTACACTCAAAACACACGTTATTGAAAGTAATAAAGAAAACATGGGTTCACTCTAATAATAATCGAATTTAATATCATGGCACAACGTAGTTCTCACTCATCAAACATTATTATTTGGGTTGTAGATTGTATCACTAGGTAGAATCCTTTTTTCCTTGATTGTTAATGAGTGGATATTTGAAACATCTAAGTTTCCAACTTTTTAATTGACACAGAGTGGTAAGAAATAGTTTGAGTCGAAGTGGTGACATCATTTTTAAGTTTCTCAACACTTTGTTGGAAACTTAAAACTTGTTAAAGATCGTAGTCAACCTATCATCAGTTCAATTCCCTACCTGTCCATCTTGCTCTTTTTTTGGGACAATCATGAGGTTGTATGTACTTATCCCTTCCAGCCTCACGGTCGCTCCAATTTCTTCTTCTATCTCACCAATCTCTCCAATCATGATCCCTTTCTTTAGTCCAACCTTGATTCCCACCTGGTCTAAGAAAGCTCAGATGAGAACCCCCATTCCCCATGTATTGCACTTCTTCATTTTATAATGCCTTAAAATTTGAAATATCCGAGAAATGTCCACTTCTCAAACTAATTGCGTTCACCGATTTGAATCGACCACCATGAAATAGTTAGATAACAAGTCAAGTTGAGTAATTATCTAGGCCATACTCTCATCGTGATCTTGGATGTTCTCCATATGTTCCTTGGTTAGTCCCAATTGTAGAGAAAACACTTCATCCACCCTAGAATGCCATGCTCTGTTTATTTTGGTCATATCATCAAGGAACATTATTGACACATGAAATTATTGTTGCATTATCCCTACTTGAATAAGTTGGTCAGCCAACTCTTTTTTTCATTGTATCAAGACTAAAATAGAAATATTGCAACAAGTTGTCCTGAACACCATATGTCGGACATTATCACGCTAACTTTTGGAACTGCAACAAAGTTTCATGGAGAGGCTCACCATCCACTCTCTTGAAGTTGTGGATTTTATCTCTAAGTTTCACTTTAAAGTAGGTAAAAATCTTTAAAGGAATGCATCCATTAGTCCCTCCTATGAAGTTATGGAATCTTGTGGTAGTTCGGCCAACTAATTTGTTGTTTTTCCCGTTAAGGAGAAAGGAAACAACCTCAAATGTATGGACTCTTGTGAAATGTTTTGAAAGTCATAGGCCCAAAAATAGCCACAAAGTTCTAGAGTTGCTCATGGGGGTCTTCATGAGCAAGACCTCCAAATATCCCTCTTATCTCAACCTATTGCAACATACATTCGGTTGAATAAAACATAGCTCTCCAAGTAGTAGGAAGTTAACATACTTCACATGTACTCTCAATGATATTACCATGCATTTCATCCATATCTACAATGCTATAATTTTGGCCATAGTGACGAGCAACATTACTTCAATTCACACTCACATTTCCACCTACAAATTGGAAAAACAACAACACCAAAAGTAAAGGTATTCTACTACAAATAACAACTAACTCCACAAACTAAATTTGTAGGCAATGGCATCATTTATTAAAACACTCAAATTACTCACAGAAACAATTAAATGAATAACGATCGCTAGCAATATAAATATGCAACTATACAGTCGAGGTCAAATCCCCTAGGAAGTTATCTAAATAATATAGTATAATAAGGAGATTTAGTTGAAAACGAAATCACAGTAGCAATAAAAAAAATGGGAAGATTATTCCACTAAATTTAAGATAAGGTTTTTGAAATTAATCATCACAATTCAACTAAAAACAGGGTTTAAAAAAGTAGGAGACGATCTATGGGTGTTGGAGTTGGTATAAACATCAATTATGTGTACAAATGCTTGCTCGACAATGCTAAATAATCATGGATATGCAGGGTAATCATAAACGACATATATCTTCTTTCAATCCAAGGTATCTTATCATATAATATCCATTTGGTCGCATCCATATAAAGATACAAATAAAGCCAATACCTTATGAAATCTCTCTTTCTAGCAGATTTGTCAATTTGAAATGGAACTCTAATTTCTTTTTTGAGAAAAGTAAACCAATCAAATCAAATTTGAAATTATTAAGCTATTTACCAACTTACAATAATCTCCATCAAGAATCAATCAAAGATCTAAGCTAGGAATAATTTTGCAAACTCAGCACATAAATTGAAACTCAGTTGCATAGTTCAAATCCTTGAATGAATAGAACAAAAATAGAGCAAGACACTAGACCCACTAAATAAGTTAACACCCAACTCCATAATCATAGGCCTAGAATTGTGGTTCTAGCAAAAAATCATATAATTGAAAGGAATTATACCAAATATGTTTTCATCCATCAATGAGATAATAATTTCAAAACCTACTTCGCACTGAACCCTCAATTATCAATTATAAATGTTTCAACCTCAAAATTAAGAGAAAGAGAAAGTTATAATTTAGATATTAAAAAGTCTCCTCCAAAAGGATAAAAGATACATTTCTCTCTCATTCTCTCATTTGGGCTATATATAATTTCCTCAAAAATTAGTCTGAAATTCTATGCTAGACTCGATTAGTGACATTAGTCAGGCTCGTCTGCTCAAGCAATGGATCACAGTTTTGTTCTTCAGCTCATTCTTCTCTGGCTTCTCGATTTTTATGTTTGAACCTTAGTTGAAAAACTTGGTTGAGTCATCATTTCACATTTGGTGAATTGACTATGACAACCTTGTTCACCTCTTTTAGCCTTTAGCTTAGTTCAGCCTTCTGTCACTTTAGGCGATGAACTTTTTCACTCGTCCAAATGATTTGGTAAATCGACATTTGAACTTTCCTTCACCGACATGCCTAGGATATTTTCACAATTGAACACTATCATTTAAGGTGAGGTTATAACCTTTTGGGTGATCAACCCAATGCATTAGGCCATCCTCAATTGGGAGTTTTCACTCTTTTCAATGTTTTTAGCCTCTTTTCATGAATTCATCCTTGCCTTGTTGTTAGCCTTCATAGCTGAAAAATATAAAAATATCATCATATAAGGACATAAGTATGCATTGAGGATACTACATTTTCAACTAAAAGACCCAAAATGAGTTAAATTTTTAGACTCATTGGTACTTATTAAGAGATATTGGGTTTAGTGAATCCATTATCTAGGAGGTCCTTTGACTTATATTTGAATTCCTTAAGCTTATATGAGGAGGGATGGAGATAGGCAATGTATCTAGAGAAAGGGTTATTCCAAAAATTATTTCCCTTTCTTGAGAGACTCCAAAAAGGCCTTTGGGAAACATTTCTACAAATTCATTCATAGAGAGATCTTCTAATTAGTTGGGGTTACAAAACTATAATCCTTAAACATAACTAGATGATAGATACAATCCTTAGAGATCTTCTTTGTGGCCTTAAGGAGCGAGATAAACTAGTTTGTAGGCATTGAGGTGCTACTCTTTCATTCAATGACTGGTTCATTAGGAATCGGAAATTCAACAAATTTGGTTCTTTAGTTGACTGAATAGTAATAAGAATATATCTAGTTCATGGAAAGAATGACATCAAAATTCACTATGTCTAACTCTAGTAGATACACAAATATGATTTGTAGAAATTTAGACTCGACAAATTTTGTATACCTGTAAAGCTAAAACTGATTCACCATCAGGAGTAGAGATTTAGAACGATTGTGATAGGCTTTTGGGACTAACTTCGATTATCATTACAATATAAGGAGCCACGAAGGAATGTGTTGCTCATATATATAACAATGCATAAACATCAAACTAAAAGGCAAGAAACATGACAATGACTACATCGGGGGTACTATCCTCATCCTATTAAGTATAAAACCTATTTTGATATTGTCTGCCAAAAATACTATATGAGGTACAATATAGAGCCGGACGACATACTGAAGTGTTAGGTTGCGTCTTGTGATGAACATCCCTACCCATGCCTACGATAAAGGGTCAATCCCTTAATCTACAACTAGTCTTATCAAAATATAACATCGGCCAGTATTTTCCATACATTCTCCTGGATAGTTATTACAACATTTTTGATAAGTGGAATCCAAAGAATGTCTACTAGAAATACTATTATGTGACATAAAGACTGGCCCCCATCCTTGTTAATCTTTGGAACAAGAGAATTAACAAAGGATGGGGCTAGACGAAAATACCTTTCATGATATTATAATAGACTACAACATCTTGAATTATTATTAGATTACTTCACAATATTTGTTCGAGCCCTCTTAGTCTCTCTAGTGCTCTCCTTAAGTTTGTCCTTTTCGATCAATTGAGCATGAGTTATCAAAGAAGAGATGTTCATTTCCTTGATCAACATCAAAGTTATATACTCCTTCATAACCATCTAAGCTATTGTAATAGCTCAGAAATTGGAAAGTTTAAAAGGAAAGAAAAAAGTAGGTTTTGAACTGATGTTGTGGTCTACGATATAGACCTACAGATCGTAGGAAATCGTATGTACTATAAAAAGATGATTGTAGAACCCTGGATGAGCTTTGGAAAATTAATTTTTTGAAGTTTGACGATGAGTGAACAAGATGGGTTGTGGGATGAATGAAAAGTCATAGTTGGTTATCATAGAATAGTTATATAGTTGGTCAAATTTTGTGCTGTGACTTGTGTACTTTAGAAGGGGTCTATGGACCATAGACCAGACAATGAATTTTAGGATGGTTTCGTTGAATGTAATTTGAATTTTGGGTTTCTAAAGTTGGTTCTTCGGTAGACCAATACTGGCTGAAGAAAGTTATACATATCGAATACCTATACTACGCCATTTAATTCTAAGCTCTATAACTACTTTTCTATTTCAAAAACTAACACAACTCTATCATTCTCGCAATATCCCTAATTCCATCCACATTCATTCTCTCAAAATTCTTTCAATCTCAAGGAAGAACACTTAGGGTTTCAAGCATCAAATCTACTTTTTCTTCATTAATCAAGTTATGTGAGAAATCACTAATGAATTTTCTTCATCCATTGTGTCTTAAAAGGATTTCCAAGTTTGCAATTAAATTTTCACCTAAATTTCTTAGTGCTTCATGTGATCTTCATGGGTCTTACTCTATGTTTGATTAATTGTTCAGTTTCATTTTTCCTATGAATGTTTAGATTAAACTACATGCTTTCCACATGATTTCTACAAGACCCATAAATTATTCATGCTTTTGACTATGAATTTATGAAGGAAGCCCATAAAGTTATGAATATGAATTATGAATGTTATGTATGCTTTAATGAGAAAGATTCTTATGTTCTAAGGTTTCTTGTATGATAATCTTCATCAAATTTTGAAAGGTTTTCTTACACACTTACGAAAGAATGATTTGGTGAAAGGATTTTTCACATATGCATGAATCATAGTTTGAATGAGCTAATCTATTATGACTTGATATTTGATTGGTAGTTTAAATTGTGCCTTTTCAAGTATGATAATATAGATGTGATTATGACTAATTCCTTTGTAATTTTACATAGAACTGAGAGGACATTGACATGGAGGCCTTCCCATTAGTAGAGGTCAGGTCTCTAAAAGTAATTTCCTTGTCCCTAATGATGTTCCCCTAAAACATTTGTCTTAGAAAGACATAGCTAGTGGATCTACCTAAGCTAGAAGAATATGGTCCTTACCATGGTATGTAGGACATCTCTTTTTAGTATGTGAGTAAGACACCAGATTCCATGTTATAGCTCATGTGATCTATGTCTGTTAATAGTAAATATCCCACAAAATTAACTATGTTCCTTCAATGGTTTTATAAAAATTTAATTATGTTTTAATATACATTGTCCATGTTTTATTACTTATGATTATTTGCAAAGTTTTTACTATGATTTAGATTGGTCATGCATATTATGTTCCAACATTCTCATATGCTTATGTTTCTTATTCTTATGAATATCCCCATACTTGTGCCGACATTGTTTAAAAATGTGGGTCCAAGGCTTCTCCTCCTGCTTGTGGCTAGTATCTTGATTGATCATTGATGACTTGGTTAGTCCTCATGCTGGAAAGATCATATAACCTTTGTTATACTTTCTTATGTATTTATTTTTAGGATGATTGTATGTGGTGTATGGATTACATCCTAACAACTCATTGATGTATTAGATTTGCTTGTAAAGACTATGATTAGACTTTTAATTATGTCATCGAACTCTTCTATGATATGAAACTTTCTACTAAAATTCTATATTTGTCTATTATTTTGTATTGTATACATATCAAGTGTCTTGTGTAGGGCCTCTCGGGGTCCTATATTCCATTTCACATCCAAGATGTGCTTTGGATTTTGGTGAACTTTGTATTCAGAGCACAAGCTCTGATAAAAGATCATATAATGTCTAACAAGCCACGCTGGGTAAAGTCATGTCATGAGTGGGAAGTGTGCCATATTTATGAATAGAAGGCTACGAAGCGTTTAGGAAACTTTATTTCTCTCACTACTGTTAAGTCATGTCATAGAGTTTGTCTCTACAAAAGAATCCTTCTCCTAACTGTTATTTGATATTTTTTAGGATATGGTTCCTCGAAGAGCTTATGTGAGAAGGAATGTTGGTGAGAATGTGGAGCTTGAGGTTATTTAAGTTTTGGTTGATCCTTTGGCCAAATGAGTGACTCATCTTGAGTTCTGAGCCACTTTCCAAGTCTTGGCTCAAGTACAATGGCCCAAGCAAATAATGAAATGGTTTCCCCCATGAACACATATGTAGGTACGGCAAAAACAAGGATAAGGTACTTCACTAGGATGAATCCTTTGATATTTCATTGGTGGAAAGTTGATGAGGATCCTTAAGAGATAATTGATGAGTTGTATAAGATAGTTGAGATTATGGGAGTGCCACCGGTAGAAAAGGAGTTATTGGATGCTTATCAACTTAAGGGTGTTCCTCAAGTTTTGTTCTAATATTAGATGAAAGAAAGTGTTATTAATATGGGTCCTCTTGAATAGGAGAAATTCATAGAAGCATTTCTTGATGATTTCTTTCCCCTTGAGATGACGGAAGCAAAGTTCATTGAGTTAATCAACTATTGTCTAGGAAATATAAGTTGGAAGGAGTATGCTTTCGACTTCACCCAATTGTCTATGTATGCAACTACTATGGTTGCATATTCTAGGGCAAGGATGAGTAAGTTTGTATCGGGTGAGTCTGAAATAGTAGTCAATGAATGTCGTACCGCCATTTTGATAAAGGATATTCACATATCCTATTTCATGACCCACATCTATCTATTCAAAGAGGAAAAGCTAAAGAAGAAGTGTATGGAGACAAAGAAGGCAAGGACCGATGATGGTGACTTTTCCCATTCAAGGTCTAGTGGATATGGTTGTTCTAAATTCTAGCAAACATTTTCTAGTAAAGGTTCAACTAATTTTCCAACAAATAAGTTCAACAAGAAAAGGGTGTCTAACCCAAAACCTTAAGAAGGGTATGGTGGTGGATTTTCTAGGACTACTTGGACTAGATGTGGCAAGAAACATGATGGCAAGTGTTTGGCTGGTACAAATTGTTACTTTAATTGTGGAAAGAGTTCTAATAATATGAGAGATTGATTGTTGCTCGCTACTAAGGGAAGGGATCGTAGGTAAGCTCACCCTAGTTGGTCAAGTTTGAGTGCTCCAAATCAAAACAAATCCTATAGACTTCAGACTAAACATGATCATGAGGGTTCTCGAGATGTTGTGATAGGTATGTTGAAAGTATTTCATTTTAATGTAAATGATTTACTTGATCCGGGTGCTATGTACTCATTTGTTACTCCTTATGTGGCCAAGATATTCGATGTACATCCTTAAATTCTTGCTTATCCCTTTCAGTTCTCTACTTCCATTGGTGTAACTATTGTTGCAAAAAGTGTTTATAGATATTGTCCTATTTTCTTTCTCGTAGAGTCACTCATGTTGATCTTGTAGAGCTTGATATGTTGGATTTTGATTTTATTCTTGATGTGTATTGGCTTCATGAGGATTATGCTTCCATAGACTTTAGGACGTGATTTGTCACATTCAAGGTTCTGACAAAACATATCATGTAATGGATAGGGGAAAATTATATACATAAGGGTCAGTTCATATCTTGCCTAAAGGCTAGAAAGATTATTTCTAAGATTTGCATTTACCATCTTGTTCAGGTTAGGATACTGAATCTGAGACCCCTACTCTTGACAAAGTTTCAATTGTAAATGTGTTCACATAGGTATTTCCCAATCATATTCTCAGTATTTCTTCCGAAAGCGAAATAGACTTCGGTGTTGACCTTCTCTGAAATATGCAGCCTATCTCTATTCTACCTCATTGAATGGCCTCGATAAAACATAAATTATTAAAATATCAGTTGAACAAATTATTGGATAAATGATTTATTAGACCAAGTATCTCACCATGAGGTGCTCCGATATTATTTATTCGAAAGGACATTTTTCTCCTAATATGTATTGACTATCAGTAATTGAATAAGGTCACCATAAAGAAAATATCCAACTCAAGAAATTTATGATCTGTTTAACAAACTCCAAGGTGCGAGTTTCTTCTCCAAGATTGACATTTTATCGAGTAATCATCAATTGAGGGTGAAGAGAAATGACATTACGAAAATTGTTTTTCCAACCCTATATGGTTATTATGAGTTTTTGGTAGTGTTTTTTGGGTTGAGTAATACCCCAAAAACTTTTATGTCACGCCCCAAAATACACCCTAGGAGTAACATGCCGTATAAGACAAGAGAGGCCTTATACAAGACACTTAGCATACATAATAAAAGATAATAGAAAATCAAGAGATTTTAAAAAATTTTAAAACATAAGGATTTATAAAACATAGCTGAAATCTAACGTAGTCTCAAAGCCAGCAAGTACATCAAAAGTAATCAGTAGGTAACTTGTTCATCACATACAATCTGAAAAGTAAAGTTAATAGGAAATGAAAGATTGGTCCTCGGAACATGAGTACTCATTAATGTTAAACTTCTACTATGAGATCCCTAGCTACGAAAATGTGAATCGAGAGCATCGGATAGTACATTAATGAAATAATGTACACAAGAGTATGCGTTAGTACGTGGAATGTACCAAGTATGATAGCAATGCATAAAGTGTATGAAATCATGCTAAGAGGGACTTTTTTATGATATTCAATGACCAAGCAAAATAATAAGATAAAAAGTTAGAAAACATAAGTCATAAAACCTGGTCAATGCAAGATAAATTCTTTAAAACATTGGTGAGATAGTTCTAAAAGTAACCTTAGTTCATTATTTTAGGAGATTTAACTCCAATAGACAAAGAGACCATGTGAGCTATAAACATGGATCTGGTGTCTACTCCACACCGAAATGGGGTGTCCTACATGCCATGGTAAGACCATGGACTTTTAGCTTAAGTGGATCTACTAGCAAATGTCTACGTAAGACAACATCCTATGGTGTCACATATTTATGTGATAAGGAGATTAATACTAGAAGCCCGGCCTCCACTAATGGGAGAGTTTCAACTCAATATCCTCTTGGTGCTTAGTGTAATATCCCATGGAATAGTCATTATCGAATACTTTTCTTGTTATACATGTAAGGTCACATCAAGTTTCCAATCCAACCTAAGTCATAGATCATCAATGGAAAGGTAAAATTAGGCAACTAATCAAAGCTAGGTTTCATTATAATAGGTCCTTAAATCTTGATTCAAAGTTTAGTTGAGGAAACTTTTCAAATCTAACAATCCATTATGTGAGAAAACCTTTCACAACACAAGATCAACAACATGGATGGTTTACTCTAAAAGCAACATAAATCATTTTCATCAATTTCATAAAAACACTCATATCTTCATATACTGCTCTTTCATGATTCAAAATCTTTATTAGATGATCAATTCTACAAAATATGGATTTCACATGGGTTCAAGGTGATTCAATTTAAAATCATGAAATTTCCTCAATTCATACATAAAAAGACATAAATCAATCAGTAATATATTAATTGAAGGGAACCCATATCAATTGATAAAACCTAACTCCATTGGGGAATCTTGCTTTATAGAATTTGAGAATTTAGGGACGTTGTGGAGGAGAGAACTCCATAGGTGAATACTATCATACCCTAATGCCAAAAGCTTACTATTAATAAAGGAATTGGAGACTTTACTTGAAACCCTTGCCTTCTTCTTCAAGCTTCTAGAGAGAGAAATATTTGAGAGGATGAACTTATTTTACTTTTAGGAACTGAGAGAACGAATTGATTTGGAAGATTTTAGGGTTAAAAATGTTTATTTAGGGCTTTTAATAGAGGGTAATAGGACACAGTATTAGGATAGAATAATTAGGAAAAGATCAAAAGCCTTCTTAAAATAACTGCCTACCTCAGCGATGACCGGACCTATAGTATATTGGTCAAACCACAGACTGTAGTAGTTTATTGTTGATGAGTTCATAGACCTTCGATTTTAGGCTCCCAACGATGGACCCATGTAGGGTCCATGGGTCCACCTATGAGCAGTACATGCCTAGTCATGGGTCTCCACCTTTGTCTCTAAAATTTCACTAAGTCTTGGTCTAACCTACGAGACCGACCTACAACTCGTGCATTGGACAATGGACCCTCCTGATGAACTGCAGGAAAGTAGTGGAACTTGACAAATTTTAAAAACCTGGACTACTCAACCATGACCAAAGCTACAGACTGTGTGTTAGTCCATGGGCCGTGGGTGGCTTCGTCAGTACTGGCACCAAATCCTGCATAATTTGCAACTTCTACCCTTTTTGAATTAGAGGCATTAAAGTTTATGGATTTTATAAATAGAGTCATCAAGTTATATTTTGGCCTATTCATAATTGTGTTTATGGATGATATTTTGTTATATTCACAAAGTGAGGATTAACAAGTTAAAAATTTTAGGACTGCGTTACAAATTTTCAAGGATCAAGAATTTTATAATAAGGTTTGCAAATGTGAGTTTTTGTTGAGGTATATTGTTTTTTGGCCATATTGTATCCGGTGAAGGTATTCAAGTTGATGTTAAGAAAATCGAGGCGATTAGACCTTTGTTTGCTTCAGATATACCTTATTTCTTGGGTTTGGCTTGTTACTATATAAAGTTTGTGGAATGATTTTCATCTATTTCTTCACCTTTGACTCAAAAGAAAGTGACTATTATATGGTCTGAAGCTTGTCAGAAAAGTTTACAAAAGTTAAATGATAGACTCAATTCAGCCCGTATATTGACATCACCAAATGGATTAGATAGTTATATTCTGTATTGTAAGGTTTCACGGATTTGTTTTGGTTATGTTTTTATGCAACAATCGAATGTTATTGCTTATACTTCAAGAAAATAAAATTTGTATGGTATTTATGTTGATATGTTTACAAACCCCAAGATATTGAAATATGTGTTCTCTAAAAAGGATTTGAATCTTCACCAAAGGAGATGGCTTGAGTTCTTGAAGGATTACGACATGAGTTTTCTCCATCATCCGGGTAAAGCAAAGGTGGTAGCGGATGCTCTTAGTTGACTATTAGTTTGTAATCTTGCTCATTCAAATGATTGCGTGAAAGAGTTAGTTCTTGATGATCATGGATTGTCTTGATTCGGTGTTCGTTTGGTTGATTCAAATGATGGTTGAGTCATTGTTCAAAGTTGTTCAGAATCATCCTTTGTATGGGATGTGAAATATAAGCAAGATCATTATTCGATATTGGTTGATTCGAAGTTCGTTTCCGAAAAATCCATTGTGGCTTTTTCTTATATGAAGATGGAGTCATTCTTTATGAAGGCCGGTTATGTGTCCCAAATGTTGATGACTTGAGAAATCAGATTTTGAAAAAAAGCTCACAGTTCTAAGTATTCTATTCACTTGGGAGTCACCAATATATACTACTACTTGAGGGAGGTCTATGGTGGAATGTGATTAAGAAGGGTTTTACGAAAGTTGTGGTTAAATGTCCAAATTGTCCACAAGTGAAGTTGAGCATCAGATTTCAAGTAGTTTGACTCAAGATATTAGTATCCCTGCATGGAAGTGGGAAGATTTTAAAATGGACTCAATTATGGATTTGCCTCGTATTCGTTGTCAGGTTAAATCGATTTACGTTATTGTGGACCAAATGAAAATCGACTCACTTTCTTCCTGTAAAGACTTCTTTTTCACACAAAGAGTATTCTAAGATTTATAGTTGGCAAATGATAAGGTTAAATTGAGTTCCCTTGTATATCATATGTGATCCTAGTACTTAGTTGAAGTTTATGTTTTCGATGTGTTTTAGAAACGTCTTGGTTCTCAAGTAAAACTTAGCATGATTTTCCACCCTCAAACTGATTGACATGCAAAACATAGTATCCAAACCTTAGAATAATGATTAGAATAACATTTAAAAGACACTTCATCCAATTCTAAGCTTCAACGGTTGTTAATCGGTATAAAACCCAACTAAATGAGTTAGGCTCGAATCCCACAGGGAGCGGTACGTGTTCCACATAAAATTGGGAAGTATGAACATGGATGGTCAAAGCAGACATAGAAATAAAAATTATCGAATAAAGACATCATTCAAATCAGAGGTGACACGAATGTAAAATGGGGTGTTTTTGGATTGAAATTACCATTTACAAACAGTGGCAAACAATACGAAATAGCAATAATAAGATGGGTTCTTGGGATGTGATTTGATTATAGGCTATTATAGACAAATGGGTAATTGCAACTCTAAGAAAATAGCTAGATATTAGTAAGTAAGCTAGGCTATAGAGGAGGTAAACTTTCTCTTGAACAATCTACCCCGAATCAAGTCGATTTCTCTAGAACATCAACAAGCATGCAAAATAAGAACAATCCACAGCTTAGTCAATTCACTCTCTTGGGCTGAATGTGTAGGATTGGGTTTAGGATTCACTCTCTTGAGTTGAACCCAGGTCAACCCAATACCCACAAATACTCACTCAATAAGTTTAGTTTTAAAACCTCTTTATTGAGCAAGCCAAAAACACGAAGGTAGAATTGCATTTGCAACTATAATTCTTAAATTAAACAACAATTAATGGTTAAACTCACTTCTAAATAGCATTTAAACTAACAATCAGCAATACCCATAAGCTAAATCAGCTTATAATCACACCCCAAGAATTGGGGCTTTAACTAGATATCATAAAAAGGTAGAAACTGTTACCAAATTGATTACCCTTCTACCTTGTCATGCAGCATCCTCAAGGTTTGTAACTTTGGGCGAAGCATAGAAAACTAGACTAGAACTGCATTTGCAACTACAATTCATGAATTTAGACTCAGTTATCAATCGAACCCACTTCAAAACAACAATTAAATTAGTAATTACTAACACTCATAAGCTAATTGAGACAATTAATCACATAATCACACCCCCAAGAATGGGGGTTTTAGCCACACATTATAAAAAATAAAAAAATATTACCGACTATGTTAAAAATCAAAACCCAACTTAAAATTCTACTCAAAATTAGAACACTCAAACACTTGAACACTCTCTCAAAATCTCAAAACTATCTTTTCATATTTTAAAAATTCGCATTTATACTCTTTCAAATTTTCAGCTTTTGGACTGATCGATGAAATTAGTCGAGCATCACTGACCAGTTCGGTGATGCGTCAAGTGTCCCTCTCCATCACCTTCTTGACTTGCCTCTTCACCAGTCAACCCCTGTAACTTTAGGTGATCAGGATCCTTATCGCCGAAGTGCCATTTCCATAACTAGATTGGCTTTTCCCCAAGGTTGGCATGATGTAACTTTAGGCGAGCTGAAGTACCACTCGGTGAGTCGCCGAGTGGTCTTTGCGATTGTCAGCTTTTCCTTTCATCAGCTTTTTCACTCCTTTTTGCTCAGTAATGTCCTTGCCTTGCTCTTTTGCCCTCATAGCTGCAAATTAGCACATAAATATCAGTTTAGAGCATAATATAGTTATTTAGGACACTAAAACTATGAATATTAACAAGTTCCAAAGGTTACCAACTCCAGAGTGGAAGTCGGATCGTATCACTATGGACTTTATTAAAGGTTTGCCTCAGATTTATAGAGGTTTTGACAGCATTTTGGTCATCATTGATCGATTGACCAATTCAGCACACTTTTTCCCCGTTCAATCTTAATTTAGTTCCGAGAGGTTGGCCTGTATCTAGATTCGTGAAGTGGTTCATCTTTATGGTGTGTCGATCTTTATTATATTAGATCAGGGTGCTCATTTCACTTCTGTCTCTTAGAGGAATTTTCACGAAGAGTTGGGCACTCATCTTGACCTCAGCAAAACTTTCCACATGTAAACCAATGGTCAATCAAAGCATACTATCAAGGTTCTTGAGGATATAATGTGAGTTTGTGTTTTAGAGTATGGAGGTTAGTGGACTAGTTCTTGCCTTTGACAGAGTTTGCGTGCAACAATAGCTATCATTCTAGCATCTAGGCCATATTCGAGGGTTTATATGGTAGGCATTGTTGCTCTCTGGTTGGTTTGTTTGATTCTACATATCCTAGACCTCATGGTACATACTTGATTCAAGAGGTTTTGGAGCAGGTTAGGGTGATTTAGGACAGACTTTAGACAGCTCCGAGTAGGCACAAGAGTTATGTAGATCATCGGGGGCAACCTTTGAGGGTTTTAGTTGGTGATATAGTTCTCCTCTGTGTGTCACCTATGAAAGGTGTGATGAGATTTGGGAGGCAGGGCAAGCTTAGCCCCAGTTATATTGGGCCTTTTGAGATCCTTCGGATAATTGGATAGGTTGTTTATGAGTTAGTTTTGCCTTCCAAATTATAACTATCCACCTAGTCTTTCATGTTTCAATGTTGCACCAGTATACTCCTGATGAGTTTCATGTGCATCAGTATGATCCAATAGAGTTGGATGACCACTTGACTTTCGTGGATGAGCTAATTGCCATTTTAGTAAGAGATATATGACGGTTGAATTCGAGAGCCATTCATTTTGTTAAAGTTAGTTGGAGGCATTGTCCAATTGAGGAGGCTACTGGAGAGACTGAACATGATACGCGTGAGAAGTTTTTTTTCTTGTTTGAGACTTCAGGTACTTCTTGACTATTACCTTAGAAGACAAAATTCCTTTTTAGTAGTGAATGTTGTAATGACCTTCAGGTTATTTTTGTGTTTATGCCTCCTATTCATTGTTTAGATCATTCATGTAGTGACCCCAAGTCATTTATAACTTGCTGGAATTGAAAGTTTGGTCACTTGATCGTTAGTACATATTTTATGTGAGTTGTAATGTTTAAGAGCTTTTGAACCTTAAACGGTCATTTATTATCAAAAGTTAAATAAGATGACCTCAAGATCCAATTTTTAAGACTCCATATGCTCTAGCAGGGTCATTTTAGACTAGTAGCATAGTCAGCATGACTCTCGAGGCTTTTAGTGCAAGTTTGTACGATTAGGCATTTTTACTTTCAAGTTAAGGCCTAAGTTTAACTTTAGTCAACAATCTGAGTACACAAGCTTGGATGAGAATTTTGTCAGTGCGATTAGATTCAAAATGTTGATTTTAGCCTAGAGTGACCCTTCCTTTAGATCCTCAGGCTTCCGAACTGATTTTGAACCCCTTAGTTGATTTTGGCATTAAATAAAACTTGGGTATGAGACCTACTTTCGAAGTTTTGATGGTTTTATTAAGTCCAAAATGTTCAATTTGATTGGGTAGAATATCTCGTATGCACTCACGGGGTTACGAATGAATCTCGAGCACCCCATCGGAGTTTTAGTTCCTTAGCACATTAGGTGTGTCAGCAGAGGCAAGCCCCGTGTCCATGCACTTGGGCCGCGTTCACAGAGGGCTAGCGCCTTGGCAAGCACATTCACAAGAAACAACGCGCATGGCCTGCACGTTTGCGGTGCATAGCTGGCCTGGCATGCGTGTTCGGGAGGGCCACCCAAATGCCTGGCCTTTATACTATGACCATGTCCCAACCAGCCTTGGTTCTAAAGAGAGTTTTGGAATTTTTCCTTGATTTTAATTCTGATTTTGGTGATTTGAACTCTGGTGTGTTTGTTCGGAGCGTGGCCACGTGGATTGGTGGTTAAATTACATTGAGAAACCTCCATTTGAGGTAAATTTTATGTAGAAACTGCTACCTCAGAGCCTGTTTGAGCTTAAAATTCAGTTTTCTTTGCTATTTGTTTTGTTGGCTGCCTTAGGTCTCAGTTTTTGTTCAATTTTGGAACACTGGTTCGAGGCATAGTTTAAGACCTCTTGACGGAGTCAATTCCAGAAATTTTGATACGGATCTCACAATTCTCGTTTGACTCTAAAATTGGTCTATTTTCATTTAATGTGATTTTAGTGTCTAAATGACTATATTAATATTTTGATCATATTCTTGATATCCTGGCAGCATTCGGAGGTTGCTCGAAAAGGAAAGGTCTAACCTTATGATCTGGAGTGTGCGCAGTAGGCCTACAGGTAGGCTACGGCTTCATTTTTAATTACATTGAGCATGAATGTGTAAATTCATGATAATTGTGTGAATTTGGGGTGGTACCTTGTTAATGTTACTTTTCTTTTTAGAAACCATTAGTTAGGATTGATTACTATTGTTTCGACAGTAGTACCATGTCAATTGGAGGTCGTATATGTTTTGGAGCATGTTATGTGATTTACTTATGTTATTACTTTTTTCATGAAGAATGTTCAATCTTAGTCTAGGATAGACTAGTGATGCCTTAGAACGGCGAGCTTTGCGCATTTTTTTTAGCCCTTTTGGTCATTTCTTCCTATTTCTACGACTCCTATGCATTATCAGAGGTTGTGTGCTTTCTCAAGATTAGAGTACTTCAGGCTTGGAGCCTTTTGTTATATATTTGGGAGTGGACGTCGGTCCATGATGTCTTGAAGACTACTTGAGATCCTCTTCTGAGTCAACACTCCCCCGGGTCACTCTTGCTAGCTGGGCCGCTTACTGCTTTAGAAGTGGACTGGCTTGTTGGGTGGTCTTGATATATGAAATCCTCTATGGAGCTAGGCAGATTACGCTCCTAGGAGTGGACATTCTGGTTGGGCGGCCTACGTTGATTGACACTCTTGTGAGCTGGGGTGGGAGTTGACTGGTTCTTGATTACACAGTTACTTGCATTGGGAGCCTGACTGATGTTCTTAGATTTAGATATGGGCTACTCTTCTTGTTGTAGAATTAGCTATTTTGTGTACCTGTTAGGCTTATGGGGGTCCGTTCTAGTTTTATTTAAACTTGTACACAAGTGTACCTTCTGTGCTTATGTAGTCTAGTTCGCTTTAGCTTAGCTATACTTAGAATTACTTTTAATATGCTTGTGTGTTTTCTTTTCATTTACTATTTGACCTTTGTTTGTGTCTAGAAGTGGACTAGCTGGCTAGGCGGCCTTGATATAGCAGATCCTCATTGGAGCTAGGAAGCTTACGCTCCTAGGAGTGGACTGTCCTTTTGGGGGGCCTAGGTTGATTGTCATTCTTGTGAGCTGGGGTGGGAGTTGACTGGTTCTTGATTACAGGGTTACTTGCATTGGGAGCCCGATTGATGTTCTTAGATTTAGATATGGTTTACTCTTCTTGTTGTAGACTTAGTTATTTTGTGTACCTGTTTGACTTATGGGGTCCATTTGAGTTTTATTTATACTGGTGCACAAGCGTACCTTCTGGGCTTATACGGTCTAGTTCGGTTTAGCTTAGTTGTACTTAGATTTACTTTCAATATGCTTCTGTGTTTACATTTCATTTCCTATTTGACCTTTGTTTATGTCTATATTTTATGTTTTTTGATTATTTTTACCTTTCTCGATCAGTCGATTTATGATGCTTACTGAGTACCTTTGTTTTGGTACTCATTCTACACTCTGCATCTTTTCGTGATGTAGGTTCCGGTACCAGCTACCAGTGTTGATCATTCGTGCCGTCTTTTGCAGCTTGTAGATATCAGATTCGATGGTGAGCACAGGGCATCCTGGATCAGCTAGTATTTCTATATATATGTTAGCTTGTCTTTTGCCTTGAGACTGCTTCTTGTGGTCCATTTTTGGGGCTCATATAGTGTTCATACTATACAGCTCTATATTTGTGACTTCTAAGTTCTGGGAGGGTTTCCGTTGTATATAACTTTTGGTTGCCTCCATTTATGTCTTTCTTTTTGTTGGTGTTATGTTCTAGTTAGTTCTACTCTTGTACTCACTACTTGTCGTTTTGGGTATGGGTTGGCTTACCTACTGATGGGTTATAGAAGGTGCCATTATGACTTGGGAAGTTGGGTCATAAAAAATTGTGTTTGATTAGTTTTTGAGGTTAGATTCAGAATCGTAAAGTTGAGATTTTTAAATGTTTTGTAGTTTTGGAAGTTTCTAAGTTGAAACTGTTGGCTTAAGTCGATATTTGGAATTTCGCGTCTCATAATGGAATTTTATTAGTTCCATTGGCTAGAGAATGTGACTTTCGGGTTAGTAAGACTATTGGCTCAGGTTCTAAGATATTCAGATGGAAGAGTTTTGTGTTCGAATGGTTCTGAAATGTGTTTTGGGTGAGTTTTTATGTTTTTTGGGTGTTTTGTCGTTGTTTCAACAATTTGTGCTAACTAAAAGGTACATTATTAATTTTAAATATCAAAAAAGTATTCCAAACTTTTTGAAAGTTGGTGTATGAATTATAATACGGATCAGCAGAGTTTTGGTGTATTTTTGCTAAGATGACATTTGACTTTTATTGCAAAATATGAAATAATTATTTACTGAGCATAAATGATATTTTACTAGGCAAATGGGAACAAAATTAAGTTTCAATGGAACGAGCAAGTCCGCATCATTATTTAAGACATTTAGGAAAACATAATTAGGTCATTTCGCTATTGTATGAAGAAGTTACAGCTCTTTTAATGAAAATTAAAGTTGTTGGTTTCTGCAGTAAATATTGTTGTTCAGGTATTTAATATTTCAGACTGTGTTCATTTAGTATTTTTAATATTTTGGGAGTTCTAGAGCTTGGAATGGAGTGATTCTTGCAGAATATTTCTCTATTTAATATGGGGATCGATATCCAATCCTCATTTCAAAATTCTCTCATGATTTCTTCATTTGGTTTTCTTTACTTATCCATGATTTTCTTAGAGAAATTTGCGGTTTTATCAATTGGGACTCAATATTTTATTAAAAATTTATATTTAGGATCCTTATGTTATGGGTAAACTAATTTTGGCATAAACTTGTTCATTAAAGGGTCGTTTATTATCAAAACTTCAAGAAGATAACCTTAAGATCCAATTTTGAAGACTCCATATGCTCTAGAAGGGTCATTTTATTCTAGTAATATAGTCGGCATTACTCTCGAGGCTTTTAGTGTGAGTTTGTACAATTAGGCATTTTTACTTTCAAGTTAAGGCCTAAGTTTAACTTTAGTCAACATTCTGAGTAAACAAGCTTGGATTAGAATTTTGTTAGTGGGGTTAGTTTCAGAATTTTGATTTTGTCCTAGAGCAACCCTTCTTTTAGATCCTGAGTCTTCTGAACTAATTTTGAACCCCCTTGTGGATTTTAACTTCAAATATAACTTGCGAATCAGACCTAATTTTCATCGAGATGACCTCATATGAAAGTTTTGATGGTTCTATTAAGTCCAAAATGTTTAATTTGATGGGATAGAATATCTCGTATGCACACATGGGGTTACCAATGAATCTCGCGCCCCCCATTGAAGTTTTGGTTCCTTAACACATCAGGTGATGTGATGTCAGCAGAGGCAAGCCCCGCGTAGGCGCGCTTAGGCCATGGTCACAGTGGGCTAGCACCTTGGCAAGCACATTCGCAAGCAACATCGCGCATAGCCTGCACATTCGTGATGCATAGCTGGCCTGGCATGCGTGTTCGGGAGGTCCAACCAACCGCCTCACCTTTATACTAAGACCCTATCCCAACCAGCCTTGGTTCTAAAGAGAGTTTTGGAAATTTCTCCTTGATTTTAAGTCTGATTTTGGTGATTCAAACTCTGGTGTGTTTTTTCGGAGCGTGGCCACGTGGATTTATTGTTGAATTGCATTGAGAAACATTTGGTGTAGAAACTGCTGCCCCAAATCTTGTTTGAGCTTAAATTGAGTTTTCTTTGCTAGTTGTATTATTGGCTGCCCTATGCCTCGATTTTTGTTCCATTTTGGAACACTAGTTCGAGGCATAACTTAAGACCTCTTGACGGAGTCAATTCCAAAAATTCGGATACGGATCTCACAATTCTCGTTTGACTCTAAAATTGGTCTATTTTTCTTTTTATGTGATTTTAGTTTCTAAATGATTGTATTAAAGTTTTGATCCTATTCTTGATATCCTGGCAGCATTCGAAGGTTGCTCGAAAAGGAAAAGCTTTGACCTTAGGATCTGGAGTGTGCGCGATGAGCCTACAGGTAGGTTATGGCTTCCTCTCTAATTACAATGAGCATGAATGTGTAAATTCATGATAATTGTGTGAATTTGGGGTGGTACCTAGTTATTCTTGCTTTTCTTTTTAGAAACCATGAGTTAGGATTGCTTACTATTGTTTCGAAGGTAGTACCATGTCTGTTGGGGGTTGTATGTGTTTTGGAGCATGTTATGTGATTTACTTGTGTTATTACTTTTTTCATGAAGCATGTTCGGTCTTAGTCTAGGATAGACTAGTGATGCCTTAGACCCGCGAGCTTTGTGCATCTTTTTAGCCCTTTTGGTCTTCTCTCCCTATTTCTATGACTCCGATGCATTATCGGAGGTTGGGTGCTTTCTCAAGATTAGTGTACTTCAGGCTTGGAGCCTTTTGTTATATCTTTGGGAGTGGACGTCGGTCCACGATGGCCTGGAGACTATCCTATTTGGAGTCGACACTACCCTGGATCACTCTTGCTAGATTGGCCGCTTACGCCTCTAGAAGTGGACTAGCTGGCTAGGCGGCCTTGATATATGAGATCCTCATTGGAGCTAGGAAGCTTATACTCCTAGGAGTGGACTATCCTGTTGAGCGGCTTAGGTTGATTGTCATTCTTGTGAGCTGGGGTAAGAGTTGACTGGTTCTTGATTACACTGTTACTTGTGTTGGGAGCCCGACTGATGTTCTTAGATTCAAATATGGTTTGCTCATCTTGTTGTAGACTTAGCTATTTTGTGTACCTGTTAGGCTTATGGGGTCCGTTCGAGTTTTATTTAAACTGGTGCACAAGTATACCTTCTAGGATTATATGGTCTAGTTCGGTTTAGCTTTGTTGTACTTACATTTACTTTCAATATGCTTGTGTGTTTTCTTTTCATTTCCTATTTGACCTTTGTTTGTGTCTAGATTTTATGTTTTCTGATTAGTTTTACCTTTCTCGATTAGTCGATCTATAATTCTTACTGAGTACCTTTGTTTTGGTACTCATGCTACACTCTGCATCTTTTGGTGATGTATGTCCTAGTACCAACTACTAGTGTTGATCATTCGTGCCGTCTTTTGCAGCTTGTAGATATCGGATTCGATGGTGAGCACTGGGCATCCTGGATCAGTTGGTATTTCTATATATATATTAGCTAGTCTTTTGCCATGAGACTGCTTCTTGTGGTCCATTTTCGGGGCTCGTATATTGTTCATATTATATAGCTCTATACTTGTGACTTCTAAGTTCTGGGAGGGTTTCCATTGTATATAACTTTTGGTTGCCTCCATTTATGTCTTTCTTATTATTGGTGTTATTTTCTAGTTAGTTCTACTCTTGTACTCACTACTTGTCATTTTGGGTATGGGTTGGCTTACCTACTGAAGGGTTATAGTAGGTGCCATTATGACTTGGGAAGTTGGGTCCTGAAAAATTATGTTTGATCTATTTTTGAGGTTAGATTCAGAATCGTAAGGTTGAGATTTTTAAATGTTTTGTAGTTTTGGAAGTTTCTAAGTTGAAACTGTTGGCTTAAGTCGATATTTGGAGTTTTGCATCTCGGAATGGAATTTTATTAGTTCCATTGGCTCGAGAATGTGACTTTCGGGTTAGTAAGACTATTGGCTCAAGTTCTAAGATATTTAGATGGAAGAGTTTTATGTTCAAAAGGTTCTAAATGAGTTTTGAGTATGTTTGTACGTTTTTTTGGTGTTTTATCATTGTTTCAAAAATTTGTGCTAACTGAAAGGTTCATTATTAATTCTAAATATCAAAAAATTATTCAAACTTTTTGAAAGTTTGTGTATGAATTATAATACTGATCCACAGAGTTTGGTGTATTTTTGCTAAAATGAGATTTAACTTTTATCATGAAATATGAAATAATTATTTGCTGAGCATAAATGATATTTTACTAGGCAAATGAGAATGAAATTAAGTTTCGATGGAACGAGCAAGTCCGCATCATTATTTAAGACATTTAGGAAAGCATAATCGGGTCATTTCTCTATCGTATGAAGAAGTTACAACTCTTTTAATGAAAATTAAAGTTGTTGGTTTCTGTAGTAAATACTATTGTTCAGGTATTTAATGTTTCAAACTGTGTTCGTTTGTTATTTTGAGTATATTGGGAATTCTAGAGCTTGGAATGGTGTGATTCTTGCAGGATATTTCTCTATTTAATATGGGAATCGATATCCAATCCTCATTTCATAATTCTCTCATGATTTCTTCATTTGGTTTTCTTTCCTTATCCATGATTTTCTTGGAGAAATTTGGGGTTTTATCGATTTGGACTCAATTTTTTATTAAAAATGTATATTTAGGATCCTTATGTAACGGGTAAACTTATTTTGGCATAAACTTGTTCATTAAACAGTCATTTACTATCAAAACTTCAAGAAGATGACCTTAAGATCCTATTTTGAAGACTTCATATGCTCTAGAAGGGTCATTTTATTCTAGTAATACAGTCGGCATGACTCACGAGGCTTTTAGTGTGAGTTTCTACGATTTGGCATTTTTACTTTCAAGTTAAGGCCTAGATTTAACTTTAGTCAACATTATAAGTAAACAAGCTTGGATGAGAATTTTGTTAGTGGGGCTAGTTTCAGAATTTTGATTTTGGCCTAGAGCAACCCTTCTTTTAGATCCTGAGTCTTTCGAACTGATTTTGAACCCCCTTGTGGATTTTAGCTTCAAATCTAAGTTGGGTATGAGACCTACTTTTCGTCGAGATAACCTCATACGGAAGTTTTGATGGTTCTATTAAGTCCAAAATATTTAATTTGATGGGATATAATATCTCGTATGCACGCACAGGGTTACGAATAAATCTCGCGTCCCCCCATCGAAGTTTTGGTTCCTTAGCACATCAGGTGATGTGATGTCAGCAAAGGCAAGCCCCACATCCGCGCGCTTGGGCTGCTTTCACAGAGGGCTAGCGCCTTGGCAGGCACATTCGCAAGCAACAACGCGTATGGCCTGCACATTCGCGTTGCATAGTTGTCCTGGCATGCATGTTCAGGAGGGCCAACCAACCGCCTAGCCTTTATACTAAGACCATATCCCAACCAGCCTTGGTTCTAAAGAGAATTTTGGAAATTTCTCCTTGATTTTAGGTCTGATTTTGGTGATTCGAACTCTAATGCGTTTGTTCGGAGAGTGGCCACATCTATTGGTGGTTGAATTGCATTGAGAAACCTACATTTGAGGTAAATTTGGTGTAGAAACTACTGCCCACAGCTTATTTGAGCTTAAATTGAGTTTTCTTTGCTAGTTGTTTTGTTGGATGCCCTATGCCTTGATTTTTGTTCAATTTTGGAACACTAGTTCGAGGCATAGTTTAAGACCTCTTGATGGAGTCAATTCCAGAAATTCTAATATGGATCTCACAATTCTCGTTTGACACTAAAATTGGTCTATTTTTCTTTTTATGTAATTTTAGTGTCTAAATCACTGTATTAAAGTGTTGATCCTATTCTTGATATCCTGGCTGCATTCGAAAGTTGCAGAAAAGGAAAAGCTCTGACCTTATGATCTGGAGTGTGCACGATAAGCCTATAGGTAGACTATGGCTTCCTCTCTAATTACATTGAGCATGAATGTGTCAATTTATGATAATTGTGTGAACTTGGGGTGGTACCTAGTTATTCTTCCTTTTCTTTTTAGAAACCATGAGTTAGGATTGGTTAATATTGTTTCGAGGGTAGTACTATGTCTGTTTGGGGTTGTATGTGTCTTGGAGCATGTTATGTGATTTACTTGTGTTACTACTTTTTTCATGAAGTATGTTTGGTCTTAGTCTAGGATAGACTAGTGATGCCTTAGACCCGCGAGCTTTGCATCTTTTTAGTCATTTTGGTCTTCTCTCCCTATTTATGTGACTCCGATGCATTATCAGAGGTTCTGTGCTTTCTCAAGATTAGTGTACTTCAGGCTTAGAGCCTTTTGTTATATCTTTGGGAGTGGACGTTGGTCCACGATGGCTTGGAGACTATCCACTTCGGAGTCGACACTACCCTAGATCACTCTTGCTAGTTGGACCGCTTACGCCTCTAGAAGTGGACTAGTTGGCTAGGCGACCTTGATATATGAGATCCTCATTGGAGCTAGTAAGCTTATGCTCCTAGGAGTGGACTGTCCTTTTGGGTGGCCTAGGCTGATTGTCACTCTTGTGAGCTGGGGTGGGAGTTGGCTGGTTCTTGATTACTCGGTTACTTTTGTTGGGAGCCCGACTGATGTTCTTAGATTCAGATATGGTTTACCCTTCTTGTTGTAGACTTAGCTATTTTGTGTACCTGTTTGACTTATGGGGTCTGTTCTAGTTTTATTTATATTGGTGCACAAGTGTACCTTCTGGGCTTATGTGGTCTAGTTCGGTTTAGCTTAGTTGTACTTAGATTTACTTTCAATATGCTTGTGTGTTTTCTTTTCATTTCCTGTTTGACCTTTGTTTGTGTCTATATTTTATGTTTTCAAATTATTTTTACCTTTCTCGATCAGATGATTTATGATGCTTACTGAGTACCTTTGTTTTGGTACTCATTCTACACTGTGCATCTTTTCGTGATGTACATCCTAGTACCGCTACCAGCATGATCATTCATGCCGTCTTTTGCAGCTTGTAGATATCGGATTCGATGGTGAGCACAGGGCATCCTAGATCAGCTAGTATTTCTATATATATGTTAGCTAGTCTATTGCCCTGAGACTGCTTCTTGTGGTCCATTTTTGGGGCTCATATAGTGTTCATATTATACAGCTCTATATTTGTGACTTCTAAGTACTGGGAGGGTTTCCGTTGTATATAACTTTTGGTTGCCTCCATTTATGTCTTTCTTTTTGTTGGTGTTATTTTCTAGTTAGTTCTACTCTTGTACTCACTACTTGTCGTTTTGGGTATGGGTTGGCTTACCAACTGATGGGTTATAGAAGGTGCCATTATGACTTGGGAAGTTGGGTTGTGAAAAATTGTGTTTGATTAGTTTTTGAGGTTAGATTCAGAATCGTAAAGTTGAGATTTTTAGATGTTTTGTAGTTTTGGAAGTTTCTAAGTTGAAACTGTTGGCTTAAGTCGATATTTGGAGTTTCGCGTCTCATAATGGAATTTTATTAGTTCCATTGGCTCAAGATGTGACTTTCGGGTTAGTAAGACTATTGGCTCAGGTTCTAAGATATTCAGATGGAAGAGTTTTATGTTCGAAAGGTTTTGAAATGTGTTTTGGGTGAGTTTTTATGTTTTTTGGGTGTTTTGTCGTTGTTTCAACAATTTTTGCTAACTAAAAGGTACATTATTAATTTTAAATATCAAAAAATTATTCCAAACTTTTTGAAAGTTTGTGCATGAATTATAATACTGATTAGCAGAGTTTTGTGTATTTTTCCTAAGATGAGATTTGACTTTTATTGCAAAATATGAAATAATTATTTGCTGAGCATAAATGATATTTTACTAGGCAAATGGGAACAAAATTAAGTTTCGATGGAACGAGCAAGTCCGCATCATTATTTAAGACATTCAGGAAAACATAATCGGGTCATTTCGCTATCGTATGAAGAAGTTACAGCTTTTTTAATGAAAATTAAAGTTGTTGGTTTCTGCAGTAAATACTGTTGTTCAGGTATTTAATATTTCAGACTGTGTTCATTTAGTATTTTTAGTATATTGGGAGTTCTAGAGCTTGAATGGAGTGATTCTTGCAGGATATTTCTCTATTTAATATGGGGATCGATATCCAATCCTCATTTCAGAATTCTCTCATGATTTCTTCATTTGGTTTTCTTTCCTTATCCATGATTTTCTTGAAGAAATTTGGGGTTTTATCGATTTGGACTCAATTTTTTATTAAAAATTTATATTTAGGATCCTTATGTTATGGGTAAACTAATTTTGGCATAAACTTGTTCATTCATCAATTATTTTCATTATATTAACTGTGTATAAGCTTGAGAATTTGGGGTTTTCTCGATAAAGTGGGTAAACTAATTTTGGCATAAACTTGTTCATTCATCAATTATTTTCATCATATTGATTGTGTATAAGCTTGAGAATTTGGGGTTTTCTCAATAAAGTTAAATTTTGATAAATTGTGGATTTCAAGGTCAATTTTAACTCCATTTTTTATGAAATTTCATAAATTAAATTCCCTAGTGTGGGTAAGATATTTTTCAAGAAATATTTCATATTTGAGTTGGGATTTCAAATTTGAGTATTGGGGGTTTTTCTCATGAACTTGTTCTTTAAGTAAATTAGAATTTTGAGCATGATTTCAACTCATTTTTCATTACAATTTCACTTGTGAGTTAAAAAACTTTTGGGTATTATGATTTTATAATAAAAAAAAAACAGATTTACCCTCGGTCCTCGGGAATGATTTTTGGGATCGATTTACACTCGATTTTCAAAATCATCTTTATTGGTGTTGTTGTTCATGATTCTTATTGGGATTCTTTATTTAATTAGACATTGTGGATTTGGAGACTCCTCGTTAAGGAAAGGCTCAAGTACCAAGTTGATAGTATTCTTTTATAAGGCAAGTTGACCTCCTTGACCCTTCATTAAGTGTATTGAACCTTGTATGTCTTATTGTGTGAATGGGAGTAATGAGAATTGCTGAAGGGTTTCATAATTCTTGTTCTTTATTAAAAGTTGAATGAGTAATAGTGATGATATTATGGGGTAAAAGAAGGAATTTGGTGATATAGTGATGTATGATGCGCTATGAATGGTTTACGTGGTTGTATTGACTCACTCTTGATGAAGTGCCAATATTATGTGTGATTGGTTGTTGGTGTGGAATTTATAGTTCTCTCATTGAGAATTTGTATATATCTATTTCCATTGGTTCTATAACATTGTTGTGATGGTACTTTGTGGAAGTGATGAAGAAAAGGGGACATGTCATGCACCATGGTAGATTCATATTGAGATTTAAAGGACATGCCACGTGTTATGGATGATTCATATTGAGAAGAAAGGGATGTGTAACGCATCGTTATTGATTCATATTGAGAAAAAAGAGGGTGCCACTTGTTGTGGTAAATGCATGGACTGATATGTTCCCCATGAGTCCCGACCTAATATTCAACGGGTGTATATCATTAGGATGGACGTAACACCTCAGAAATTGAAAAGATGATTCAAACAGGAAAAGTTCAATTTTGGCACTAAAGTAATGGTCTATGAGTCCTATCTACGGGTCGTAGGAAGGTAATCGTAGGACCTTGTTTGAGTTTTGGAAATGTTAAGACTTTGATGTATGCCCTTCGAATGGACAGGGAAGATTGTAGGATGATTGACGGACCATAGGACTGATCCGTAGAGTTGATCTAGACTTAGAGAGAACTTGGAATTGAATTTGGGTGCTACATGCGGATTGTAGGATGATTGACGTACCGTAGGACTGATCCGTAGAGTTGATCTAGACTTAGAGAGAACTTGGAATTGAATTTGGGTGCTACCTGTTAGCTCTACGAGCCGTAGAAAGTGGAACGGCCAGTAAAGGGTTTCGTGGAAAGATGGTTAAGTTAAATTTTTGGGTTCCAATAACTTGACCTACAGTTAACAAGTACAGTCTATAGGAAGTTCTACAATCCAAAGGGTCCTCCGACAGTTTTTAATTAAGGGTGTTTTGGTCTTTTTCTATCCAATTAACTCCTAAACTACGTCATTTTAGCCCAATAACTACCCTATAACTACTTTTTCCCTTCAAATCAATACCCATCCCTCTAATTCACTCACAAAACCCCAAAAGTCCTAAGCCATCTTCTCCAAATCCTCTTAAGAGCTCTTAAGGAAGGATCTTAGGGTTTCATCAAGCTTGAAAGTTTCTTCTCCAAATTCTTAGGGTTTTGATTGCCAAGGTATGTGGGAATTCACCAATGGATTCCTTTCATCCATTCGGTCCCAAAGGAACTCAAATCTCCAACTCAATTTCACCCAATTCAATTAGGGTTTATGTCAATCTCAATGGATCTACTTGATTATGATTTAATTGATGTTATTGTATCTAATTATGCATGATTGAATCTAATTATATGATTTATAACTGAGTTCATGTGGACCCATGCTTTATGATTTAATTTTCAACTGTGAACTATGAACTATGACCATGAATTAATAAGGAATTTTATGCATGTTTTATGAAAGGATGAAGTTATGATTTAAGGATGTTTTTAAGTTAAGTATCAATGATTTGTGAAAGGTTTTCTCAAAATTGGAAAGGAATCGTGATTTTGGATGCTTAGGAAGGTAAGTGTCTATATGCAACAAGAAAAACAGCCTCTAAGGAAGGGAAATCTTGTCCCTAAATGTCCAAATCTGGTCCCAAATGATTTATTGCGAAGGGGAAAGGCTGGTCGCCACCCGTCCTAATAGCCTTCTTCGCTAAAGTGTAACTACGACGGGTTTCATTAGCTGGTCGTTATATGTATTTTGGGACGAGGGAAAACGCTGGTCATTACATGATTTTAAAGACGACATTTCTGGTCCCAAATAGACAATTTATTTAAATTAAAATTTTTACTTTCTAGTCGTTAATAATCTTTAGCAACTAGCAGCAACCTGGTCCTTGTACTTTTTAGCGACGAAAACAGTGTGGTCTTAGATATCATATAGAGACGAGTAATGTTTCTAGTCTTATATATCCTTCAGAAATGAACAATAATTCTGATCTCTAATTAACCACTATTGGTTCTAGAGCTCAATATCACAAAAAATAAATTCAATAAATAAATATTGAATTACTACTAAAAATCTCAATACAAAGAGATAATATATATAGCTAAGAAAAAACTTAGCTAACATCTTAGCTAGACTATAATATCAAGTATTCCATAACATTCATAGCAAAATAATAATGAGTTTGTGCATCTTCTAAACTTGTATCTTGACTTGTAACGTCAATCTTCAAAATCTGCAAGTACAAAATTTTGAGATGACGTTAAATAATGATTGGTATAATAATATACACCAACATAAGCATCTTGTCTTGTGAAAAAAATCCTTAAAGCTGCAAAGTTTATGGAACAAATAGGCCTACAGAACCTGATATTATGCAAATCGATAGTTTGCTACACATAAGATGTATCTGCAGATTAGAGATGTCTACCCTAAATGCTCATGGAGAAGGCTTGTGTGACAATTATGGTGCTCCTACGTGAATATTCATTTAATTCTTGGCTCTACATGGACTACATACTAAAGACAGGATTGCAAAGTGGACTGATATCAAAGATATGGCAGGCTTGCTCTGTTTAAACCATCCAGGAACACTTGATCACCTACTATTTCATTGCAAATACTCTGCTATTAACTGGCGGAAATATTCAACTTGAATCAACAGAGCAGAGTTGTAACAAAATGGACTGAGGAAATTCAATAGGTTGTGGTAAATGCAAGAGCTCATTCAATTATTGCAAATATCTATAGAATGTGCTTAGCTGCTGAAGTATATTACACTTGGTTAGAGAAAAAAATGAGGCTATTTCCAAAAGAAGGAAAGAATTGACCAACAGTTGATCAAATTCATTTTCACAAGAACTCTTTTTTTGAGGTAATATGCAGAAGAAATTATCTAGGAAAATGCGACATCTTGAGAGACATCCAAGTGAAATTCACACTTCTATATACTAGTTCTTTATATTTTAACCCCTAGTCATGTATGAAATATTATGCAAATAAGTCTACCTGCAATGTTTTGGGTAGTTTTCCCAAGCTTGCAACAACCTTGTGCTTAATGTGGTTTTCCTGATGGGTAAGTACAATTATTTGCTTACCAAAAAAAATATATGTAAATTTTACATTTGAATAATAAAATTGTTCACCTCAAAAGTAGTCTAAATTTCATCAAGTGATATCCATAAACATCAACAAATCTGCAAGAATATAAGAAAAATTAATTAGAAAAGTTAATGTTCCAATAATCAGGCAGGACCAGATTCTAATGTTAATGAAATTCGTTAGTAGGAAAATAATGATGGCTTAAGTTTCTCATCGTGATACAAAGACTGATGTAGTGTATGGCCGCTAAATAATCTACTTTTGTATCAAGTCCCCTCCTATTAGAGAAGAGGGGCATTGTTGAAGTAACTTATAATCTAATGCATCTATAAACATCCTGTCAAAACAAGGTCATAATAAAGTGTTCAACATAGAGATTGTGCTTCCACGACTTACATAATGAAATAAACATCATTCATTGAGGTGTGATTTCAAATAAAGGAGAATCAACAAACTAAAATAATTCAACTACACAAGACAGCAGAAGAACAAGAGTAACCAAATCGGAAAAAAAAACAGCTTTGGAAAATTCATAAAATCATCTCGGCAAAGAATGTATACAGGTCAAGAGTTTTTTATTGTTTAGTGGAACCAATGGAGCTACATGTAACCTTTATAATGCTTCTTTTAGAGTGTTCATCAGGCATATGGACCAGTCTACTTAGCTGGATGAGAACTCTGAGGAAAACACTACATTGGAATGAAGAAGTAAACCGGACAGTGATTCATTCAAAGTGAAAATGGTAAAATAGAAGTGTTTGGTATATATAGAAGCAACTATGTATTATATATTGCAATCAGGAATTATAAAGTGGTCAGGCAAGAGGAGCAAAGAAGAAGCACTATAATCAAACATATAATTTGAGATATCCTTTTACGAGTAGCAAAACAACCACATATAGCATGCTTAAAAGTTAATAACATCAAACCAAAAGCTGTTAAGATATTTTGTAATGGATAATCCTAGCTATGTATCCTAAATATACTTCTAGGATTAATGATCTCGATCTATTGTGATTAGTCATTCCAACAAAATGTACGAGGGGTATTGTTATGAAGTAGTTACTTTAATGTACTATAGTGTGCTTGTAAAATAAGTATAAATATTATATGATAGGCAAAATATATGTCTTTCTTTGTAATGAGAGAATTTTTTTTGTTTCATGTAACATACTAACATTGATATGACGTCCAATGAAATAATAATTGCCGAACAGGTAAAGAATACATGTCTAATCGCTTTGATCTTTTTGAGTGCTCTTCTTACATATAAGAGCGTAGTTGTTGCAAACAATAGGATTTCAGTTGTAAGTGACAGAAAACTGGAGGACATGAACTGAAGATCTTATATATTCAGGTGAGGCGTGAGCCTTTGCACGACTATCAAATAGAAGAATTACAGAATGACTAAAAACAATACCTTGTTGTGTTGGTTGACAACACTAAAAATTAACAAAAAAAAAATTGGAAGTTGGCATAGAACGACTAAGAAGGAAATAAATTTTTATGTTGTACGAATTTGCTCGATGAATTAATAAATTGTTGTTTAGGTGAGTCGTCAATAGAATTTGTTTGTTGCTGAGAATACAACCTTTTGGTTAATTGATAATTCATTTTCCCTTTTAAAATTTTGGCTTCAAAATAAGTTCCTTTCGACTCTGGAATCATCCAAAGACTATTTAGTCTCTACACCTATTCAATTGATTCAATAATAAATTGCCAAACATGTAATACAACTTCAAATTAAGTCATATAACATGTAAAGAATAGGGTTCACCTCC
The DNA here is from genome assembly GCA_035578085.1 of Solanum pinnatisectum. Lineage (NCBI taxonomy): Eukaryota > Viridiplantae > Streptophyta > Magnoliopsida > Solanales > Solanaceae > Solanum > Solanum pinnatisectum. Next base: position 26,045,937 of record CM069087.1, read on the forward strand.
ATATAAACATGTTGAGAAAAAGGAAATGGAACTGAGCACCTAAGTGATGAGTCTAAGAGTTTTGATGAAAAAAATAGTTGTTTACATAAAACAATTAGTACTCTGTCAACACTACAAGTAAAGCACTGATTTTTTAAATATATCCAGGCATCTACTAGCTTGGACTTATCTCTATAGCAAAACTACAGTTTCACTAGCAAAATATTAAATATGTAATTTTTGGCTTCAAAGTCCCACATTCTATTTGTACCATGGATGTCAACATAAAATAAGAAATCATATATACGAAAACTGAAACTGGTCCTTAACATTCTTTTTAAATTCCTTCAACCAATTTAAAAACACCATTAATTTAGGGTAGAGCTAATGGAAGAAAAGTAACTTGAATAAAACAAGAAAAAAATGCCACCAATACAACTTATGGAAGAAAAGAGTAACCAGACCGGAAAAGAGGCGCACCTGAAATTCTATCTCGAGCAGAGCTAGGACGACACAAGAAAGAAGTTACCTGGCTCGAGTTTAGGGTGGAGCTGCGATGGAAAACTACCTTCGCTGAGATTAGGACAGAGTTGCGGTGGAAAAGGAAGAGCGATATGGAGATAGATGTGAGATTAGGGCAGCATTTTGCAATTTTAGAAAATAGAGAGCTTTTTAATATTTATTTCAATATACAGTAATTTGTTTTGGCGCCTAAGATTTGGTTAAAAGAAAAGTTTTATTTTTTTTAAAATAATATATTATTAAATTAGACCCACTTTCTCCCAATCCTTCCTTGCAAGGCCTTCAATTATATAATTTGGGACCAGTTACATGGTTCTTTAGGGACCTTATTTAGTACCTTCACAATAAAGTATATAAATAAGGACCAAAATATAATCTCGTCCTAATACATATACTTTTAGAGATGAGATTATTAGCTTGTCCCTAAATGTTGGTCATAAATAAAGCTTTTTCTTGTAGTGATGAATGAAGCTATGAAATCATGATTTTAAAAGTAGCTACTCTTATACGACTTTATGATTTGGATTTATATTATGATTATTGTTTTTCCTAATGTTATGCTTTGATAATTAACTTTATATATTTCGTTGGGATTTAACTTAGCATCGGGAGGACTTTGGGGTAGAGGCTTAAATAGGGTAGTCTCTAGTAGTAACCTAGTCCCAAACTACGTGCCCCCGTGTGATTGTCTTAAATGACATAGCTAGTGGATCCATATACTCTTTATGATATTATACAGAGTTCTACCTTGGCAAGTAGACTCTTCATTCTTGGTGTGGGAGTAACATCAGATTCCATGTTATACCTCACATGGTCTATTGTCGGTCAAAGCTAATATCTCACAAAAGAACTATGATTTTTCTTTAATTTTTAAGTTATGTCATTGTACTAATGCATTGACCTTGTATCATGTTTTCTTATGATCTTGCTTTACTAAGCTTTAAATGTCCTACTTGGTCATGTATTTCATGTTGTAAGACTATTATGATATCATGACTACGTTTATGCACAGTTCTCAATATGTAGTACATTCCATGTACTAATGCATATATGTACCTATATTGTTTCATAATATAGGGTACGATGCTTCTCCTCCAACCCGTTGCTAGATTTGGATTGCTATTAGCTATTGGATTAATGAGTCCTCATACTCCGAGGGCAAGGCCATGAAGGCCACTTATTGCTTTTATTGTTTACTCTTGAGGCTTTGTATATGGAGTATGAGTTACGTCACAACTACTCTTATGATGTTTTAGAATGTCTTGTCAAGACATAGTTATGATTCAACATTCATGTTCAAACTCTCTTTCATGGTATAAGACATCTTACTTAAAACTTCATTATTGTATGTTCTATTGTGTTGTATGCATGTCAAGTGGCTTTTATAGGCCACCTAGGGTCCTATACGCCATGTCACGTCTAGCGTATATTTTGGATCGTGACAACGGACATGCATCATTCTATATGATACTGCATTATATTGCATTGCACTGCATTACTATTCCTTGACCTTTATGAGTGAGTTGTTATGTTCGTGGTTATTTGAATATGAAAGATTGTGATGATACTATAGAAACTCTGATATGTGAATTATGGTGTATTTATGCTATGGAAACGATATGTGAATTATGATGTATTATTCATATTGTGTTGTTCCATTACTTGTGAAACTATTAGGATCGGTTGGTTATGAATTTTATGTGCAGATTGTAGTTGTGGAGGGTTGGATGATGTATTAGGGTACTTGTGTTCAATATTGCTTTATTTGGTCTCAACTAGGGATGCTTGTTGAGTACCATTGTTGTTTGGTAGTCACTCTCTTGCTTTGTACACTTGTGTAGGTTACGAGCCTGGATCGTCTTGATCATTCCTCCTGCATCTTCGTCCAAGGCCCACCTTTAGAGTTTGTAAGATTACTGCTAGCCATCTCAGCAGTCATCATATACTCATGATTATGTCTTTCTACTATTTCAATATTGTAGACATTCATACTTGTACTTCTTTTGAATCGGTTGTATTTCTAAGAGGCTTGTACAGTTGACACCACGTTTTATGGAAGGTTGTGTTATATTATAAGTTCCACATACTTATGTTATGTTTAGTTCTTAATTTTGTCTTTACTTTTGCATTTACCCTTGTCGAGGGTTGATTGGGGTGACCTGTCTTGGTAGGACACTGTAGGTGTCATCACGATTGATTTTTGTGTCGTGACAACTCCAACCCGCCAGACTAGATTTTACACCCAAAAAGAATATTATCTTTAAATTCTTCTCTCTCTTCAATATTATATTATTTTTTTTATTTCATTTATATTTTCTTATTTCATTAGACAAATTGTTTCCAAAATTTTCATACATTCACTTTATATAATTCATATTCTTTTCTTAAAAACTCATTTAATAAAACAATTATTGTTCTTATATAAATTATTGTTGTATTTTTTAAAATTATTATGTATTGTCATAGTTTTCTAAAATCATTATATATTGTATTTTTCATATTTGACGTACGTCGATTACTATTTTGTTGGATGTATATTATTTTTGGTTATTAAAAGTACCTCGTATTATTTGTCTAATAATTTATTATATTTGCATTTTTTTTATTTTTGTGATGGTTATAATTGTAGTTTTATTCAATTTTAATTTGTAGTAAATTAAAAAGTCATGTATAAGAAAATTAATTCATATACACTAACTTTAAATATTAAAAAATATTATATAAAAATTAATTAACTATACAAAAATATTATAAAATATTGGTGAGATGTATAGTGTCACACCAAATTTGGATGAACACTATTCACACACTAAAATGATGTAAAATTTAGTGTTGGATTGGAGCTCCAAAACATCAGAGTTTACACCAAAACAGGATTTGGTATAAAATTTGGTGTTGGATGATGGTCTTAGTAGTTGCTTAATTGTTTTCTAACAACTTCAACTTTATCAAATAATTGATGAGGTTTCTCCCATAATTTATTCTTCCAATAACTATCTCAACTATTAGAAAAATTCAAACAATAGAAGACTCCTATTTTCTACATCATGATGACAACAAGTACAACAACAAAAACACATTTTTCTCACCTATTTAACACACACCACAACAAGATCAACAAATGTGTTATTTATTAGGACATACAATAATAAAATATGCAGAACTCATCTTCTTCTTTAATTGTAATAACCACTTTCATTTTGAAAAAAATAAAATCCTAATTATTATTCAAAAATTAGTTGTTTGGGTGAAGGGAGAGAAAAGAAAAGACTTTTACTTCTAAACAAATCTTGAAAATTAGTATTGGTGAAGTAGTAGTGTGGTGAGCAACAACAATAATGTTGCAAAATTAAAAAAATGAAGAAGAAGATGAACCATTTGAGAAAAAAGATAACAAAAGAGAGTAGTTAAGTTTTATTGACAATTTGTAGAGAACAAAAGAAATTTGATTTTGAAATAGAACTATAGACACTGAAATTTTGTGGAACTCTATAAAACGAGTTCAATTCTAGTTGAGACTCTACAAAATGTATTCAATTCCAATTAGGATTCTTCAAAGCTACTCTACCCTAAACCCTAACTTATGCCTATATAAAGAGTATTATATTCCCTTAAAGAGGCATCTCAAATATTCTGCAAATTCATGAAATATTAATAAAGAGATAAAATTCAAATCATCCTAGTTCGAGAAAACGCTACTACGTCCCTTGAATTACAAAATCAAGAAAATTCACAAATCCTTTCATGAAGATAAAGTCCAAGTCATCCTAATTCGCAAAATACGTCACTAACAACCTTTGAATCATGGAGAAAATTAAGAGAAAAGAAGAAAGGAAGGAACACAATTGTACCCATATTATTTTAATAAAATTATGTTTCTTCAAACTTTATTTATGATTCTAATTTATTTTCTATCACTTTAAAATTTGTGGCAAACAAGAACGGTTTGTGGTTAAAAGATGTGGGTTGATTTATTTTTATTTTGTAAAAGTTTAAATTTTTAAAAATATTATATTTCATACCTCATTTAATTTAATCCCAAATTAAGTCTCAAAAATGTGGTCCCATAAAAATATTACTACGTCATTTCACTTTTACTTGTCACTTATTCTTAAAATAATAGATTTTAATTTTTACCTGTCACTTGACATATATAAGAAACAATTTTTTTTTCATGTTTTACCCTTAGTAATAAATATAATTTTGCAAATCATTTTCTACCAATTTATACTAAACATCAATTAATAGAGACCGTGGTAAAATACATATATCAATTATTGTGTTTTTAATGAGTGTATCAAGTCAAACATGACCAAAAAAAAAAATGAAGAGTACTATTTATTTTTAAAATTTTGAAATCCTCCTTTTTTGTAAAAAAAAAAAAAAAAAAAAAAAAAAATTGCAAATGTTATGTGATTTTGAATTAAGCGTGACATTAAGGTGTCAAAATTAAATGGTGGTGACATAAGTTATTTTAATTGAGTGTAGGTGACAATTATGTAATTAAGAATTAAGGATTTATGAGGCATTTGTGATAGTGCCCTCAAGTTTTTAAGTTGATAGTTTGGTCAATTGTATCGAAATGAGGGGTAAAAGACTAAAACCTAGTTTAATCAAATATGGTGGGAATCAAAAATGGAGAGAAGCTAGCGAATCAAAAGGAAAAATAAAAGCTGCAAATCTTCCCTGCCTCCTCGCCAAATTCCTCTCTTTTTCTTCATCTTCTTTTACGTTCTTGCTTGCTTTCTTCTTGTTCTCTTCGTCTTTTTCTTCTTCTTCTTCTTGTTCGTACATTGTTGTTCTTGGCTGTTATTCCTTCTAATTCTTTCTTCTTCTTCTTCTTGAATCAGATTTAGCTAACTAGTGGACCAGATTTCATTCTATATCAATTGACATTACTTCATAAATGATTGTGTTCACACATCATTGTTTGCTAAGTAAAATTAATAATTCTTTGGATCATTCATCATCATCTGGGTCTACCTGTAATTTTTTCAATAATTTTCATTCACATTTTCAACAAATGGTTATATATGTTGCAACAGTTGACTTGTGTTGAATAAGTCAGATATTGAAATAAATGATAGTCTTATGTTGCAACAAAAATGTCACATGTTGCAACATATGTCCTACATGTTGCAATAGACTAGTAAAATATTGCAACATATGACTTCCCTCTTGGAGTTGTTGCAACATATGATTTATCAATTGCAACAGAATAGTCATATGTTGCAACATATAACTTACACATGTTGCAACATATGTTTTATGTGTCGCAACAGAATAATTATATGTTGCAACAGAATCGTCATATGTTGCAACATATAACTTACATGTTTCAACTGAATAGTCATATGTTGCACCAGATGCCTTGCACCTCTTGCAACACGTCATTTATGTGTCGCCACAGAATAGTTATATGAAGCAACATATGACTTACATGTCACAACGGAATGGTCATATGTTAGAACATATGGCTTACATGTTTCAACAGAATAGTCATATGTTGCAACATATAACTTACACATGTTGCAACATGTGATTTATGTGTCGCAACAAAATAGTTATATATTGCAACATATGTCTTTTATGTCGCAACATAATGATCATATGTTGGAATATATGACTTATATGTTCCAACAGAATAATCATAGGTTTCACCAGATGACTTGCACCTCTTCCAACATGCTATTTATGTGTCGGAACAAAATACCTATATGTAGCAACATATGACTTATATGTCGCAAAAGAATGATCATATGTTGGAACATATGATTTACATGTTCTAATAGAAAAGACATGTGTTGCACCAGATGACTTACCTCTTCCAACATGTGATTTATTTGTCATAACAAAATAGACATATATAACAACATGTAACTTATATGTCACAACAATATAGTCACATGTTGCCACATAAGACTCATATGTTGTAACAGATGATGAAGTTATATTCTATCATTAGTACTAATTGTTTTTCGAATTAATTTCTTCAGGTACAATAAATGAAGAAATTATTCATAAGGGTTGATTGTTATGGTGAATGGATCGAGAAGGAAAATCGATATATTTGGCGTTGGAAGGATGGTAAGAAACAGTCTGTAGGGATGACTGTTGAAAGAAATACTTTATATGATGATTTTGTGAATTTAATTATCCATAGTTGTGGACTCAATTTTCAACCGAAAGATCTTGTCATCAGTTACATTCCTAGTTTTTTTCATAATCAAAAGGTCTTACATTTTAAAATAACTCATCAGCTTAGTTTGCTTGTTTATTTGGGAGGAACACTGATGTCTATGTTAAAAGCCTATGTGGTTGAAAATCCTATCGAGGAGAATCATAAGCTTGAAGAAAACCAACAAGATATGTTAAATGATGAATTTGATGTCGTGGACATGAATAATTACGATGATGAAATTGAAGGAGATGAAATGTCGGATCTTAGGAGCAACAATGCTCCTACACCTATTATTAGGAGCTACAATCCAACTTCTTCTCAATCATCACGTGTGAATAATGTTCGAGATGATGAAACCAATGTTTATAAGGAAACGACATTCAAGAACAAGGAAGAACTAGTAAATTCATTGAAAATTGTTTCTGACGACGGTGATCAATTCTCGTAATGTGTATTCTTTTAAATGTTTATATACAAGTGCAAGCGGTGGTTTAGGGTTGTGAAATTTACAAGTAGTGACAGGTTAGAATCTATAACAAGTACCATACATGTGTTTCATAGCATCTTACGAGCCATATTCCACATGACACGGCAAAAGTCCTAGGTAAATACTTTGAAAATTGGTTTCCCAATGGTAAAGACCCATCTACAAGAGACATGTCAAATCAAATCCGCACAGAAATGGATTGTAAGGTAAGTTATATGGAGATTTATAAGGGCATGGAGCATGTTAAGTATTCGATCAGGGAACACATGAGCTCGGGTATGCAGTGCTTAATGTGTACCGTTATATGCTCTAAATTACAAACCCAGGAAGCAAGATGATAATGTCGCTTGATGAAAATAGGAGGTTCAAGTACTTCTTTGTATCATATGCTGCTTGGATGATTGGTTTTCAACAAATGAGAAAAGTAATAGACGTTGATAGGACATTTCTGAGGAGAAAGTATGAAGGAGTTTTGCTACCGATAGTGGTACTAGATGCTGAGAGTCATATATTTCCAGTGGATTTAGTGTTGTGGACATGGAATGTGATGCCTCATATAAATATTTTTTGAACAGATGAGAAGCTATGTAGATGATACAGATGAGTTGTGCATTATTTTTGATAGGCATCCAAGTATTCGAAAGATGGTTTCAACTATCTACCTTGCATCTCATTATGGTTGCTTCATGAGATATCTTGGGGAAAATATTCGAAATAAATTTCATAATTGAAAGGTAATATCCCATTTTTATAAAGCAGTAAAGGCGTATGGTAGATGCAGGTTCAATGATCATTTCAATCAAATAAGAGATTTGATACCAATGGCAGCTGAAACTCATGAACGTATTGGATTCCACACATGGAGAAGGACATTTTGCCCGAGAAATAGGTACATTATTGTCTATACTATCTTATTTGAGTTTATTGTAATTTTATGTTTTCTTGATTAACTTTTTTTTTATATATATATAACATTATGACGTCAAACATCACGGAGTCGGTGAATGTTATGTTTGATGTTCAAAGAGAATTTCTCATTGTTGCTCTATTTGATGAAATAAATAGGAGATTTTCACTTTTATTTCATCAGAGGTGTATGGAGCTGGTGAACTTTGCAAATAGATTTGTTCCTTTAATTGAAAAAGACATATCAAAGTATGTCAACTCGGGTAACAAGTTATTGGCACATCAAATTGCTAACTACAAGTTCAGTTTCCCTGGTCATGGTGATATTGCTATGGTGGATTTACAAAGAAGAACTTGTACTTGTAGAATTTTTGACTTGGACAAAATTTCTTGTCCACATGCCATGACAGCGCTTCGACCCCAATATGGTGTAGAATTTAAAAATCAAATTTATGAGTACTCATCTCCATATTATTCAGTGGAAAAATACATAATTTCATATTGTGAAAAAATTCATCCGGCGCCACTCGAAGATTCTTGGATTGTTTCTTTGGATATCTTAGAGAGAGAAATACCTCCTCCGTATGTTAATCCAAGCAAACCTAGAAGAATGAGATATTAGAGACGGAGTGGAGTTGGTGAATCATTTCCAACAAGAAAAAATTAAGTGTTCCATATGTAAGGACTTTGGTCACAAAAGAACTACATGCCCAAATTAAAATGCTCCGTAAGTATTCTTGAATTTTAATGAATGTTCTTTTTTATTTGAGGATGATGTATCTTATCTTAATTTGAATCAACTTATGTTATTTATATAAAATGTGGGATTTATTTTAAGTTGATGCATTTTTAAAACATAATTGTGCATCTGTTACAACATATGTCAATTATGTGTTACTACTTACAACAGAATATTGCATCTGTTCCACCAAATGTTAGTTGTGTGTTAGTTCCTACAACATAATTGTGCATCTGCAAACATATGTCAATTATGTGTTAGATCTTACAACATAATATTGCATATGTTCCAACATATGTCAATTATGTGTTACAACTACAATATAATAACGCATATGTTCAAACAAAGTAGGCATATGTTGTAACATATGTCTATTCTGTAGATATTTTTCTAATTAACAATTACGTGTTAAGTGTGAACAATCAATCATGTAAACTTTCATTGGAACAACTTTCAAAAAAGAGGCTATCATTAAAGGAACATAATTACAACTCATCGTATTCTACCTCTTTTAAAAAAATTGTCCCATTTGAAAAGTCAAAAGTTGCAACTCTTCTTCAAAAGTTGAAAGTTTTCACAATCCTTATAAGATAAAAGCTTTTGCTACGAAGGAAGAGGAAATTTTCGTAACTTGAGTAAGAGTAAAAAATGACTAGGAGGATGAAAAAATAAAAAAATGACAAACTACATTGAATCCCTTCCGAGGTGTCTACTTATTGATATCGTTGAAAGGATTGCTTCTGGATCATTCAAAGATTTAATGAATGTTAAATTAAGGTACGTATGTATAGAAATTAATTTTCACCTCTCTTTAAATTTTATTTTCTAACCGTTTGATTTGATTTCACAGTTCTGAGTTCCTTAATCAAGTTAGTAATGAAGCTTCTGTATATCAAAAGGTAACGTTGGTCGACTTTTCTAATTTTAGATGGCCAGTGAATCATCGGTTAGTAGTTCAAAAATCTATTTCTTTCCTGGATATTTGCAGAGCATGGAGAAATTTAGAAGCTTTATACAGAAAAGGTGTGATAATTTTTAATGTTTTTCGTATTTATTCACTTTTTATTAATGTATTCTTCCTTTTCAATGTATTTGTTTCTTTTGTAGTTTGAGTATTTCAATAATAATGATTCAAATGCAGTGGAAATGATTAATCAAGTAGCAGACAGAGGCCACATTGGTGCAATGTATGCGCTTGTTATAATTTCAATACTCAAGGGCGGTGAATGATAAACACTTAGATTACACCACTTCCAATTCTAGGTGTAGACGATCGTTATCTAGTATAAAACCCAAAGAAGAGTTGGGGTTGAACCTACAGGGAGTGATACAATGTTCGAATTCAATTACGAAGTACAAATGTGGTCCAAGAAATTATCGAAAACATACAAACAAATCTAAGGGGTTGAAAACAAATGTCAGATGGGGGGTTTGGATTTTGCAATTAACAGCTAAAACAAATATGATAGGGGAAACAACAATATTAAGAGGAATTCTTGGGATGTGATCGATTATAAGCTAATTACATTATATGGGTAATTGAAATTTAACAACAATTTGCTGAATCATTGCGGGTAGGCTAGGATATAAGTGCAACAGTTTTCTCCCGAACAACTATTACGATTCAGGCGAGTTCTCTCGAACCTCGACAAGCTTAATAAGATAAATATCATACAACCTTAATGTAACCACTCTCTCGAGCTAGATAGGTAGAATTGAGTTTAGGATTCACTTTCTCGAGCTGAACCCATATCAACCCAATATCTACAATCATTAATCAAAAGCTTTGGTTCCAAAACCTCTCTCTCAAGCAAGCCAAGAACTCTAGGCTATAATTGCATTTGCAATTACAATCCATAGACTAAAATGCAGCTACTGATTATACCCACAATTAAACATCAATTTCATCATTAAACAACAATACCCATAAGATAATTAGACAAATAAACATATGATCACTACTACCCAAGAATGGGTTTAGCTACACATCACAGAAAGAGATAAATGATTACCAAATACATTAGCCATGATCTGGGTAAAATTGGCCATCAGTGCTCTAGATCCTGTAACTTTGGGCGATCAAGGTTGCCATCACGAAGTCATTCGGCGATTCACCGACTGCCCATTCCTGTCACCAAGTTGGTTCTTCCCCAGGGCTAGCACGCTAGAACTTTGGGTGAGCTAAACCGCCGAGTGGTCTTGGCGATCACCAAGATCACTTTTCTTAACTTCTTCGGCTTGTTAGTTCTTTTTTGCATAGTAGTGTCCTTGCCTTGCTCCTTGGCCTTCATAGCTGCACATCAACATGTTAACATTAGTTTAGAGCATAAAATAGACATTTGAGGACACTTATAATATCAAAACAAAGCCCTAAATGAGTCAAAATCTAAGACTCATCAACACCCCAACTTAAACTTTTGTTTACTTTTGTTTGTCCTCAAGTAAAACTCAAGAGCAATCAGTTCAACAAGGATGTCTCCAAACAGTGCTGCTTAAGACTCAACATGAATGCACACAAAAGGTTCAAACTACACATACAATGCTCAATTGTGCACTCAAAGATTCAAATTTTGACTCATCATTATCAAGTGTACTCAATGTCACAATGCTTGCTTCAAATGCAAGTTCAAGCTCAACAAAGGTACTCAAATGCCCCTACAACAAACATGATTCCATATTCACACAAAATTTCTTAAAAAATTAAGGTCACGGAATGACATACAACTCTCACACTCAAAAAAATAATGAACATATACATGACTCTACCCATAGGCTTGCCCTTATTTTCCAATCAACTTTGTTTCAGCTCAATCAAGATCACAAAGGTCTTTTTAAGGCTTATAATGACGCTAAGTGTAAAGGTATGGTTATTTAGGCTTAGTGGCTTCTACCTTCATGAAGTATGGCCTGAAAATCACTTTTTCTTCTTCTCTTTCATATTCAAACATGATCATAATCCACCCTATTATTAAAGCAAATATGAATCTTTTTCAGTCTGTTTCTATTCTTTCTTCTCTTTCCCTTTTTTTTTTTTTTTACATGGAGGGGTTCCTTCTTTTTCATAACAATCCATCAAAGGGGGAATTTTGTACACTTCTTGACTTTCCTTCTTTTTCATTACACCCGAAACTTAGGCTTTTGGCCTAAGTTGGCTATTCAAACAAACCAATACTTCATGAAGGATATGGGTGATGGGATAAAGAGGTCAAAGTTGTTCAAGTTTCTTCCAAGAAAAGGATAGGCACAAAAGGTGTCAAGAGAGGTTCACACATCTCACAAGGTTCGCCACAAAGAGGTATATTGCCAAGTTGGTTCACTCTTCAAAATTCATGCCTCAGATCATTTCAATTGCTTGCATCACTCTATCAATCGGATCAACGGGGCAAATTCTAGGTAGCATCAAGCACAATGTTCAAGGTAACCTCACCACACAAGGCATTGATACAAGTATCAAACAAGACTCCACACTTTCTAGCTAGCGTGCAATGTTCATCACAAGAGACTCAATCGACAACCGGCTAGTCACAATGAGATGCTAAAAGTTCACATATTACCTATGTAACTTAGTTTGCCTCATCGTAGCCACACATTCATTTTGTTTAATTAAGAGAACTATTCAAGTCATCAGTATTGACCACAACCGACACTCAAATTTGCACAAGAACAACCACAATCACACACAAAAGAGGTGGAAAAATTTTAAAACATGGTTCAAAACCATTTCAACACCATTTTCAAACTAAAACAATGGGCCACAATTTATTGACAACCATAATCCAACAACCAATATATATAAACCAATAAGCTCCAATATTCACTAAAACACAATCAAAATAAAACCAATATTCACAAAAAACCCAAAAGAGGTAGGTATGAAAATACCAAACACCCCTAACAAAATACGCAGTTGTCCTCAAATGCAACTAAAACCAAAATAGCTTAAATGAACAGAAAAGGAGGCAAAGAAAATCATCCTGCCAGGCTAGGCCTGGGTGAAGTTTTCATATCAGTAGCTCCCTATGTCTAGGCATCAGTGCCTGGTATCTCAACATCCTTAGCTCCACTAGAGCCCACCATGGAAGTGCCTCGAAGAGATGCCTATCGAGCAGTCTCAAACATCGCACCCTCCAAGTTGGCCAGATCCTCATACACTGTTTCCTCACGAATACCAAGCTGCTACTCATCTGTCTCAGCCTCGGACTCAACAACAACATCATCAGCTCTAGTCTCATCTCTAATAGTAGTCGAAGGCACATCAGAATAAGCTGGAACATCGATGCTCAGGACATCTCAGATCTCTACAATGCCAAAGAACATGGCATATCAGTGGACTTGAGCTCATCCACATCTCTACGTAGCTCAACAATGTCAGCCTTCAAGGTTGTCAGCATCTGTGGCACCCTGGCCCTTCTCACACTCCTCTACCCTAATAGTAAGGGTATCTAATGCCAACTTGTGGTTCTCAATCTGGACACCATACTCCCTCATCTCAGCCCTAATGGGGGCAAAGGCAGCAGCAATAACCCTCTCTATCATCCCAGGAACATCGGCCTCTACCCGAGAGGCATGCACATCAACAGATAGGGCCAAATGGCCTATCTTGTAAAGCATCGCCCAGGTGATAGGAGGTCGGGAGGCAGAAGCAGCAGCAGAAGATCTAGGGGGAGGGGGTGTAGCAGATGAACTGGGAGTCTCAGAAGCAGTAGGTCTAGAAGTACTCGAAGGCCCACTAGCTTGACGGGGCATGATTGCCTGTGTCGGCAATGTCTCAACATCAACCTCCAGGGAGGTATCCACCGGAGCTGCCCTCCTCCAATCAGCCTTTTCTCATAAATACTCGACCTCAATGCGTCAATTGTCAGTAGAAGATGTGGGTGTCACCTCCACATCCGTCTTCTCATCTCTAGGAACACAGACTTGTCTGTACAACTCTGTGATCAACATTGGGAATGGGAGCGAGGTCTATCTCTACTTGCCTTTCATGAACATCTACTACTCTATCAACAACCCCAAATTCAACTTCTAGCAAGTAATGATTGAACCTAGATAGTCTTCCTTTGGGAGTTTGAGAATGGAACTTGAGAGTGTTTTTCACCTCTGGATGCCTATCCACCACACCGTCTGTGGACAGTCTATTCTCTTCTAGAATGGTCCTCAAACGCTTAGCCTTTAGTCGGTTGAGTGACCAGGGAGGGGGACCTTGCACAAATGGTGCCTGTACTACCATATGTGCTAGAAGAGGCACTAGAGCTGAAGCTGAAGGGGTAGGCATCGGAGGCACTGGGAACCTAGATAGATCGTTCATAGCTTTGGAGCGTAGCTCTGCTCTCCTAGCCTGTAATAATTGGCCGTCCTCATGCTCGGAGATAAAAGCCTGAGAATCATGAGATTTCCCCTTATTGCCGGATGAGGCGAGGTGTGTCTCATAGACCCCCTCACTATCTGAGCTTGCCTCCTCAGGTGGCACAACTACGGGCACTTGCCCTTGCCTTTACCACATTTTGGAGGTAGCTTTGTCTCCTTTTCCCAGGAAGCAGTTTCTTACTCATTAATAACAACTCCTCATGCCCGCTTCAGGGCGGCATGTCTTGTCTCTACCAGTGACTTTGGGTCTAGCCACCCTGCAAAACAATGTACAAACACTCAGAAAAAGTCAAGAAAAACTTTAGAAAATAAACTGCAGTAAGACTCACCAAACCGGTAGGCGAGTTGCGAAACCACCTTGGCGAGCTAGGTTGGGCTCGCCGAAAGTTCTTGTGTAAAAATTGCCAAAATTCTAAGCTGGTTGGTAATGTCCAAGGCCTTTTGGCATATTTTCGACACCAATCATTGAACTAAAAGTAGCTCGCCAAAAGTTATAGTGTAAATTCAAGAAAAAGGGGCAGAGAAAGGCGATCAGAAAATACTTTCGGCAAGTCACTCGGCCAGCTCAAGTGTATTACCAAAACTTACAAAACCCACAGACTAAAGAAATAAAGGGCGATCTAAGGGGACTTAGGCGAACAGCCGAACCCTTCGGCGAGCTCGACCTAGCTCACCAAATAGCCCTTTGTGCCCGTTTTTCATCCGAATCTTCAAAATCAAGCCCGCAGCCCACAAACTCAAAATTAAACACTTACACTATGAAATTAAAGCAAGAACCATACTGTAACACCCCTAAAATACTAAACGAGAGTCGCATATCTATTTACTGTTGCTTAAATCACTACAATATGTTTTATTCTCATTTTGGAAACTTGAAATTTTGTGATAATTGCTAGTTTGCTTAACATAAATTATATCCTAATGTATGGGATTGTATTGGGGTATTTGTGTAATAGTACAATTAGAATTATGTGCCAGCTGTCCAAGTGATAAATATCACTTGTTTGACTATATATTTTCACTCCTCTTTGAGCTAATTTCAGTTCCTTGAAGACTTAGAACCTTAGAACCCTAGCTTACCAATTGTTCTTCAAAATCACAAGAAAAAAAACTTGGTCTTTTGGCTGGAATTCGAGACACACACTGCTTTTTGGTAAGTAGTCGAAATCTATTTTGTAGTTGAGTAGTGTATTAATTTTAAAATATCTCGTTCTATAGAACTCATTTTTGTGTGAATAAATATGTTTTGGAAAGATAATTCATATACCTACAACTTTTATGTTTATGTGAAACTCTAATTTAGTTGTTATGGATTCAAAATATGGGACGCAACACAGGACAAGTTCTGTCTAGATTTCGGATTTAGAAATCATATATGAACAACTGTTAGTGTATCGATGATATCGTTTTGTAAAAAATGTATTTTTCAGTGATTCTTGTTGTGTTGCAATCTTAAGAGATGTATCTACATCTTTAATGAAAGTTATAAAGTCTAGTTTTGCCGTTTTCCTATTCAAAACTATGTTACAACATGGGGTACTAGACTGGCCAGAATCACTGTTTTGGGAACATAGTTGTATCTGTGTAGGCTGAGCTTACTTGTGATGATAATCCTATTTTATTTCGACATTATTGAGATATTAGGAATTAAAAAAGTTATTTAATTGTATTTTTAAGGTTGTATATACTTGTGAACAAGTTGAGGACCTTGATACGTTGGTTGGTCTACGGTTTGAATGCGGGAAGTTGTTTTGGACTGTTGCTACACTAAAGTATTGAGGTTTGTGTATAAACTTGTACTTGCACTCTTTTAACTGCTGGTATAGCTGAAAGTTGATCTTGATACCTTGGTTACCTCTTGTCGCTTTGCATTGTTGTGTTGGTATGATGCTTGTGTAACTCGCCCACTTGTACGGATTGTTTGATCACTTGGCACTCTTGTTGGGACCTTGTCCTTCTTGTGGCTGTGACTTTGTCACTATTGCCAGGCCTCTTGATTCGGATCATTTTCCATCTTGACTCTGGATTTTTAGTCCGTCTTAAGAATGGAAGTTGTCCATTTTAAGTACAAACTAGAAAGCCATTTTTAATATGGTTCCTGGTTCTCTTGATTATTGGGCTTTGACCCTTCTTGATACAGGGCTTCGGTCCTTCTTGATACAGGGTGTAGGCCCTTCTTGATACTTTCTTGTGCCGAGTGTGACAACATGAGGTATATATTGGGCGATACTTGTTATTGAATCTCTTGGAAAAAAGTGCTATGAGCGTTCTTGACATTTGGATCTTTGAATGTCGCATTTGATACTCATTATATATTATTACTTGATTTATTTATTTTGTTTCAGTTATGCTGCTCATGACTTGAGAAAGGTATCGTGGTGAATTGTGGAGGGCTCCGAACCTATAGTTTTTACACCACTAAGCTATATGCTTAGCGATAGTTGTTTCCATCATAGGGAATGATCGAGAGGAGGCATGAAGCTGGCCATTGGAGATGGAGATTTTGAGAACTTTAAGGAAGATCACATTTGCGTATAGGCATCTATATTTTGTATAAACTTTGGTACTTATACACGATCTATGTGGTGTAAAATTGCATGTAATTTTGAGGGCTAATCGGATCATGTCCATGGGTTGTAATATAAGTATGACTACATGTTTTGTTTATTTGGGTGTGTGTAAGCTCAAGTTTTGTAATATATTACATTTCCTACTTATTTTGAATGATCGTATGAAGCATGAACCCATTTAGTTGGGTACTCAGAAGTTGATAATATATTTTTTTTTATATCATTATTTACTTGCGTGAGGACAATATATGCATAAAAATATCTCGTGAGTTATTGGCATATAGTATTTGGAAAGGATCGTTACAAATACTACCCATGCCCTTGAGGTACTCAGACTTCCCCTGATTTGGCCAAAATTGGCCAATCGACGTATTTTGCCTTTAAGAATGACGTCAATCGCTCCATCATTGGGAAAAATACAACAATTAGCATGATCCGGGGTTACTCATACTTCACCCAGCTAGACCCAGCACAAAATGAACACAACCCAACAATTTCAACTCGATTTCAACAAGAAAAGACACGGGAATCGTGATTAAAGGTCGATTAATTACTATTTCACTTAAAATTAGGTAAACAAACAATCACAAGATGATTCAACTACATTACCCAATGATATTCAACAAAAATTTATCACAAGTATTTGATTTCAACTATGATTAAGTTCGGGGTTTGGAAAACGAACCTCTAATGCCAAAATAGATTTGAAATGCTAGGCGGCAAAGAATTCCAAAATAAATACCAAGCCAAAATCCCAATTAAATGATAGTAAAAATGCGAAAATATTAAAGAACTAATCTAGGCTGAGAGAGTGTGGGAGTTAAAAAGTAGGAAAGTGAAAGGATTTTGAAATTTTAAACCGTTGGCCTTTAAAACCTATCAGTTCACACTTCAGTCAGTGGTGTAAGTTGTTCTCGCCGAACCACTCAGTGATTCGCCGAGTAGTGTTTTGGCTCGCCGAGTTTTATAGAGCTCCCAAAAATTTTGGGGTTCAAATGGTGGACAAAGTCAGGCTCGCCGAGTGGTTCCAACGGCGGTCCAAGTCGGGCTCGCTGACCTCTTTGATGAGTCACCGACTAGACTTTAGGATCGTCTAATTTCCACTCACCAAAATTTTCAACTTTTCAACCTGCACAATCAACACCCATTATTGAAACAACATAAATGAAAGCAATAAACCTTGGGTTTCCTCCCAAGAAGCGCCTTATTTAACATCGTGGCACAATGAAAATACCAATTCAAACTTCATTCTTGGGGTTGGCCATTGTGTCACTAGGCAACCCTCCTTTTGGCCTTGGATTTAGATGAGTCGAGATTTGACCCATTTGTGTCTCTAACTGTTTCATAGAGACTGAGTGAGAAGTCACCGTCTGATTGAGAGTTAAGACATCCTCCTTCATCTATTTCAACACTTTGCTCGACCCTTCTACCTTATTGAGAATACGTGCAGCATGTCCTTCGTACGGAAGTTCTCCGAGTCATCTCTTTGCTCTTTAGGCTTTTGGCGTTCATGAGGTGGGACGTATCTTTCCTTTTCAGAATCCCTTTCCTTCTAAGTAGCATTACGATCATGCCATTCCCGATCACGATTTCTCCATCCATCATCTCTATTCCAATCCGGATTTCCACTCGGTCTTGGATAATTTAAACGAAATCCTCCTCCTTGATTTGTAAGGAAGTTCACTTCCTCATTGTACAGCGCTTCAAATTGTGCTTCTTTAGGGTTGGATCCACTAATACCCACAACATTTACACTCTTCAATCCACTATCCATCACATTTTTTTACAATAAATCAAGTTGGGTCATCATTCTGGCCATATTTTGGCCTCTTTCTTGATCCTTCTCTATCAGCTCTTTCATTATCCTAAAAGTGAGAGGAGACACCTGGTCCTCACGAATGTAGCAGGCTCTATTTATCTTAGTCATTCCATCAAGGAGTTGAGATGTTACTTCATAGGGTTGTTGCATTATACCTCCGAGAACAAGTTGATCAACAACTCCTTTGTTTACCGAGTCAAGAATCCTATAGAAGTATTGTAGCAATATGTGGTTTGGCAGTTCGTGAGTTGGACACTAACGTACCAACTTCTGAAATCTCATCTACGTCTCGTGGATTGGTTCACCGTCCAAGCATTTGAAACCTTGGA
The DNA here is from genome assembly GCA_035578085.1 of Solanum pinnatisectum. Lineage (NCBI taxonomy): Eukaryota > Viridiplantae > Streptophyta > Magnoliopsida > Solanales > Solanaceae > Solanum > Solanum pinnatisectum. Next base: position 26,064,833 of record CM069087.1, read on the forward strand.
TACTATCCCTTAGCGTCATCATCTTTGACAGGGGAAAGAACCTTAGGTAGAACGTAGATGTATGTTCATCCTAAGTAGTAATGGAGTTCCTCAATAAATCAGCTAACCATTTGGTAGCTTCACCCATCAAAGATAATGGGAACAGTCGAAGATGGATTAATTCTTGTGATATATTCTTGAACGATAATGAACTACATATGTACACGAAGTTTTGAATATGATCATGGGGATGTTTGTGGGCCAGCCTTCCATATAGTCCTTTCATTTGGAGGAGTTGTAGCATTGTGCTCGTAACATGGAAGACAGCATTCCTCTCAATAGGAGGTAGACGTATTGCACCAATACCACCCAATTGAATTGGGTCATTCACATCATTCAGATTTCCAATATTGTCTTGGTGGCCAACTTGGTAACCATTACTCTCGTTCACTCTCATTTCCTCCTCTGTCCAAAACAAATCAACAAAACACAAAACAAAGTAAGTCGATTCAACTATACACAAAAGATCACAATTCAACTTTAATAATAGAATTCTAAAAAAACCACTCCCCGGCAACGATACCATTTTGATTAACGCTCAGATTACACCACTTCCAATTCTAGGTGTAGACGATCGTTATCTAGTATAAAACCCAACAAAGAGTTGGGGTCGAACCCACAGGGAGTGGTACAATGTTCGAATTCAATTACGAAGTACAAATGTGGTCCAAGCGGTTATAGGAATATAAATTATCGAAAACATACAAACAAATCTAAGGTGTTGACAACAAATGTCAGATGGGGGGTTTGGATTTGAAATTAACAGCTAAAACAAATACAAAAATAGGGGAAACAAAAATATTAAGAGGAATTCTCAAGATGTGACCTATTATAAGCTTATTACGCTATATGGGTAATTGAAATTTAACAATAATTTGTTGAATCATTGTGGGTAGGCTAGGCTATAAGTGCAATAGTTTTCTCTCAAACAACTATTACGGTTCAGGCGAGTTCTCTCGAACCTCGACAAGCTTAATAAGATAAAAAGCCCACAACCTTAATGTAACCACTCTCTCAAGCTAGATATGTAGAATTGAGTTTAGGATTCAATCTCTCGAGCTGAACCCATATCAACCCAATACTTATAATCATTAATCAAAATCTTTGGTTCCAAAACCTTTCTCTCAAGCAAGCCAAGAACTATAGGCTAGAATTGCATTTGCAACTACAATCCATAGATTACAACGCATCTACTGATTAAACCCACATTAAAACTGCAATTTCATCATTAAACAACAATACCCATAAGATAATTAGACAAATAAACACATGATCACACCCCAAGAATTGAGATTTTAGCTACACATAATAAAAAGACAAAAACGATTACCAAATACATTAGCCATGATCTAGGTAAAGGTTTTCAAGTCTTTACAATGGTCCCAATTGAATAAGTTCAAAACCCACTGGAAAATTCTCAAGTGTAAGCTTCAAAAGCTTCAAAGTCTATAATGGAAACTCAAAAATTAAGAGAAAACTCTAACTCTCAAACTTTGAGATCAGAACTCTCTAGGGAACTGCATTAAAAATTTCAATATATAGTTGTCAAATTTTTGGCCTAAAGGCCATTGGGCGAAATAAGTCGCGCCTCGCCCAATAGGTCAGCGATCCGCCCTTTGCTCCCTTCCATCGCCAATTTGCATTGGCCATCAGTGCTCCAGGTCCTGTAACTTTGGGCGATCAAGGTTGCCATCGCGGAGTCATTCAGTGATTCGCCAATTGCCCATTGTTGTCACCAACTTGGTTCTTCCCTAGGGCTGGCACGCTGGAACTTTGGGCGAGCTAAAGAACCACTCGGCAGTTCACCGAGTGGTCTTGGCGATCACCAAGATCACTTTTCTTCACTTCTTCATCTTGTTAGTTCCTTTATGCCCTGTAGTGTCCTTACCTTGCTACTTGGCCTTCATAGCTGCAAATTAACATTTTACCATCAGTTTAGAGCATAAAATAGGCATTTGAGGACACTTCTACTATCAAAACAATGCCTTAAATGAGTCGAAATCTTAGACTCATCAGTTAATTCATGCGAGAAGGCTTAATGTTCATTGCCAACATGAAACAAATGGAGCCATAAGAAATTAGGACATGTCGACATAAGTTACGACAAGTTATAAGTAGAATATGGGTGTCAGAACCTCATGTGTTGGTAGAAAGACCCATTTATTACACTATTCATCAACATGAGCAAAGCTTTCACAAGAATTGCTAGCCCAAGGGAATTGACGATGAAGATGATATTCGTTGTAAATTATTTTGCTGTGATTTAGAACTAGATTATGTAGTTAAATTTTTGCCTCATACACCTTTTGTTGGACAATGAACCTTTTCCATCAGTTATGTCTGTTATTTTGTAGTTAAATTTTGTAAAACTGGATTTAGATGTAGTTAATTTTTTTACGATAAAGAAATTTGTTTGTTTTGTTTGGCATATTAATCTATGTATATCTATATCACTATATCTTCTTATTTTTCCAACTCAATCAGTTCTGTTATTTTTCCTAATTATATAGTTGTTTGACATTTGTGGCAACATATGTATATTATGTTGGTCCATATGCTCATAGAAGTGACAAAAGTGTCAACATATGGTCTAATTTGATATTTTTTAAATTATTAAGTTACCTAATTTATCAATTAACATATCCATCAAATTGACATCTATGTACACTCTGTTGGACAATGTGGTCAATTTTGTGTTGAAATTACCACAGATTTGTCATATGTTGCAATATATGGATAATCTTACATGTGGTTTTTGGTATTAATTCAATTTAATTGTGACCTAATACAACATGTAGCACTAATATATAGTCTTATAACATGTCTAAATACAAAATTATGATCTAATACAACAACCTTCATCAAATTTATCAATTATTTTTACAAATATTATTATATCACTAGTTCATCATCCAATGGCTAAGTAGCTCCATATGAGAGTTATATAACACCATAGAAAATCGTTGTTCATAGTGTTATAACATTTTTTATTGCTAAATTATGGTCCAATGTAGTAAAATATAGTCCAATTTAACATTTTTGATTGCTACATTACTTAATTTATCGATTAACACATCCATCATATTGACATTTGTAACAACATATGTATATTCTGTTGGATCATATGGTCAATTTTGTGTTGAAATTATCATAGATTTGTCATATGTAGCAACATATGGATAACCTTACATGTGGTTTTCGGTATTAATTCAGTTACATTGTGACTTAATACAATATGTAACACTAATATATAGTCTTATAACATGTCTAAATACAAAATTATGGTCTAATACAACAACCATCATCAAATTTATCAATTATTTTTATAAATATTATTATATCACTAGTTCATCATCCAATGACAAAGTAATTCCATTTGATAGTTATATAACACCACAGGAAATCGTTGTGCATAGTGTTACAGCATTTTTTTTATTGCTAAGTTATGGTCCACTGTATTAAAATATGGTCCAATTTAACATTTTTAATTGCTAAATTACTTAATTTATCAATTAACACATCCATCAAATTGACATATGTGGCAACATATGTACATTCTATTGGACAATATGGTCAATTTTGTGTTGAAATTCCACATATTTGTCATATGTTGCAACATATAAATAACCTTACATGTGGTTTTTGCTATTAATTCAATTAAAGTGTGACCTAATACAACATGTAGCACTAATATATATTCTTATAACATGTCTAAATACAAAATTATGGTCTAATGCAACAGCCTTCGTCAAATTAATCAATTATTCAATAGATATAGTATAACACCACTAGTTCACCATCCAATGACTAAGTAATTTCATGTGATAGTTATATAAAATAATAGATAATCATTGTGCATACTGTTATAGAATTTTTTTTATTGCTAAATTATGGTCCAATGTAATAAAATTTGGTCTATTTTAACATTTTTAATTGTTAAATTACTTCATTTATCAACTAACACATCAATTAAATTGGAATATCTGGCAACATATGTACATTATGTTGGATGATATGGTCAATTTTGTGTTGAAATTACCACAGAATATGAAGAATGTTGCAATAGAATACGAAGAAGTTGCAACAGAATACAAATTGTTCCATTCCCATGGGCAGGCTCCAACCCATAACTGGCCCAACAACAATTAACGACCCGTTCTTCTCCTCTCTCACTCATAAATAAGTTAACTTAGGTTCCCTTAATTCACAATTTACTCGCAAAACTCTTATTTTTTATTTTCTTTCCTTTTTTTCTCCTCTCCCCAGTCTCACTCAAAATATTCCTAAGAAGATGTTACCACCTTGGATGCATCTAAGTCTCCGCATGCTCCTATTATGGGTGATCAACATAATTATGTTATTCTCAGCTAATATGATTGGTGCATTAGTGATGATCTTTGTTTGTTTTTGTCGGATCTTGTCTAATGGAGGATAGCTTCATCATTTGGTATGTCTTTTTACTTTATAACATCATGTCTGGTCTTGTGACGGAGTAAATGAGTAGCTCACTATTGCTGTTACCACTTTGGTATGATTCTCTAACTCCTACTCATTATGGTTGTTTGTTTTTTTATAGGTGGTCTTGTGACAGAGTGCATGGGTAGCTCTGATCCATCACTCTTCAAGAATGTTGATGCCCCTCCATGTTTAGTCCCTCAATGTTGACTACAGATCCTCCTAGTTTTCCTGGTCCTTTTTTGCTTGCTGAAGTAGTAATATAGGGCTAGATGTGAATTTTGGTTTTTTTGTTGGCGTTAATGTCTTTGTAAATATGGATGCTTCTATGTAGTCTAGTCTTCTCTTAATAATCACACTACTTGCATGTCACTATCAATAACATGTTTATGTTTGTCAAATTATGTGCTTGGATTTCTCTTTAGGTGCTACATGTTAAATTGAAAATTTATAATTATCACACATAATTGACATTTGTTTCAACAGATTAAAAAACGTTGCTTGTTTATAGACTAAATCCATCAAATTGACATATGTTGCAACAGGCAGCTTGTTAAATACTAAATTCATCAAATTGTCATCTATTGTAACATATTAAAAATTATTCCTTTATAAAAATTCATGGGCAATCCTAACCCAAAACTTGCTCAATCGGCCTAGTATTTCATTTTCTAGAAGGGATATAAATAAGCTTTACAAGATAAGAATAATATAGGATTTTTATTTTCTTCCTTGCCGTTTCGCTTTATCTGCTTTCTCTATCATCTCTTTCAACTCTCTCTCTCTCTCCTCTCTCTCTCTCTCCTCTCTCTCTCTCTCATTTTTCTCTTTTTATTTATTTTTATGTGATGGAGATCATGGGATATAAATATTTTTTTTATGTTAATGTTAGTGTTAAAATATTCAAGATAATGATGTATTTATTTCATCAACTGTTCTATTCTTTATTTTTGAACACGCAACTAAGGCACACGAATGTATCAATTTGGTTTAGTTAAACCAAATCAATAAATAAGAGATTCATCTGTTATGTACTGTCAAATCAATGAAATCATTAATTTTACAATATAATCGTTGGGTAAGAATGAATTTCTTTAAATATAGGTCAGTAATAGAGATCTCATAATGAGTTAACTAGTTTTGTTTATTTTTTTTAGTTTTGATATAATGTAAAATGCAATATTGAAACGAATTTGTAATGATAAGAATGATCCCATGTTGGGTGTGAAAATCTGTTACAAACATAGGGACTTACTTTCAATGCAAACTTCATGATCGGAGGACAATCCAGGTCGAAGATTTTGGTCTTGTCTACGCTATCCAGTATGTTTTCTACATCTTAGTATGGAGATCTGTTGGTTGTCTTTATTTTATTCTTTATTCAATTTAAATTTTTTTTGTGGTGTATTTTAGGAGAATGCATGCAACTTCTTTGGATTGAGGGATCGTGATGATGTTGATATACGATCCAAGTTCGTTATTTTGAGATTGGCGAAGAGAATTAAGGAGCTGGAATTTGTTGATAAATGTCATATTAAAAGAAGTAACAAATGGGTGATGAAGGGGAAGAAGAGTAAATGTTGTAACAACTAGAAGCCAATCTTCGTGTTGATTGTTGTGGTCTTTTTTCTATTTTTAAGCATTACCAAGAATGTTGCGAAGGATGGAAAATTCTCATGTATTTGTGTGCAACTATTAAAATTATCAAAGTTGAAGAAATAAATATACATAGTTTTGCACTTCTGTTCCAACATATGCACAATTTTATGTACTTGTTCTCTTAACATAACATAGCAGCATATGTTGCAACAGATAAAATAAATAAACATAGTTATGTACTTTTGCTCAAAGAGATGCACTATTTTGTGTACTTGTTCTTAACATAACATAATATTAACACCATATGTGGCAACAAATAAAATAAAACATTGACATTAATTACAGACACATTGTCAAGGCTCCAAGCTCCCAGATACTATCCCAGCAGTCCAAACTCATTGCATCCTTCCAACTGTATTGTCACACAACTTGGTGTTGAGAGGTTGAATTAGTGTGTCGGTTATCAAATGCTCAATAAATGCAAGTGAGTATGACCCGCATGCGAAATTGGTTTCATTTTTTACCATGAGTTCCACTCGACCTTTAAATTTCCATGGTTTATTAAGAAACTTTTCTGGCAAATGCTTCATTATTCCACTTTGCCTCAACAAACTTGGCAGCAACTTGAACACAGATTGTATGAATGTCAAAAACTTGTCATTTTCATAAGCCATAATGTTGCAGTCATAAACATTATTGCAACCGTCATACAAGAGGATCTCAAGGGTGACAAAATGATTATTGTTCATGTTCATGATTGCAATAACCTTTTTTAATCCAAGCCTCCAAGACCCTCACTTAGTTAATTATATCATCATCACATACAAACTCATCGAGTAACTATTTTAAGCTTCTGCCACCATTAGTTGTTGCCTCCTTGCTAATACTCTCGTACCTTTTTTTGAAGTTAGTATAAAAGTCGAGATCCATGACTCCATCCGTGAAATCATAGTGCCCATGGAATCTCAAATGCCTCTTCCGCATGAGGCTAATAATTTCATCAATATACAACAATTAATATTAAAGATTAAAGAAGAGTAATGATTGAAAAGATAAAACAAACAAAAATAACATTATAAATTGAAAGTTAGTAAAGAAAATTACCCAGTCTTCCCACCAAATTATCATACTTGTCATGTTCCTAAAATCATTTCCATCAAAATGATGCATGTCATATAGTGTGCAATGATCTTTTGTTTTCATCAGTTCCAAAAAAATGACCTTTTTTTTAGCTACAGACACCATCTTATAAACTTTCACCAACTTGAGCTCCATCTTCTTTCCTATGGCCATTGGCAATTATCCAAATATTTTTTCTTCAAATTGTGTATTGCTTAGATAATGTATTTTTTTCTCCACTTGGCCTGTGGAGTATATGGATCCTGAGCCTTGCTTGATGGAATGAACTTGACCCCCCCCCCTCTTGTATTTAAATTCATTCACAGCATCACTCAATGTTTGAAGATAGATGATAAAATCGTCATCATGTTTCTTGCACTTCTCACATAGAAAGCCAAAACATCTACTACAAGAGGTAGCCCCAACACTTTGTCCCCCAATACCAACACAAACACCAATACAACCACCAGCACCAGCACAAATACCACCACCAATATCAACACCATCACCAACGTCAATATTAACACCAGCCCTTACAGCTTCATCAACCATATCCTCATTAAAAATAACTAATTCAACTATTTCATTTTTTATGGTTGCTGCTCCAATCAATTCTCTTTTAACTCTATCTTATAAGGATCAAATAAGGTTTCAACCAACCCTAGAGTAATCAGAAATTGCATTTGCAACTCATTTTCTGTTGGGACAAAACATAGATGCACAACCTAAAATTATAAAAATGAGTCATCTGTAGAAACATTTGGGTCACATGGTGTAACAGATGGGTCATATTGTCACACCCCGAGCCAACACCCTGGCGAGACTGGCACTTGAGAACCATTGTTGGCCTAAGCGAACTCTTAATCTAGCTTAACTCTTAGCGGAAGACTTAACTCATCAATAAAGAAATTATTGAAATACAATCATAACTAAACTGTCTCAATGAATAACATAGAATGTTTTAAAGATCAACATTCAACTAGCCAAAAGGCAACTCAAGTCTCAAACATCAAACTGAAATGGAAAGAATCAAGAACTGACATAAACAAACTATCTATGAAGCCTCTAAAAACTTAGATGGACATCGGGACAAGATCCACGACATCCTAATGAACTAAACTAATAAAACAATAAAAGGGGTCATCCGGAAGCAAGGAGGCTTACCAACAACTCTGAAGCTCAACTGAATTAACGATGCGCTGGATGCTAATCCTGGTTACCTGAATCTGCATCATAAAGATATACAGGCCAACTGGCATCACTACATTGAATTTACGAGCATGCGGGGGTAATTCTATAACAAGACATAAGCTTGAAAGAAACTAAAAGAACATACATGGGCTCAACTTAACTCATTTCAATATAAAGTAATAATATAAATGCAGTATAAAGAAAAGCTTTTAAAACATGGATAACAACTATATGTATTGAAAAATACAATAGTAACTCAATTTGTATGCAATGATACAATATAAACTCTGTTGTATATAAAAAAAAAATACAAGTAAACTTTGTGTATATAAGAATACAAAGTATCTCTGTGGGAGTTTTTCTAACCAACAACCATCACTTATAAGCTATGTGATGGTACAACATTTTGCCTCACGCTGTCAGGGTCGTCCTATACCTTGTCGGGGGTATAGAACCTAACTTCTAAGTGGATCCACTAGTCTATGCTAAAAAGCACTAAGGAATCATCTAAAAAGTATGACCCCTCTCTACCCATGTTAGCTACATGGTTTATGGGGGCTGTGAGTTGTGTGAACTCTCTCCCATATTGGTGCTCAATACTTCTCCTAAAATATAACTAGCTCATATGTTTAAAAACATAATTCTTTCTATGGTTTGAGATAATTACACAAAAGCTATCCCAAAGGATCTCTAGGAAATCAGTGTTTCCTCTCTTGCTTAAATGTGAAAACATTTACTCTTTACTGAAAAACTAGTTCATAGGCTCTTTTGGAAATCAATGTTTCCTTTCTTGTTTAAATAAGAAAACATTTACTCTTTGGGAATACATAGTCCCCATATACTATTTTGAAGAATGAATTCACTCTTTACTCTTTATTCAACTCAAAACTCAAGTCTTAAAATAAGTTTAAAGCATTTGCAAAAGACTTTTGGAAAGACTCTAAGAACTCTCTAGACTTGGCTCTTAACTTTCCTTGAATTTGAATTTATGGATTCAAGGTTATGATTCATGTTTATGGATGATATCATGATTTTTAGACAAACCTTAAAGTGTAGAAAGCAACTAGAAAACATAGGTACGTTTTAAGGGAACTCAAACGGAAAGAAGTTGGAAAGGGTAGAGGACCTAGCGACCCTGGCATACTGAGTGTCGCCGGGCGCTAGACTCCAAACTACAGAACCTGGGTTGGGGCACTCTGAGTGGCACGGCACCCCAGATCCCAACCTTCAAAAACTAATGTGGGGTGCTCTACGTGGCACAGCGTCCCACCCCAATTCCCTAGAATTTTGATGATTTTTCTTGTTCATTTTTTCAACCCTAATTCATCTACATTCGATTTGTTCCTTCCCCAAACACTTAGATTCGTATACCCAACCAAAGTATACAAGAATCTACTCAAAAAACCTCAAATCTCATGAAACTAACTCAAGAACTCCTCAACAACTCAACAATCAAGAACCCAATAGAAACTTCAATAAAATTCATCAAGAACTCAATTACTCTACTTTCAAGAACGTAAGTACGCTGAAATAAATCATGATTGGCACATGGACGAATGAACCCAATGCTATGTGATCTCACATAACTCGTAGGGATTAACCCTTGGCAAAATTCGTAAGCGAAACCTCAAGAACGATGATGAACTTTGGCTTTTCTCCTCTTTTCTCTTCTCTCAAAACCCTAGCATAATTTTGTAAAGCGTAAACTGAACCAAATCAGTTTAGATCCTAATTAATTCACTGAAAATAAATTAAGTAAATTGGGTATGGAAAAGACCAAAATACCCCTTTGAAATCCGATTAACTTTCCTTATCTAGACAGATCGAATTCAAATGAGCATATCTTCCTCACACGAGTTCAAAAATTAGCAAACTCGGTGGCGTTGGAAAGATAATTCAAAGACCTTTCATTTGATATCTTATAGAACACCTAACTCATCCTTTACTGAGAGTTATGGTCATTTGAAGTTGATCCAAAACTTATACTTAGCAAAACTTGCCAAATTTGATCTTTCCAAAAATGGTTTCTTTCTATTTCTAGTTTCTTTCTAATGCGGGATGTTACATATTTGTTGCTACAAATAGGTGATATGTTGCAACATATGGGGCAATCGTAGCAACAATAAGTCATTTGTAGCAACATATGCCTCATCTGTAACAATATTTGACTCATATGTAGCTACATATAGGTCAACAAATTGGGGTCACATGTTGCAAAAAATGCATAATCTGTAGTAACAGATGACTCATCTATAGCAACATTTGAGTCACATGTTGTTACATATGAGTAACATGTTGCTATAGATGGGTGATATGTTGCAACATATGGGGCATATGTAGCAACAGATGACTCATCTGTAGCAACATATGTCTCATCTGTAACAACATTTGACACAAATGACATAATTTGTAATTTGTAATATAACAACTTATTGCATCATCAAGAGGGTTAAAAAGATCTTAAGGATTTTTTACATTTTTTGCTGTCAACCATCTCAACATCCTTGAAGATGAAACCTTTTCTTTTACAGTTACTTGGTGTCTCAATTGAGAAATGACTTCAAATGCCCAAGCCTATAAAAAAAACATGTCACAAATCAAATATTGAATTATTCATTAAAATATTAAAAATATTAAGAACATTTATGTTTACCATGAAAGGCAAATAAGTTATTAGTCTTTGAAGATAAAGGAGCCAACAAGTATTTGACAGTTAATTCTTACATGTCATGACCCCAAATGATAGTTGTTGAAAGCCTCAATATCCTCGGATAACTTCACCCAATTAAGGGGTATGTTGATGTTGACATCTTTGGACATATGTACATTATGTACAAACCAAAGTAAGCACAATGACTCCTTGTGCTTCTTTGATAAATCATTGTCATGCAACAAAGCTATCAATTTGGGATTTTGAAGCTTGGGCCAACAAGGGACCCCAAGTCCTACTCCTCAGTTGATTGTTCCTTACTTGTTTGTGCTTATCCTTTCTTTCATCTCCGTGGCTATTTTTTGGCTGTGAAAATAGAGATTCGCTTAGAAGGAGAATGATATTTAAACCCTATAACTATGACAAACTTTCTTTTGCCAAAGAAGAGTGGCATGCCACAATAATTAATAAACACCTCATCCTTCTTTTTATAATTCTCAAAAATGAACCTTCTTTTTAGAAGTTCATTGAAGATGCTCATTTGAAAACATGCATTATTATTCATAGGCAAATCAAGATATTTCCCAAAACAATTATTTCTAAGAAATTTTCCAAATCATTCTCTTGGAGTATGTTCCTGAAGGATTCGAAAGATTTTTGCATGGCTAACCTTATAATGTCATCATCAGTAGCATTAGGCTAGAAATGCACAGGGAAAGTGTGTGCGTTGACAGTTTTGACAACATCATCCTCAACTTCATCTTTTTTCTTCTTCTTCCTCAACCTCTTTATTTTTTCCTTCTTCTTCCTCAACTCCTTTTTTTCCCTACTTCTTCCTCAACCTTCTTTTTTTCCCTTGTTCCTCCTCAACTTCATTTTTTTCTTCTCTTTCTTCCACATAATAAGCTTCATTTTTATTTTTTCTATCATCATCATCCTCATTTTTTTTTTCTTGTCATTCTTCCTCTACATCAACTTCATGGAGAATTTCAAGATCTTCTTAAGAAACTCCTGTTTCTACTTGAGAAGAAGAAAGTGCTTCAGATGCGAACTCTCCTAAAAGAGTGGAACTGAAATTTTCCTTCTTCTTCCTACCAGTTTTAGTCCTAGGTTTCTTCTTGATCTTTGTGTCAGTTATTTCAGTTGCTATTACAATTTTTCTTTTGAAAAAATCAAATATTTCTTCACAAAAATAACAACAACCAAACACAACAACACAAACAACACCACATCACCCTTCAGAAATCCCAAACTCGATTCAATACCACAGATGAACCAACCAACAAACCAAAAAACCCTCCCTAAATCCTAACCAACTACAAATTGAAGCCTTTTGAAACCACATAATATTTAAAAAGGAATAACAACCAACCAAACCAACCAGCCTACAAACAAATAAGTGATTAACCACTAAAAACGTCTTGATTTAATACCAACAAAAATTTCAAAATCCCAATTAAATTTTATCTGAGAAGATATCGACGATAAATTAGGAATGAGGGCGACAATAATGCGCTGGAACTATTGTATAGAAAGAGAAACTACAGTAGATTACACTTATATTGTAGAAAATATCGCAATAACAACTGGATCAGTGAAGAATAATGAAAGACTAAGAGAGATGGGAGGAAAGAAGGAAATACAAAATGAAAATAAGTAAATAAGTAAATAAGTAAATTAAATTTGGAATATGAAATGACTTTTTTTAGAGGAGAGAGAGAAAATGATAGTTGTTTTCAACCTTTTAAAAGTTTTTGAATTTTGACAATATAATGTTGCAACATATGACAATCCAAAGTGACATATGTTGTCACATATCTCCTTTCTGTTGGGGCACATGCAGATAATTGTGTGATTTTCTGTTTTACAATAGAGGCTATATATGTTGCCATATATCTCCTTTCTGTTGGGGCACATGCAGATAATTGTGTGATTTTCTATTTTACAACAGAGACTATATATGTTGCCACATATCACCTTTCTGTTGGGGCACATGCAGATAATTGTGTAATTTTTTTACAACAAAAGCTATATATGTTGCCACATATGCCACATTTCCTCATTTCCTACATAATTGACATTTGTTCCAATAAAATAAATATAATAATAATAATCATTAATTTATTAGAAAAAATGAACACTTCACCAATTATTTTTTACAACTTATCAACAAAAAGGTAATTCAAAATGGTAGACATAACCATCAAAATGAAATCTAATCAATGGTGGTAACCATAACATTTTCATCTAGAGATATGAACATTGCTTTTTTAGGTCTAGGCCTCTGTGGGTTTTCATTGTTACTAACATAGTCATTTTGGGCCTTTAAAATCCCATAATTACATAGTAATGAAGCATATCTCATGCGAAGGGATTGAGAAATAATTTCATAAGATGGTACTTGTAGTCCATCACTCAAAAACTCAGCATATGCAACAACAAAAAGTCTGCAATCTCTGCATGGTTTATCATCAATTAAAAAAATATAATAAACTAATAACATCACATTTCAACAGTGGTAAGACAAAAAAAAAATAATGTGATACGTATAGACCATTGCTTGCTTGTTGGGCAATACCAGTAACATGTTTGACTTCGAATAGGTGAGATTTGTTCTTTCCTGGGTAAGATTCAACAACTGATCAATTGGTTCGGTCTTTTTATTCAAAAAATTTGTTGGATTCAAGGTACTTTGGCAACATTGTAGACAACTTTTGAATCTCGACGGATAATTTTCTGTTAGTCCTAGATGAGGACATTGAATTATACACCTTTATGCACCATTCCTTCAATACAACGACATCCAGGACCCAATGAAACTACCCATTATAATTTACAGGGACATAAACCTCATCTGTGAGGTGCCAAGGCAGTCTAGCGGGTATTCTAAACCCTTCAATAATATCAATAATTTTACTCTCATATTCAGAAACAACATTGGCATTGTTGATGTATGTTTTGAAAAAATAATTAGTAGTGGTATATCGATATTTTGAATGACTATATTGCTTCAACTTCGATTGCAGATAGTACAAAATGACATCCACATGCTGCACAGATGCATCAACAAGTTATTTATGTATCAATTATTTGTATGTATGTATGAGTAGGTGTTAATCAAAACATAAGAAGTAGGAATAATAATACATCATCAGTCCAACATTTATTGGGCTGGGACACTACGTAGAACCAGTCCTTCTTCTTTGGAAATACAACTACAAAATCAAGTTGATCGAATCCAAGTTTCCAACAATTAACTAAGTAGTGATCATCCTTGTCTCTTATGTAATTGTGTAAACATTAAATATAATTATTTAGTAGATATCAAGAAATACTAATAATAGTTGAATGACTTTACTTTCTTGCATGATGCTTGTAAAGACCCATTTATCCATTGCGAGAAGGATGACATTAGCTGAGTTGGAACCTCGTCGAAAATGCTAAAACATTCAAATGGATATTGTTGCTTCACATCACAATCGATGACTTTCTCCTTGTCATTTGTAGTTGAGGAAGATATTGGAGCAGTAGTCATTGATTTTTTCTCTTTTACTAATTATAGATAGTGATCGGGAAATTGAATTTTTCAACATCCTACACTTCAAAGGCTGTAAAATCATCTTGGATGTATGGACATCAACATTATATGTAATTTCCTTAATAATATTAGTGAGTTCCTTAACACAACTAAGAAAATAATCATGTTGCTGCTCACATTCTTCGCATCGACAAGAAGAGCATTTGATGCTAGAAGAGGAAGCAACACCAAAAAAAGATTGAGTAATTGCCACAAATGAATCTTCTTGTGACATTTTATCTACAAGGTAAATAAAAAAAGGTTGAGAGTTTACATCTGATTATAAAATAAAAAGGGTATTTTGTTGACATAGATAAACATTTTGTTGCCATTGATGAACCTGTTATTGCCACATATGTACCTTTTATTGACACAGATGAATCTTTTATTGTCACAGATGAATCTTCTGTTGTAACACATGAGTAACTTGTTACTAGAGACAACCATTTTGTTGCTCTAACACATAGGTGTCATGTTCCAACGTATGACAACTATGTTGGAATATGTACCAACATATCACTAATATGTTGCAACATATGATACATCTTTTAAGAAATGAAATATATGTTGAACAACTGAACAAGACTATAATTCTACAATCATATGAATAAAATGGTCACAAAAAGAAGAACAAAAGCAACAAAAATGACTTTTCACTGAACAACAACAACACATATACAATTTCTCAAAATTAGGGTTTTTTAGGTTTGTTTATTTTCTTTCAAAAACAATAAACAATAGGTACCATTACACCATTATTCAACTTTCACATCCATAGAACTATTTTTTGCTTATTAACCTAAGAAAAGAACTTAGTATCAAGAGTGTGTTGTTCAAAAATTGTAAAAACTTTCAAAAAAATGACATACCCATTTTAAGTCAAACACGACCTTCAATTCAAAAAGAAAGAGTGCTGGCCAGAGATGAGGAGGAAGAGAATGATAATCTTTGATGATGGTCTGATTTTCTAAGGATGAAGAAGAAGAGAAGAACAATGGAGAGAAGAGGAAGAAGAACTTGAATCCTATTTTATTTTACTTTTTTTAAAAATGGTTTGGATAGAACTAAAGTATTTGGAAAATGTAGTGTTTTTTTGTATTTTATAAAAGATTAGAAAGTTTCTTTTTCATGATTTGCCCTTAGTATTAAATATTATTCTGCAAATCATTTTTAAAGAATTTATACTAAACATCAATTAATAGAGACTATAGTAAAATACATATATCAATTATTGTGTTTTTAATGGGTGTATCCTTTTTTTTCTTAATAAAATAGACCAGATTAGTCTTTTATTAGATAGAAAAAATGGGTATTTACATGTTTTTGGCCCAAAAGTGGCCCAAAACCAAAATAAAAATCCACTAAAAAAAGAAAGAAATAAAGACAAATCAAATACAAAGACAGGAAAGTCTACTTTCCCAAATCGATTCATCTTCTCCTTCTTCACTCTATGAAACTCATAGTTGTCTCCTACAAATTGCTGGGAACGCCTCACCTTCACAACCTTACCTCCATATCGTAATAATCGTGTAACACTATCAAGTACGGGTTGAAATCATTCGAACATCTAAAATCTCGCAGATGTCATGATTCAATCACCATTGAAGACTTCTTCTACCTGGGAGTTGCAACTATTAGCTAGATGTGGAGGTAATTGTTGTTGAAAGCTTTCCATATGACAAATTTTTATATTCTTCTTTAGTAGTGTATGAATCGGATCGCAGATCTTGAATCTAGCATTTTCTCAGACTATTTCCAACAAAGAGACTTAAGTCAAGTATCCCAACTTCTATAATCTTCAGGTTTGTTTGTTGATTCATAGACTTTAATTATACATCTCAACAGGTTGAATTTCGATTTCAATTAATACCACTATTAAAGACAAACAATTATTAGTTATGTTTCAACTCCAACTGTGAATGGTATCTCTTTTGTATTGATTCTGACTAATCTCTAACTGATAATGAATGAATTTTCATCTGCACTAGTTGGAACCTTGTACATTCTATTTTGCATCTTCTTTATTCAAATATTAGGAACAAGTAATTTTTCTATATGAATCATTGACTTTGCTTGTTGTGGAATGTCTTGGTTGTTATTGAATTGTTGCTCGTGTACCTGCAAAATTAACAGCATAGTTAGTGAAAAAATTTGTCAATTGGTTGCCTTCTTTGAAAATGCATGCCACCTCCACCTAGAAACTATGGATAATCCTCTGTACATGTCTAATATCTAGTGATATTGACCATGGAACCTCTCATACTCCATTTATCACAGTTTCTGCTATTAGGGAATATGTTTCTACAATTAGTGGGAGTAGATTGTGTTGTTGGCAGTATACAATCCCTATTCTAATAGCCTTAATATCAGCTTCAATAACAGTACACCTTTCTAGTAGCCTTGACTCAACAAACACCAAATCTCCAAACTCATTTCTAACACAAAAGACCATAGAATGAGGTCCAGGATTTCCTCTACAAGATCCATTAGTGTTACATTTAAAACTTTCACTTGGAGGGTGACTCCACTCAACCATCTTATGTCTTACAATAGGTACATACTCCTCCATATATTTTACAATCAGGGGCCAATTGTTAGGGATACCCTTCAACCATGGATATCTACTCTTGGTAAACAAATATAGATTTCTGTTAATTTCTGCCATCATGGATTGCCTACTCATCTTTCCCCCATGTATAAGAACATTTCTTCTCTTCCAAATTTCCCAAATAATAAAAGCAAGAATTGTTTTAAAAATGGGTTTTAGTTTAGTAACACAATCAACACTCCACCATTCTTCTAGTCCTTGATTAATCTACATTACATTAATATGTAATCCTACAGCTTCTGAGAAATATTCCTAAATAGCCTTAGCATTTGGGCATTCAATGAGTAAGTGATTAAAAGTTTCTTGTATCTTAGCATGGCAGCAACAACATTCAACAAAATCCACAGTTTTTCTTCTGACGAGGACTTCTCCAATAGGAATTCTACTGGACCACATCCTTCACAATAGAAAAGACACCTTGAAAGGCAATCCTTTCTCCCAAATGTTCATTATATTGAGTAAAGGATTTTTTCTATATCTACATAACTCCCAGGTTGATCCTATTGTAATCCTTCCGAGACATTGGCCATCTACCAAGCTTTATCATTTTCTTCAGTAGTTGTTACATTCCCTAGTACAGTATGTATGTGATTGCATACTTCTTCATTAAGATTCTCATTTAACCCCTCAGTATTCCACCCATTCTCATTGAGGAGCTTCTGAACTGATTCAATCTGATTTTGTTCATGAGAATAGATATTTGTAAGTGAAGGGCCCCAAGTTGGGTCCAATTGTCAAACCAAACATTAGAGTGACCTCCTTTAATTTCCCACAAGATCTGCTGATCAAAGAAGTCTCTAGCTTACAACATAACCTTCCATACTTGTGAGCCTCCCTTTCATTGAACAACATGTGGCATGTATCTTTTACAATATTTATTCCATAGGAACTGAGATCATAGAGAATTAGTAGTTCTAAAGTTCCACCATAGCTTTAAAAATAAGGCATTTGTAACATCCTCCATCTTAGGGAAATAATTATATTTCCAAGGTATCCAGTGAGTGGATCTTCCTTTTTCTTTGCCATTCCATAAGAATTTAGAAAAAAAATCCTATGCATATCATAGATCACACATTTAGAAGGATTAATAGCAGAAATAAGATAGATTGGAATACTTTGTCATACATGATTAATCAACACAACTCTTTCCCCCAAAAGATAAAAGCTTTCCTTTCCACATTTGAAGCTTGTTAAGAATCTTTTGAATCAATTCAGAGAAATGAACTTTCTTCATCATTGCATGGCCTATAGACACCCCAAATCCCTTTTAAACTCCAGTTACCTCTTGCATCACCTGGATAGAGTTCTGAGCTACCTTGTTGCGTAAGTAGCAAAAACTTTTCTCTTTATTAATCAGCTGTCCTGGTTGTTCTTCATACATATGAATAGTTTCCATAATAAGTTGCAAGGATCTTTGTCAGTTGTAGCAAAAATAGTTGTATCATTTGCATAAGCTAGATGATTCAATTGTTCACTCCACTTATGCATTCCATAACCCTTAAATTCATAGTTGTAGAGCAATTGATTCAAAGCCCTAGTCAAGACTTTAGAAGATAGGATAAATAAAGCAGAGGATAATGGATCACCATGTTTAACACCCCTGTAGACTGAAAGAATCCATAGGCTTGACCATTAATCAACAAAGAGTACCACTTATTAGTAATAATCCTCCAGATCCAAGAATACCTCATCAAATCCCATTTTTTCTACGACCTTAATTAGGAACCTCCAATCCACTCTGTCATATGCCTTAGCCATATTCAGTTTAATGACCACATTATCTAGTTTGCCTCTTTTTCTGATGTCAGTTACAATTTCTTGAGCAAGTAGCACATTCTTAGTAATGTTTCTGTCTTTAAAAAAACTAGTTTGATTCTGAGTAATCTTGGCAGGAACCTTTCTAATCTATCATGAACAATTCTTGAAATAATTTAGAAAATTACCCAGACTAATTGGTCTAAGATCAAAAAAGGTTTGTATCACTATCTTTTTTGGTATTAGGACCAGATTAGTATGTCTACTAGACTTTGGTAAAGTAGCCCTCTGGAAAAAAACATGAATTACCTTAATTATATCAGGATCTACTATATTCTAACAAGTTTTGTAAAAACAACCTGTCAAGCCATTTGGTCCATAAGCACTATCATGATTAAGCTCAAACACCACCTTTTTAATCTCCTCTTCATTTGGTAAAGCCTTCACAAAAGCATTCTCTTCTTGAATAATTTTAGGGTGAATGTACTGCAACAAGGTCATATCTTCAGAATTACACCTTCCAAAGATTGATTATAAAAAAAATAGACACTTTCATTGACTATTTCATCAATAGTTTCAGCCCAAGTTCATTCAACCTTCTGAATTCTGGTAAATTTCAGCTTCTTCTGTCTACCCTTCACAAGGCAATGTAATTTTTTTGTGTTTCTATCCCCTTCATTGAACCATTGAACACTAGCTTTCTGTCCCCACAACTCCTTTTCATGATGCAAATATAGTTTTAATTCAGCATGAGCCTGCTGCAGAATAGATTTGTTGCTAGGATTAGGATCTTGTCAGAATATATCTTCTTTAATTTTGACAATGGCTTCCCTAATAGCCAATTGTTTAAAATATCTCCAAACTTTTCTTTACTCCATTTAGATAGAGCCATCTTAGTTCTCTTTTGTTTATGTTTTAATTGGATAAAGATATCACCTTCAACAATCCAATTTTGACAAACCACTTCTTTGAAGTCTTCTCTTTTAGTCCAGAATTTTAGGAATTTGAATGGTTTTACAACAGGTATAATACTAAAGTCACAAAATAGTAGTAATGGAGCATGATCAGATCCGGTCCTAGATAAGTGTTGTAAGCCAATATCACCACATACATCTAGTAATGCTTGATTAACAATTACTCTATCTAGTCTTTTGAAGATGCATCCCTCATTCACCCTACCATTCCACCATGTGAATGGGTTCCTATAAACTTGATATTAGATAAATCACAAGAGCCAATACAACATGCAAAATCCTCATACTTTTGGGGTAAACATGCTACCCTCCTATCTTTTCTTCCCCACTCAATATAACATTGAAATCATCTCCCACCATCCATGGAACTGAGAAATTAAGGCTTAGTGAGTATAGATCATCCTATAGACTTAATCTGTCTATACCAGAGCATTTAGCATACACCACAGTTGAAAACGTTTTCATGCCATCTTCTAATGTTAATAATAGGGTTAATTGTTGGTCTGAATCTGAGATAACACCCACTTGAATTTGATGATTCACAAAAAATCATATCTGCCCATTTGTATTAAAATTCACATATTGCATCCCTAACCTCCTTTTGAATTTTTGAATATTCCTAGTATCTTGGAAAGGTTCCATTAAAAAAAATCAGGACAAATTTGTGGTGTCTATGCAACATTTGGACTCTATGAAAGGCCTACTCAGATTTAATAGACCTAATATTTAAGAACAAGGCTTTGTAACTCATTTAGATCCTACTTTGACCAACCTCTTACCTAGAACCCTTGTTGGTACAACACTGTTGTTGTCCCCTCTTGATTTGATCTTTCTGTTCTTTGAAATCACCTTGGGAGATATATACCAACCTCTTTAAAAATAATTTGTATATTGCTATCTCTTTCCCCTTCCTCTTTTATCTTCTAATACCTCTTATGATGTTATGCTTATTTGCAGATTCTCCATAGTGTCCTGATTGATGTTCTGATGAGTAACCAAAGCATATAACGCTTATATTGGGCTAGAATTTCCATGCATGGAATGCATGAGTGCTCCTGCAGTATCCTGTGAAATCATTTTCCCATCTGTTGGTATTCATTTTGTATATATTACGGAATCTTCCTTCAATATGATGGACTACTTGTAGTGGCATCTGATAAATAGCATTAGATAAATCATGTTTTATTTAAAAATAGACTTAGACTAGTTTTAAGAGTCGCCACTTTATTTTTAAGGTAAAAATAAGAAAACTGATTCTTCAAAAGATTAAAACAGGAAATCAATTGAAAAATATTTAAAGGGGGTTCGGGGTTCTTATTATCATTTCAGGAAGGGTTTGAAAGAACCTGAAATGCCCGCTTATGTGGTTATCCTGTAATTAACTATTTGGCTAATTTTTATTTGACTTAATTTGAATTGAACAATTTTATTGTTAGGACCATTTTAAGGGAGAAAAAGAAAAATATTGAAATATTAGCTAAGTGAAGTATTTTTGTAAAATTATTTATTTATTTATTTATTTATTTTTAAGTTAAGTAAAGAGGAATAATTTAGTTAAGTGATTAATTCAAAATGGGTGTCTTTTGGGGATTTGAACTTTTTTAAAACCTCAAGATTAAGTAGCAGATATTGACAAGTGGATCAACACAATAAAGCAAAGAGGGAAAGAGACTTGGGCCCAAATCTAGTTTTCCTGTCCGCCTAGGCCAGTATTTGGGCCCATTTTTGTTTTGGGCCTTTGGCCCATTTGAATTACCTGCACTTGTCCTAAACTAACATAAAAGAAATGTATTTTTTTATCTTTGGGTCTTAGGCCCAATTCTTTCACCTGTCCTAAACTTCTAACAGAAATAAGAATAATGATTAAATGGGCCTAGGCCCAATAAATAACAAAATACAACTTTGAAATAAAGAGTAGGCCTTTGGCCCAATTTTTTGACTCTCCAATCTGTCGCAATGTTCTTTCAATACTAGGACCTATTCGTCGAGTTTTATAGCTGGCCGACTCGGATAAAAATAGAATTAGGCCTCCATGGACCAAAGGAAAATGCAAGGGTAGAGTCCGTGAGGACTCGAACAGATTCCACATGTAACAAAACGATAATAAGAATTAGTACCAGAGAATAATAAAGCAATAACATATCTAAATCGAATCATAACAGCCCCTAAACCAATACAAAGTAAATAACTCGGTTGAACTTTAAACAACATGGACCTGAACAAAGAGATACAAACTCCAAAGACACTAAATCCAAGTCATGCTAGAATAAACACCGTTTAAGCTACTATTTGACACGTAAAACCCATAGAAACAAATGTTATTCAACTTATTAAATGAGCATACATGCTAATAAAGGATCCTAATAATTAAAGCAAGAGTTTTAGATTCAGTCGCATTATATGAAGCACCCCAGCTTAAAGAAGTAATTAGAAGAGCACACTGACTGTTTAAACCAATAAATTAAAATGGTGACTAACAACAGTACACATGAACAACGAAATATAAAAAAAATATAAATAAAATCCATCATGCTTTCCAATAACTTAAAAAAAGAAATATACACGTAAACTATATTGAACTTCACTCTCAAAATAATAATCAAATTAGAAATCCTTTAAAGTCAAACAAATCATCGAAATTTTGACGGAAGAAGTGAACAAAAAAATATATAAACTAAGCATGGGGGCTAAATCACTACCATAGATAAAAAGGGACCTGCCACAACTTGCGTGCAGTTATATCAAAATAAACAAATATAAGTGATCAAATTAATAACAGATTTGAGAAAAAATAATCAGTCCTTTCCAAATGTATACATTTGTTAAATGGCCAGTTGAATAGAGAACATCTATGAATACTTTATGCTAAAGGGAACATTTCTTCGAGGAAGACACACCATCCATGATATGAATCAAGCAGCTATACAAAACTGAAAGTAATGAAAGTCTTACTAATAACTAAAGCTCCACTAAAAAAAATTTCAACAGCAAACCAATGTGCAAAATCACTCAAAACGAATACGTAAAAAATACAAAGATATCTTTTGGTATGTAAGACATTAGAGACTTACTCAAACTATAATGCTTTCACTTAACCAAACGAACAGCAGGGAGACAAGCCGTATAAAACGCTATGCATAAAAAACTAGAACATACTGCTATAATAGAACATGCTAAGATTGACTTGATTAACCAGTAAGTAAAACAAAAAATAGAAATAAAGTGTCAATATTCAAGACGCTTCACAAATGAAACCTGCAAAACAAATGACAGCTAAATAGCACAAGCTTACACATTTAAAGAATACACAAAAAAAAAGGATAACCATAACTCCAGATTGAGAGGTCTCAGCTAAACGCATAAATAGAAGAAATGCAGAATAACTGGAGGTCAAACGAGCAGAAATAAAAGGAGAGGTTTTTACCTTCTTGTGGGCAGTGAACAGGGATAGTAAGCCAACGATTACGATTCTTCCACCACGAAACTCAAACGCTAGCAGCGATCAGGAAATTTGGGCTGAATGTTGAACCCAAACACTGAAACTAGATACCACCTTTGTCTTTGAAGTGTATTTAATGCATATTTTTAAATAATTTTCTCAAGCTGTTCTTTGTATTTTCGCTAATACAAATCCAACTCTTTTTTTTAACAATGAACAAAGAGGAGGTTTATATAGATGGGAAATTAGGGTTCGTTTTTTTTTTGGGGGGGGGGGGGCAAAGGGTGAAAACGGATAGGAGAAGGGACCATTTCGAATATTAAAAACCAAAAACTTATTTCACCATTTAAGGAAATCATACTTTTTCCTACAATTTTGACCCATTCCGGAAGAGGAAAGGGAGACAGACGGCTGGGATCGACCTCCCGTCCTTGGGACTCAACGTGGCACCATCTCGTAGCCTTAATGATAAGAACGCGTGACTTGTTGCTGCTACTGTCGTACCGCTGAAGACGGAAAAAGAAGAAAACAACAAATGTTCGTTGTGTTGACCCCGTTACTGCTTTTCATCTATCGCCATGAATTGCGAGCTGCTGCTGTCGTGGTCGTTTGATGTAGTTGTCGATGTCATTTTGTTACTGCCATGTATTTTGACGCTGATCGTTGCTGCTTGGACTATTGTGTTAGCATGGAATTAAAAGGGAAAAGGGGATGGGGTCGGGTCAGGGGAAAGAAGTGGGCTGGGGCGGGGAATTAATTGGGCTGGGAATTGAAGAGAATTGGAAAATGGTGGGCTGAGGAATTGTTGGATTGCTGGGTTATGCTGGAAATTGAACTTGGACTGCTGAAAAAGTAAAAAGGCCCAAAGTTTGGTCTTAAGATGTGTTTGAAGAAAAGGATGGAATTTGGCCAAAATTGTAATAGAAATTAATTGACAATTTAGCCAAACAAATTAAAGAAGTTACCAAAAGAAATAATCAGAAACTTCGGCTAGAATTCGGAATAAGATGAACTAATATAATTAATTTATGCTTTTTAATCTTAATGAAATAAAATAATCTACCTTAATTATGAAATAGTTAAACTAATCGTCTTAAAATTACAAATATAATTAAGACTAAACTAAATTAATAAAATATTTAACTTAAAAAGTGTAAAATCTTTTTGTGACGATTTTCAACTATTTACGAAATATACTAATCGAATATATGTACC